>CM052440.1:139712767-139752368 GCA_028533085.1 Varecia variegata
CTATACCCATGAAGTCTTAACTCCTTATAAATAGTGACCACTATTTTATAGAAATATTATCTGTGGATACATGATTGATGCCATTAGCTCAGTGGGCAGTGATTTGAACGTCCTCAAAGAAGCTCAGAGATTGTTCTTATGTCATATCAGCACGTTCACAGAAATGGTTTGCTCTCTCCTAAAATACTTTCAGTTATAAGAATTCAAATGAAACAAAATTTAAACTAAAATCATAAAAAGACATCCACCCTATTTATTTAACAAAATCTTAGGGAATATTATAGACTGAAGTAAAATAGTGAGAAGTCCAAAACAGTAAAAAACTATAAAAATAATGGCTTCTAATGAAAGAATTAAAGTATGATTGCTTAATACAACCCCCAAATAAGGTTTTAACAGAAAGGTTTTAAGAAGAAGGGTTGAGGAGTTCCAGCATGAACTTATATTCTACTTCTTACCTCTTTGCATAGGTGATCTTTCAAGATAACTTTTCTCTATATTTTATATTACCATTTACCAGTTGTGTGACTTTAAAAGCAAGTTTACTGAAGTATAATAATTTTCATGCCATAAAATTCACCCATTTCACCCATTTAATTTTACAGCTCAGTGATTTTAGTAAATTTATTGAGTTGTGGAACCATCACCACAATCCAATTTTAGAACATTTCTATCTGCCTTCTGCTTCTATAAGTTTGTCTTTTCCTAGATATTTCCTATAAATGGAATCATGCAATATGTATTTTGTGTCTAGCTTCTTTCAGTTAACATACTATGTTCATTCACGTTGTAGCATGTATAGGAATTCATTCCTTTTAATGGCTAAATAGTATTCCATTGTATGGATATACCATATTTTATTTAACCATTCATCAGTGGATGGACATTTAGACTGTTTCTAATTTTTTTTTTTTTGAGACAGAGTCTCACTCTGTTGCCCAGGCTAGAGTGCCGTGGCCTCATCGTAGCTCACAGCAACCTCGAACTCCTGGGCTCAAGTGATCCTCCTGCCTCAGCCTCTCAAATAGCTGGGACTACAGGCATGTGCCACCACACCTGGCTAATTTTTCTATTTTTAGTAGAGACGGGATCTCACTCTTGCTCAGGCTGGTCTCGAACTCCTGACCTCATGTGATCCTCCCACTTTGGCTTCCCAGAGTGCTAGGATTATAGGCATGAGCCACCACACACCCAGCCTAGACTATTTCTAATTTTGACTATTATGAATAATGGTGCTATGAATGCATACATGTCTTTGTGTGAACATGTGTTTTCGTTTCTCTGATAGATTCTTAGGAATGGAATTGCTAGGTTGTGTCATAAGTTTATGTTTAACTTTTTTAAAACCTGCCAAACTACATTCCAAAGTGGCTGTACCACTTTATGTTCCTCCTAGCAATGTACGGGGATTTTAATTTCTCTATTTCCTTAACAATACATGTCATTGTCTATCTTTTTGGTTATAGACATCCTAGTGCATATCTAGTGGTATCTCATTGTGGTTTTAATTTGTATTTCACTAATGACTTATGATTTTGAGCATCTTTTCATGTACTTATTAGACATTCATATTTCTTCTTTGGAGAAATCTGTTCAAATCTTTTGCCCATTTAAAAAGTGTGGTCACTTTTGTCCAGCACCTTCTATGTATTTGTTATTGTAAGTGCTCTCTGTATTAGAGTTAAATCCTTTATCAGATTTATGATTTACACATATTTTATCCCGGTCTGTGACTTGTCTTTTTATTTTCTTAGTGGTGTCTTTTAAAGTGCAAAAGTTTTAAATTTTTATGTATTCCAACTTATCAGTGTTTTCTTTTATGGCTTGTGCTTTTGGTATTGAGTTGTGGGGTTTTGAGCAAGTTGTCTAACCTCATAAAGCCTCAGTTCCTTTGTCTAAAAATTGGAGTAATAATTCTTGCCTCAAAGGCAACTACAATTTAAATCTGACTTCTCTGCGTGTGTTTGGAAAAGAGGGAAATAAAAGCAGTGACTGCAAGTTCGGTTTTCAACTTGCTCTTAAGTTTCATGAGTTCTTGGGACTTAGGGCTGGCTTGCTGGGAGGAGGAAACTTGGCATGTGTTTGGCTATTGAGTGTATCTGCTAATAAATTTTCCTCTCTTCTTTGAACCCAGATCAGCTTCAGAGATGGAAGGGCATGAGGAGGTTAGGCAGGGGACCAGAGTACGCGGGGGAGTAAAGATGGATGAAGTTTTCTGGGAAAGGGAGCAGTGAGGGCGAGAGGGAGGGATCCCGAAGGGGCTTGGGGACACTGGGGGTGATGGACACGGTAATGATCTTGATTGGGATGATGGTTTCATGTGTTATACCTGTGTCAAAACTTACCAAATCATGCACTTTACATATTGCTGTTTATTGTATGTCAATTACTACAATAAAACTGGTTTTTTTAAATAATGGTCATACTGATTAGGATGGTTATTATCAAAAACAAGTGTTGGTGTGGAGGTGAAGAAATTGAAACTCTCTTGCATACGTAGGAATGTAAAATGATACAGACACTGAGGAAAACAGTTTGGCAGTTTCTCAAAAAGGTAAACATAGAATTGCCCTGTGACCCAGCAATACCACTTCTGGGTACATAACCAAAAGTAGTGAAAGCAGGGACTTGAATAGGTCCTTGTACACTAATGTTCAAAGCACCGTTATTCACAATAGCCAACAGGTGGAAACAACTCAGTGTCTATCAACAGATGAATGGATGAACAAAATATGGTACATACATACAGTGGAATGTTATTCAGCCTTAACAAGGAAGGAAATTCTCACACATGCTGCAACATGGATGCACCTTAAACTCATTATGCTAAATAAAATAAGCCAGACATAAAAGGACAAATATTGTATGATTTCATTTATATAAGGTACCTAGAATAGGCAGGTCATAGAGACAGAAAAGAGAATGGAGGTTATCAGAGGCTGGGGAGAGGAAGAATGGGGAGTCAGTATTTAATGGGGACGGAGTTTCTGTTTGGTATAATGTAAAAGTTCTGGAAACGGATAGTGGTGACGGTTGCACCACATTGTGAATGCACTTAATGCCACTGAACTGTATATGTAAAAATGGTTAAAATGGGAAATTTTATGTTATTATAAAAAATGCAAAAAAAGAGAATGAATGACGTGATATATAAGTCTAAGTGATGTTAACAATAAAAGAAGTTGACAAATCAGCCCCAGGGATAAGTGCAGAAATAGGGAGATTCTGCTTCCTTCCTGGTCCTTTATCCTAGCCCTCACATGGACCAATTATTGTAAATTTATTCTCCCATTTCTTCACTCCCTTATTTTCAGGTGCTTATATGGGAACATGGAGAAGTGTAAAGTGGAAAATAAATTGAATGCATTGAGCCCAGAGAGGAGGAGACTCAGGGGAGACCCTGACAGCTGTGTTTAAATATTTACAGGGCTGTCAGGTAGAGGGAAGAGGAGATTTATTCTGTGAGCTTCAGATGACAGAAATAGGATTTCATGGGGGGCACATCTTTTTTGTTTCTGAAAAAGGAATAGCATTGTAATAAACACGACAGTCTACGAATGGAGTAGATGCCCTGGAATGCTGGAAGAGGGCAGACAGGCTGGGGGTGCTGCGAGGGGATTGCTGCATTAGATGGGAATTTGGACCACATGGTCTCTCTATTATCAGGAAGAAGGAACTTGCTGGTGGGATTTTGAAAGGTATTTGATGAAGGACCTATTTATGGAGGCATGAGTAAGATCGAGGGGGCCTTTATCAGGGGTGTTGAGGTACCCAAGGACTAGCTACAGTGGGACGGTCTCACCCTCTGGCCAGAAGGAGCAAAGGGAGGCAGTGCTGCTCAGGCAGACCCGGGGAGCTGCAGAAGAGGCTCATCCACAGCTGGAAGGGAGACCACCCAGCAAGAACTGGCAGTCAGAGAGCGGCCACTGCTGGAATTGCGGTGCCAAGGCAAGGAAGCAGCAGGGTTCGCACTTCCTCCCAGTCCCCTTGTCATCTCTCACTGGCAAATGCAGCGGGAAGCCAGAGGTCATGGGGGCTCAGGTGAGGCAGTTTGCAGGGAGGGATGACCTCCCTAAGGCCCCGGGCAGGGCAGAGAAGTGTATCTCTGAGGTTTCTTCCATCTCAGAGATGTGCAAGCTTTGAGGCTATGATGTGCTTGGTTCTCGTAGCAGACAGCCCAATCTCCCCCACCCCCAACTTCAAACTAGAGCAAAAGGCCTGAAGAGTCCACTGCTCTGTGAGCGACCAGTCCATCCTCTGAAATTAAAGGTGGCTTGTCTTGTCTGGCAGTATCCATAAGTCAGGGAAATGCTCTTGAAAGCTGAAAGGTGGGAAAGGAGCTGTCAGTCAGTCAACGTATATTTATTGATCACCTACTGTATGCCAGGCACTGTTCTAAGTGGTATAGATCCAATGGTGAGCAAGGTGGAAATTTCTCTCCTCTTACAGTCTAGAAACAGGAGACAATAAGCATAGAAGCAAATCCTTTGAGGTGCTATCACACGATACAGTAAATCAGTTAGGATCATGAACTGTACCATTTCCTAGTTGTGCGACCTTCGTTCAGTTACTTGATCTCTTTGGGTCTCTGTGTCTCTGTTCCATGTTTGTAAATGGGTATTAGTGACTGTACCTTCCCAGAAGGGTCGTAGGGTTGTTATGAAGACATAGCAAGTAAACATATATATCAATCATTTAAAACAGTGCCCAGCACATGGAAGGGCTATATGTAAATGATCGTTATTATTATTCGCAGGCTGTGTTAAGTACTAGGTGACAGAAGAGCTAACAGAGCAGAAAAAGGCAGAGAAAAGAGAAAGCTGGGTCTGAGCCCAATGGCAGCCGTGGGAGGGGAGCCTGGCGGCTGGTGAGCGACTCACTGAAGTTAGGGAAGGGCTGCAGCTTCTGGAGGGAGGGGAGGAGCAGCCTCCTGAACCCTCATAGAGCTGTCAGCATCTCGGGGACAAATCAAGCCACTCTACAGAAAGTACACCTGTTTCATGGTAAACACGAGGCCTCATAAATTAGAAGCCATTTCGCAATATGGATTCTAATCGTTTTCAATCATTGAAAGGCAACAAGCAGACGCAAAAGACTCTTAAAAGAGGCAGAAACATAGTATCTAAGAGTTCTGGCTCTAGAACTAGACTGGCACGAGTTCAAATCTCAGTTCTGTCATTTACTATTATCTGACCCGGGACAGGTTGCTTAGCCGTGTTGAGGACCAGTTTCCTTTTTTGGAAAGAAGAACTAATCATACCTACCTCAGAGGTTATTTTGAGTCTGTAATGAAATATTCTACGATAATTGCTTCACACGATGTCTAGAATATTCTAAGGCACCAATACATGTTGTTGCTGTTGCTTACTGCTGTTATTATAAAAAGGGAGAATTAATACCTGTGCGTGACTGGAAAGGGTAAGTCTAGTAAAATACTGATTTTTTTGCCTTGGTTGCTCCGTGTGATACCAGGGCTTACAAAGGACAACTTCTGAATTTCTTTGCCAACGTTGACTCACCCAGCGCTAAGGAGCAGCATCCTATCTACGAGGCACACACAAAACCAGAGCATCTGCTTGTGTTCTGCATGAGCAGTCATCAACAAAAAGATCTCCCAACACTCAAGGAAAAAGCAAAATATTTTAATGATAAAATTCAGTACTTGAGCTATCTTTATTTTTGAATGATTATTTTGACATGTCCAGCTCATAAACAGCATTAGTGAAATGGGTATTGCTGGTAAAAATTAATTGAAAAATTGGCACTTAAAAATTTTGCAGTTTTTTTTTGGCTAACTTTTCTGCATACAATCTATTCCCTAAAGAGTCTTCTGTGCTGAAATTAAATCTATTTTGATGATACCTGATAATTTCTTCCCTGGTAGTTTCCAATAAATCAAACTTCATAGATGAAAAGAAAATAAGAAAATGACGGAGGTGCTTCTCCCCTCTACTCTAGAAACTACTCATTTGCAAATTTCTTACAGAGTACAAATTAATGTATGGGTGTCAAAGTTTTGTTTTTAAATGATAAGTTCTGTCTTCTTATACCAGGAATAATAAACTATTGTGTTCAAAGTGGTTGTTTTAAAAAATACATTGGAATAGATCCTTACTTTTACTCCTTTTATTTTATGTTACAGTATTGAAAAATGCTCATTAATTTGGAATAATGGGAAAGAAGGCTCATCCATTATGGGGAAAAATTTAAATGTTTAGCTCCATTACTTCAAATGCAGCACTATTCAGATTACAGATAAAAACCTAACTAGGAATAAAGTACTTTTAAAATTCCTATTCAAAGCAGGCACATATTACTACATAGCAGTGCACCATAAGCAAAATAGAACTTTAACATGTGAAAATTAACTGGAAGTCAGGAGTTGAAAATACATCTAAGGAATTCATAATTTTATGAAGCTTTGGATTATGACTATTATTGATTTTGGACTGACAATCCCTCTACTCTGAGGTAAGTCCGAGAAAATTTATGAGGAGAGAAATTATTTTGAAATTTTTATTTTTTAGTCTGTTTGGTATTTAATGTCAAAATACCTACAACTTTCGAAACAGTGGAGAATAAGTTAAAGATGTTCAGCGATATAGGAAAGTCCTCTATGTTTATTCTTTTCTCCTCTAGAAATTTTAGTTTATTTAGCACTTGGGTGCTAAGGTGCTAATAATCTATTATATTTTAGGGACCAAGAATGACTGAATATGTGAAAGAAAATCTTGCTATTATGTACACCTCAATGCCTTTGAGTTACAAAAGAAAAATCTTGCCATTATATTTGAAGAAGTTTCCTTTGGTTTTTCTTTTCTTTTTCCTTTCTTTCCTTCTTCCCCCCTTTTGGGGACAGCTTACCTCTTTATAATTCAAGACAGGTTTCTTCTAATTCACCTTGAGAGGCAGCCATATATTATGAAAGGCAGCATTTCCCAAGTTGAATCCTTTGCTTAGCATCCCTTACCAATGTAGCAGAAAGACTCTCCTCCAGGGATCGTTCGCTGTCACATATCTCTTTTGCAAAGTAAGTGGGTCTTTCTCCTCCAGGAGAATTCACTGGCTTGATGTTACTGGCTTCAATACGTGTGACTTCTTGTCTGAATCCCCCACGCTGAGTTCTTGTGTTCTCTTCAGTCAAAGGTCATGTCCTACACAGCGTCCCCACTGTGCTGGGTCAGCAGGAACACAGGATGACCATTTTTGTCCATCATTATTTGCCTAAACCTAGAGAAAATAAGGTCATTATTGATTTCACCCTCAGGTTTCCTCTGCAAACTAGATTGTTGTACATACACGGTAATTACTTGTTTTCACTCCTTAGTCATGGATAAGAGGTAAAGATAGATGCTCTGCTTTTCAATTTGGGCAGGACACGATCGAATGGTGAACACGACTCAGAGAATGGCTGATACAATCTCTTTATTTCTTCCAGTAGTCACATTGAGGCTATTTCAAGCACGTACAAGATCAAGGATCCATTAGACCCCTTTTTGGTAACTTTTGTGGGTTACCATAGAACTCAAGAAGTGCTGTGCCCTCCTTTAAAAATTAAATTAAATTAACTAGAAAGGAAGAGAAAAAGAGCCTGCCTTTTCTGGGGTTTCCCCGGAGGCTCTTTATCTGTTTCAACTAACCAGGGATTTTTTCACATATTGACATAAGCATTCATTTGCTAATTTGTTGGACATTAAACTGCATGGCGCCCTCCCTAGAATCTTGAATGAAACTGAACTACTTGGGTCCTTAAGGCTGCTCAAGTCCTGCATCACTCCCTGCGCACATATGGTTTTTCCTCCTCTATCTCCCTAGATAAAAGTCAGCGCTGATCGCCTTAAGGAAAGAATGAGTTAAATGGACCAATATTCTAGGCCTGGATCTAAAAATCCCGGCCTTTTCAGAGGCCCTTAGCACCTGCGGCAGCAAGGTCATTTGCACATACATAAATAAATAAATTAACAATGAATAAATAATTTAATCCCAGCCACACAATGCCACCTTGCAGATTTGATCCTTCGCAGCTCCCAGTGAATTTGTCCATTTCTAATTCTTTTTGATAAAGTCCTCAGATACTTGCTGACTGTCAGGCTCATTTTCTTATTGTTTTCGCTTGATTAGTTCTGTATGACCTAAGGTCGCCCTTAAAATCCACATCTCCCGTGAAGACTCCGAAAGGCCTTCTTTTTAGCACCCCCTAGAAAAGGATGGAAAGTGCCTGCCATTTCTCTCCACACAAAAGCCTGGAAGGTTTTTCGTCACTCGCCTCCTGAAGCAGCCCTTCGTTCACCCAAGCGCAAAAATAACTCATTAAGGGCTACCGTGTTTTTGTAGCCTCTTTATTCAGGGCACTTTGGTGTGCCTGTGTCAGGTCTCCGGGGTCCTGGAGGAGCTGAGCCACGTCCCCTTTAACCCTGCTGGGCAGCCCCATCAGTGACAGCACCAGGCCTGGCACCTGCCCACCCATGCCGAGTGCCTGAGGCTGCTCTGGGGTCTTCAGAAAGGATGCTGGTCTTCATGAGGGGTGGAGAGGAGTGAAGGGGGGTTGCTTTTTTCTTTTTTAAAAGCTGTCAGAGAGGTTGCTGCCAGTCCCCTCATTTTCAGGCTGCACACGCAGTTTAGGCTGTGGGTTCAGGGGCAGGAATCCTGTCTGTGCTTCCCGCTTCTGGACTGGGTCTCATCCTTACGCTGGGGAGGCCCCTTGCACTGTATCATCCCTGCTCACTCACTGGTTGTTTTCTTCCTTACCAAAGGGTCAGCTTTTCCTTGAATGGGGGGAAAAAGAGAGATCTTGTGTTGGCTGAATCAATGTGCTCAATTAATGGGAACCAAGTTCCTCATTTCTGTTTTTATTGAAAATGTCACAAAGACTGTTTAAGCCACTTGTTCAGTATCCTTCAACAGTTCTAATAAAGTGTTCCATGACTTCTGACTGTCAAGTCTTTTGGATTTTCAAGAAGATTTTCTTTGTAGTTTTTTTTTCTCTGTTCTTCTTCAGGACCATCAAATAAAAACTTGCAGTATTGTATGGAATCTCACAATTATTACTTTGTAGCAGCAGTGAATCTCTTGAGTACCCAAGGAAGATGCTAATGAAAATTGTAATACTACAGGAAAGTTTGAAAAGGTAGGCTCTATTACCAACATGGAAACCTACTACATCATCAAATTTTAAAATCTCATTATAAATTTCCTTTTAGGTGATAAAATTTTAAAAATGAATTTTTGTACATTTTGGTGCATTTCAACAATTTTCCAGAAGGACAAATTACCTCGGCTAAATTGTCAAAGCCTTCCAAGAATTTGGTTCCATCATCTGAATTCTAAAAAGGTGAATAGTCTTTACCCTGGATAAAGTGAAGATACTCTTGTCAGTGGAACAGCTTAGCTCAGGAAGCTGTGGACGAGCCACTGCCGTGTGTAATGCACAAGGTGAACTCTCTGACTACAGTGGTATTTGGTGAGTCGAGGGCATTCTAGCTCAAGCAAGCCCTTCAGGCACAGGCACCAAAAGTCATGAATTTGCATAAGTCTATGTCATCTCTGAACAATTTTTTAAAAAACTTTAAATCTCTAAAAGATTGATCATCTTGAAATAGTAACAGGAAAGAGAAAATATCACATCAAACGCTGGCATTACCATTTTGTGTCCAGTGTTTATTGCTCTCCCATGGTTATGCTGGGCACTCTGCGAGGCTCTGAGGACTCCGGGGCAATTGAAGTTTTATGTTACTAAGCAAAGAGACAGGGTTTTTGAAATTATAGTACTTTTCTTTTCAGTAGAGGGCTACCCAGTCTTTTTGACAAGAAATCTCTATGAGAGGTTTCTGAATTTTGTGAAGAGCAATTTATGAAAAAGCAGAAGTATAGACACTCCTAGAGAGAGGGCCGCAGCAAACAGAGACCCCAGAAATGATAAAACTGCTATAAATGCAGCACACACTGTCATATCAGCAATTCTAGCTTTTCCTTATTTTGGAAATCATAAAGCATTTCAAATGTACAGAAAAATACAGAGAAGGATACAGCAGACACTCATTCACCTACTACACAGATTCAACAATGGTAACATATCGCCATATTGGCTTTAGCGCTCTCTCTCTTTTTTTAAGGAATCAGACTTTACAGATGCAGCTGAACCTCCTCATCCCCTGCCTGATCACATACCCTCTCTGTCTCCCAAGGTAACTCCTGAGATCACTTTCATTCTTAAGGAGCCTTTGCTTCCATTCTCCTTGTCTCCATAATTTACCTACAGGAATGAAAATATAATCCCTAATTTTAAAATATATTGAACATTCACACACAATCACCCATATATACACACAGAGATAGAGCAGAGAGCAAAGAAGGTATGTGAAAAGGTTAACAGCTGATTTTTATGAAATTTGGGGGTTTTCTTCTTTGTACTTGTATATATTTACTATGTGTTCTTATTGAGCATACATTTAAGTAATGAGGAGTAATGACAAAGCAATAAATAAATCATGTTTAAGTAGCGATCACAATGTTATTAAATACTAACATCTTTTACTACGTGCAAAAATAAAAGTGTTACATTGCATTCCCATCTTCGGGGGAAGCCCCCCCTGTACGAATCAGTCAGGTCCTACGCTTAACTTCCTGGTAGCTTCCTCAGCCAGAGGCAAAAATCAGTAAGAAAATAATCAGACATAGATATAAACCAACAATGGATATTTACGTTGCTCTCAAGTGAGTTTCTGTCACCAAGGGACATTTCAAAATTCGATCAGCTGTCCCTTCCCTACCATAGTTTCTTCCAAGAACTTAGCCACACTAGGGTGATCCATCCAGTTCTAAAATTAGGTAGCAATCTAGGCTCCTTAAGCAAGTAGATCTTTTGTGTTTTCTATAATTTAATAGAACTACTGGGGGTGGATGCTTATGTTGTCAGAATCCTAGAGTGTTAGATCTTAGAAGAGACCTAAAAATTACCTAATTTAAACCCCTCATTTTACTGAAGAGAAAACCAAGTCCCATAGAGTTAGCATGACTTAGCTCTACTTCACTCATTAGAACTACCTGGATAAATATTGCAGAAAAAGGAACACATAATATTTTTTGCTTGATTTCTTATATGAAATTCATTCTACAGCTTTGTTGACTTTTTGTGTTGTTCTATATTTCCTCAAGAACACTATAATTTGGAGTTTCTGGTGAATTCTAATATTTTATGTAACCTAAATAAAAATCGGAACCTAGTTCTGAGATTTCTCTTATAATTGAATTAAATCCATATTTAGAAAATAAACAAAGTTTCTTTTCTTTTTTTCCCCCCAAAATTGTTTAAGATAATTAAAAATCTGATTTCCAAACACTATCAGGCAGTAGAAAAAGAATTTGAAGATTTAGATGAAATGAACTTCAGATGCTTCACACAGGAAAGTATGTATGTCTTTTTTAAAAGGTAAGAAAACTTACATTGTTTAAAGAGCTTTTCTTTTCTTTTTTGGAGGTGTGTGTGTGTTTTGTTTTCTTTTTTAAGACAGGGTCTCATTCTGTTGCCCAGGCTGGAGTGCAGTGAGTCATCATAACTCACTGAAACCTCAAATTCCTGGGCTCAAGGGATCCTCCTGCCTCAGCTTCCCAAGTAGCTGGGACTGGTGCACACCACCACGCCCAGCTAATTTTTCTATCTTTTTGTGGAGACAGGATCTCACTATGTTTTTCAGGCTGGTCTTGAACTCCTGGCTCCAGAAGTGCTCTCACTTCGACCTCCCAGAGTGCTAGGATTATAGGCATGAGCCACCATGGCTGACTGAGTTTTTCTTTTTTTAAGGTCATACTGTTGTATTGCCCTTCTTTCCTACAGTTTAATTTCCTTTCAAAATGTACACTTTACTAAAGAATAAATTATAATTTACTTTGGGAGAACAAATAGATAATCTTTCAAAGAAAATTAAATGTAATTCATAATGATGCGTGCATTCATTTGATGGAGTTTATTGAAAATATCCACTTTATTATGTAGTAATTTGCTTTTCTATAAAGCCCTTGGGAGTGTCCAGACATAGAAAAGTCAATGACATAAAACTGAACTAGCGGTATAGTTCCACATAGCCATATATTTATCCTAGTTCCTTTCTCTCATTGTTCCAGTACAATTACGACTCACAATATTTTATTTAAAGGTTCAATATTCATCCCGAAATAACATGGGGAGAGATCTGTACTCTTTGGCTAATATTGATCACAAACCAAGACAAGACCCTGAACTTCATGGAGTTTTTAAGACATTTTGGCCACTCACCAAAATCTGTCCATTTTCCCAATGCCAAAAATAGCCCCCGTAGAAGAGATGACAACGACTTCAAGATGTAGGCTAAGATGCTTAGCTGTGGTTCAGAGATACTTGTGGATAGAGTACCAGCAAAGGTAAGACCTCACATCCCACGCCATCCCTGGTGAGCCTGGTGAGCAGCCTGTCACCTGGGAATGGTTCTCCGGGGCTTCACAGCTTGGTCTGCTGTTAGGCCTCAGAATGGGAGCTGTGGATGACTTGTTAATGCTAAACATTGACTCCTGTCTCTCCCGCTAAGGTGCAAAGGACAGCATGCCAAGCAGTACCAACGTCACTTGTGATTTCCCCCCAGTGGGAAGGAAATACTCTTCTGTTCCTATCTCTCACACCACCCTGTCCTCACAGGGGTGACTTACCCTGCCCTAAAACTCAGGATGTAGCTCCTGGCTCCCTCTTCACTCTTTCCAGTGAAGAAGGTCTGTATTTCATATATTCTTTAACTGTTCTGTGGTTTACAACCTAATTTTTTTACACCATTTTAAGTTGTTCCCCCCAAAAAGAATTTCACTGGATATTTCTAAAACACATCTAGAAAATCTAACCACAGCCGTTTTTAAGCCAGCTGTCTAGTAACTCAGGTTTGACACAGGAGGCAAATGGTCAAGCGACAAGAGCAATCTCGGATCCGGGCACCTAGGGGAGCATGGGGTTGTGCAGCAAGCATGGTTTGGGAAAGGGTTTGTAGGTCTGGAGTAGGTGTTAGGTTGTGTCAGTCCTTTATTATGAAATTGATTTTGGCCATTTTCACCTCTAGTTAGAAGATTTGTTTTGTTTTGTTTTTGCTTCCTTTCCTCTTTATTAGGGTTTCTCTTTGGTGCTGTTAAATTTATACTTAAGGCAATGTTGTTTTTTGGAGGGGGGAAGGTGGCTAGTAATAGCTGCCTACAACGCCTCATGAGCTCCCCCTGCTGTTTTACAGCTGACAATACAAGTCCCTTCGATTTTCCTTCCCACAAGTACGGAAATACAAGAATGAAAGAAAATCTTGTTGGGTTTGCTTCATCTAAGACACAGATTAATACTTGTTAGCTTTCTCCAGGAGGTTTACAAAATCAGAAAGGAAAGGAAGGTCTTTTAGCATTTACCTGGACTATCACTTAAGCTAAGGCAAGAGGGCTGTTCCCCTCATTTGATCTAAGAAGCAGGTCTATGCCACTTTTGAAAACCTGCCAGTGAAGAACGAAGCACTATATCAGGAAGTTATATCAGATCTGAAATGAAATGACTAAAACCTGGGAGATGTATCTTTAATCATTTAATTTTCATTTTGTGAAGATTTGGAAAAAATAATATGTTTTTAAGATATGCCATTAATATAGTTTCTGTCGTGTTTAATTTCCCTCCCCAACATTTCTTGAAACTTTACATGTGGCTTGATTTAAATTCATGTATCTTAATTTAGTGTGAATTTTCAGTAAGAATTAAATACCATACAGAAATAACCTTTATTAATCAATATTTTCATATAAATGTGCAAGTTGATTGGGTACCACACAACATCACAAATAAAAAACATGAGAAGATATGCATTAATCAGATTACAAATATGTATAACAGGACACCTACTAGTTACCAGACCCAGTGTAGGTACTGGGATATGATGGTGACCAAAACAGAGGTTTCGGCCTTCGTGTATCTTATAGTCTATTAGGGCAGGCATTTCTATAATAAAACATTCACATAAATACATAATTTTAAATTATATATTACTTTTGGATATGACACCAAAAGCACAAGCAAGAAAGAATAGATAAGTTGGACTTCATCAAAATTAAAAACTTTTGTACCTCAAAGGACACTATCAACAGAGTGAAAAGGCAACCCATGGAACAGGAGAAAATATTTGCAAATCATATATCTGATAAAGGGTTAATATCCAGAATATATGAAGAACTTCTACAACTCAACAACAAAAAAACCAAATAACCCAATTTAAAAATAGGCAAAGAACTTGAATAGACATTTCTCCAAAAATATACAAATGGCCTGTAAGCACATGAAAAGGTGTTCAACATTAATGGAACATTTGATTTGCATTAGAGAAATATATATCAAAACTATAATGGGATACCACTTTATACCTCTTAGAATAGCTATTATTTAAAAAAAAAAAAGAACAGAAAATAGCAAGTGTTGGTGAGGATATGGAGAAATTAGAACCCTTGTGCACTGCTGGTGGGAATGTATTAATAAAATGATATAGGCTGGGCGAGGTGGCTCACACCTGTAATCCTAGCACTCTGGGAGGCCGAGGTGGGTGGATCGTTTGAGCTCAGGAGTTCGAAACCAGCCTGAGCAAGAGCGAGACCCCATCTCTACTAAAAAATAGAAAGAAATTATCTGGAAAACTAAAAATATATAGAAAAAATTAGCCAGGCATGGTGGCGCTTGCCTGTAGTCCCAGCTACTTGGGAGGCTGAGGCAGAAGGATTGCTTGAGCCCAGGAGTTTGAGGTTGCTGTGAGCTAGGCTGATGCCATGGCACTCTAGCCAGGGTGACAGAGTGGGACTCTGCCTCAAAAAAAAAAAAAAATGGTGTAGCTCCTGTGGAAAACAGTATGGGGGTTCCTTAAAAAATTAAATACAGAATTACCATATGATCCAAAAATTTCACTTCTGGGTATATACTCAGAAGAATTGAAAGCAGGAACTCGAACAGGTATTTGTACATCTGTGTTCATAACAACATTATTCACAATAGCCAAAAGATGGAAACAACACAAGTGGATGAATGGTTAAACAAAATGTGGTATACAAATACAATGGAAGATCATTCACCCTTGTTCTGACACATGCTACAACGAGGATGAACCTTGAAGACATTATGCTGGATGAAATAAGTCAGTTACAAAAGGACAACTATTGTAGAAGCAGCTTCCTCTTAGATGAGGTCCCAGAGTAGTGACATTCATAGGCACGGAGAGTAGAATGACGGTTGTCAAGGGATAGGGCAGGGGGAGAGGAGGGAGTGAGTGTTTAATGAGGACAGAGCTTCAGTTAGGGAGGATGAAAAACTTCTAGAGATGAATGGTGGCGATGGTTGCACAGCAATGTAATGCCACGCAACTGTACGCTTCAAAGTGGTTAAAATGGCAAATTTTATATTATGCATATTTAACTACAATTTAAAATTATTATGATAAGTAGTTTGAAGGGGAAAAAAGCAACAGGTTTCTATGACCAAGTATTTAGTGGGTGAGGGGCGATCTGACTTAAAAGGGGTCGTGCACAAAGGCAGAGCTGAGACCTGCAGTGAAAGGGTGACGGGTGGAGGGGGCACGAGCATTGGAAGACCCCATGCTGATGAGGCCTGGGACACTTCTGAGGAACCAGCCAAGGGGGACAAGAGTGCCTGGTGCCAAGGGCACACCCTGGAGAGTGGGAGGGGGTGGGCTACACAGGAGGGTGCCAGGTGGAGCCCAGAGTCCCACTGACTGTGGTGAGGAGCTTGGATTTTACTCCAGTGCAGGAACGAGAGGTTAAGACATGAGCTAAATTCCACTGAAGCAGGCTGGTCAGACTGCTGTGTGGGAGTAGATTTTGAGAAGCCAAAAATGTTGCCCAGGAGTCCAGTTAGGAGGCTGTTGCAAAGGTGAGAAGTATTTAGTAGCGGCTTGAACTATGAGAGTGTCAAAGGATGTGGACAAAAGCGGAAAGATCAGAGATTTCGGTGACAGACTGTGTGTATAGGTAAGAGAGAGAGGGAAGTGCCCATAATGACCTGCAGTTCTGTGGTGTCAACTGAAAAGATAAGTGTTCATAAACTTGGAAAGGAGAATTTTATTTCTTATAAAAGGTTACAACCTGCAGGCTGGGAGGCAGGCAGGGAGGGAGGTCGGGGCAGAAGCTTTATGCTGATCAGGTTGGCTAAACCTACATATTCAACAGGTTATAGGAGGAGCTATGAATATTTACAAAGGGGGGATGCATGCATGCAGATTAAATAAACATGTATGTTACATACAACCCATGTTCACTTTGGGGTGGAGACTTAACATTAAAATGCAGTAAAATTAGTCTCTATATGTCAAAAAGTGAAGCAGAGACACAAAGGGACTCAGTGTGCAGCCTCTGTAAACCGGCCAGAACTAGTCCATGATCAGGAGTCTGTTAACAGGAGAAAGTTACTGAAATCAGGCTCTTGTCCAATTAAAGCTGCAGTTATGGCTTGTGGAACAGAGGGGTCAGTGAGTCAGCTGAGCTAGCAGTGGGTGAGCTGCAGTTGTTTAATATCACTTATCTCAAGGCCAGTGCTAGTTTGGCTACTAGAGAAAAAGAAAAACCTATGGCAGTCAGAACATAGTTTATTCTTTAAGTGTACGTGTGCATGACTTAACCCTTGCCTGGCATGGCCTTAGGTCCTGTTTATAATTTGGTGTCTCATTGCCACTAGGAGTCTGTTCCATCTCTCCTGGGGGCCTAGGTGTTTTATTTTATTTGCCTTTGCCGTCTTTAGCAGAATTGGCTGTGTGACTCAGTCTGCTCTGAAAATTAGGATCTATTGTTTCACCTCAAGAAAAACAAATTGACAAGGTATTTTTTATTCTTAAAAAAATAATGCTCCATAAATTTAAGTGATTAGAATGGCAGTTCTAAGCTATCCACTACCATGATCAAACTGAATTTCTGATCAGCTGGATCATAGGACACAATGATGACAGTGATGGTTAATAATTGTGATGTTTAAATGTCTCTGAGCCAAAAGTGTACTCAAGATAAAAGGAGACCTAAAGCTACATGTCAGAATTGTAAACGAGATCACTGGAACAGTTTTAAACTTCCAAGTCAATATTTTTTCCTTCAGTGTGATTGAAAGTAATATTTGGGAAACAAACGGGGAAGAGGTTGGTGTATTTGAGTGCAGGGAGGAGAAGAGAACATCGCCCCATGTCACCAAGCTTTGTAGGTGAAGTGTCAAGTGTCAGTGAGTAGACTGGACTGGAGTCTCCCAACTCAATAGGCCAGCAAGCTGCTGCCTCAAGCAGTGAGCTGTCGTGGTCACTTTTGTCCACGTCAGAGGGACTGCTTAGCATGGTGAGCTCTTAGAGCCAAAAGGAGGTGTAAGGGGGCACAGTGACCCTATTGTGACTGGCAACCCAGCATAGGATGTGACGGACAGCAGACAGGCGGGGCTGGGAGCAACTCAGAAAGGGCCAAAGTGAAACGAAGACTTAGTAATAGTTCGTTCCAGTTTTGTTTTGTTTTGTTTTTTAAAGTGCTTGGTTTTGCCAAAGGGGTCCACCTGAGTGTGATCTAGCCTCTGGTCCAGCTGCAGGAAGAGGGAAGACAGAGGAACATGCTGGGCTGCACCACGTGTCCACCACCAGCCAGACCCAGACTCTGCGAAACTCCCCACGCCAAATAGCCAGGGTTTTCCAGCAGATAAAGCGTAAGGAAATGAAGGGATGGAGGGGGATGTACAGATTAAAAGAGATCTAAAAGACACATCAAATGTTTTAAAATGATCAGACAAAAACTAAACCATATTGTCCAGGGATGCATATGGGTGTTAAAACTGTTTTTGAAAACAAAACCCAAGGAGGCTGGGGGTGGTAGCTCACACCTGTAATCCCAGCACTCTCGGAGGTTGAGGTGGGAGGATCGCTTGAGCCCAGGAGTTCAAGGCTGCAGTGAGCTGTGATTGTGTCACTGCAGTCCAGCCTGGGCAATAGAGTGAGACCCTGTCTCAGAAGAAAAAAAGTATATTTTAACAGAAATAGTAAGAGACTCCTTTTTGTATTGCATTCTTGCTTTACTCAATTTCACAAAAAAAGAGCCTAATCTTAGAGACTAAGCTACTCTAAGGAAGTACTACATGTGTCTCTTATAGACAGTTCTTGAGCCCCTACTCTATGCCAAACTCTGTGCTAGGTTCTGGGGCTAAAAAGATAAATATAATCTTGTGTGCTTTTTTTTTTTTTAAGAGACAGTGTCTCACTCTGTTGTCCAGGCTGGAGTGCAGTGGCACGATCATAGCTCATTGTAACCTCAAACTCCTGGGCTCAAGAGATCCTTCCACCTCTGCCTTCCGAGTAGCTGAGACTACAGGCATGTGCCACTGTGCTGGACAATTTAAAAAAATTTTTTTTTTTAGAGATGGGGTCTTGCTATGTTGCCCAGGCTGTTCTTGAACTCCTGACCTCAAGGGATCTTTCTGCCTCAGCCTCCCAAAGTGCTGAGATTGCAGACATGAGCCACTGTTCCTGGCCTTGTGTGCTTTTAAAAAGCTCATCAAAAATAGTGCAGAATTATGAAGCTCAAATAAACTGAATAAACTTCACCTCTTTCTAGAGAAATCCCACAGAAATGCAACAAACACTGGTCCCTCCTCTCTAGTTTTGCTTCTCTCTAGTTCTTTCTCCACACTGAAACCAGAAATGCTCTTTCTAAAAGGCATATCTAATAAAGTCTTAAAATGATTCACTGGCCATATGAGACAGCCATGAGTTCCCCAAAAGTTCTTCTTCCATGCTTCTGAGCCTTTGCCAAGATGCTCCCTCTCCCTGGCACATACTGTCACTTCACAGATACTTGCTTAATGCATGATAGGGGTTTCGGACAGGTTGTAAAGAGGAACACACAGAAGTGCCTATGGGATGGGGAGGTAAGGAGATGAGGGCATGAGAAAAAGCTTTCCAGAAGAGCTGGTGGCTCCCTATTAAAGAGGAAGCTGGACTTTCCCAGATAAAGAAGAGAGGTTGAGGAGGTTGGGGTGGTGGTGAAACGACTTTCTAATCAGAGGACAGAGTGTATGCAATGGCAGGGGAGAGGTCAGCAAGTTCAGGAAACTGCAAGTATCTGGAAGACAGAATTTTCAGGGAGGGAAATAGGCAAGTTATTTAGACCCAGCGACCCTTACCACACAGAGAGGGTTAGTTCACTGAGGGATGTTGTGCACAGAGCTGCTCCGCGACTTTGCACACTGTAATGTCCCTGCAGCCTGCTGAAGACAGCCTCAGCCTCACATGCTTCTGATTCTTCATGCCTTGGGTGGGATATGTATGAGATGATCTCAGAAAAAAGTTGCAGGAACTTGATCCCTCTCACACTGGATTTATCAGCAAAGCAGATGTCAAGGTGATTTTGTCCAGCCTATGCAATGGCCTGAACCAATGTGAGTGTGAGATGCTGGGAAAGAGATGTGATACTGAAGGAGGTAGAGGTGAGTCAGACCTAGACAATCAGGAAAGCTGTGTGTGTTTGCATTTACTCAGAAAATAATGTACCATTTTTTAAAAGTGAGAATTTAAAAATTACTCAGTTTGTGTGTCTGCATGGACTATCTTTTAAAGGATGCACAAAACCTGGTGATAGTGATTCCTTCCCAGGGTGAGCCCTGGGTGGCTGGGTGGGAGGAAGGCTGACTTTTCACAATACACCCCTTTGCACTTTTAACATTTTGTGCCATATAAACATATTAGCTATTTAAAAGGTATTTAAAAGTTCGTGTGTGCATAGAAAGATTTTTAAGGAAACTTATCAAAAAAGTTAACAGTGTTTATATCTGAATGGTGGGTTTGTAGGTATTTTTATATCCTCTTTATACTTTTCTGTGTATTTCCAACTTTCTCCCATGAGCATATATTGCTTTTGTAATTAGTTTTAAGAAGTTATTTTGTTTTTTGAACTGGATTTTAGAGGCTATACGTTGGAACATTCAACTGCCCACTTTTGATGTCATGGAGGACCACAACTTTACACAAGGGATGAAGAGTATTCCTGAACTTAGACCTAGATTTTACTGTCCTAAGAAAGTGTGCAAATGTCCCTGATTGTGGCAGTTGCTGCACGGAAGAAAGGGCTGAACGGGTACGATGTCACTGCAGTTATGCATTTTCCTTCATCTGAGGAAAATGAAGGCCAACCTTTCACGGGAGAAGACTCAGC
Organism: Varecia variegata; assembly: GCA_028533085.1. NCBI lineage: Eukaryota > Metazoa > Chordata > Mammalia > Primates > Lemuridae > Varecia > Varecia variegata. Next base: position 139,732,976 of record CM052440.1, read on the forward strand.
AGGGCTGGGTGTGCTGACCAATCGCTTAAGGGAAAAGGTACTCTAAACTTTTCTCTGCCTCCCAAATACAGCATTTGCAACAGCCTGGCGTGAAAGAGAGCTCTGTACACCGCAGGAATGGAAGCGGTCAGCGTGCCTGGATGTTGAGTTTGGGGTAATGTTAAGCAACGAGGCCTGAGAGGTACGCAGGGGCCACAACGGGAAGACCTCTCAAGGAACTTGGACGTTATCCTAAGAGTAATAGGAAGGCACTGAATAATTTTAAAGAGAGGAATTTCAGATTTATGTTTTAGAAAAAAATCACTCTGGCTGCTGTGCTGAAAATGAATTAGAGGAAGCAAAACAGAGGCTGGGAGAATTGGTGGAGAGCTGGGACAGGGGTTTGAAAGGGACACCGGGAGCCTGGTCTGTGGCTGTGGCAGAGGAGACAGAAATAGATGGATTCAAGAGACAGGAGGTAAAATCAACAAGACGTGGAGTTTAGCATAAGGGAGAGACTGGTCAGGGTTGGGTGGATATAGGCAGACAGATTTAATGCTTCTCCCTGTGGGTGAGGATAGATCTCAAAATGAGACCAAAGTGCTGTTTCCCTTATATAGTAGCATGGGATGGTTTTGCCTTAAAAGAAACCGCAGGGATAACTGAATCCTACCCTGTAAGAAAAGAAAAGATGGGAATCAGGGTAAGAGAAAGAAGAGGAGAAGGGAAGGGTAGAAACATATATATTCTGATATATTTATATTTATTTGGAGAGGAAGATTTCTTTTGTCCAATAGTTTTCTGTGGCTCCAGGGTGACTGAAAGACTCTATAGAGGGCATTTAAGAAACTGGACTCTGATCCCAGTGGCTACCTTTCCTTCCCAGAACTCAGATCAGTTCTAAAGCTCTGCAACTTCCTCTTTCATGAAGATGAGACTTACCAGACCATGTCAAAATATGAACAGAAGTTAGGTGGAAAAATAGACTATAAATCTTTTTTGGAAGAAACTTGCTAATCACAGCAAACACCCAATGCCAGAGTCCACCATCCAGGGCAACATAACTTCATCATATATTCTTTCTACCCACATTGCTTGGTCCTTACCTACAGGACTGTCCTCACATAAAGTCATCTGATGCTTCTTGGGAGCTACTGTTTCCCAAACTCCAGTCATCTAATGGACATATTCACCTTTCCTGGTGTATTTTTCTCTAATACACAATTGAAAAGATTTGAAAATATTGTCTCATTGATAAATGTTCTTTTCATATCAAGGAAACAGGTAATATAATCCTAGTTTTGGTAGTTTTAGAAATTATATTTCCATTTTTTATTACATTCTAAGAAATGATTTGTTCAATTTCTTCCTTCTGAAATTAACAATAGAGCAATGAAATGCTTTCTCCTATAGCCTTCCCTTACCACATATGTTTGGGGCCATCATCAAGGTCAGAATGGCTACTATTCAGTTCTTATTTGACCGAGCTGTAACGTAGTTCAGATGGAATCCATTGCATTCATGTCTACCTCTTTACTGTAAGTCAGAGTAGAAAGGGTTTGTGAAATCAGGGATTCTTCAAGCTTTCACAGATTTATTGCTTGTGGCCAGACTATCAAGTTGCAAATGACTCTCCCTCCAATTTGACCTTTTTCCAAAACAGTTTCTCCAAGTGCCCAGAATTGGCTCCTCTAGACTCCCCCAGAGTTGCTAGGGCTGTGTGCTGCATGCACAGCCACAACTGCAACCAATAGGTACATGCAGCACACAGCACATCCAAAAGTGCAGAGACAGGTTGTGAGTTCTAGTCCTAAAACTTGTGTGCATTTTCTCCATGGCTACCATCTATAGCAATTTTTTTTCTTCACCAATTATACTTTATGTTATAATTATGAAGAGCAAGGAAGGGCTAGACCACAAATTTATATTCTGATGTAGATATAAAATAAAAGTCATATTTATTTATGTCAAAAAAAAAAGTCCTGGTCCTAGTGGGTGGAAATGAAAACGTTTCATTGTGAAAGACCTCTACTGATACAACTCTAACAAAAACGATAGAGGAGGCTTACTTTTGTGTCACTGCAAACATCGCAAAGGTCTCCTAGAAATATCATAGTAAGAAAGTTTCATTATATTTACAAGGTTTTAATTAATATATTAATATTTTTATTGACTCTTGCTTTCTGTACACATGCACACTTGTGAACACAGGCAGACACCCTGTGCACACACACGTGTGGCACTCCTGGGCCTGTACCATAGCTTGGTGCACACAGGCAGATGTGTGTAGCTCCACTTCTAGCTGCACACATATCAACACTGAGGTTCTGGGGTTTTAGAATAGTCAATAATAAAAGCTCATTTTTTTCCTCCTATCTGTGCTCAGAACCATTTGAGATATAGATGTAGGTGTCAGGTGGAAATAAAAATGTCTATTTTGTGACTGATTGGAGGATGTGATGTCAATGTACAGGGAGATTGGTCTTGTAACATTTCACCTTAGAATTAAACTTATCCATAAAAAGCACAGGAAGAGCTAGGAATCTTGCCTGCAGCTGGGTGGGATGCTTGCTTGCCTCCTGTGGCAGGTTGGCGCCCACAGAGGAAGGGGCTAAGCAGAGCATGCCTGGGTCCTCCTTCCAGACACTCCAACCAGATAACTGAGGACTGTGAAAGGAGCATGAGAGATGTTAAGAGTATTACTCAAGTAATATCCCTCCACACAGAGCCATGAAGATTGGGAAATGAAAGTGCCTCCCAACTGCAGACACATGTGCAGATATACACAGGTGTGTGCACATAGGCACGGATCAATTCCCACACCAGGCCACGGATGCTGACAATCAGATGTCAGGAGCCAAAGCAACCAGAAACTAGGGAGAATGAGAACCCAGTGGGAAAGGGAGCCCTGGGACAGGGTTCAGGGAGCTGGGGGTCTGTGACCTGCATCCAGGGTTGACTCCTCAGGCCTGATCCTGCAGCCCAGAGTGGAGCAGCAGCTGATGAACAAGATAGATGAAAGGAAAAACTGGGATAGAAGAAAATGGGGGGAAATGCTGAGAAGAGCATCAAGCTGCCATAGAAAGTGTATTTAAGGAATGTTGAATTAGTTTATCTACCCCCTGTTCCAGAAAAGAATTTGCAGTGGCCAAGATTTGTATGTTAATAGGCATCAGGCTGTGCAATTGGAGAGGGAGTATGGATATGCAGGTACAAGAGCTGTTGTACAATAACATAAGGCCAAATTTCTGTATATAAAAGAGTGTGAGCATAGCATTCCCAAGTTATTAGAGGGGCTCTGACTGCCAATCATAGCTTGGAGTAGGGCTCACAGCTGCAAGATTGACCACGGGTTGGAATTCGAGATCCCCAACCCCACTTACCCTAAATGAAGAAAATTGCCTTGTTCCATAGCAGGCCCTGGAGAAAAAGCCCTGGGGTTAAAGACTTTTTTCATTATTTGGCCGGACACCTTGTTATTTAGTTTGAAGTGGCCCTAAGGATCTGACTCTTTGGAAGGTAGGGGTAGATTAAAAATATATTATTATAATAGCTAACTAGACATCCACTATGGGCCAGGCAGTTTCTAGAGTGCTTTGAGTGTGCCAACTCACTTAATCCTCATAGCCACCCCATAATAGATGCACTTGTGATGTCTCTGTGCTATAGGTGATGAAACAGACTCCAAGGGGCTGAGCAACTCGCCCAAAGTCACACAGTTAGTAGGCAGCAGAGCTGGGATGCAAATCCAGGCAGGCTGGCTCCAGAGCCACACTCTGCATAGCTAGTGCAGCAGAAGGAGAGTGTCCTGTCACTAGCCCAGCCTCGGACCTTCTCCACGTGAAAGAAGCAGAACCCCATCAAGCTAGTTCTGAATCCACAGCCTGGTCTGCATTTAGCTGGGCCTGCATTGTCTCCTGCTGCCAGGCCACAAGGTAGACTTTGCAGGCAAAGGCAAGGCCATTGCTCCTTCTGATAATCCTCAGAATGTGCATAGGTAGATTACTCCACAGATTTTTGAGTGTCTGTACAATTACTTGCTGGTCTCCGATGACACAGGGCCGGGACTGAGGACCAAGGTGGACCTAATGCAGAATTCCAGGAGACTCAGCACTGTTAGGCAGTTCATTCAGTCATGCCACAGATAATTTATGGAGCTCCTACTCCGTGCCCTGTATCGCCTCCCTTTTCTTGGTGTGCTACTCTGTGCAGGCACCCATTACCAGGTTCCTAGGATTTCCTCACCTTTGTGGGCTCAGGCACTTCCCTGGCAGCGCCCCCCCCCCCACTTTCTTTCCTGGTATCCAGCAGCTCAGACTGGAGGGGCCCCCACTGACACATGGGCCATCTTTGTTCAACAGAGCTTGGAAGCACAAGTGAGCTCTGTATTACTGCCCTTTCGGCAGGGGCGGCTGGAGGGCCTGGAAGCTACGAGCTCCAGCCCTGCAGAGCCACGGGGACCAACCCAAAGCACCAGCCATCAGCTTTGTTCCTCAAGCGCCTGGAGAAAACCTTTGATTTCATGGGGATGATTATTTTTATTCTTGCCCACTCAAGGATGAAGCCCAAGAAACAAGAGGTTGCCCCTTTCAGAGGCATCACAATGGGTTACCTCCAGCCAAACCCACTGTTTTTTGTTTTTTGTTATTTCTGGGTTTGGTTGGGCCTCTCTTAGAAACCATTACTATACAACTTACTTAAAGAAAGAGTGAAGAGATTGGGTATAAGAGACTTAGATGGTGCTGGGGGACAGGTGGGGGGGTCTGGGGCAGGGAGGCAGGAGGTAATGTGTTGTCAGAGACAGTGTAAGAAGAACACAGTAAAGTCACAATCTGATTTGAATCAATTCCATTTTGTAGTGACATTTTTAATCTTTTGCAAAGTCAAACTATTCCAAGTTTGACTTTTGGCCAAGCCTGGAGAATTGGGACTTTAGATGAAGGTTTCAGAAAAAGACACAAAACACACAAACAGACACATACACAGACACACACACACACATACACACACACACACACACACACACACACACACAGAAAAGGGAAAGGAGAGAAAGGGGGGGAGACTTTTATCCTAAAGTCATTGTAAATCCAAAGCAGGGTTTTATCCTCCACAGTTAAATGAGAAAGAAAAAAAAAATCAAGAATACCAACATTTGAGGTACAAAGACTGTCATGGCCCAGTGGAAGTTTGCAAAATTATATGTAAATGACCAAAGTTTTTACTGTGGTGGCCCTGTGCATTCCCAAAGCTAATCCCAAAGAGAAAATCTACTTAGCAAAAGAAAGTTTTGTCTAATTTGGTTAACAGTTGAGAAGTGACAAAAATGCTGAATATATTAATAATTTATATTTCCAGGGTAACACTATATCTTTAATGCTTCACTGCCGAAGGGAATTCAGATTGGCTTAATGCTCAGAGGAAAAAAAAACCCTGAAAGGCCTTGTTCATATTCTGTACCCAGCGCTGATGAAAATGAGTGTAAGACATGTGTTCCTATAATAGGCACCATCCTCTCCCCCATCTCTGCATAATTTGTTTTTATCCCATATTGCTCAACGTATATTTGTTATTTGAGAAGCCGCCTGCTCTTAACTCACTTCCATGCTCCAGCTCCATCAGTTCATAAAAAAAAGGAGACATCTCACATTTTACGGATAAGTAATTTCAAGAACCCCTTACATGCAAAAACCTTTTATAAAGTTTACAGGTTTTCTTTCCCCCAAAATATACATATATAAATTTCACTTTATGGGCAATGTAATGAGGGCTTTTTTTTTTTCTCCCTGTCTCTGTATAATGAAGTTTGATGGTTTACAAATTGCAGGTCATCCCATTCCATGACCTTGGTAAACAGTCTGGGTCAGAGCTCTCTTAAACCCTGTCCAGAGAAATGGAATAAGTTAATTTACTATCCTCCAGCTAACCTGGGAGAAGGCAAATCACCTAGCTCAGCTAAATGGCCTCTGGAATCAAAGAGGGAAACGTGCCACGTGATTTCAAATTATTTAAGGGGCATCAGAGTTGATGGAAACAAAAGCCCAAAGGAAAAAATCAATAGAGGAAAAAACGTAAATCCCTAGAAACACATGTTTAGCTTGTTGTATACCTTGTTTATTTTACCTGTTTACATAAAATGAGCAGTCTCATTTTGCTGTTTGCTTTTAGAAAAATATGATTTTTAGCTTGTTATTTTCAATGAATGTACCACTATTTTGTGGATAAGGCACAGATGCACTGGAATCACAATCCCCTAAAAGATCACTAGCCAAGTCTCTTCTAGACTGCAAACTTTCCTCACCACGTTCTGGATGGAGCAAGAAGATTAAAAAAAAAAAAAAAATCCCGCCTGGGGAAAGGGAGAGAAAGGAAGACTTTTCTCTCCCCGGGCCTGAGAGCTTGAACAGAGAACCCAGCATCCCGAACCAGGGCCAGTAACGGATGATGGAGTCCACCGGGAACAATGCGCTGGGGGAAAGCATCTCCCTTCCCTGGCCTCCCAGCGCCTCCAAATCTGGGCTGATACGTGCGCAAAAGGCAACGCCAGCTTCCCTGAACCCTCCAGCCCCAAGTAGTTGCCATCCGAAGATAGAAAACTTCCACCAATGTTGTTTCTAAGCCATACCCCAGAAACGTTATTTTCTTCTCATACTTTTTACAGGGGCGTGTTAAGGCTGTAAATTCAGTCACGCGTTCTGCCGGCCTGGGCTTCGCCACGCTCCAGACTCGGGAGGGTGTGGCCCGCGCGCGCTCCGGTATATTTGCCTCGGGGCAGGAAGGGCTCCAGGGTCCCAGCTGGCTACACTACGCTGAGGCCAGTTTGGGGCGGTACTTCGATTTGCATTTTCCGAGAGTCGAGGGTACCGTTCCTCGCCTCCCCTCTTTCCTAAGGCAAACGCCCAAGATGCCCTAGGGGCGGATGCGATCTGCGCTTTGGGGTAGCCACGAATCCCGCCCCCAGGCGATGCCTGGAATATCTGCTTAAGCCTCCATCGAGCCTCCCCCTCCCTCAGACTCCGCAGCGAGCCCTCCACCAAATTACCGAGGGCCGTCACCTTGGCCCTTAGCCTCGAGGCCCTTGGCACTTTGGAGGGCATGGGCTGTGGATGAGCAGAAGGTAACAAAGAAATCCATCTCTTGGGGTCTTTATTAGAAAACGTTTATTGCCAGGGGGAGATCCTTCAGAAGACTAACTCGCTCTTGGCCTTCCCACAGCTATTTTTTGTGGTCACAGTATTTACACCTGTACAATATATACAGTATTTCTCCTAAGCAGCGCCCAACGCGCGGAGAAATCTGGCGGGCGAGTGAGCATCAGAGCACCGGGGGGTGCTGGGGTGTGTGCAGGTTGAGGTTGTTGGGGTGCGCGTGGCCGATCAGGTTGAGGTAATGCCGGTCCAGGCCCTGCACGGGCGCCAGGAAGGGGCTGTGCTGCTGCGCGGGGCTCTGGAGCGGCACTGGCGCGCTGGGCAGATAGGGCAGCGCCGGGCTGCGGGCCGCGCCAGGGGGCCAGGGGAAAGGCCCCGAGGCCGCGCCCTGCGGGAACACAGCGGCCTCGCCGGGGCTGTGGCCTGCGAACTCAGGCCCCGCTGGGTGCAGCTGATAGTTGAAATCGGGCTCCGGGAGCAAAGCCAGCGGCGGGAAGGCGGGCTCCGCGCCCAGGCGGGCCTTGGACTGCAAGAAGGCGAGGATGCGCGCGTACTTGGTGTCCTTGGTCTCCATCCTCTCCACTGTGGTGAGATAATGCACCAGGTTCTTCATGCACTCGTGGTAGCCATAGTGGAAATAGTTGGCAAATTCTGCTAGGAGTTCTGCTGGTGGGGCGAGAAGACCGTAGTAAGGAAAAACCCCGGAGCGCCCCTTCCCCACCCAGAGCCCCAGGAGAGCGCAGGGCACCTTCCATCACATCTTCTGGCCAAAGTTTTCTTTTAAGGCCCGCCTTCTCCTCTCGGCAGCCTAGAGACTGGCAAAGCTCGAGCAAACACCCACTTTACCCTGACAGCCTGATCCCACCCACCCCGCCTGAGACTAGGCGTCACAACCAGGAGCCCTAGAAACCAGTCATCATCGCCGCTTGGCCATCGCGCAGACAGGAGAGGCGCTTTTGCAGGCCCTGGCCTCCCACCCATGCAGCTTCCTGCGGCGGAGACCTCTAGTAGACCTCTCCGGAACGCCCGGTCTCTCCCCTCCCTATCCTCCAGGCTCAGGGCGGCGCACGCTCCAAGCGCAGGTTTCCCTGTCCCTAACCCGTGCCCACCTTTTTCCCTTCCCCGGGGAAAGTCAGCCGAGTGCAGGGCTCTCAGGTACTGGACGGTCATCTCAAGGATCTCCGCCTTCTCCAGCTTCCCAGAACTCTGCAAAAGGAAGACGGGCTCCTTGCAGCGGCCCGGCGGGCTCGGGCCCGCGCCCGCAGGCTGGGCGGGCGCTGTATACCAGCCAGCAGGGCGCCGCTGCAATCTGCGCGAGAGCCGCTCCGGGCGTGCTCGGCGCTCAAGCCCCCGGGGGAGGGAGGCCCTCAGTAAGGCCCTCCTAGTCCACAGATTCCGGCGTCTCCGCCGAGAGTGGCAGCCGAGGTTTCCCAGCGCCTGGCACCCGGCTCCAGGCTGCCGACGTTACCTGCTTCGCCAGGGCCATGGGCACCGTCTTGCCCAGCTCGTTCAAGCAGCGGTTGATCCGGTCCCTCCTCCGCTTTTCTATCACTTTATGAGAAACGGGGGTTCTCTGCGAACAGAGGTTTGTAAGTTTAGGATGGTTGTGCCCGGGGAGTCGTCAAAGGCACGGCTGTAGTAGCTGCGTGCTAACCGTCTTCCCAGACGCTCACGCTGCTCAGAGGTTCGCCCCAGGAAGGGACCCCCGCCCCGCCACACTCGGGCCAGTTGAACTCTGCCCTCTCACGCCCGCGCCTGGCGCGCTCCCCTTCTAGCCACCCTACCCGCTTGGGCCACTCCTCCTAGATGAGCGCCAGGGCTTTGGGGAGGTGGCCACCAGCCTCCGGGCGTGGGCTTCTCCCCGGTGGAGGACTCTCCTCTGTCTATTCCCATCCCCTTCCCAAACCACTCGGGATTCTTCTACACGCAAAGTCCCATGTGGCCACGTCCCTGCCGTCCGTCCAGCCAAACGGCTGGTCGGTGAGTCAGATGCCTCTATCATCAGGGCGCAAGCGCCACTTCGGCTCAGCCGACTCACTTTGCGTTCCTTGAGCTTGTCTGACATCCTGGTCAGTACGCGCCCTCGGGAGAGGCGGTGGCGCGAGGCACCCGTCCACTTTCAGTCTCGTGTGCCTCCTCGAGTGTCCCAGGTAGACTGCAGCCTCCCAACTCCGAGGGGCTGCCTTATAAAGCGGTCATCTAGGGCTCCAAGTGCATTCACGAGTTGAATTATTCCATAGGATTAGGGGAGCTGCGTTTGGAGGATGTATGCATTCAAGATCAGTTTTAAAGAAGTTAAGAAAAAAAATTTAGCTGCCGAGGGGGGCGAGCTGGGGGCAGATCAGCTTTGTTAATCCACGTGGCCCTTCAAAGGACACGTGATCGGCCCGGGAATAACATTTGCATGGCAACAGCCCGGGCGGGAAAGGCAGGCGGTCAACTGCGGCCGGCGGGCGAGGGAGCGCCTGCAGCAGCCGCGGGCGCGGAGCGCAGGGGCGCAGCGGCCACGGGCACCGGGGGGCGAGGACCCTCACAAAACAATGTCGCCTCCTTTAGTCCCACCGCTGAGTCTCACACGATCGCCTGTTTACAAATCCCAGCAAGCCCGCCGTCCCAGCGCCGAGTGCGTTTTAAAGCCTGTCCAGAGTCATTAAAGTAATTAAGTAAGCCTTTAATAGGCTGTTCCGCCGGGTTCAAGGGAGAGCTCTTGGAGACGGAGGCGCCCCGTTTGTTCCCAGGCTTTTCTCACACGACTTGGTGACACGTCCTTCTCCCCCCTTTTTGTTTACACCGCTTTATTTGTCCGGACATCCCGGCAGGTGTGGGGCTGCGGCTGGCACACGAAGCTCACGCCTCGCCTCGCCCCTCCCGCCGGTCTTTGGCACGCGACGCTCCCCCCTACCCCCTGACCACGTCGCTGGCTTTCTTTTCTCCCCCCTCCGGCTCTCTCTTCGCGGGGGGAAGAGGCTCAATTTGTAGCCTATTATCCTATACGAAAATGTCCATTGAAAAGTATGAATAGTTTCATTGGGCTAAATTTTAATAATGCCAGAGGGTGGGGGAGGAGAGACAGGCGGGCGGGCGGGTGTGTGTGTGTGTGTGTGTGTGTGAGGCGGGGTGAGAGGATTGGGGGGCAACACGGAGAAGAGTGGGCCGAGAAGAAAAGGGGGAATGCAGCTGGCCCAGGCGAGCATTATGCGACGTCACCTGCGAGAGGGGGCGCCTACAGACCCCTATTCATTTGCCTAATTTTGGTCAATTTAACAAACTTCAGGAGAAATTATTGTGGCTTTGTCAGGGAGGGTGAAGCCTTCTGATCGAATTAACAGCATGTTTTGATCCGGTAAATGTCATTAGAAAGGGAGAAACAATCGCGCTTAGAGGGCTCTGGGTAATGCGCCCAAGTGGAGACGCCAAAGCGCACGGCTCACAAAGGGAGCAAGTAGCTGCCACAGGGAACTTTTGTACCCGCCCATCGCCCAAGTTTTGACACAAAAAGGCATTATTTCATACTTGAATACGTTTAATCCAACGATTGTCTATTTTCTGCAAACATATTTTCACAGCATTGTTAACTTTTTATGTCCTTCTTTCGCGGGCGCCTTTTCTCAACGTTTGGGGGCGGGAGAGCGCAGACACTTTGGGCATCAATATTTGTCACTGAAAAGGGCCCCGTGAAGTTAGGGAAGTTGATCTCTTTTTTATGGTTTTAGAAAGCGAAAATATCGGGGGAGGAGGAGGGAGGGAAGGCACGAACAGAAACGAGGGGGGAAATTTGCTGGACGGGCCCAAGGAGAAGGAGGGGGGCTGCGGCGGCTGGGAACTCCCTTGGCCGCCTGCGCCTCTGCGGGCAGCCTGGCCCCGCGGCCCGGAGGCCTCCTCCCCCACCGGCACGCCTAGCTCACATTTGCTGCCTTGGATCCCAGATTCTGGGGGCTCCGGGCTTGCGGGGTGTGGGTGGGGGCGTGAGCTTTCTCTTGCAGATGGAAACGATAAAAATGGTTTTTGTTTTATGGCCCAATCTACAGTCACTGAACTCTCACCTTTTTCTAATCTTTTCTGTCTGGGAACAGCTGAGACCTCTCCTTAGATATCTTTCCCTTCTTTTCTGCCCCCCACCGCTCCCTAAATTCTCTCTGCTCTGCTGGACGATGGCAGGGCCTGGGCTCTCCCTGTGGGCTGTTGTGGGTCCTGGGCAGAGGTGGGTAGGGCGGAGCCCTGCTCGCTGGTGGGACCTAGGGAGCTCTAGGGCGCAGAGCCAGGCCTGGGGTGCGGGGCCTCGGGGAAGCCAGGGGCCCACCTGCCCCGGGCTGGGAGGTGCGGGGTCTAGGTCTGCACCACGCACCCCTGGGGCGTCCCTCTCCGTCTTGCTTGCAGACTCCTCACGACGACTTTTCTTTTCCACTTCACGCCAGATTGGACACGACCCACACGGTCCTGCAGGTTGCTGTGCCAGCCGCGGGTGCCCTCTCAAGGGTTGTCGATTTCAGTATATTCACTGGCATACAATGGGATTAAACACGAACCCTTATCATCCAAATTAACTAATGTGAATGGGTAAAAGGGAGCGCGCACACTTCGCACTCCCACCCCCATTTTTAAGCCAGCAGGCTAGAAGTTGATCCTCTTACTGCCGGTGTTAACTGCCAGCTGCAGGCACCTTCCATGGGACAAATTTCATTCCATGCAAACTGTTTAATTCCCTGGGTTTGATCGCGGTGCTGGGATCAAGGCTTGCCCAGGGCTAAAAGTGCCCGCATGAGGGTTGGGGGCGCAAGTGCAGTCGGGTGAGTGGTGATACCAGGTGCGCATCCTTGCCTGGTCCTGCCTGGGCTGCAGCACCACCTGGGAGACTGGGACCGCCTCTTCTGTTTCAGGTTTGGGAAATGAGGGGTTTCATTTCTCCCTTCCCAGCCTGAAGGCCCTGAATCACACTGCCTGATAGTGGGGTGCCCCACAGTCCTCTTTCCTTTACTCCTTCTCCTGGGGTGATGATCCAGCGTTCCCTGAACTTGACCTAGTTTCCACGAAAAATGAGAGCAGAGTAGTGAAGAGCAGTAGTCACTGGAGCCAGCCAGCCGGTTTAAGTTCCAGCTCCACCGCCTACCAACCAGGTAAGACTTTGGGGAAGTTACCAAATCTACTGTGCCTCAGTTTTCTCATCTGTAAAATGGAAGTAATAATGTGTCTACTATGTTACCTGGTGTTCACATGAGTAAAATAAATACAGACAAAGGCACCTGAAAGACAGCTTGACCACTCAATTAGTGGTTTTATTTTGCCTGCAAATCTCTTCTCCAGTGGCTTTCATGTGTTTTAGCAGGGTATTGTGGAGTTTACACTATAACATGATTTTTTAACTAGTTTCGTATTTTTTTTCTCATCCATGAGAAAGCTTTACCCTCGCTGAAAAAGTCACAGTAATTTCTCCTGAAGTTTGTTTAAGTGACCAAATTAGGCAAATGAATGGGGGCCTTTGGGTGCCCCCTCTCACAGGTGCTATCACCTGGTACTCACTGGCCAGCTGTGTTCTCCCAGCGTGTGGGGCTGAAAGGGGCCCAAGGCGGAGAAGCTCCTCCACATCGCAGCATTCTCAAGTGACTCAAACGTTATCATCCAAATCAAAACCCAGCTAGGAGGTAAGACTACTTAGAAATTAGACAATGCTAATTAAATGTTACTCTGCATGTAGCCTCCGGACATCTAATAGGCCTCTATTGAAGAATACAGCAGTCCCAAGTTGAATGTGTTTATTATTGTTATTTATACTGCTGTTTCTTTAGCTCCATGGGTTTGACATGTAGCTTCCAAACACTGAAAGATGGTTTCTTGAACGTTTCTTTCCAATTTTTAGAGATGGAGGATTTGTGGGTTTGGGAGGGGGAGAAGGGAACATGAATGGAAAGAAAAGAATGTAGTAATTTCAACCCAGTTGCTCTAGGACAAAGGGTTCTGGATGACCTCAAATTCCTCCCTGCACCCCACTTCATGATAGAGGAACCCGAGGAGCCACAAGGAGCCTGGGACTGCCCCGTGGCACGCAGCCAGCCGCTGCGCAAAGCCTCTCACCGAGTGTTTGTTGGTTCGTTGTGTGACCTCCGAGGCCCATGGCCTCGCTTGCTGCTCTGTTGCTGTGAAGGAGGGTCCAGTCAGACTCCTGAGGTCTAGGATGGGCAGACACTCTATGGGTCACCTGCAGCCCTTGGCATGTGTGGTCATTGCCAAGAGGCATCAGCTGTGTCCTTGTGCCCCCTTTGCCCTGCTCTTCCCCTCCCTGGTCCAGTGATGACAGCAGGTTGTAAGCACCCGCAGTGACCAGCGCTGGCAATACTCGGCAGAAAGGGACGCGGCCCTGACTTCCACAGGCTTGTCCTCTAAGAAAGAAGAAAATATCTGTACTGATGGCCCCAGTGCAGCAGCCTTAACACGGCAGTCACTCTCAGTGCCCATGCTCACAGCTGTGGGTGGCACTGTGGTCCTGTTGGGTTGGCAACTGCTCTAGACTTTTCCCCACCCTGATTCCTCTGCTCCCTCTGGTCACCAACAGTGTTCTCAATCCGACAATGACATGGGCAGGAAGCATCTGCCGGGAGATGCTTGTCAGTGCACTCAGGTGACCGTGAGAGGGGTCTGGGGATCAACTGCAAACTCTCCAACCATGAAGACACACACTGAAGGTGAACCCAAACCTGAAGGAAACCCAGGACATGGGAGACCTGTATCCATGATAAGGTGATTCCCCAGGGTTTTCGTTCTTCTCCCCTTTGTTCTGGTCTGGGAAGCAGCTTAGTTCTTTGCTGTCTAGCTCTATCTGTAGGGTTAGTGCCTGACGGTTTTGGCTCAGCGAGGTAGCAGCACTGAAACCACAGTCATCCATCGGCACCACAACTGTCCAATGGTTCAAATATCTTCAGTTTCTCTACCCTTACGGGGAAGGCTTGAAAATATCACACACACGCCACTAGAGTCTCATACCTTCAGAAGTCAGTTTTGTTTTGAGTAAAAACAAAGTGCTCTAATTCCTTGCTACTGAAAATGTGGTCCCCAGTCCAGTAGGGTTGTTACCACCTGGGAACTCATTAGAAATGCAGAATCAGGGGCTCCTCCCCTGACCTAGTGGAATCAGAATCTGCATTGGAACAACATTCCCAGTCGATGTGTGTGCACTGCACAGTTTGAGAAGCACTGCTCTGGCTGAAGTGGCACATCACCATTTGGTGCTTAACAGCTGATGGCTACCTGATGAGCAAATCCCAGGTGGAAATGGCCACCCCAGAAGGGCAGCTGGAGAGCAAAGGGAGAGGGAACTTTCAGGCTGTCTTAACTGGGACTAATTAACTGCATGGATTGAAAGGCTTCCCGTACCCAAGGTGGGTTTCGCAGCACTGCTTGTTCAAATATTCCATAAGGCAACCATATACTTTGATATGCAGTGATTTATTTCCTGCATGTCTCTCCAAGGTTTTCAAGTAGTAGATGCTCAATATAGTTTTGTTGAATTAAGGAAAACTGGGAGAGAGACTTTGAGGATTATTTTGGCATTGATGCTGGAGCTAATTCTACAGGCAGTTCATCATCTGGTCATATTTTGCAATTTATTTTTGGACTTATAAAAGCACTAGGTGGAGGGAGTATAAATACAACTGTTGAGAAAGAATACTTTTAGGGAAGTGGCAGGATATATGGAGGTCTTGCTTTCCATATTTTGATGTTAATATAACTTAGAATGTATGCTGCAGATGCTGTGAATTGTGTCATTATGGGCCTTGATTATTCTAGGCAATTGGCTTTTCTTTCTGTGCTGACAATTACAGCTTCTTGCTCTGTGTTAACCTGAGCAACCATCCAGAAGTCATCACTGTGGAGCTTTGGCTTAGAGTGTTGAAGGGGTTTCTTTATACAGCTCTCCGGGAAGTTAGCACCTCACAGAAAGATTTCATCTGCTTTTCAGGGCTAATTTTCACAAAGAACTAGAGGTACCATGTTGCTGAAAATAAGAAATTATTGTAAATTGCATAGACCTTGGGGAACCTAGGGAAAAGATTCAGGTTTAGGAAAGATGTATTAATAAATTACTTATAAATTTATTATTATTAATACATTGTTATAAATTAATAAATTATAATACTGTGGATAAGGGTTTCCATCTTATGGGCAGGAATCAAGCTACAGGCGTTTGACATACCACCAACCTGTGCAAGCAGGTGACTTATGCTCCAGGACTTATGCCAGGGACTCTACCCTGCCTCTCTGGCAATCTGAGATTACTGTCATCATCATTAATTTCCCACCAGGATCCGGCATGCACTGTGTGCCAGGCGCAGGCTGGGTGACAGTGGAGCCACTGAGAGCAAACATAGAGCTTCTGAAGAATCTGTAAGTCCCTTTGTGGGAAAAGAAGAACCAGAAAAAGGGGGTAACTCGAGACCAGAGCCCCACTCCTGAGTGGGCGAATGTGCCTTGCTTGGTTCACCCGCCGACACCTGCACCCTGCTGCTTGCACTTTTCAGTTCACTTCCTTTCTTTACATTAAGCTAGCCAATTAGAGATTAATTTGAGGAGTTACAATCCCTCCCTTTAAAAACTTAATTGCCCCTGAGAGCACGAAGGGGCTGTCATTAGAGTGAATTGAGATCACCAGATTTTATTCCTCCCTAACACCAAACTAAAGGAAGCTGTCGAGAAAACAAGTTTTGACTGGGAGGAAGATAATTTTGGAAGGCCTGGTGTCCTTGTTTCCTGTGGCTAGGGACAAATGAACACAGAATTGGTGGCTCAAAACAGAACTGTATTCTCTCACAGTCTGGAGTTTGGAAGTCTGGACTCGGTGGCACTGGGCTGGAATCCTGGTGTGAGCAGGGCCACCCTCCCTCTGGGGTGTCCAGAGGGGCATCCGTGACTTCATGCCTCTTTGGCTTCATGGCTGTTGGCAGTCGGTGGCTGGGCTGCATCGCTCCACTCTTTGACCCCACGGTCACATTGCGTCTCTTCTTGAGTGTCAAGCCTGCCCTGGGCCCTCTCTTACGAGGATACTTAGGGCTGCCTTTAGGGCCCACCTGGATAATCTCCGCATCTAAGGGTCCTGGACTTATTCGGACCTGCAAAGTCCTTTTTTGCCATATAAGGTAACATTCACCTGTTCCAAGAATGAAACCTGGATATCTTTTGAGGTCATTCTTTAGCCTTCTATGCATCATGGAAGCTGAGATGGCATTTGTGCCCTGAGACCCCAAGCGCAAGGCCACCAGAAAGGGCAGAGGCATGGCCAAGAGGAAGAGGAAGGAGATGAAAGGAAAATGTGTGTTGTTTCAACACTTGAACAGAAGTATCCCTCATCCTCTCCCCCTTCCCTTTCTTCTCCCCCTTCATCCTTCCTCATCCTTCTTGTGTTGCAGGACAGCTGCTCCCAGGGCTCAGAAGTGATGCTGCTGTAATATATGTGTGCTGCGTTATGAGTTATTGTCTTTAGTTTACTAACCCATGACCTCATTACCACTTATGCATACACACACACACACACACACACACATGCAGCAGCCCTGTCCCACAGCAGCTAGTTCAGACCCGGTCTGTCCCACACCCCTATTCTTCTGGTTGGCACTGGGCTTTAGGACAGGCCACGCTCCAGCTCACTGGGACCTGAGATTTGCAGAGATGCGAGTGTGCATCCTGACTGTGTCCAGGAAGTGGTCTCGGGCAAGTCACTGAGCCTCAGTTGCCCCATCTGTAAAGCAGCGATGATGGCACCTATCTCTAGGCATGTGGGACCATTTGTTTGTGAAGTTCCTGGCATTGTGCCTGGGCCACGGGAGGTGCCGGGGGGCTGAGGTGCTCCTGCGTTGATCTGGCCGAGCACCTGTTCAATTCCTGGAGTGGTGCCGGGCCCTCACCTTTCCACGGGGCAGAACCCAGTTGCCACCTTTCAGGAGTTCACAGGGTGAGGCAGACACAGGGAGCGGAGGTGAGCTGGTGATGGCAGGGGCAGCCAAGGAAGACTTGCTGGAGGAGATGTCGCAGGAACCGAGTCCTGAGGAGTGAGCGCATTCATTTTCTAGAGCTGCTGCAACAAATTGCTATAAATATAGAGACTTAAAGCAATGGGAATTTACTCTCTCACAGTTTTGGAGGCCACAAGTCAGAAATCATGGTATCGGCAGGGCCACACTCCCTCCGAAGGCTCTAGGGAAGGTTCATTCCCTGCCTCTTCCAGCTTCTGGTGGCTCCAGGGTTCTGGGGTTTGTGGCAGCATCACCCCCAGTCCCCTCACGTCCCCACCGTTGTCACATGGCGCCTTCTCTCGTGTCTCCTCCTCTGTGTCATCTTCTCTTCTTATAAGCGCTCTTGCCATTGGATTTAGGTCTGCCTGGACAAGCCAGGATGATCTCGAGATTAACTTCGTTACATCTACAAAGACCCTTTTCCAAATAAGTTCACATTCTTAGGCTCCAGGTGGACGTGTCTTTTGGTGGGGGGTGGGTACCATTTAACCCACGACAATGTGTAGGGGAAGTCAAGCAGGCAGGCAGGAAGGGACATTCAGTCGAGGGTCTGGCATGAACCAGAGCTCAAGGGCATGAACAGCTCCCCGGTCTCAGGAAACCACAGGGTTGTCTTACTATATCATGAATCGGGAGGAAGAGTGTGTCATGGGACAGGTGGACCCAGCGCCAAGGAGTTTAACTTCCTTATGTCACAGTGGTTCAGGTAAAGATGATGAGGTTAGGGCTGAGCTGAGCATGTTGGAGAGAGAAAATCAGTGGGGCTCGGGGAAGGATTAAACTGGATGGGAGAAGCATCGGGAAGATGATAGCTGGATTTCTGGTCTGGGAGTGGGTTCAGTGGTGACTCTCTTAATTGAGACTGGCAATAAAGAGGAAGAGGGGTCATTTTGTGTGTGGTGAGGTATGTATATGGGGGCAGAGAGTGTAGGAGAAGATGATTCATTTAATTTTGGACATATTGATTTTAAAGTTCAAATGGACACA
This sequence comes from Varecia variegata, assembly GCA_028533085.1. Classification (NCBI taxonomy): domain Eukaryota; kingdom Metazoa; phylum Chordata; class Mammalia; order Primates; family Lemuridae; genus Varecia; species Varecia variegata. The sequence goes on from CM052440.1 coordinate 139,751,088, forward strand.
CCGTAAAGGGAAGCCCAGAAGACAGTTGAGATATGAAACTGGAGGTCAAGGACAAAACGGCAGCTTCACCTCCAGGGGCTGACAGGCAGGAGTGGAAGAAATCACTCAAGAAGAGCTCAGAGGAGAAGGACAGGGCCCAGGATGGAATCCCAGGGGACCCCCGTCTCAGGCAGTAGGGGAGGACATCCCCCAGGAAGGCTGAGGGGAGGGCAGGGAGGGGGAGAGCTCGAGGGCGCCAGGGTTCCTAGGAGCTAAGGTGAAGATGGCTTCAGGGAGGAGGATGTCAGCAGAACCTGGCATAGGAGAGATCCAGAAATGCTCACAGGACTCCAGGGGCCATTGGGGTAAACACGGAGGTTGTCATCAAACACTGCAAGTCTTTGAAGAGTGGTAGAAAGAGAAAGGGAAGCTCAGACTCTCTTTCCTTGATGTAGACTTTACGGATTTGAGTGCCTCTTGGGTGGGGAATTCAGATCACATGCTAGAAAAGGCAGCCCTCCTGGGCATCTACCAGCTGGAGTTCAATCAGGTGTCTTGTGACATAGATCTGAGACAGCCCTGGGCACTGGGGCCTGACAGGTGGCAGTGGTGGTGCCGTCCTGCTCTTCTTTCTCTGGGCGAGTACTGACGACATGCAGACAGCACCTCGTACCTCCCAGGCACCGTACTCCTAGGCACTAAGTGTTTGCTGATCGCACTGCCCATTTAATCCCCACCACAATGGGATGAGTATTGTGTTTATTTTGCAGATAATACAACCGAGGCTTGGGGGATTCAAGGGCACTTGGCTCAAAGGCACATAAGCATTAGGTGGTAGAGCTGGATACACACTGAGGCTGATCGAACTCCAAAACCAGTGTCCTTTCCAGCAGGATGCCTGGCCTCACATAGCCTTGATCCCACTGAGATTAGAAGTCACAGGAGAGACTCGGCCAAGAGACTGGCACCCACCTTCCAAAGACCAAATGTAGCTGCTGCCCAGCAAAGCAGGGGCACATTCTCAATATGTCCTGTGACCCCTAGATTTGTCCTCCATCTTACAGCCCCCAAAGGTGCAAGTCACCCCAAAGTCATCAGACATTTGAGTTCAATTCTCTCTCTCCCTGTCACTCTCCCCATTTCTGACACTCCAATTATATGGCGATGGCTTCCAAACTCTTTTACACACGAGAAGCCTTTTGACAACACACATTCCTGGGTCCCATCACAGACCCAGGATTATTAAACAGAGTTGCTGTGAGTGTGACCCTGGAATCTGTACCTTAAAAAAAAAAAAAAAAA
>CM052440.1:139752868-139777424 GCA_028533085.1 Varecia variegata
TTTGTTTGTTTTTTTTTTTAAAAAAAAAAAAAAAAGCTTACACGCATACGCTTAGCCATTGCTTCCAAAAGAGGGTGCTAAGTCTGGAAGGGAGCCCTGCCTGAGCCACGCCCCAGGTGTCAGCCAAACCCCGTGGAGCTATTGGATCCATTTGCTGAGCCCAAGTCCTGACTTCTTCCCCGGCAAATTGGAACAATCCCAATTCATTTGGAATGTTCTGGTAATGTTTATCTTTCAAAAGGAATCTCAGTTTTGAGACCAGCCTGAGCAAGAGCAAGACCCCCCTCTCTACAAAAGAATAGAAAAATTAGCTGAGTGTGGTGGCGCATGCCTGTAGTCCCAGCTACTTGGGAGGCTGAGGCAGGAGGATCACTTGAGCCCAGGAGTTTGAAGTTGCCATGATCACACCACGGCACTCTAGCCTGGGCCACAGAGTGAGACTCTGTCGTCAACAACAACAACAACAAAAAGAGCCTCAATGACCCCTATACAGATTTTCCTTTTCTCTCACCCCACACCCCAGAGCTTCTTACACCCTTAAACTTGCCCTAAATCTCACCACTTCGCAGTTCTCGGCTACAGCTGGATAAGGGAGCCAATTCTAACCAGTGAGACATCAGAGAAAGGTTTCTGTGGAGATTTCTGGGGAAGTTTTTCTTTCTTGATAAAAAGAGACAGGACATACAATCTTTCTTTCCCCATCTTCCTACCTTAAACATAGATATGATGTCTGGAGCTGCAGTAGCCATTTTGTGACTGTGAGGTGATAGGCATGAGACCACAGAGAGAGTTTCGGAGAGCCATTGAACCAATATCAATAACAACATATATTCCAACTCCTTATTATGTTTAAGACACTCCAAGTTGGGTCTTCTGTTAATTGCAGCTGAACCCATTTCTAACCGATATTTTTATCATTACAAGCAAGGTTACAATAAACAATTTATGGTGAAATCTTTGCATACATTCTTAATTTTTTTATAGGATAAATTCACATAAGAAAAATTGGGGGATGTTATGGGCTGAATTGTGTCCCCACCGTGTTTACATGTTGAAGTCCTAACCCCAGCACTTCAGAATGTAACCATATTTGGAGATAAATTCTTTAAAGAGGTAACAAAGTTAAAATGAGATGTTTATTAAAGCCTTAATCCAATATGGCTGGTGTCCTTTTAAGAAGAGGAAGTGTAGACAAACGTGCACATAACAGAGGAAAGACCATGTGAAGACACAGCGAGAGGGTGGCCATCTACAAGCCAGGGAGAGGCTTCAGAAGAAAGTAGCCCTGCCCATACCTTGACCTCAGTATTCCAGCCTCCAGAACTGTGAGAAAATAAATGTCTGTTGTTTAAGCCACCCAGCCTGCAGTACTTTTTTTTTAATGGCAGCCCTAGCAAACTAATACAGGGGACCAAAAATATTTTTCTTATCTGTGAAATAAGAATAATCATGTTATAAAGCAGTTAGGTGGATTAAGTGAAATGACACGTGTAGAACACTCAGATTGATGTCTGATGTGCATTAAGCACTTAGTAAAAATGATGGCTATTATTATCAGAAAGCTTGACAGCAGAATTTCCGGATAGATTTCTCCTATAAACTCTGCAGGGAATTAACTGAAGACCTTATTGGTCTCCAAGACAACCACTGAGCTCAAGGTCTCTGTAATGTTATTTTAGCGACGGTGCTGTGTGATATCAAACCGTTTTCCTGCAGGAGTAGTTCTCCCCAATGGAATGAGGGCAGAAGTGAAATGTCCTTTCCAGTCTGTAGCTGCTGAGATCGGGTGTCTTCTCTGCTTTCTGTCTTTCCCGGTCACATGACTAGACGGAACAAACTCCAAGATGGTGAGATCACAGAAAGGATGGAGAACCCTGAGTTACCTTTTGGAGGAATGCATGCAGGACAGCTGCCTGACCTGCAGGGGCAAGAAATAACCATTGGTTGAATTAAGCCATTGAAATTTCAGGACTTACCCTTAGGGCAGTTACCTTTGCTTACTGACTAATACAATCGGATGTTCTCCTTTCTTAACACATGACAACAAAACTATTACTAATAAATGAGGTATTCAGGGTGAGGGGAGGGTACAAATTAATGGCTAGATTTCAATCAGGTAGCTGGAATTGATATGGTTTGAGGCCAAATAAGAAGAAGCCATGCGATTGTTGTTATTAATATTGTCAGGTGTAGAATGCTCGATTTCCTTGAGCCTCTCTTCTTTAGGGCAAAGAGGTAGCTTATAATCACCTGTGTAGGACGGACAGGAGGATTCCCTAGTCACCGCTGTGTATTAGTCCCATCTAAGGCCTAGTCCTGCGACGTTGGGTCTGATTATTGGTGCTGGTACTACTCACGTCTGTGAGTGGAGGTGCCACACGCTCAGTGTTGCGCTGGGGTGGGAGAGAGGGCTGAAGGCTCATCTGTGTACTCTGAACTGAGCAGTCTCAGGGCTGGGAAGGGCTGATGACCGGGACCGTGTGTCCTCCTTGGAGTCTTCCTGTGACAATTATGATCCTTCTTGGAGATGAAAAACCAAACATTGGGTGTTATATGCATACAATAAAACATTATTCAGCCTTAGAAAAGGACGAATATTGACACATGCTACAACACGGATGAACCCTGGAGACTTTATACTAAGTGACATAAGCTAGTCACAAGTGGGTGACTACTGTATGATTCCACTTATGTGAGGCTCCTAGAACAGTCAAATTCATAAAGATGAAAACCAGAATGGTGGCCGCCAGGGGCTGGGAGAGCGGGAATGGGGAGTTAGTGTTTCATGGGGACAGAGTTTCGGTTGGGAAGATGAAAAAGTTCTGGAGGTGGATGGTGGTGATGGTCGCACAGCAATGCAAATGTGCTTAATGCCACAGAACTGTACACCTAATAATGGTTAAAATGGTAAATTGTATGTTAAGTATATTTTACCATGATAAAAACATTTTTTAAAGCCCAAAACATTTGCCCGGCCTCTGTGGTATGGAGGCAGGTGACCTGGAGGGTTGGAGGAACATGGTAAGTGACACAGAGAAGTGTGACGGTCCTGCCATGGAGTGGTTTGCAGTAGGGGAGAGACGGATTCGACAACAGTAACTGGAAAAATGCAAAGCAGGAAGGAGAGAAAGAGGAAAGTGGCACGAGAACTGAGGAGGGAGCTATCAGGGTGTCTGAGGGCTGGGGCAGGGATGGAGGAAGAAGAGCCAGTGGCCCCGGGCGCCGTGGTCGGGTGGGATCTTGAGTTTTGAAAGGTGGTCGCGGGGACTGAGGCAGAGTGCGGCGTGGTGGGGCCCAGCGCTGAGTGGCTGCTGGGGGCGGCTGGGGTGGCCTCGGAAGAGCAGCCGGGCAGAGGGGAGGGTTCCTCTCGAGAGCGGAGGGAGCTGGGGCAGAAGCCAGATCGATGCTGTAGATGGTGGGAGTCCTTGGACTTTCCTTGTTTCATTCAAATACACTTTGTAAATTTTAGGATAGTTTTAGATTCACCAAAAAGTTGCCAAGATAATACAGACAGTTCCCATATACCTGTTACCCAGTTTCCCCTAAAGTTAAGATCTTACATTACTGTGGTACATCTGTCACAGCTAATGGGCCGATACTGACACATTATTAACTGAAGCCTGAACTGTATCAATATTTCATTAGTTTTCCCCTAATGCCCTTTTTCTCTTCCAGGATTCCATGCAGAATACCCACCCAAATGGTACTCACCCGTGTACGGTACACTCAGCTTCTCCTGGTATCATTATCAACATGCTAGCACGGCGCATTTATTATAATAAACGAACCAACATTTATACATTATCATTAACTACAGTCCATGCTGAGTTCAGGTTTCCTTAATTTGTACCTCATGTCCCAACCAGGACCCCACATTTCATTTAGTTGTCACGTTTCCTTTGGCTCCTCTTGGTCACACAGTTTCTCAGACTTTCCTTGATTTTGATGACCCGGACGATTTTGAGGAGTGCTCTCAGGTGTTTTGTGGCATGGTCCTTCATCTGGATTTGTCTGATATTTTTCTCACGGGTAGGCTGGGCTGTGGGTTTTGAAGGAAGACCGCAGAGGCCGAGTGCCCTCTCCCCGCACGGCAGGGTGCGTACTATCGAGTTGCCTTGTCTCTGTTGGTATTGTCCTTGATCTCCTGGCTGGGGACTATTTGTCAGGGTTCTGCATGTAAAGTTATTTTTTTCCCTGCTTCCCATACTCTTTGGGTAAGCACTGGATGGTTTCGAGTGAGGAGAGCGACTTGATGAAAGTGGTATTTTGGAGTGAAAAACCTACCCGTGGCTGATGTGCTGGGTGGGAACGTCACAGCCGGGAAGATGCTGGTCTCACGCTGGTCTAGATGCTTCACGTAATCACTGCGCCTGAGCCTCACACTGACGCCCCCTTGACCGATGAGGAAATGGAGGCACCCGGAGGTTAAATCAGTTGTTAAAGGTCACACAACCAGCCAGTGATCACCCGGGTTCTGAGCCTGAGGAGTGTGGCTCCCAAGTCTGTGTTGTCACCACGTCCTCCTGGTGATGGAGTATTAATAGCACAAGGAATTTAGACTGTGGCTGAGCATCGGGATCTAAGTTTGAAGTCCCATTCCGCAGTCCCACCTCCAGAGATTCTGTTTCAGCAGGTGTGCGGCAAGGCCCAGCCCTCGGTGGCCGAGCAGGTCCCCTGGGAGAGTCACGGGGCCCAGTCTGTGTGTCCACCTGATGCAAGAACAGAGGCTGAGAGACCACTCAGCAAGTGCTAGTGACTGTGTGGCCATCAGGCCACCGAGGCCTGGCCCAGAGGGTCAGCGTGACAGGAGAGGATGAACGAATGGAGAGGAGCTGTGCGGGCTTGGTGACTGACAGCCTGTGGGGATGGGTGAGAAGCAGGTGGCGCTTGGGTACAATAGTACCCAGGACAGAAACGCAGACTTCTGAAGGGCAAAGGCCTTGGGGGAGATGAGGAGTGAAGCTTCAGCTGGATGCTGAAGTGACCTGCAGGGGAGACTTGGGAGAAAATACTCAGCGGAGCAGCGGACAAGCCCTGCAGGGGCTCACAGAGGTTTGGCAGGCTCCAAAGATGTCCCAAGTAGGTGAGTTTTCTGTGTGACAACAGCAGGCTAAGGGGTGGGGCATTGGAAAATGCCCCCCATTTATCTAAACAAGGGAGGAGGAAAAAGGGTGGTGTAGGAATCCCGGTCTCAGTTCACCTCTCCCTCAAAACAACAAACTGAATCCAACACCCCTACCGTTTGCCGCATAGGAGGAATCCATCGTTGGTGGGGGGGAAGGCAGATGGCAGCAGCAGACTTGGAAAGTGTTCATAGGAACGAGGAAAATTTCCCTGAGTCCCATGAACGGCGTCCCATCACCAGGGTGACCCACAGTGCCCTGCGGGAGGTTGGGTGTGGCTCCCCCTATCTCGAGTCAGAGAAGCCGCACAGGTAGCTGCATGGAAGGTGGCCTCGACAAGGGGTGTCTGGAGCCACTTCTCTACTCTGGGTTTTGGGGTGGCCCCTGCAGCAGCCCTGGGGTCCTCATGACCTGGAGTCTGGAGTGACTCTGCTCTGGAGCCATCTGCTTCCCTGGCACGCAGCCCGCACCTGCCGGGCCAAGCCCATGCCGGGACTCGTCCGGGCACCGCCTCCTCAGCGCCCTGGAGTAACCTTTCCCTTCCCAGGGCCCGCCCGCCCTGCGGGGAGGGAGGTGCCTCCTCCAGCCCGTGGTTAAAAGAAGCCAGCTTGGGTTGAGCCAGGCTGTCCTGGCTTCTGGAAAATTCTGTCATAAAAGAAGAGACCAAAAATCCAACCCATAAAGTTCATCCCCTTTTCTTGTGACCGATTTAGGTCAGTTGTAGAACTATTAAGAGTTCGACAACTGTTAAGCAGTAAAGAGATTCCAGAAAAAGCTCGAATAGGTTGTCAGTTGATTTCTCCTAATATTCAGGTTCCAAAGTGTTAGTATCAGCACCTTTTTTAAAAATCATTTTTTTAATTATCATATATCTCAGAAATACAGAAAATTAGAGCATTATAAAGAATATAACTCTTCACAAATAAGCAGCTTAATGAAAACTTCTCATTTTGACATGTTTGATTCAGATGTTTAAGAAAGAAAGTATTGCAGGTAGCTTGCATGCCCTACGCACCTCTGCATTCTTCCCCAGAGCCAACCAGTAGTCTCAATTCTATCACATTATTTCTGGGATAATGCATAAACTTTTAAAATCACTATTTTCCTGTATTCATGTCCTGCCACAACTGTTAACAAGGCCAGTATAGCAAACTGATTTCTTTCCTTCCTTTCTTCCTTCCCCCTTCTTCCTTTTTATAGTGAGAACATTTAAGATCTACTCTCTTAGCAATTTCAAGTGTACGATACAGTATTATGAACCATAGCCCCTATGCTGTACATTTTATATACAGAACTTATTCATTTTATAATTAGTATCATCACTGTGATTTGGTTTTGTATAGATTTGAAGCCATTAGATTTGAAGGTACAGAGTAGCAGAAAATTGGTTCTTGAGGGCAAACAAGCGTTTTTTGAGAGTTTGCCCTGAAGCAGAGAAAAATACATCTTGCCTATTCAACCAGTAAACATCTGTTGAGTGCCTGCTGTGTGCTGAACACACAATGGTAACAAAAACAGACCTAATCCTGGATCTCTTAGTATTTTGCACCCAGAGGGAAAGGTGGCTGTTATTCAAATAATCACATAAATAAATGTATGTAATTACATCCCATCACACATTGAGACAAGTACTCTGAATGAATGCAAGGGACACAGTTTTATGCAAAGACCCTAGCTCAGACTAGTGGTACCTTGAGTGGTATCCAGGATACCTGGGAGAAAACAGAAAACTAAACAATAGGACATTTTTAAAATTAGTGACGCTCCATAATGCAAATGTAGTTACCTTTTAAATATGAGCATAATTAAGATTCCTGTCATTTCTCTATCCCCAGCAGACTGCATAGGTCCTTATACAGTGGATGGAAATAAACACTATTTAAGCAACTCACAAACTTTGAGATAACCCACTATTCTCTAAGCACAAAGTCATCTGTGTTAGGGCCCTGCCAGTTGAGGTCACCCCCACCTATTTCTGAACTGAGGGCTGTTCAAACATGTGCTGAATTCAGCCCTGCTATGTGACAGACTGAGGACCCGAGTGACCACATGCATTGTTCATCAAAGGTCCCAGCTCACAGCTGGAGAACAGCCCTATTTAGGGCCAGGGCTTTGAACCCACATTCAACACACCTGTTTTCTGCCTTGTTTCCCCAAATCCCTGCAGGGGCTCCATGTGTATGATGGGCGACACTCTGTCCTTGGACAATGAAGGAGGATGGATGGGGGAGACAGAAAGAAACAGGGACTGTTCTCTCTGCAGCCCTCTGGGACCCATATGCCCTGGGCTGGATTCTGAGATGGGCTCTGCCTCGTGTCTGGCCCTCCCTGATTTTCAGATATGCTTTGGTTGGCCACATTGATTGTTTTAGACCATTGGGAAATATTTTGTGCATAACTAAGTCTTATATAAGGTCATTCCTCTGCTTCCCTCCCCTCCATAAAGACTGGGCTCCAGGAGTTGTGAACTGCATATGTTTTTAGAGAATTGAATATTTCTTCAAAAGTATCCTAATATTTTCAATGCTTTGTTGCAAAATTAGGGTTTTATCTAAAATAAAATACAGGTTCTGTTGTATGCAGCACTAGTAGAATACATCATTTGGGAACGTTAGTTTTTCTTGCTTTAGAGAATCCCCTCCTAATAGATGCTCAGAACCGTAGGTGGCCACCGTGGGTAGTTCGCAGTGACTTGCTGGCATTCCCCTTTCCTTCGGTGAGTGTGTTGGACCCCAGAGCCCCCCAGGCGTGCTGAGATCTGACGGGGTGGGGGTCGTGATCTGGCACTCACAGACCACACAGGGGTGTGCCGAGTAGACTCTTCCAGGGCAGGGTCTGTTCAGGGCTTGCGGACCACATTGAGGAATTCTCGTGGGATTTCCTTGCAGCACATGAAGTTGTTCTTTTTCCTTTCTCTTTTTAAAGGCCCTTCAGATTCACTGTAGTCAAAGTCTTTACAAGTGGAGAATATTAAGCTGTTCAATGGTGTGTACCTCTCAGATTTCTGGATGCGGCCTCCAGCTAGGAGGAGTTCAGCCTGCGCCTTTCCCACGTTAGGCAACTCCAGCAGAAGCTGCCACTGGACCAGACAGACTCCCAGACCTTTCCTGAAGGCTGAGGGGGAGTGGGGAGTATGGCCAGGGGGAAGACTCACATTTCTATGAACTCAAGTTTCACCTTTCAAATCCATGCCGACTCTGATATTGCCCCAAAGCCTATCTGTGTGTCACAAGCTGCTTGCACAGCCTGGGTATTTTATTTGCGGCTGGAATACCGCCATGTAAAAGTTGCCAGTAATTTCTTCACCAGGTAGAGGCTCTAAATGCCTTGAAAATATTCCTTTTATTTTGAGAAACAGACCAGGAGGAGTCTTTTGGTGACACAAGTGTGACACTAGTACGTGTTCGCAGAGACCCTGGGGCCGAGTGCAGTTGTTGGTACCAGCCAAACTGCACCCCTGCAGAGACAGAAGAAACATTTCGTTTTTCTCCCCAAATGTGGATTGAGCCTGAGCAGGAAGTTTCTGTTGTTCTTGGGGAATGTTTTGTGTCTTCTAGTCCAGGCTGGCTCACAGGAGGCCTGCAGCCTATGCCGGGACCTGGGACCGGGCCTCTTGCTCATCTCACACCCAGGCAGACGGCGACAAGAGCCAGCCCGGACACAGCACGGTGCAGCCTGGGTTCCTTCTTTATTTTTTAATTGTGATAAAATACATGTACCATAAAAGTCACCATTTTAATCCATTTTTAAGTGTATGGTTCTGGGACATTAAGTACATTCACACTGTTGTACAACCAGCGCCACGATCCATCTCCAGAGCTTTCCATCCTCCCAGCTGGAACTTTCTCTGCACCCTCTAAACACTGACTTCCCGTTCTCCGTCCCCCAATCCCCTGACAACCACCACCCTACCTTCTGTCTCTAAGCGTCTGACTACTCTCGGGGACCTCACAGAAGCAGAATCAGACAGTGCTTGTCCTCTCGGACTGATTCTAGATGGCAGCCGGGACTGATGGGCAGGACTTGGTGAAACGCAACATTAATTACTCCACTGACTGGGGCTGCCGGCAGCGACCTGGCCCTGAGGGCAGAGCGGATGTTTTCCTCGAGCAAAGGGTATTTCCACCGTGGAAAGGGGACTGAGACTGGGGGAAGCAGGACTGTCTTCCCTGGGGTTTGTGTGGCCTTTGTTCCAAGGTACGGAGCCACTGGGGGATGCTCCCTGGGGGAGTGGATGGTGCTGGTACCTGCACCCTGCAAGGAAGCCACCGTGGGCAGTCGGCGATGGCAAGGGCACCTAAGCTGGTCCGCACCCTCTGTGTGGTCCTTTGTTGTCCCCAGTCCTAGCGACACCTGGTTTACGGTCAGCACTGTGTCTCAGTTGAGCTGCGGGACAGAGAAAAGAATGTCCTTCCCAGGAGGCTGGGCGTGCGGTGGCGGTGAGCAGCCGGGTCGCGGCGCTCTGCGGGCCAGGCCTGCTATGAAGGTGCAGAGCTCAGTGCGTCATCGTGGCGGTGACACAGAGGACAAGCAAAAACAAGGCGCAATGTCCCAGAGCACTGCAGGCCATGCTAACAGAAATTCTTAGAAATTCCAGCAAACAGCCTGGTGTGAGCCCATGACATCCTAGTTTCAATCTTAACGGAGAATTATAATGTACTTTTCCCCCTTTTCAAAAAATTTCAATAGATTTAGGGCGTACAGGTTGAATTCTGTTACATGCATATATTGCTTAGTGGTATAATTTACTTTTTAGACACAGGCTTGTGTCTAAAGAGACCAGAGACACTGAATTAAACATGTTTGACTTAATATGCTAACCTTGGAAATTCCCTGCCATGAACTAAAGTGATGCTCAAGGAAGACCTGCCACATGGGGCACCTCCACTCACCTGCCCCTGGTGCCCCACTGCAGACTCAGAGCCCTGGGCTAATTACAAAATTAAAGTAAAATTGTGCTTGAAATTAGAAAGTTACATTTTAAAGTGTGCAATATTTTCCATTTTTATGTAGCTTACATCAGAGCAGATGTCTTGGGGGCCCTATTCAACTTGTGCCTAAGCAACGCCAAATAGTAAGTCAGGACCCTCATGGAAGGAGATACAGGGGTTTGAGCATGTATGAATATTAAAGTCATATAGTAGAAAATAAAACCATGAAAACTGGGTTTTAGTGTCTATAAAATCTGGTGGGTTTGAAGGTAAAGTGCTCACAGAGAATTCATAGCTTTAGGACTCTTCACAGTATACTTATACAGAGATTTCCAGTCATGAGCTGCAAAATCATAAAGTTAATACTTAATAATAGCCTTATTCCTATTAGCCTTTATTATCCCAGCCACCTTCCCAGGTATTATCCCCTATCTCCCCTTATACTATCCTGTAGGAGGCGTTGACATAAATTATTATCCCTCCTTTATGGGTGAAGACATTAAAGCACAGAGAGATTAAATGACATGCCCAAGCCTCTAAAATTAATATGTGGCAGAGGCAAGGTGAGAGCCTGTGTCTCCTGTTTTCCCCCAAGGTTATGCTTCTTCTATTGGTAGCTCTAGGCACCAAAGCTCTGCAGGTTTAAACGTCCTTGCCAACCTCATAAACAGCCACGAATCTTAATAAAAGCCCGCTGGTCTGCACATAAGCCTGTTCCCATCTCAAATGAATACATCTGTAGATGCTGTCCCAGGCCACTTCTTTGTGGAAGCTTCCTTAACCACATCAGCCCAAACTGACCTCTACCTGCGGTAAACTTCACCACACTTGGGGTCAGCACCACACCACAGAGCCCTTAATTGTACACTTTCTGGAATTATTTACTCATTTCTTGCCAATTGTAGGGCGAGCTTTCTGGGAAGCAGGCATCCAGCTGCATCCCATAATTCTTCTTTGGTGTTCTTCATAGCTTCTTAAAGCAAGTCGGGCCAGCACAGGTGCCTAATAGAACTCGATGCATGACGTGTTGGACGCAGTAGTTGGTGAGACCCGGGCAAGAGTGACTGTCCTTGAAGGCTGCGCTGCATGTTCCAATCCCCTCTGTCCTCACGCTTCTTTTCACTTTCCACACAGTAGTTACTGCTACTACTGTGCTATTTATTTGTTTGTTTATGTGTTTATGACTGTCTCTCCCACTAGAGTGTCAACTGTAGGAGAGCAGATACTAGGATGCATAGTAGGTGCTCAGTAAGTGTTTGTTGAGTGGATGAATGAAGGTCTAAATCAGGAATCCACTTGGTGAGGTCACCAGCCCGTGTGCATCAGAATCACATAAGATGCTTGTTTACAACGCAGCTTCTTGGGCCTCATTTCAAAACCAGCAATTAGAATCTCTGCAGGTGGGACCCAGGACATGGCTATGGTGACTTTGAGGCACGTTAATGTAGAGAAGTGGTGCTAAGTTTATAGATAAGGATGAGCCTTGGAGATATGAAGGGACTTGCTCAAGGTCACCAGATAGGTTAGAGCCAAATTGTTACCAGAACCCAGATTTCAAATTATCTGTGCAGAGCTCTATTACACCAAGCTGCCTAATCTATGTAATCTATAACATTTTCAGAAGGATGCAGCCTATAGTTTATATGAGGTCATTTGATTTTCAGAACAACTCAGTGTTGTAGGTACTATTATCTACAGCTTAAAGACCAGAACTGAGGACAGCAAATGGCAATGTGATGTGACCACCCAGCCTCCTGATGGGGTGCCGCTCCCGCCCAGCTCTTGCAAATATAAATCCCTTGCTCCAGCCATAGCTCTTTCTTTCAGTGGTGGAGTTTTCTTTTTAAGATTAAAAACAACTGAAAAATAGCTTGGATATATAAGCTATATGTAATGTTCAATTTCTATATACACAAAGGAATAGATCTTTTTAGTTGAGTGCATCTTAAGTGTACATAACTATACAAGAAAAGATATTTAATTAAAAAGATTTAGACTCCAGGACATTCTTCTTCAGTTACCTACCAGTTATTCCAAGGGAATCCCTCCCTTAACTTGGAAAAAGGATCAGAATACAAAAGACAGGGCGTCTTAGCAGCAGGAGGTGCATGTTACTCAAGCTCAGAGGGGAGGAGAGTGGGTGCATGCCCAGGCAAGGTTGGGCTCCCTGGAAATGGCGGCAGGTAGTTGGAGCTGGTTATTGGTGAACCCACCCGATGACTCCTCTTCTTGCCCTCCTCCTTCCACACACACATTGTCCATGTGTGGTTTGAGCATCTGTGGAAAGCCTTTTCTGGGTGTATGCAAAGAGGAAGCCAGAGAGCATGCTCCAAACCCACGCCCTGGGCGGCCTTTCCCTCTCCGGGCTGTTTCTAGGCAGGGCAGCTCACTGGTCTTCCTGTCCGAGGGTCATGGAAAGAAGGATTTTCCATGTGACACGCCAGTCTGTTGACATGAGCCACCCCTGTGCCCCTGGAAACAAGAACCAGGAGAAAGGAGTCCATGGGTGTGGGTGACTCGATTCCTGGGCACATAGGTGGCTTCTCGGCCTCCTCTAGAAGGATCCGGAGCCCCCTAAGCACCAGTCCTGGTGTAGAGAGGAGAGATGCTTTCCCCAAGTGCCTACTTGGGCTTCCAGAAAGTAGCCTTTCCTCTAGAAGAGAAAGATCTCCCCAACCTGGGGCATTGTTTTGGGCTGAACTGTGTTGTCCCCAAATTTATATTTTGAAGTTCTCACCCCAGTACCTCAGATTGTAGTTTTATTTGGAGACAGGACCTCTTAAGAGGTGACTAAGTTGAAATGAGGCCATTAGGGTTGTCCCTAATCCAATGTGACTGGTGTCCTTCTAAGAAGAGGAAATTTGGACACACAGAGACGCCAGAAACCTGCCGACACCTCGATTTTGAACTTTGAGCCTCCAGAACAGTGAGAAAATAAATTTCTGTCATTTAAGCCACCCAGTCTGTGGCAGCCCTAGCAGATTAGTAAAAACACCTATCCAGGAGCCCTGATGTTTGTAAGTCTGTTTTATCTTTTCACAAGTGTGGGACGTTCACGCTGCAGGCATATTTCTCCAGGGACCTTTCCTGGGTCTTCTCTCTTGAGACAATCCCAGCCTCAATCCTCCCTCCACGCTGACGATGCTCTGACGTACCTGGGCCTGTATCTCAAGACTTCCTCAGACGGCCGTCGCTCGCAGTACGTCCAAATAGGGACCCATCGAACTTCCAAACCCACCGCTCCTCCCTACAAATGGCGCCCCCGTTGTCTCCTGCAGGCTTGAGAAGGTGGGTGTCTCGGGCTGCCTCCTTCTCCTCCCCTTCCCCTCCTCATCTCCTACTGAACACCACACAGTTATACAGCTTCAGGTCCCCAAAAGTGATTCTTCGTCCTTTAGAAGCTGAAAGCGAAACTGCTTGTTGACTGCCTCTGCTCCAGCCCCTCTGGCAGGGAACAGCAAAGGCCAAAGAGCTCACGTTCTTTTACATCACAGATTAAACGTGCGGCAGATCTAGCAGCTAGGGTTTTCCCTAGCCATATGGCTCTCTTGTCGCTAAGGGCTTCAATGACCACAGCTCCCCCAAATGTCTGGGAGTTGGAGTCCTGCCTTAGTTCTAGAGTGTCTGCCAGTTCAGGGGAAACTGAGGCTGCAGATGTGATATCACAGGAGCTGTGGGTTAGCTCTGCCTTCTGCACGAGAGATGGGAAGGTAGCTCAGCAGAAACAGAGCCTCTGCCCCAGAGCCACTGCCTTTCTGGAAATCACGGAATGATGTCCAAACTGTCAGTTGAAGATTTTTGTTTTTAGAGACAAGATCTTGCTCTGTTGCCCAAGCTGGACTACAGTGGTGCAATCATAGCTCACTGTACCCTTGAGCTCCTGGGCTCAAGGAATCCTCCTGCCTCAGCTGCCCGAGTAGCTGGGACTCACCACCACCCTGCTTGGCTAATTTTTTTTATATTTTGTAGAGACAGGGTCTTGCTATGTTACCCAGGCTGGTCTCAAACTCCTTCCCTCAAGCAATCCTCCTGCCTCAGCCTCCCAAAGTGCTCAGATACTTGAATCCCTCCACCCCAGGCCAGGTTCCTCATTCCAGCCTTTAAGCCACCACTCTGCCCCACAGTAACACTTAGCATTTTATATTACAGTTGTTTTGTCTTCCTGTCTGCCTCCTTGCACGAATGCAAATTCTTCAAGGGCAGAGATTATCTCTTGATCATATTTGTACGCTAGAATACAGCACAGAAATTGAAACTCAGTAGGCACCTAATAAATGTGTTTTGAAGAAAGGACAGAAGGAAAAATATTTTCTGATTGGCTTGTTCGTTGTGTTTTCCTAGCTTGACTGTAAGCCCATTATGGTCAATGACAGTCTTTTTGTCTTGCAATGCCTGCCACATGTGTAGCTTCTTCCTCTGCCGTCCTTCTGAGGAAAGGGGCCTAGACTTGCTCCAAAAGCTGTCATGGCCAACGTCACACGTGTGGTGTGAGACAAAGCTGCCACTCCAACCACAGTTGGTTGGACCAGGGGTTGGTGCCTAAGCCAGAGGCACCCACGCGCTGAGGTGGCCCCAGGAAAGCCTGGCTGCCCCCAGATGACGCAAGCAGTTCTGTGCTTCACATGGAAAGGTGGTAACTTTACCCCAAAAAAGTTCACTTCTGAGTAATACAAATGACACAAAGATCAAGCAAACCACTGGAGCTGAAATTTCAATCCCAAATGATGCTAAACTAATAAAATATTAGCAGCCAACATTTGCTATGCACTTACTATGTACTTCTTTGCTAAGCACTTTGTATTCGTGATGATAAAGTCTCACACTTCCCATTTTAACAGTAAAGGTGTTGATGTTCAGAGAGGTTAAAAGTCTGGCCCATACCTAGGAAAGGGCCAGGGCCCTGAGCTCTTGCTACACTGGAGCTCTGTGCAGCTTGGTGCCTGCCCCATGCTTGGAAACCCTGCCACCCACAGTGACTGTGAACTTACCCCACAGTCCTGAAGATCCTGGCCACTCACCTTCGTCCCTGAAGGAGATCATGATCCATAAAGCTGCCCAACCCAATTCTCTTCCCAGGAACAGCCTTACATGTGGGTGGACCAGGCAGCTACCCACCTGGTCTTTTTCGAGGGCCCCTGGAAAGGCCCACATGCAAAATATTTCTCCACCAGCCTTCCACGAGTGCCTGCTTTGCCGCTGGGATTTTGTTTGTTTGAGTTAAGGATGGAGGAGCAAGAATCACAGCATTTCGAGATGATCTTAATCAGTGTTTCAGCCTCGTACTCACTACCTTTCTTCTCTGCCCCCTCTTCTATACAGGGATTTCCCATCAAATTCTCTCTTTCTCATTCTGTGACCTATTTCCTCACTCCTGGAACTTTGAATAGTGACAATAGATAGTTTGCTGCTATGTAGTATTATCTGATCACAGTTTAATCCAGAGTCCCACCAAATGTGTGAACACTGCCTGCAATAGCAGAGATCCTTCGATTTCTATTCTAACATCACAAATGATGAAAAGGGCACCCATTTCAGGGATCTCTATTAACTGCAAATAGCCCCAGGAGGAGTGACGCATTAAATGCTAGCATTCAAGTATAAATGTGTTCATGGGGCCCTTTCCGGAAGACCGGGATGCAGAAGCATGAGCTCTGAATGAGTTAGGATGAGAGACCCAATAGGAAAGCTAATGTTTGGGGAAAGCCTAAACTTACGCACAACACAGCATCATTTTGACACAGTAATTGAATCTGCGTCTGACCCTGTGGGGATCACGGAGGAAGGAAGGGAGTTTGGCAGAGAGTGGGTGGGACGTTGGAAGGTAGGGGGATGAAAGGAGAGGTGGGGGCAGCAGAGTCAGGGGTAGAACCCGGGCTGGGTGCAAGGGCTCTGAGACGTGTGGGACGACAAA
This sequence comes from Varecia variegata, assembly GCA_028533085.1. Lineage (NCBI taxonomy): Eukaryota > Metazoa > Chordata > Mammalia > Primates > Lemuridae > Varecia > Varecia variegata. Next base: position 139,768,834 of record CM052440.1, read on the forward strand.
AAGAGACTGAACTTACTAATTATTAGTATTCCTCAGGGGAAGAGAGACTAACAAGTTTAAAAAACCTATTTAAAGAAATTATCACTGAAAACTTCCCAGGACTAGCAAGAAACTTGGACATTCAGATATGGAAGGCCCAACGATCCCCAGGCAAATACATTGCAAAAACGACTTCCCCGTGGCATATTGTAACCAGAATGACAAAAGTGGAAGTGAAAGAAAGAATTTTAAAACTAGCGAGAGAAAAGCATCTAGTCATCTATGAAGGAAACCCCATCAGACTAACAGTGGACTTCTCAGCAGAAACCTTACAGGCCAGAAGAGACTGGGGTGGTATTTTCAAAGTGCTGAAAGAAAAAATCTATCAGACAAGAATTTTATATCCTGCCCGAGTAAGCTTCGTAAATGAAGGAGAAAATAAAATCTTTTTCAGACAAGCAAATGCGGAGAGAATACATCACCACTAGACCAGTTCTACAGGAAATACTCAAAAGTGTCTTAAACATGGAAACAAAAGGTCAATATTCATCATCACAGAAACACATGAAAATATTAAACTTAAAGGTCTAATAAAACAATCACACGATGGAGGAAGAGAAAAGGGTTAATTGGCAACATGACAGAAGTGCGGCAAACCACAAAGACAAGAAGACCTAAGTGCTCATCAACTGGTGAGTGGAGGATCACTGGAGGCCAGGAGTTCAGGACCAGCCTGATCAACATGGCAAGACCCCGTTTCTACCAAAAATAGAAAACTTACCAAGGTGTGGTGACATGTGCCTGTAGTCCCAGCCACTCGGGAGGCTGAGGCAGGAGCATCGCTTGAGCCCAGAAGTTTGAGGTTGTAGTGAGCTATGATTGTACCTGTGAATAGCCATTGCACTCCAGCCTGGGTGACAGAGCAAGACCCTGTCTCTTGAATAAATAAATGCATAAAATTTTAAAAAATAAAATAAAACTTAATATATAGTGCTAGAAAGTAGATCGATGGTCACCTGAGGATGAGAGAGATTGGTAGGAGAAAGGATCAACTTTTGGGAATGATAGATATGTTTATTATCTTGATTTTGGTTATGGTTATACCAGTATGAACATATATTCCAAACTTATAAGTTATACACTTTAAATATGTCCAGTTGATGGTACATCAATTATATCTCCAAAGCACCATTTTAAAAAAGTGCACTTATGAGCCACATGACAATTGCATGTATGTCACGATAGGGTGTCTATTTTGCATTACTGTGAGCTATACTGTTCTAAAGAGACAACTGGTAGCAGAGGGAGGCCGTTACTTCACTCTCCTTGATGTGACCTTCTCCACTCTCTGCCTCCTCCAAAATCTGCTCTCAATCCTGCTAACCCCATTAAACCAGCATCTTAATTTTATTCTCCCCTTTACCTCTAACTTCTCGAAAGAATATTTTCTATCTCTTGTTAATCCACTCAGCTCACTAACCCCTGACTAAATCAGTTTACAGATTTCCAGTGACTTCCTCACTGTCAAACCCAAAGGCTTTCCTGATGCTCCTCAGCTGTCCTGAGATGTAAGGAATTTCTGGAAGGATTCCTATCTTCAGGTTTTTCCCAAGGCCTTGTCTTGGATCTGCGTGGTGCTCTCTGCCATCTGCCATTCTGTGTCAGTGCAAGAGAATATGGACAAATTACCTTCGTTTTCAGTTAGATGGGAGGTTGGTGATTGTTTAAGTACAGATCTTTGTTACAGCAGACCCTTGACATTTGAATTTTTAACATTTGTGTTTCTCACTGTTTAAGAAGAACACCAAAGTTTTATAAATGTAATGACTTAGCTGACAAATTTGAACTGGGGGCATTATGAGATCCATGTATGGGAATGAGTCATGTAACCCATGGGTGAGGTTAAACTACCACCCAGGTCCCACCTCTCGACATGACTCTGTCTGGGTCCTTCTGAATCTATCTCAAGAGAGATAGATTACCAACAGATAATTTTCTTCCAAATATCAACATTCTAGTCTTAGGCAAAAAAATCATATTCTTTCTATTAATATAACTTTGACTCTACTCCTTGTAAAATAAAACTGCTGGCATTATGGTGCCAAAGAAGCAGTTGCCTCCCGCCTAGGACTAATTTCATGACAAATGGTTCCAGCATTGGCCAAGAATGCCTGTGCCCAAGCCACGCAGTTTGGGTGGGTGCTGAGGAGGGCTGCAGCTCATTCCAGCAGACCCATAAGACTTAATATTTCTTATATTTGGGAGGCCCTTGACTGCCAAATGTAACTGGCTCCAGAGCAAAGGGAACTAAGGAGGTGGAAGTTAAGATCCCTGGTCTAAGTTTAAGGGAAAATACCCTTGAGTATTCTGCATTCCCCAGGCCAGATTACCAAGACGGAAAAGCAGAAGAGGTGTGGGGGGAGCCGTCAGTGAGCACAGGAAAGGAATAACTTAACAGTGGGGAGAACTGTAAGGAAAAACCTCAACATCTCTAGCAAATACAGTAAAGGTAATAAGCTGCATAGTATTAGGTAGGGATGAGGGAGTGCAGGTGGCAGGGCAGGCAATAAGCGGATGTGGTCAAGGGCCAAGGGTCAGGACCAATCACAACAGGGGAAAGAAACCACAACAGCAGGGACTTGGGGTTAGGGACTTTTCCCAACTAGGAGCATGCACAGAAGTTAGGAGCCTTTGGCCACAGATAACCTTTCCCTCATTAACATATACTAACATGGTAAAAATCACACACACCCACTCCCAGCGCCATAACAGTTCCGGAGCCAGCCATGCAAGGACGGAAAGTGGGAGGGTATCAATTCTAAGAATTCTCCACCCCTTTCTCAGAAAATCATGAATATTCCACCCCCAGCTTAACATAGAATTAGGGAACCAACATAAAAAGGGGAAATCTTGTTAAACTCAGCATCTTCTACACTCGCAGAGACAGACCCATTCCTCTTTCCAGAACATACTCTCACTTTACTTTCACTTTGTAAAGGTTTCTGTTTCCTGTAATAGACCTGCTTGTGTGGAACTGCTCTGTGTCTGTCACCACTCTGTCGCACCTGCCCCGCTTGTGATTCTTCCAAGCAAGGAACCAAAGAACCAGGACAGCTCTCCCCAAAGCAAACCTACAATACCAAGATGCTTCCCACTCTATTTTAATTACTGTCTTGGATTTGGTCCTCAGGTGCAAAGAAAGTTTCACTGATTCAAGTTCAGAAGGTTTTTCTTTACAGCTTTTAAAGTTTTTAATAGGATTCAGTTTACATCCCACATAAGCAGAACTTTTTTTTTTTTTTTTTTTTTTTTGCATCAGCGCTCTGTATTACTTTATTTCCGTGTTATTTCTTTTCTTAAGCAACTAACATTAGTTGCATGGCTGTAGGCAGAGCCTATAACCTGTCAGGATCTCCGCTGTCTCATCTATGCAAGGCAGGCAACAGGAAAGGGTGTAATGGGAAGGCCAAGGATGAGAAGTTCTCATGTCAACTCTGCCATTAGTTTAGCTGTGTGATTTTGAGTTGTGAATGCTTTTAGGGCAAAGCAAATTGTCTTTGACTTCCTCCTGGGAATAGACTTCCAGCATGTCATGACCATACTCTGGGTCTTCATTTCTTTATACTATCAGAGGGCAGAAGTAGACAATTTTGAAATTTTCCTCAGCTATTTAATCACCTCATGTATGATTTTCCTTTACACTTGCCCTAGGTAAGCACAGCTTCCATGAACACACACGCACAGGCAAGGACACAGGCACGCATTCACACCCTCACTGCCCACAGCACCAGGGAAAGCAGCCAGGTACCTGGAGAAGCAGGGTCCCATGTCCCACTTGGTGAGCTTTCAGACCCTACCTGCTGGCATCATTATAGTGTTAGGTGGTGCATTCGAGAAACAGCTCTGACCTTGACTGGTAGCACCAAGCCTGGGGGAGGCCGGGGCGGGGGGCAGGGGCTTCACGTGGTCTCTGGGTCACGTACTGTTGAAACTACACGGTGACTTCCAGGTAAGGACAGCAGGTTACACATACCCCTAATAGCCCTCTCTCCTGAAATCTTTCTAAAACTATAGTAAGGGAGATTTTTAGTGGCATGGGGCAATGGGAGGAATGGAAGAGGAGAAAATGGCAACAAACTTTTGGAATCCAGAAAGCAAATAAATGAGTGCTAACTGACTTGGCAGACATAAGGAAGCTGAATCCTACATCAGCAGCGAGGAAAGCTGATTTGTAGCACAGATGCCCCTAAAGGGCTGTGAATGGGTGGCACCAAGTACCTCTGGAAAGGGAGGTCCAGGGAGCAGGGGTTGTTGAAAGCTTTTAAGAAGCAATTTGATCCTCAGATCACCTTGCCCAATTTGCACAGTCAGGAAGCTGTGCCTCTCCCACACTCACAGAATAATTAGAAGATTATTCTCTGTAGAGGGGAAAATAGAAGGTCTCGGGATTGGAGGACAGGAGGCATATATGGAGGGGGTGCTATCCCGGAAATAGGGAGAGTAAATAAGTCCATTCTTACTGGATTCTGAGACCCGCGACAGTCTTCTCCACCCGCCTCAGCTCCCAGAACACTGGCAGCCCAGCCATTGTCCTCCAGGTAGGAGACCGGAAAGGTCCTCTGGGAATCTGATCAGCCCAAGAAGATTCTTTTTTTTTTTTAATTTCAGAATATCATAGGGGTACAAACATTTTGGTTACACAGTAGTAATATTCTTTGGGGGTTGGGGGGTTGGGGATGGGTAAACTCACAACCAAGAAGATTCTTAAAGACACCAATTATGAGTTTCCTCATGAAACAGCTCATCCAGATCACCCTAAGGTGAAGTTCACTGTTGACAAACCCAAGCCACATATTGAGAGTTTCCTTTCATTCTTGTGAGCACATGATCAAGGTTATCAGGCATGTGAGGAAAACACTAAGGGGACAGATCCAGACCAAGACAAACCAATATTAATAAAAGCAACATAGAGCAGGGCATGGTGGTGTGCACCTGTAGTCCCTGCTGCTTAGGAGGCTGAGGTGGGAAGACTGCTCGAGGCCAGGAGTTCAAGACTGTAGTGCACCATGATTGTGCCTGTGAATAGCCACTGCCTGCCAGCCTGGGCAACATAGCCAGACCCCATCTCTAAAAAGAAAGAAGAAAGGAAGAGAGAAAGAGAAAGAGAAAGAAAGAAAAGAGAGGAACGAAAGGAAAGAAAGAAAGGGAGGGAGGGGAAGGAAGGAAGGAAGGAAGGAAGGAAGGAAGGAAGGAAGGAAGGAAGGGGAAACAAGAAACATGCATAAAGCAGATATTCAAAGAAAAAAAGCTCTTTAAAAAGCCTATCAGTTGTGTCCTCAGAGATATATGAAAAGAAACAGAAAGATATAGAAATGGAACTTTTTAACAAAAAGGAGCTTTAAACCTTTAGAAACATGATAGAAAAATTTTAAAGCTTAGCAAATTGGAAGATAAAATCAAAGAACTCTCCCCCAAAAGTAGAGCAGAAAACCAAAAACGATGTAAAAGAGAACAAATAAAAAATTAGAAGACTAGTCCACGAAGTCCAATATGTAAATAACAGGAGATTCAGAAAGAGAGAAGAGAGCAAGCCTGGGAGGGAAGAAATCATTAACAAAATAATGTGAACAATGTCCCAGGCAAGAGTGATGTAGGTTTTCAGTCTGACACATATTGGAAAAAAACAGACACAAATCAACACATGTCATTGTGAAAGTTCACAACTGCTGGAAAGGATCTGAGAAGATTAAAGGACACAAAGTATCCAATTAGATAGAATTAGATAGAGAAATTAGACAGAGAAGCTTGTCACCAGGCTTCTCTCAGCAGTAATAGGGAGCCTGGAAGACAATACAGCAACACCTTCAAAACTGTGAAGGAAAGTGATTCCTATCTTAGAATTTTATATGTAGTCAAAATGCCAATTGAGTGTGAGGATTGAATAAAGACATTTAGAAAGGCAATGTTTCAAAAATTGCATTTCCCATGTGCTTTCATCAGGAAGCTACTAAAAGATCTGTTTCCCCAAGACAAGGGAGTAAACCAAGAGAGAAGGCAGAAGACGCAGGAGACGGGAGCCCAGGAAGACGGTGAAGGGAGTCCCTGGGTGAGCATTCTGCCCCCGTCCTCGAGAACACAGTCCGGGCTGAAGCATGTGAGACTCTGGGAGAGATTTCTTTAAGACGATCAATTTGACAAAATATGTGATGCTCTGAATGTCTTGAGAGGATGTTTATCTAATTAAATGAGTTTGTGTTTGAATTAGTGATAAGCATAATAATAATAATAATAAAGTATTATCCAGGGAAACAAAATGCTGTTCAGGACAGGGAAAGTCACTGTAGTTTGCTACATGGTTTCGTTCAGAGTAGCATTTACATAGTCATAATAATATAAATACTGAATAGAGATCTAACAAAAATTATGATGGAACCTCACTGGAAAGGTAAGCGGAAGGGAAGGGTGAGTGTGTTTCGTGAGGGTAAGGGGAGGTGAAAGCCGAATTCTGATCTTGCAGAGTGGTTAAGTCAATAGAGAATGCCTAAATATGAAAAATCGAGGAAAGCAATAGAAGCATTTTATTTAGGGACGTAGAGGTCAATCCCAAAAGCATTAGCGCAGATCCTTGAAAGTGGTTTTCCTGGAGAAGAGGCGGGGACCAGGGAACTACTGTTTGTCTTAACAAGCATTGCAGAATGGTTTGACTCTTTAAAATTTGTGCGTGCATTGTTTCAATAAAAGTTAAAGTTAAAAGGCATAAATAAACAGCAAAAAGCCCACAAGGCATGTATCTCTGAACTAGTAAATGAAACTGATATCTGTTTTATATCATGTGATTCTAATTAGCATCATTTGAAGTACTTTGAGCGCAGAGTCAGAAAGTGCAGTTTCTACCTTGGAAGCAAAGCCTCGCACTAGTGCTGTGATAGGCACAGAAAGGAAGTGGGAGAAGGAACAAGCCGGATATCAGGGTCTGTCTTTATTCATGATTAGATGCCAGATGTAACCTGAAATTTCACTCGTAAATGTTTATATGTAATGATGCTGAGGATGAAATTTTGCCTTATAAAGTTGCTTATCTTGAGAACAAAGAGTACTATACAAAGATGATCAAACGATTAAATGGATGTCTAAAGATGAACTGATTTTTATTGAAAACGGTATATTTACAACTTCAGAGTTTAAACTTTCTGATGTGGAACCAAGCCAAAAATAACATAAAGAAAATACTGAGCATGAGAGTGATGAGTTGGCACATTCAAAGTTGTCCACCTGTCCCCATCGATTCCAGCTTATGATTGGGCAGATTCTAGTCTTATCCTATTGTTGGTGAACTCTGATGAGAAAGCATTCAATAGAAGTAAGGACTGAATAAATAAACCTGCTGGAAGAGACTCATGGGAGCGCGGTTGGGTGGAGAACAAACATATTATTAATACACTACAAAACTCCAAATGCATCCAAAGAATCAACTGCTAAATAAGGCGAGTACACCTGAGCCGCTGGGAGAGCGAACTCAAAACATTTCCAAGGAAACGAGGAATGAATCCAAGGAATGCAATTAATTCTGAAGCTTTTGTTTCTCCCCCTAAAACTCTATTTTGGTTTCAAGCTAGCTTTCCCATACTCTGTTCAGACTTTAATTCCATGGTATAATCAGTCCAGCTTTGGTAACCACCCAGCTGTAATTTGGTCAATAAACCAAACATCATCAAAGCTTCTCATTTGTATTGCTAAAATCTAAAACACTGAGGGGATTTAAATGTAAATATAATCCTTCATTTGATCACATAATCTCAGGGAACTTTTTTTTTTTCCTTTTGGATGGTGTCGTGCTGGGCGTTCAAATTGTAAGGACAAAAGTAATCACAGCAGTTTCTTGCAATAGAAGTGAGCTGTTTTGTGTGTTACTGACAATCTACTTTTTAAAGTTTATTTTTAAATTTATGTATAGCAAATTTCACTCTTTTTGGTGTACAGCTCCATGAGTTTTAACACCTGTGTGGATTCACGTCACTACCACCACAATCAGGATACAGGCAGTTCCATCATCCCAATTCCCTGATGCTGCCCACCTAGAATCCCTGGAGACCCCTGATCTGTCCTCCATCCCTGGTCTTGCCTTTTCCAGAATGCTAGAAAAATGAAATAATTCAGAATGTAGCCTCGTGTGTCAAGCTTCTTTTAGTTAGCATAATATTAAATATATTTGAGATTCACTCATGTTATATATATCATATGTGTGTGCATGCATGTGTGTATATAATGTGTTATATATATGATGTCATATATTATACATAAACCTCTAATTTTGAAATAATTACAGAGTCACATAAAGTTGCAAAGATAGTACCAAGTGGTCCCCTGTACCTCTCAGCCAGTTTCCTCCAATGATTACATCTGACATAATTATAGCATGATAGTGGAAGCAGGAAATGGACATTGGTATAGTAGGAGCAAAGGGAAATCTCCCCTTCAACCTCTGAACGCGTTCGCTGAAAGTTAACTGACAAGAGGCAGATTGATAGGAGAAAAGGGATACAGTTTATTTGATTATAGTTTTCTGTGACCTGGGAGCCTTCAGAATGAAGACCCAAAGATATAGGGGTCCA
>CM052440.1:139777924-139796212 GCA_028533085.1 Varecia variegata
CAGAATTTATGTAAAAAACTGAAAATAATTGTTTAAATGAAATTTCTAGAACGGGAAAATTCCATAGTGGGTTTTACAGCTGAAAAGAGAATTAATGAACTAAAAGATCAGTAATCAATATCAACAGCACAGGGAGATTAAAGCAGAAATGAAGCTAAGAAACAGGGGATACAGTGAAAAGTTTTAAAATATGAGTCAAATTGGACAAGTCTTAACCCAAAAATAAAAAAAAAATAAAATATGAGTCATTTTGTGTCCAGAGGAGAAGAAAGAATTAGACAGAAATATTACTTGCCAAGTTAACAGCTGAGAATTATCCAAAATGGATGGATGATATCAAATTACGGATTCAGGAAGCACCACAAAATCAAGAAAGTAAATATAAAGAAAATCACACCTAAGCATGCCACAGTACAGCTGCTGGAAACCAAAGACAAAAATGTCTTAGAAGTAGCTCACAAAAAGGAAAACTAAGCTTCAAAGTAGCAACAATAAGACTAACAGTTTTCCTTCCAATAGAAACAATAAGGCCAGGAGACAATGCAATGATACCTTCAAAATACTGAAAGGAAATGACTGCAATCTATATTTCAATACCATCAAAAATGTCCTTAAAAATATAGGTGAATAAATACATCTTCAGACAAACAAAAATGGAGAGAATTCAGCAGCAGCAGACCAGCACTAATGAAAATATTAAAAGATCTTCAGGCAGAAATAAAATGATCCCAGATGGCAGCTCAGAGATGCAGAAAAGAATGAAGAAAGGAAAGATAATCACAAAGGGAAGTATAAATGAATATTGATGATTCAAGTCATTATACTAAAGTCTCATGAGGTTTTATTTATTTATTTTTTTTTTGAGACAGAGTCTCACTCTGTTGCCCGGGCTAGAGTGAGTGCTGTGGCGTCAGCCTAGCTCACAGCAACCTCAAACTCCTGGGCTCAAGTGATCCTCCTGCCTCAGCCTCCAGAGTAGCTGGGACTACAGGCATGCGCCACCATGCCCAGCTAATTTTTTCTATATATATTTTGAGTTGGCCAGATAATTTCTTTCTGTTTTTAGTAGAGACGGGGTCTCGCTCTTGCTCAGGCTGGTCTCGAACTCCTGAGCTCAAACAATCTGCCCGCCTCGGCCTCCCAGAGAGCTAGGATTACAGGCGTGAGCCACCGCGCCCGGCCTCATGAGGTTTTAAATATATAAAAATCAAAATACTTGGCAACATCGCTTTGGAAAACAACTGGGTAGTTTCTTAAAAAGCTAAACATACATTACCATGTGACCCAGCAATTCCAATATCCATGCAATGATGAATGTATAAACAAATTGTGGAATATCAGCACCATAGAATATCACTCAGCTATATATAATAATGAACTACCGATACGTGCAACAAGAAGAATGAATCTCAAAACATGCTGCTCCAAAGAAGCCAAGCACAGAGGAGTGCAAAAGCAAGCTTACAGTAACAGAGAGCACATCAGTGGTTGCTTAGAGGTGGAGGAACTGACATGAGAGAACCTTATGGGTTAAGTGGATGTTATATATCTCGATGGTTACATGGGTGTACACATTTGTCAAACTTTATCAAACTTCGCGCTTAAAATGGGTGCATTTTGTTAAGTGTCATCTACACCTCACAAGTTAAGTAAATTTACGGAATCTGTGAAAAAATAGCATCCAAGTTGGCCAAAGTACTGCAAGGTCCTGGCACTGTCCAGGAAAATATAAAAGTGTTTGATGCTGAGATATAAAGGTGCATGTAGTAGGATCTGGGTGACCGCTAAAAGAAGGATGAAGTAACTTATAAATACCAAACTAATAATTAGAAAAATGGAATTATTTTTTTAAAAAAGACAATCAATTGGAAAGAAGATAAGAAAAGAAATATAGAACAGATGGGCCAACAGGAAGGGCCAAATGGTAAGATAGTTGATGGGCCAACAGGAAGGGCCAAATGGTAAGATAGTTCATCTGGATTAAGAAAACAACTATATGCTGCTTGCAGGAGACACACAAGAACAATACAGAAATATTGAAAGTCAGGGAATAGAAGAAATAAATCATGCAAAACACTAACAAAAAAAGCCAGGGTTATTATATTAATATCATAGAAAGTAGACTTTAAGGCATAAATGATTACTAGAGATATAAAGGAATATTTTATAACAAATGGTTTAATTTACCAGAAAGATAGTAATTCTAAAAATGTATGCACTTAATAACATAGCCTCAAAATGTGTGAGGCAAAGATTTAACCTAACTACAAGAAGAAATCAATAAATCTGCAATCATAGTGTGAGATTTTAACATACCTCTCTCATTAAGGAGACAAAAAAGAGATAGATTTGAACTTTACAATTAACTTGTGTTAATTGGCATTTAAAGAATATTTCACCTAATGTTGCACAATTCATTCTTTTTAAAGTACATGTATAATAGTTATAAAAATTACCACATGCTGAGTCTAAATCAAATCTTAACAAATGTGAAAGGCTTGCAATATACAATATTTGTTGGCTGGCAATAGTGAAATTACATTAGAAATAAATTATAAAAGAAAATTTGGCGGAGTGTGGTGACTCATGCCTGTAATCCTAGCATTCTGGGAGGCTGAGGTGGGCGGATGGTTTGAGCTCAGGAATTCAAGACCAGCCTGAGCAAGAGCAAGACCCCGTCTCTACTAAAAAAATAGAAAGAAATTAGCTAGACAAAGAAAAATATGAATGCAGAAAAAACTAGCCTGGCATGGTGGCGCATGCCTGTAGTCCCAGCTATTCGGGAGACTGAGGCAGGAGGATCACTTGAGCCCAGGAGTTTGAGGTTGCTGTGAGCTAGGCTGATGCCACAGCACTCTACCCCAGGCAACAGAGTGAGACTCTGTCTCAAAAAAAAAAAAAAAAAAGATAATTTGAAGATCCCTCCATGTGTGGAAATTAAGAATTATCCTTTAAATAATCTATAAATCAAAGAAGTAATAGCAATGGAAATTAGGAAATATTTTTAATAGAATGAAAATGAAAATGCATGTTGGTTGTGGCTAAAGCCACAAAGGAAAATTTATACCCTCACTATGCATATAGTAGAAAAAGAGGAAGACTGAAAAAATGATCTAAGCATCTCTGAGAGTGGAAAACACACTTTTTCCTATTCTTTCACTCTGCAACAATAATCAACACAGAAGACTTCTGTGATCAAATGTGGGGTTTCTCCCCACACATCACACAAGCGATCAGTTTTGCAGCGGGACCAGCTGGCTGTCCTCCAACTCAATTCAATTCTGATGCTAGCTACCTGGGGATAGCCTCAGATCCCACAGCTGAGGGCTCAGTCCCCAGGATGGCAGCCCCTGCTTCAGGCACCTGGCACAAGTCTGGGTCTCCAGAACTTCTGACCCACCAGCTTCACGTTGGGGTTCCCACAACCTCCTCTTTAGGTTCGATTAATTTGAACGGCTCACAGAACTCAGGGAAATACTTGTGTTTGCTGGTTTATTACAAAAGACACAGATGAAGGGATGCATAGGGTGAGGTATGCGGGAAGGGGCTTAGAGCTTCCATGCCCTCCCTGGGTGTGCCACCCTCCCTGGGTGTGCCACCCTCCAGGAACACCCATGTGTTCAGCTATCCCGGAAGCTCTCATACCCCATCCTCTTGGGCCTTTTATGGAGACTTCATTGGATAGACATGATTGACAACCATGTAGAAATGGGATTGAACAAAAAGGATATGATCTAATACTAATAGACGAGTGGGGATACCCAGCAAGGTCTGTCTGTTCGGATTCTTCTTGGACTCTCTATGCAGCGTTCCTTCCTCCAGGGTGTGGCGCAGGACCCCTTTTGGAATGAGAGTCTTATGACCCACAATCAGAAAGGTAGGGGAAGATTAGCGTCCTGCCTTGGGCAAATAAAAGGAGGTCAGAAAAAAGATCAGAGAGAGAGATTCTGTTTTCTGAGGCCTAAAGTTCCCCAACACTATAATAAAAGACTGGAACAAATGCTATGGGAGTTATGAGCCAGAAACTGTGGATGAAAACCAATATACATAGATACGTCCATAGAGATATAGGTACAGATAATATAATATCACAGTACCTATCTCAAAAAGTTAGAAAAATATCAAATTAAACTCAAAGAAAGTGGAAGAGAGGAAATAAAAAAAATAAGAGGAGAACAAATGGAATATAAACAAATATACAACAGAGAAGCTCAACAAAGAAAGAAGTTGGCTCTTTGAAAAGACTAAAAACGTCAAGTCCCTGGTGGGATGGATCACAAAAAAAGAGATAAAGTAAAAAATAACCAAATCAAGAATGAAAGAGGGAACATGGCTTCAGATCCAACAAATATTTAAGATATTATAAGAGGATAAGAGGATACTACAATCAATGTTATACGAATAACTAAAATTTTAGACCAAATGGATAATTTCCTAGAAAAGCAAAATTTATCTAAAGTGACACAAAAAAATCTGTACAATTCTATAACAATTAAAGAAATAGAATGCATAATTTTAAACATCCCAAAAAGAAAACTCCAGATCCAGATGGCTTCACTGGTGAATTTTTGCCAAATACCTAGGAAAGAGGGCTGGGTGCACACCAGTCATCTTAGCACTTTGGGAGGCCAAGGTGGGAGGATCACTTGAGGCTGGGAGTTCAAGACTGGTCTGTACAAAAAGTGAGGTCCCAGCTATTCCGGAGGCTGCAGGGGGGAAGTCCCTGGAGCCCAGGAGTTCGAGGCCATGATCGCACCACTGCACTCTAGCCCAGGTGACAAGAGCAAGATCCTGTCTCAAAAGAGAAAGAAAGAAAGAAAGCCAATTGTACACAAATTTTTTCAGAGAACAGAAAAAGTGGGAATGCTTCCCGTGTGGCCTTCTGATGCCAGTGTTACCTTGATACAAAAACCTGACAAGAACATTATAAGAAGGGAAAATTAGAAAATTACAGGTTAATACTACATAATATTTTACATTAAATTTTTTTAAAAAAACCTCCAACCAACTTTTAAAAATTTTGGATTTTTTTTGTTCTTGCAAAACGAATACAGCAATGTCTAAAAAAGTAAATGTGTTGTGACCAAATTGGCCTATTTCAAGAATGCATTTATGATTAGGGCTTTTAGCCAACACAAACAGAACTGCTTTATAGATACAGAATTGGAATAAATGCCTTGGTTCCCTTTCTCCTAAGTTGTCCCCAATTTGTTTCCTTTTGCCAACTGCCATCTCACTATGAATCTTTAACGATTTTTGTTGGCTACCTAGTGCATGCCAGGTACTTCACTAGATTCAGTTCCATATATGGTCACATATAGTCTTCACAACAGCTCTGTGAATAAACAAGGACGTTATTATCAGAGGGGTTAAGTGAAGTACCCAAAGTCAAACAGCTTTGCCGAGCAAACAGCAAGCAGCAGAGCCAGGATCAGATCCTGGGGTTTGCTGCATTCCACCATCCTTTCAAAATCAAATGGTTACAAATAGAAAATTCCAACATTTACCAATACACGTGGGCAATTCACGATCTATAAAAAAAGATGCTGCAAAAAACACGCACCCAAGTAAAATGAAAGAAATCAGTATTCTTTTCTACACACCCAACACAAACTAACAGTACGTCTCAAGTATGGAAAGTTTTTCTACAAAGTGGACATAGTGGAAAAGACATAGATTTAGTCAGCCTCAAATTGCCACTTGGCCACTTACCACTTGAGTTTCCTTGGAAACTTCCTTAACCTGTTTGAGCTTTGATTTTCTCATCTGCAAAAACCAGATAGTAACACCTATTGGTGGCAAGCCAAGGGAGCATTATAGAAATCACTGAGGACTCCAGATGAGCTGCAGCCAGCCTGCAAGCCCTAGAGACTGAGAGAGTCCGTCTGTGATGAGAGAGCTGGCAGCGGAGGCCTCGGCTTAGTGAGTGCTCAGTGAGTTGTAAACGCAGGTGGACTCTAACTTATCAGATCTCCGGCATAATCATAGGGCAGCTCGTCCCCATCTGCACCCTCCACCTGCCTGGCAGCTTTCACCCTGCCCTCCCCATCGCTGGTTCCTCTGCTGCTGCTGTTATGAAAGCTGCGGTGAAGAAACTCGTTAGGTATTAGTGAATACCTTGGAGAGAGGTCAAGAAACCAATTTAATGCAAACTAAATCGACCAGACCCCATTTTTCAATGATCAAATTAGCAAAGACATTTTCTTTTTGTTTCTTTTTTTTTTTTTTCAGGACCAAGAGTTTCTGAAAAGCGAAGACATGTTAAATGATAACACTCAAGGTTGGCAAGAGTGTAATAAACTAACTTTCTTTTGCACAACTGGAAGAATGGGAACAGGTACAACCCTTCTGAAAAGCCAATGGACAAACAAATTGGAAAGAAGACATGGAGATGTTTAGAATGTCACGTGCTCTGCCACAGTAATTCACCTTCTAGGAATTTGTCTGTAGAAAATAACATTGATCACACATTTGGCCAAAGTTTTATGTCTGAGGGTGCTACAGCCTCAGTTCCCACGGCAAAGGTTTGAAATAACCTAAATATTCATGCACAGGAGAATGATAAGGTTACCAAATATATGGCTATAGTGAGACTGTGACTCATTCAGATGAAAAGTTTCCTGAAGACAAGTTAATGAAATGGAGAAATGCTCACGATTCATTATAAAGTGAAAAGTGGAGATGCAAAACTATATACACTGGAAGCAACCCAAATGCCTATCAACAAACAGATGGATAAACAAAATGTAGCATATATGTACAATGGAATATTACTCAGCCTTAAAAAGGAAGGCAATTGTGCTATATGCTGCAACATGAATGAACTTTGAAAACATGAAAAGTGAAATAAACCGATACGAAAAAACAAATGCTGCATGATTCCACTTGTGTGAGGTACCTGGAATAGGCAAATTCACAGAGACAGAGAGTAGAATTGAGGTCATTCTACTACAAAGGCTGTGGTGAGGAAGGAATGGGGAATTATTTTTAGTGGATATAGAGTTTGGGATGATGAAAAAAGATTCTGGAAAAGGATAGTGGTGATAGTCGCACAATATTGTGAATACACTTACTGCCACTGAATTATGGTTAAAATAGTAACTTTTATGGTATGCATATTTTACCACAATAAAAAGTGCATTAAAAGACTGTTAGGCAAGTTTATTAAAAAATGCATGCTTTGTTTAGCTGGGTGTGGTGGCGCACGCCTGTAGTCCCAGCTACTCAAGAGGCTGAGGCAGGAGGATCACTTGAGCCCAGGAGTTGGAGGTTGCAGTGAGCTATGGAGATGCCACTGCACTCTAGCCCAGGCAACAGAGTGAGACCCTGTCTCAAAAAAAAAAAAAAAAAAAATGCATGCTTTGAAACACAGGACGATGTATAATGACATGTTAAGATGTAATCTTGGGCTGTTGGTTGATTCATTCAAAAGAGAATTATGTTGAGCACCTACCTGTGCCAGTTACTCTCTGGTTCTGGGGGCGGAGCTTGGTAAACAAGACAAATGGCCCCTTACTCAAAGGAAGGGGTAACAGATATTGAGGTTATAAGAAAATTCTTTCTTTTTAATACCTTTCTATAGTTTCCAAGTTCTTTTCGATGGGTATTCTGTAATATTTTTATGTTTGGGAAAAAATGCAAGTGGAAGAAGGGAGACAGTTACAAAAAGCAATGTTGGCTTGAGATGGTTGTTCATTCTCCTGCTCCTGAGCTCTCTCCCTCGGTGCTCACACCATCCACATGCCCATTGCGCACGGAGAGGACCAGGCCTGATGCTGGGGAGGGAGTGCAGGGGCATCAGAACTTAGGGAGCAGGGGACACCTGTGGTGCTTGCTCAGTCACCTCTCCCTGGTCTGTGTTGGGCTGTCTGGCTTCCAGAGGCGTCTGCACAGCAGTGAGGCTGTCAACCCCACCCCCTCTGTGCAGTGATAGTGTACACCAGTGTTCAAAAGATTAAGTGCTTCACTTTTTTGGTGCCAGGATTTTTATTCTTTTAACAAGAGTCCTGCAATAACCCTTGAATAATTGCTTTGACCACCCCCTCTACTTACAACAGGCCATCAGACTTCTTCTAGAGACCCACAAAGCTGATCTGAAAATAACCAGGCAGGGGTTCATAAATGCACTGGCTCAACACCTTTCCTCCAAGAAATCGTTGCTAATTTGGGGCTCCTCTTACAACATAGCAAAACTGAAAATAATTTCAGGAGTTTGCAATGCAAAAAGTCCCCAGTGGCCTCATTTCCACATCCTCTCTCCACCCTCCCAAAATAATTGACCATAAATTCTTGTTCATTCTTGTCCATTCTTGGCTGGGATTAGTTAGGGAGCCTGCCCTAGATGAATGTAACTCTGCTTTCTCCAGCATGAGGTGCAGAGAGCCCCCTGCCTGCTCTGTGCAGAGGCAGGAGGAGCAGTTCAGATCCTGGGGCTTCCTCTCATCTCGCACAGCATCGGGCCTCACGCTGGCAGAGATGAAAGAGACCTGCAAGCTGAGATCCCGGTGTCTTTGGCTAGAACCCTCCTGTTATCCTGCTGTACCCTTTGGCCCAGGGATCTATTTTAGGCAGTAACTTCCACTCCCTCTCTGTCAGAAACCTCTCTCGACACTGAACCAGATTTTGGAGGTGTAGGAACATCTGGTTTTTGGACTGTGAGTCCCCTGAAGGCTGATCGCATGTTTAATTTTAGCTGTTCAATGAATGTTTAATTTATGAGTATATGATAAATGAATAAAACCAGCTTTGATGGCTTCATTTTAATCTTATTCCCAAGACAAATTTTAATCTCTATATTTCCCCCACAAAAACTGACTTTTCTTCTTCTCCAGTTCAATTCTTTTCATCTCCCCATCCCCAAAATCTCCAATGATCCGCTCTTCCCATAGAGAGTTCATGATCTAGTAGCTTTCCCTGAGGAAGACTGTGGTCTGGTGGTTATAAAGCACAGGCTGCCTGAGTTCACACCCTGAGTGCTCCCCTGGCTGGTTGGCACCTCTGTGAACCTCGGCGGCCTCATTTGTACATTGGGCCTAATAATAGAAACTGTGTTGTAGGGTTGTTGGAGAGGAGTGACAAGCTTCTGTCATAGGGGTAAAGCTTCTGACATAGAACCTGGCAATTGAAGAAAAATCCCATAATGTTCCCTGTTAGTAACATCTACATAGGCAATCCTTGCTTAATGGCCTTTGTCCAACCCTAGCCTTCATCGCGAGAGGAGAAAATGTATGATTGACCTTCGAGGAAAAATCTGGAATTATGGGTTGCATGTTCCAGAGCAGAGGTGACTGAGAAGTGTAACAGCTGCCCTTGCCAGCACCTTCCACCCTGAACACTGTCTCACGTGCCTCAGTGCCTCAGTGCCTTTGAACGTCTGGCAGCTCGACCTTCTGCTCTCAAAGAGTGAACTTAGCAAAGCACAGGCTCACTGAGATTCAGCACCCCTACTTAGCACCTATATGCTACCTCGTGAACAGAAGGAAGCTACACCTTTGGGAGTACAAACAATCTGCCCAACATCAAACAATCAGTAAGTGGCAAAGTGGAAATGCGATCCCAGGTTTTGGCAAAGTAGAGACGTGATTCCAGGTCTTCACAGGACCAGTCTGGGACCTTTGGGAGACACAGAGCCACTGGGTTGTTCTTCATTTCCACCTAACCCACCACAGTTGCACTAAATCTACCCTGCTTCTGACACCACAGCCCCTGAGCCAGTCCTAGACTCCCTGGGTGCAAAGCATGAGTCTTCCCACTCCTCACACACCTGGTGGGGCCTAAGGGCAGCCCAGGGGCCCTGCCACAGCCTGGCCACCACTGCTGGGCTTGGGCGACTCCCTGAGGGCCCTGGGGTCTTTGGCCTTGGCCCCCAGCCTGTGTCATGCCTGCCGCAAACAGATTTCAGGGAACAGTGCCTCTTCCGCTGGGCCTGAACACCGGAAGGCTGCCTGGCTCCCCCGCTCCCGGGCCTTGCAGCCTGCTACAGACTCCTCCCATCACCTGCAGCTTCGGAAACTAGGATCCTCTTTCTTTCTTACCTCCCCCCACTCATTTTGTCGAGAAGCTATAATATTTTGTATCCAAGTAGCCTCGATTTCAACAAACCATAGGCTTGCTAGTGTCTCTTTACGGGGTGGAATCGGACTGTCTACACCAACTGTGACTTTGGGCAAATCACTTCACCACTCTGAGGCTTTATTTCCTCTTAGTTAAAATGGGCATTAAATGATACGACCTTTTAATATGCTATAAAACTGTAAATTTAGAGCTGAACATCTCTATTACCTGAGGATGCTGAGAAGGAAAACGTGGTTATGGGGCTAATGTCATTTTAGTCTGTATGTAGGTCTGGCTGTCTTCCAGGGGGAGATTCTGAAAATTTTCTCCATCATAAACATTTCTAGTCTTTATTTTCACCACATATTCTCATGCTACTGTTTGTTTGAGAATCACCTTTTCCATCTATGTATGCTACATCATACTGATCCTTTTTTTTTTTTTAACTTTAAAATCCACCTTTGACACTTTGTAAACTCCCATCAGCTTTGTATATTAAGCTACTGGCGTGACAACCGTGAAAATGGTTTGGAGACATAAAACAATAAAAATAACCTTTAAAATGCAACATTACCCTGATGCTATCAGGGAGCACTGAAGTGACTGCATTTCAGCTATTTCGATGCTCTGTACTTTTTGTCTCTCAATATGTGGGGTAACTGTTGGCTAAATGATTAATTTTCATAGTTCCTTTCTCATTTCTGCTTCTTAGCTTTTTAAAAAATTTCTTTGTTTTTTGGTGAGCAGAATTATTTCCACCACGTGACCATGAGTCATGACCTTATACTCCTCTTCCAGAGCAGGAGGAAGCGTCACTAATTCAGTAATGCAGTCATTGAACAAATGAATTTCCACAATCCTCATTGACTCACATACTTTTACAAAAAAAAAAAAAAAGAGAGAGAGAGACTCATATAGGCTTTTGGGGTATTCACAACCCAAAACATCTATTTGAAACTAAAAATTAAATCATTCCGTGTTTATAGGCATGTTGATTGGTAGAAAAGTATGAATCATTACGTGGATTTTTTTTTTGGCCCAACTCAATTCTATATTTTCCTCTAGAGAAGCTGACTCACTGAGCCTACTTCCTTTTCCTGGAAACACAGTCAAATGAATTTCCCAGTCCCCGTTGCTTCTAGATGGGGCAGCACGAGTAGTTCTGGCCAGTGGAAACGATACTGCCTCTCAGAGCAAAGGAAGCTGTCTCCCTGTTCCCCCATCTGCTGACTTGACTGTACCGAGACGACCTTGAAACCACGTGTCGAAGACGGCAGAACCGCATGGAAGGAGCTGTGTGCCTGAGTTATTATGTGGAAGGCCACCTGTCAAACAGCTGCTTGGACTGTGGGGTAATTCGCTGGGGCTCTGGCACAGTTTGGCAGAGCAGTGAGCAGGTCCTTCGGGTTGAACAGATCCGAGGCCGGAGCTATAGAGTAGCCTTGCTACGTACGTGGCGTGGTCAAAAACCGTGCTTCCCAGGCGGTTGCAACACTCCTGCTACTTACTCTGCCTTCACTTCAAGCAATGTAGTTTACACCTCCTCAGCAGCACAGGGGTCCAGAGAAAAGGGGTTCAAAGTCAGAAATGCATTCTCTCCTTTCGATTTCCCTTTGCTGCCCACCGGTGCTGGCCAGTCCCACAGGCAGAGCTCCTAAGCCTGTCAAGATCTCTCCCTATATCAGCATTTTGTGAATACAGAAAAATGGGCTCCCTGGTGTGACTCGATCTCAGAAACCAAAACAAAGTATCCAGACCCAGCCCTTTTTGCTTCTTTCAGGATCATTCAATACACATAATCGGTTTTCTTTAGAAATAACATGGTTGTCTAATTTCCTTCATTAGCGGCGGGTGAAGTAACGCCTCTGGCTTCCTGTGACCTAACTCACCAGCTCCCTGGGCTCATTTTGGACTTTTCCTTTCATTCTTGCGACAGCCACATTCTCACTTCTTTGGTGTAACCTCTGGTTTTTCTGTTTAAATGTGCTTCCTCTTTCCTCTACGTGATTTACAGATGTCAATGCGTCTTCACAGCTCTATGAGTCTCTTTATCTTCGATAGTCTCCGTAAGTGTTCCGTGAAATTTATCTCAAACCATTTCCTCTCGGGTCTATCTCTTCTTTAAGAGAAAGAATTTTAAAGTGAAAGCTCAGTAATGCAGAGATCTGTTTCTCTTCTATCCCACAGTTGCTGCCTACGGTTTCCTGAACCTCTCTCCAGTTGACCCCTTACAGGATGACTTGAACACAAGCCACCAATTGTCAGCTCAAATCAAACAAGATAATGTCCGATGTGCACTTTTTTCCTCTCTCACACTTGTCTTAACGTTTAAATTTCTCCATCCATCGATGAGCAAATCGTTTTGGTACACTTTATCAGGAGCTTTGGAATGAACAGAAAGAAGCTGAGAACAAACGAAATACAAGCAAGCTCACACGTAACTTGTGAGACTCACGTGAAACCGTCCGAGAATAAGAGGGGAAGTAGGACTAGTCATCTGGTGTATACGCAGAGTGCACTCTGACAGGTAGACGGAGAGACCAATGTGTGCCAGAGCCAAGGGAAAGTTTAACAAAGATGGGACTTAGCCTTTGAGGACTGTTAGGCTAGAGCAGCAGGAAGTACAAGCATTTCGTATGTGGGGAATGTCATGAACAAAGGTACAGAAGCAGAAATACTAGTCACAATCACAGTGGGTCCTATTTATTATGCACCTATTATGTGCCTTGCACCATGCTAGGCCCTTCACATTCATTATATCTGACCCTCATAGCAACACTGGGGTTACGAAGTGGATATTTTACAAAGAAGAGAACTCAGTTTTAGAGAAGCACTAAATGGCAGAATCAGGATTCAAGGTCTGTGCTTCACCCGCCACATACGAAGGTGGGGGCGGTTTTGAAGGTGCCGCTCTGGGGAGCAGAAGGCAGTCGACTAGGCAGGTCGGTGAAGCTGGACCGTAGAGATGCTGGATGTTGAACAGAGATGCTGGACTTGACGTGGCAAATGACAAACTTTGGAGTTAGACAAGATCTAACATATTCCATGTTAACTGTGTGACTCTGGGAACCATAGTTAAACTTGCTGAGATTCAGTTTTCTCCTTTGAAATATGTGTTCGACAGTAGTATCAATTTATAAAGTTGAAAGGCTTAAATGAGATAACATGTTTAAAACTTCTACTAAAGTACCTGAGATGTAGTAGCCATTTAATACATGATAGATGTTGTTGTTGTTGTTGTTGTTACTGCTACTGCTACTACTCCCACCGCAATAGTGTTTAAGGAAGACAATCTAGAGAAAAACAGCTGACAGATATTTTCCGGAGAGATGCGATGAGGTGGTGTGGGGTTCCCAGGACAGGGAGAGACAGGTGGGAGTGAATTTGTAAGCATGGCAAAGGTGAGTCCACAGCACTTGGTGACTGATAGAAGGGACAAAGGAAAAGGAAAGCCCAAAGATTACAAATTTAGGAGAATTTGAGAAGTGCTGATATAATAACACAATCAGTAATTAGGAGGTGAGGAAGGGAGTTAGTTTTGGGGTATGGATGGTGAATTGAGCTTGAAATGATGATAATACACCAAGGAGTATATACTAGAAGCCTTAGCCAAATCCTTGATTCTGGAAATATAGATTTTGGGATCATTATAACAAGTATATTTATTGAAAAATAAAGATGAGCTAGAGCCTGGTATAACAGAAGACCGGGGATGGGGACTGACACCTGGGGGTGCCCACAGCTGGGGAACGTGATACCAGAGAGGAGTCAGTGAAAGACACAGGAAGGAACCGAGGAAGAGGTAAGATGAAACGCAGACCACAGCAGTCACAAAACAGGAAAGGGATGCTCCAAAAGGCAAGGGAGGTCTACTGTGCCTGGGGCTGCCAAGGGGAGAAAAGACTGGGGGCTGGGAAAAGGCATGGTGCCCAGACTGGAGGGAACCAGGTGGGGATGAAAGACAGCAGCCTCTTCCCATTCATTTGAGATGTAAGTTTCAGAGAGAACTAGGTTGTTGCTAGAAGTAGTAGCAAGTTCTTGGAGAGGCCAATACCACCGATAATCCTCAGAGTGAGCTCAGTTTATCTCTACCTCTTACATGGCCCATCTTTAAGGACTGATTCCCAAATCTGCACCCTTTTCCCATTGCTACTGCCACAGTCTTAGCCTGACCTCTGTCGACTCTTGTCTTCTTCTTTAGGTCTCACTGTTGCCACACACTTATCAGCCTGATCCATTTCTGTGGTCACCAACCCCCATGCTGCAGACCGGTTGGTACCAGTCTGTGGCCTCTTAGGAACCAGGCTGCACAGCAGGAGGTTAGTGGTGGGTGAGCAAGCAAAGCTTCACCTGTATTTACAGCCGCTTCCCATCACTCATATCACCACATAAGCTCCACCTCCTGTCAGATCAGCAGGGACATTAGATTCTCATAGAATCGAGAACCCTACTGTAAACTGTGCATGTGAGGGATCTAGGTTGCCCACTCCTTATGAGCATCTAATGCCTGATGATCTGAGGTGGAGCTGAGGTGGTGATGCTAGCACTGGGGAGTGGCTGCAAACACAGATTATCATTAGCAGAGAGGTTTGACTGCACAAAAAATATAATGCACTTGAATCATTCCAAAGCCTTCTCCCCACCCCCACCCCCTGGTCTGTGGGAAAATTGTCTCCCATGAACCCAGTCCCTGGTGCCAAAAAGGTTGGAGATCACTTGCATTTGACCCCAACCCCACCATTTCTGACAATGTCATGGGTCTAATGACCTCTAACAAATTCATCTAAGTTTGTCTATTTCTCTTTCAAAGATGTCCTCAGGAAGGAAGATTATGTTATCTATTTTCTTCTTATTTGACACAGGTGTCTAAAAAAACGATAGCAACCATTATTATCGTTGTGGGTTTCATATTACTCCTTTCAAACACATTCAAAGTTCTTTCACCTCTATACCATAATTCCATTGTGAGTTGTACCCAACTGTTACCCAACTCTTTTTTTGGAGTATGTGCCAGGAATAACCTCACTGGCCCAAACCACTTTGTAAGCAGTTCTTAGAAGCACACTGCCTCCATAAAGCTTATCCAGTCGGATTTCTCTAATTCCTGCCCTGATTAACCATAGACTTCCGTGATTACATCCCATATATTAATACCTCTCTCCCAAACATGCTTACTGCATTTTGTCTCAAGTTACAAACATCGTGTGCCAATGAACAATGTATTAATAGATGCAGTTACTGCATTGTATAAGTCATTTCTTATTTTCCTTCTGTTGTTGATTTTGCCCAATAAGCTAAGCTGATTAGCTTCATTTTTTTAATATATCACTTTATATCATACAGGTTAGAAACTGTGTCTAATTCAGTTTGTCTAACTAGAGGTCACTCTCTAGACTACAGTTTTCCTGCACAATGTCATGTTAAAAATGGCACCTTACGAATACTTTTTGTTGATGAGTTAATAATGATTGTGATCCCAATCATATTCTCTACAGGTTTTTCTCTTATGGTGGCAACTAGACAGCCTCACTTTTCTTCTAATGTCTGCAAATCCACTGCAATCATGGTTAACTTACTTAATTGTCAGTGGCTTTAAGTTCCAGTCTTCCTTCCAGAGAGTTTTAGTAAAGACCCTTTTTCTCAATACCTGTATCATAATGTTTTCCTGCTTTCCTTACGTTTTATTTTGCCTTTGGGCAGGTGCAACAATTATTCTCTGCTCTTCTGGGGTTTCAGCACTGACTTCAGAGCACACTTGCTCATCGCACTGGGAGAATCTCTGCGATCAAGCAGAGAGATCTGCGTAAAGTCCAGCCTTTAGCAGAGCGTTTCACATGGACATAATTGTAGTGGCTCTTGGTGACTGTTCCCGGTGGTGCACACTCTCCACTCTACCACTGAAAAGATCTCCAGTTCCCCAAAAGAAATGGTGGACTCAAGTATTGTATCAAAAAAGACAGAGTCTTTCTGAGAGATGGTAACACAAACGAGCAGAAGGGGATAGAAGAGGTTTATTATAATACGAAATTATAGGCTCCTAAGCTTTCCAAAAGGAGGATGAGTCCCAACTTTTCCACAGTGAGATATTGATTGAGCTTAAAATTCTATTAATAATTTGAATTGTAAATCTCTGAAAAAAGAGGGTGAAATAAAGCTAATGGGATAAAATTTAACAAGGTGAGTCCTGAGTGTATATTTGAACAAATTCCACAAGCACAAGAAGGCAGACAGTACCCGCTGCTACATTTAGTTGACCACTGGTCGGTATGAGATAGCAGTGGGATGTAGCCATGTAAAAGCCAGAGCAAGTTTATGCTATGTTTAATCATAGCAACAGTCATTTAAAGGAGGTTTTAGTTAAGAATGCATCCTTGGCCGGGCGCGGTGGCTCACGCCTGTAATCCTAGCACTCTGGGAGGCCGAGGCGGGCGGATCACTCAAGGTCAGGAGTTCGAGACAAGCCTGAGCAAGAGCGAGACACCATCTCTACTAAAAATAGAAAGAAATTATCTGGCCAACTAAAAATATATATAGAAAAAAAAATTAGCTGAGCATGGTGGCACATGCCTGTAGTCCCAGCTACTCGGGAGGCTGAGGCAGAAGGATTGCTTGAGCCCAGGAGTTTGAGGTTGCTGTGAGCTAGGCTGACACCATGGCACTCTACTACCCCAGGCAACAGAGCAAGACTCTGTCTCAAAAAAAAAAAAAAAAAAAAAAAAGAACGCATCCTGATCAGAAAGTCATTTACACCAGCTTAACAGTCAAATAGTAAGAAACATGGAGACAGGTGGTTGTTATTTTTGATTTGGCAACTCGACAATATCTCTAGGATTCTCTTAGCCTCTCCCTCATGCTTGCTACCTCACAGTCACAGGAGGGCCACTGCAACCCAAGCTAGTGCCCAAATTCAAGGCAGGAAATAGCGGCAACAGCCAAGTTTGTCTTTTCCCCGGCATTCCCCACGGATTTCTCATTGTCTGGAAGTGCAGTGCATGGCCATTCTTAGCTGCATGGCTGGCCGGAAGAGTCAACGTTTGGGTTTTCCAACACCTGCATTAGACATAGGCAAGAAACTGGACAACAGAGAGAGAGCCTGTCTCTAAAAAAAAAAAAAAAAAAAAAAAAAAAGGGTGTGATGGCGCTTGCCTGTAGTCCCGGCTGCTCAGACATGGGCAGACACAGGAAAGACAATTGAGGAAAGACATACAATTAGTAAATAATAAAGCCAGGGCCAGGTGCGGTGGCTCATGCCTGTAATCCTAGCACTCTGGGAGACCGAGGCGGGTGGATCGTTTGAGCTCAGGAGTTCCAGACCAGCCTGAGCAAGAGCGAGACCCCATCTCTACTAAAAATAGAAAGAAATTATATGGACAACTAAAAATATATATAGAAAAAATTAGCCAGGCATGGTGGCACATGCCTATAGTCCCAACTACTCAGGAGGCTGAGGCAAGAGAATTGCTTGAGCCCAGGAGTTTGAGGTTGCTGTGAGCTAGGCTGATGCCATGGCACTCACTCTAGCCTGGGCAACAGAGTGAGATTCTGTCTCAAAAAAATAAATAAATAAATAAAATAAAGGCAGGGTTCCAATTCAGATCGGGTGGAATCCAAAATTCTTGTTCCTCCCATTATATCACATCACAGTGTTCAGGTCATGGGGACTTGGGAAGGAAGAATCATATTCAACTATGCTCACCACATTTATTTGACCATTAAAAAAAAACTGAAGTACAACATACATACAGGAAAGTTTACACGTCTAAGTGTATAGCTTGGTGAATTTGTCAGTGTAATTTCTTTAAGAAACAAAATATTACTGCATCCTAGAAGAACCCTCCCTGCTCTTTTCAAGTTCCTAATTCACCTACAGCTTCTAACAGCATATGGAATTATAGGAATCATACAATCTGTCCTCCGTTGGCTCTAACTTTCCTGGGATCCAAATGGGAACTATGTCTCAAGAACAGGGTAGAAGTTCATTTATAAGAACTGAGTTATAAGGCGAAAGCCAGATTGCAGTGGCATCCGGGGTGACTTGAATCCTGAAATATTAAGCTAATATTTCAAGTCCCTTCCTGCTGGATAAGATATTTTAGACTTGTAGCAAATGGTTCATGGTCTTTGGGGAACCTTTTACCCATTGAAGAATGTGTTGAAAGCAATATGGATCTTCTCCCCATAAAAAGCACATGGACACAAAACAACAATATCATGCTTGTAATTTCAAGATATTCA
>CM052440.1:139796712-139876030 GCA_028533085.1 Varecia variegata
ACTAAAAAAAATAGAAAGAAATTATATGGACAGCTAAAAATATAAAAAGAAAAAATCAGCCGGGCATGGTGGTGCATGCCTGTAGTCCCAGCTACTCGGGAGGCTGAGGCAGAAGGATCGCCTGAGCCCAGGAGTTTGAGGTTGCTGTGAGCTAGGCTGACGCCATGGCACTCACTCTAGCCCAGGCAACAGAGTGAGACTCTGTCTCAAAAAAAAAAAAAAAAAAAGCTAATTGATATAGGGTGCATCTTACAATTGTTTATGATTTAGATTTGATGCAATACAGTATTACACTCATTTGGCAGATAAGAAAGGTAGGGATTTGAGCGTTACTTGCCCTAGGTGTGTAACCATTAAGTAATGCCATTTGAATCCAAGCAGTCTGACTCTAGACATTTGGCTTTGAACCTGCAAATAGCTGGTGAGGAGAACGACAGATGAACTGGCTGGTAAGGAAAGTGGTGGTATCTCAGAACACTTACAAAGAGTTTGAATTTTATTGGTTGAGCCTAAGAAGCCAGTTGAGTTGGAAAGATGAAGTACTTATAATTTCTTTTTGACATTGACTAAATAAAATCGTCATATCACTTTAAGAAACAGCAAGTGGAGTGCTGTGGGGGCTCAGGGTGGGGTCCGGAAGCCCTGGACTGGTCAACTCTGCGTTGGGGCAGAGCTGCAGTGTGAGGAGAGGGCATGGACAGTGATCCAGGGGGCTAGTGGCTTCTGACCCAGAGGAGGAGGAGAAAACCCAGGAAAGTCACTGGGCACATGTGGACTGCTCTCCCCCATAGAGTTGATGAAGCCAATATAAAATGGGTGTGGGAAAAGGGAGAACTGTGGCTTCATTAGGGCCACTGAAGACCATGTGATGGTTATCAGTTGTCATAGAACAGTGTCAGTCTGATGGAAATGCCCCTTCTTCTTTACTGCTGGAAGCCCAAGAAAGTTGTACCAGCAAACCTGAACAGTAGCACAAGAATGGTGCAAAAAGCATTGCCAAGTATAGATTTACTGTGAAGCCAATACAGCTTAATTTTCAGGGCTGTTCACTTACAGAAGCCCCCTGCGAGACCTTGGGAGGGGCTTTGGCAAAAAGTTCACATAGTAACATGTTTCTGCAAAACTGGCAAAAGTAAGACAATGTAGCTGCAATCAGTTGATACAGTTGTCACTCTCTATTCTAAGTCTCTTCTGTCACCACTCCTTCCCATGGTAGTGCTGAAGTGGCCAAGGTCATTTTTGGAACCCAACTAGAGGTGACTGGAGCTGAACATACATTTCTTTGGGTTTGGGGAACATATATTTATGGAATTTGCAGTGATTTGCATGCATATCTCTAGCCTTCCCTGCACAGGAATGCCTTTGGGGCTACTTCTCCACCCTCTAACAACTCAGCTAGCATCCTGGCAGGAGGCTCAAGGCCAAGGGTCATATCTCACTATCAACCTGCCCTAGGGCATCTTCAGGTACAGGCACAGGGGAAAAGAAATACGGAGTGAGATGGACGTAGCCTAAAATAGGTATACCACCGAAAATTCTCCCAATCAGCATTCATAAAATGGAAAGCGTCGGTCTCTAGTTTAGCAGCGTTAAACATTTTTTTTTAAATATTAAAATGGAAAGTAATAGATTTGGTTTTCATCATCATCTAATCAAAACCACCAATTTAAGAAAACTCCATCAATCATGTTAGAGGAAAGACTGAATTTTCTTTCTATTCTTTCTGTAGAAAGTTATATTATAAAAATGTCTTATGTGGCCTTCCTCCCCAAAATCCATAACCCTGTTTTAATCATGAGAAAAACATCAGACAAATCCCAGGAGAGGGATATTTTACAAAATATCTGATCAGTATTCCTCAAAACTGTCAAGGTCCTAAAAAACAAGTGTGGTCTAAGAAACCGTCACAGCCAAGAGGGGCCTAAGGAGACATGACAACTAGACGTAATGTGATATGTTGGTTGGGATCCTGGAACAGAAAAAGGACGTTAGGTAAAAAATTAAGGAAATCTAAACAATAGATAGACTTTAGTTATAAAATACATCGATACTGAATCACTAAGTGTAACAAATGTACTAAGATGTTAATCAGTGCAGAAATTAGGTGAAGGGCTTTTGGGAACTCTGCAATTTTCTTGTAAATCAAAAACTGTCCTAAAAAGTAAGGTTTATTAAAAATGTCACATGAAGAAACAATTCATGAGTATGCAACCCAAAACATAGGGCAAAACTTATTAGAGAGTAGGAAAAAAGAATTAATGCAATTTTTAGGGTATTTTGTGAAATGTGTGGTACAATTATAATAGAAAACATTTTTTCCTTTCTTACTGCTGAAGGCCCAAGAGAGCCCAAGCTTTTAAGATTTATATTTTGCTGTGATTTCAGTTCTCATTATAAAAACATGCACTTCTGTATCCAACTTTGTATTTGTAATTTTCATAAGGAGGGCCCCTAAATTATATAAGCTTCAGGCTCCACAAAACCTGGATCCACCCTTGGTTGCCATTAATCACATGTGAATAGTTAGAAACACTGATACCTACTATCTATGAATACAATGCTAGGGCTTGCAGGGGAGTGGGAAGGGCAGGGCTGGTTTACAAGGATTCACCAGATGCAATGCCTCCGTCCACGCCCTTACAGTTTCATGGGGACATGGACATATGCCTAAAATAGATGCAGCTCCCAAAAGGGATCGAGCAACAAGCACCTGGTCCCTGATACCCATTCTTCCTTTAACCAGCCAATTACCAAGGTCTGGAATTAAAAGCATACTGGCCATTATGAATTGCTGTGACTGTACATCAGATAACTACGTGCAAAAGCAATAGAGGTAGAAGATCAGCAATAATCCCAACTTCACAGGTGGCAATCACAAGTGGGAACTTTTGAATTTATATGTTCAAGTATCTTAGAATAAGATATGCCATAAGAATGTGACCTTATTTGAATATAAAGTCTCTACAGAGGTAAATGGGTGAAAATGAGGTCATTAGGGTAGGTCCTAATCCAATATGACTGGTGTCCTTACAAAAAGGGGACATTTGGACACATACACTAGGGAGGGAAGATGATGTGAAGAGAAATAGGGAGAAGACAGCCATCTGCAAGCCAGAGCAAGGTCTGGGGCGGGTCCTTCCCTCACAGCCCTCAGAAGGAAGCTTGACGACACCTTGATTTCATACTCCTGGTCTCCAGAACTGTGAGACAATAAATTTTTGTTGTTGAAGCTGCCTACTTTGTAGTACTTTGCAGCAGCCCTTGAAAACTAACACACCACAGAACTTGGGAAGTACCTGAGGGCATGCTGGTGCTGAGAGAGTGGTTGTAGAAGCAGGAAGAGAAAGGAGAGGCTAAGATGACGAAATCATGGGTGGGGAGAGAGAACCTGGACAGAGAAACCAGGTATCAGCCAAGAGGAAACCAGTAAAAATAAATCTGGATATTATTTTTTTTTCTTTGAAATGGGAGGGTATAGATCTGGAAGATACAGCTCTAGCAGGGGATCTGGGAGAAGTGAGCAGTGACAGAGGCTGTTGGTGTGAGCTGCCCTCACTACCACTGTCCCACTGTGTCCTGTACACTGTGGGAGGGAACAAATACTGCTGCCACCTTTGAGTGTTTCAGAAAAGTGAGAGACACCCAAGGACAGTCCTGAAGATAACTATTTTCTGGAGTAAGGTTGAGTATGCTTCAGGCCTACAGTGAACATGTGCTGTTTCATGGGAGTGTGAGCCCAAGAATGGCCTGTGGTTGTTATGCACACGCTCTGGGGGCAGGCTGAATTCCAAGTATAGTATTGCCCTCAATAGCATTTTTTAACCTTCCCGCTTAAGTTTCTTCTTCTGTAAAAGGGGAGTAATGAGAGCACCTACCTCATAGGGTTATGGTTAAGATTAAATAGAATAATGTGTGTGAAGAGTTTACAGCAGTGTTCAGTATCAAGCACTCAGTAAATAGTGCCTGTTATTACCAAAGGCGTTTATTACAATAATCATTCTCATCCTTCAAATTCAAAGCAGTACTAGATAACAGCCCTGCACCCAAACACCACTGTAACTGGGACCACTGTTATTAGAGGTTCAGGACGCTGGCAGGCCTCGGGTGCTGAAAGAAGAGTAGCATTTGGATGTGATTCCGCAAACAATTACATTGGCCCCTGAAAGCCCCCAAATGGGCATCGCAGGGATGCGGAGCCCCTCAAAACCTCATAGCCAAAGCTGAGCAGGGCACACAGGCCCCGAGCACTTGGCAGGTGAATATTGCCCTTGGGCAATGTCTAGCCTGCTTTCTGCTCTAACTGTACCCGGGCCTCATTTGTCCAGGGTTGCTTCATGTCCAGTTCATTGCAGAAGCCCAGAGAAGAGTCTTTCCGGCCAGGGACTACCAGGGACTGTGGCGAAACCCCGTAGGGGCACTGTGGTGAAATCGAGTTGAAAGGGGTCATGCACATCGATGCCAAAGAAAAGCGGAAAGGAAAACTCTTTGGCCATCAACGCCCCTCCCCGGGGAACCCCAGCTCCCTCCCCGGGGAACCCCAGCTCCCTCCCCAGAAGACAGCGCAGCACGTGGAGCAGGATGGAGCGTGCGAAAGGGCGCCTCCCGTCCCCCAAGGCACTGCAGGCCCCCGGGTTCGCCGGGCTTCTGAGTTGAGGCACTACAATTTGCCCTTTGTTCTTGCGCGGGTTCATTACGAAATGCGAGGGCAGCTCGGACGCCTGCCGCCGTGTTCGCTGGCCGCCTCCTCTAGCCGGTCCGCCGGCCACCCGCCAGCCACACGCGCGCCCACACGGGAAGGCGGATGGGCGCACGGCGGGGCGGGGACGGAGGGGCGGGGCAGGGCAGGAGGGGCAGGAGGGGCAGGAGGGGCAGGAGGGGCGGGACGGGCGGGACCGGAGGCACAGGAGGGGCGGGCCCGCGGGCGGGACCTGCGGGGCGGGCCCGAGGGGCGGGGCGGCGCGGCGAGCGCACCAGCAGCAGCCTGGCTCAGCCGCGGCGGCGGCGGCGGGGGCGCAGCCTGCGGGTAGCGGTGGCAGCGCCTTAAATAGCATCGGGAGCCGGCGCGGGGCAAGGAGTGGGCTGCAGTGACAGCCGGCGGCGGAGCGGCCGGGACAGCTGAGGAGGTGAGTGCGCCTGCTGTGCGGCGCCGCCTGTCCCCGCTGCGCTGCCCTGGGCTCGGCCGACGCACGGGGCTCAGGCTGCCCGGCAGGGCCGAGCCTGGAGGCG
Source organism: Varecia variegata (assembly GCA_028533085.1). Lineage (NCBI taxonomy): Eukaryota > Metazoa > Chordata > Mammalia > Primates > Lemuridae > Varecia > Varecia variegata. The sequence continues at coordinate 139,801,939 of CM052440.1, forward strand.
GCGGTCGCGGCGGAGGCAAGCGAACCGCCGCTGGCTCGGGGAGACTTGCCGCCTTTCCGGCCTCGGGTCTGCGGCCTCGCTTCCTTCAGCAGCTAGAGGCCTCCAGGCCGCCGCGGCTTCCTGTGCCGGAGCCGGGATGCGGCTGCCGCTTCCCGAGGGCGCGGGGCTGGTGCGCGGCGGGGGCCCGATGACGCGCGCCGCGGGACCGGCCCCTTGTTTGTGTGGCTGCGGGGACCGGCCTGGCCGAGCGCCGGACGCCGAGCTTCAGATGCGAAGAGGTCCCGCGGGGCCAGTGGCGGTGGCCTCTCGGGCTCGGGCGTCTCTCCTGCCCCGAGGTTTGCGGGGCGCGCTCCGACCGCGCGGAGCGGGGCTGGGTCGCGCCTCGCCGTGCTGGTGGCCCTGCGCAAAGCGCTGGCAGGAGGGTCACAGGCAGCACCAAAGCCGCCACCGTAAGGAGACATTCTCGCGGTGTCTCCGGAGGAGAGCCCACGGCCTCTGCACGCAGCGGAGGAAGCAGTCATTGATTAAGGAGCGCTGGCATTTTTTGAAACTGAGAAGCAAAGATGATGTCTGTCACCTTGCAATGTAGACAGAGAGTGGTGGTAGACGACTTGAATGAACACGTGGATTAGGATCTAGAGACAGACGCTCCCCCTGATCAGCGTGTATGTCAGGGCTTGCAAACCTCCTCCCCACTCCGCCCAATTTCAAGGTTATGGAGCTTAATTAAGAATGACCATTATAGAAGTGCCCTCTAGTGCCCTGGTTAAGACTTTTAAGCTTATTCCTGGTGCAGGTGTATCTGAAGTACCCTCACTGTCAGGACTCTTCCTTGTATTTATTGACCTGTGATGAGCATGGGAGAAACTGGTGAAATCGCGCAGTTTCTGACTCACATTTCACAATTTAACCTGTGATTATCCCAGAGAAAACAATTATTGGCTTAACGCAAGCAAAAAATTCAACCAAAAACTTCTGGTTGATTCTGTTGTTTTTTTTTTTTTCAAGTGGATGTGGCAGGTTAGATTGGCTAAAACTTAAAAGTTCGAACTGAGGGTCTGCACTGGGTAGGCTTGCAAAGGTGGAGCTTTTTAAGAACAGTTGCTCACCATCCTTTTGGAGCCAGACGGTGCAGTGTGGGACAGTGGAAAACAAACAGGACCAGGTCTTGGGAGACATTACATTCTTCCTTGTTCTGGCTCAGCTCGGAAAATACTTGCCGAGTCTAAGACTGCCTCCTTATTTGTGAAAAGACTGCATTAGACTAAAATCTTTCATGAGCTGAAATTCTGTGCCTAGAAAAAGAAAATCATTAACAGCAGCACACCTTATACCTCTCCTCCCCCCCTTAAAATAATATAGACATATTAAAGACTCTGAATTTACTGTAAATAGAGAATACCTTTTTATAAAAACAATCACCCTTCCCCCATGATTATAAGCGTTTTGACATATTTCCTTCCTGTCTCTGTTCTTCCTATTTTGGCAATATTTTTTTTATTATTATTGCAGGCAGCCTGACTAAAAAGAAATCTGGGCTTTTTAATTTTTGACACTTAAGAGGTAGATACAGATGACAAGTGCAGGTAGGGACAGGTATCTGTACAATCAGGGTAGAGTTTTCATGGCTGCCTCTACTTTTGAGTGAGGTTGAGGATAAGTAAAAGTGCTCCAGCATGCCACGGTGTCATGCTTAATGTCTAGGTCTTACTTTATCTTGTGGAAAATGATTGTATGTTTGGGCTTGAGAAAAGGTCAGGTTGTATTGTTATTATAAGTGGGTATTTTTCCTTCTCTGTTTCACTTTTACTTTTCTGGAAAGAACAAGACTATAGGAATACTAGTCATTTCTAGGTGTTTATACTCAATAACCTTAGAGGAATGTTTAGTTTTTAAGGTCAGTTGAATTTATTGTGCAAGTTTACCATTTAAAACAGATGTCCATTATTCCTTTTATTTATTGTCTCTTATAACCAAACTCTGTTAAGGTAGAACCCATAAATAATATTTTATGGACAGTCTTGTTTGGATGATGCAGTATGTATAATCCTGTGCTACAAAATAGAAAAGAATTTCCTTTAAGACAGCTCAAAGCTGTTGTTATCCTAAAGCCTTTTTAAGCTTTACTGTCTGACAGGCAGTAGTCAGTCAGGAGATAGATTAAGGTGCCAGAGTTTTTGTTGAAGGTTGTCAGTCCAACTTGGTAGCAGACAAACACGTGAGGGTCATAAAGTGCCTATGACACTTTTGCCTGGAGAAGAATTCTCAGTGAACAGAGCTGATTTGAAGCTGCCAGTGATTGAGTTTGAGTTTCAATGTGCTGGTACTTCAGCGGGCTTCTGAGAGCTTTTAAAGAAGCACAAGCCTTGAAGTAGTAGCTGGACTGTATGAACTAGAAGGCAGAGGCGGTTTTCCCAGTGTTTGTGGCAGCAACTCTGAGATTGTCATTTTATTATACATAAATGCTGAATGTCAACTCATAAGAAATTTTAGTTTGTGTAAGCGTGGGGTAATACATAATAGTGCAAGAAGAACTATCAAATAATCTGAGTTATGTTAATTTTTCTGCTTTTTACATCCTAACATTTTCAAGTTCCTGACTGTGTTGGAAACAACACAGTATCTGTTCATTTGTAACCTTCGAGGAATCAAGAGAGGAGGGTGAGATACGCTGGAGCCCTCCTTGAAGTTTGGCTGGCTTAGAGGGTGTCACTTTTGGACAAAAACTCAAGTGGAGGTGAGTGAGGGCCCTGCTCCTCTGTTCTGCCTGCCTCAGAAGGATACATTTCCCTGCAGGCAAGTGTCCTGTCTCCTAAATCTGAAACTTCAAAACCGGTGGCTCCACATAGGTGCCTGGGCTAATTCTCTTCATGAAGTCTTTGCTTGTCTTCAAGTTTTAAATAAAAATTTGAAAGCTGTCTAATATCTAAATCAAAACCATTTGCCCCAGAAAAGCTATATTTATTTATTTTTTCATATTATAACAGTAAGATAGGCTTATTGTAGAAAATTTGGGAAATATAAAAATTGACGTTTTCCAGAGATTAAATACTGTTGACATTTTGGCATATTTCCTTCTAGTCTTTTCTTTCTAAAATTAAAAAGAAACTTAAGCATACATTTACATTAAAGATAAAGATTTGAAAATTTAACTTTAATCACCTAAGTTATATTGTGAACTTTTTTCCACGTTGTTACATATTCTTCAAAAAACAAGTTTTGGGCCGGACATGGTAGCTCACGCCTATAATCCTAGCACTCTGGGAGGCTGAGGCAGGAGAATCGCCTGAGCCCGGGAGTCTGAGGTTGCCGTGAGCTAGGCTGACGCCACAGCACTCTAGCCCAGGCAACAGAGGGAGACTCTGTCTCAAAAAAAAAACAAACCAAGTTTTGAAGATGACTGCATTATATGTTAATGGGATGTGCTGCAGTTTAGTTACTTCTCCTCTGTTGCTGGATATTTAGGAACAAATATTTCACAACAGTTTACCAAGCTTTGTTATCTATTTCAATATATCTTTTTAAATAAGAAATTAGGGCATGTTCTGCTTTAAATCTCTTGAAATTGACAATGACTTGAAAGTTATTTTTATTAATGAAAGGGTTTTAATGAACTCTTGTGTTCATGTAGTCTAGTCAAACTGTTGAAATAGGGATTTCATGGTTTGAAAAGCTAAACTGAAAGAAGTGAGGCATCAAAGGAGGAAATGTGGTTTGACTTTTAGGACATTTCCTCATTTTGGAAGGGACTTCTGGTAAATGTATGATCTATCCATTAGCACAGTTTTGGCTGCTGTAGAAATTGGCACTTTCTTAGGTTTCTTGTGGGAGAGATATCTGCATAAATAAGGCTGAAATACCCTGAACACTATTTATCCCTTCACTAAGCAGTCAAGAGAAAGTTGCTGCAGAAACTAGCCTCTCCCTCAAGGCTCAGGCATCAGCCGTGAAGCAGGGCCGTGGTAGCTGACAGAGTTGGTGGCTACAGCCTGGGCACAGCCAGGTTCAGGGACAGGACAGTGATGGTAGTAGCTAACAGAGCCAGGCACTCACTGTTGTCCATGCTGCACATGCTGCCCATGTGTTAAATCATTAATTCCCCCAACAACGCCGAGAGGTAGGTCCGGCTACTATGGGTATTGTACAAAAGATAGAAGAACAGGTGCGGACATTAAGCTGCTGACACCAAGATTTGAACCTAGGCAGTCTGGCTTCAGGGCCTGCGAGGCTAACTGCTTGGCTGTACCCCGTCTCCAGAGCTAGAAGGACTCTCAGTCCAGGAGGGCCTGGGAAGTTCCCGGTTGTCTCGCTGGCAGCAAGATGGGCAGAGCTGGGCCCCTGATGTGTCATACCTGCTTGATGTTTTCCCACTTCATTTACACTCTGCCTTGAATTGTCTCTTTGTACCGCTAGAGTGCTGGAAGAGACAACAAATTTTGATTCAGCTTGGTTCAGGGAGTGAGAAGGTCACTTGCTACACAGCTATGACTTTCTAGAGAATTAAAAAATAAAAGGCTTTCCCTGCTCTAGAAGTTTGTCTTATAAGACTAGAGAACAAGCCAGACACATGATTAACTCATCAAGTGTGTGGGAGGAAGAGAGCTCATTCCGGTGGGAACAGGGACCAGGCTCAGCAGAGATGGTGGAGCGGCGCTCACGTATAGAGTTGATTGGCCTCACCGTGGCACATAGCTTTGCTTTCTGCCATGTATCTTGGGGTATTTTTATCAGAAACAGACCTTCTCGGGATATTCTAGATCATGTTGAAAACTGTTAATAGACCAGAGAATAGAATTGTGAATTTTCAGTGTTTGAATGCACAGTAGCATCGCCTGTGGGCTGTCTTCCCAGTGAAGTTTTAGGCAGAAACCCCAAGATAGGAACTGCATAAAAGCAGGGCTGCTGTGGTCGAAGTGCTTTCTCTATCCCCTGTTGCCTCTGAGGGACTTCGGAACAAACCCTGGGCTCCCCGGAACACAGAAATGAGCTTGCTCACTTTACCAACTTAGTGATGATGGTGCAGGGAGAGGAGTGACTTAGCTGAGGTTGCACAGCCTGCCTTCACCCCGGCCACGGACACATGCGGAGTTTGTTCCTGGGCCCTGTTCCTGTTCAGGGAATGGCTGGACCTCACTGTTGTCCTTGATTTCTGCCCTGAAATCCACGCAGTCCGTAGGTTCTGCTTATTCTCACATACTCTCTGTCCAGTGTGGCCCAACACACACCCATTTCTTCCTTACATTGTAAGTATCACCACCCTGATCCAGAGTCTGTCACCTCCAGTGTAGACAGCGAATGCCTGTCGGGAGCTTCTACAGCCTGGTTCCAAACCTGCTGTCTCCCATGGCTTTTCCAAACCACCACACAGTGGAGCTTCTGGAGCGTAAGCTCTGGAGGCACAGGAGGAGTGGGCCTGTGCACTGCTGCTCTGTACGTGAGCTCTCCCATCTGCCCGCCTGACCTCTCTGTGTCCTGGAGGGGCCTCCCAGCCCCCGCATGCCCACCTCTGCCTGCCTATCTGGAATGCCGCTCCTCAGAGGTTACCTGTCTGGAGTGACTCTCCCCTTCCTCAGACTCCACATCACATATTGGAGCTCTGGGCTCACTGTCACTCAGCTGGATGCACCAGCAACCATACTGGTGGTTAAGATATTGAAATACTCCCATACTGGTTAGAAAATAGCTGCTACCCCAAGTGCCCGCCCTAAACCAGAAACTGAAGGGTTAATGCCTGGCCCAGCAGAGGCTCTTCTGAACCCTGTTCCGGAGCATTGGCTTGTGTCTCTTCTGACTGGTCAGTGCCTGGCCATTCTGCTTATTAAATATTTTGACTAGCATCCCTGCCTTTGTCACACATGTGTCTTTTCACGTGTATGTATCTTGCTTTCTCAGATAGACACTTCAGTTACACTCTAAGCTCTGGCACGTAGGAGACCTAGTCATTGTCATTTCTGTATTTTCAGCAACATGTAACATAGGGGCTTACTGCTGTAAGCGCATAGGATTATCCGATGATTGAGAGCAGGAGCCACCCAGATGGCCAGATGGCCTGTAGAAGGGGTCCCTGACAAGAATGTACGTTGTAATGTTCCCAGTTTGTCTATTTTGATAGTGTGCAAAGCTTAGGTCTTACAGCTAAGATCAAGGCATTGAAAATCTCCAGACCAAAACCTGTGCTTTCGTTGGAGTGAACTCTGTGTTTTCATTGGAGTGAACTCTGTGTTTGGGAGTACATTTGAGGTATTTCTTTCAGTGTAGTTTCAGTTATGTTTGAGAAGCAGGTGGCTGTGAGCTTTGCAGGATGTGGGAGGGAAGGAGATTAGTGTCAAGTCCCAGATAATCTTACATAACTGTATTATAGGCTTCATTTACCTGGTATTCCTACTTGAAAATCATCTCTTGTTTCTATGCCACTAGTAAAATGGTCAAATAGCTCTTTGTTTCTTCTGTAGGACAATTACTCACATTGTGCCTCGGGCAAGATTGCGAGGTGTCCTAGAACATGGAGCTGGCAGGGACCTTGTCCATCAAGCAGTCCACCCGGGCACCTCACAGTGGACAGAACCGAGTTCCAGAGAGTCTGTTTTCCTCTCCTGACATGAGTCAGAGATAAACTCCACTGATGCCAGGACCTCTCTAGAGTTCAGGCAAGGTGAAGAGCCTTGGCCCTTGGGGTTGAGGCTGAAGGTGCAGATGTCTAGGACAGACCTCCCTGTGCCTGGTGTGGCCCCCTTGATTCTCTTTCCTCCAGAAAAGTGGTCCAGTCCACTTGGCCTCTTACATAGGGCCAGGTGATGGTCACCAGCAGTGTCCTGCCCTCTCTGACATGCTGCTTTCTGTTACTGGGTGATGCTGAATATCTTTGTCCCCCTCCTTGGTGACAGTCTCTTTTGCAGGCTTTGGCAGACACTGTCACTCTGCCTCCTTGGTGTGGGGTGTGGCACACTTTGCAGGGTGCTTCAGTTAGCAGTTTCGTTTATTGTTGTCCACAGGAGGGAACTGGTTGAAACTCTAGCCAAGCAGGCCACCAGGGAGCTGCAGATGCTGCTCAGGAGAGGGAGGGGTAGTCTCCGAGATGGGATACCTGTGCCCTGGATAGGGGACGGCTAGACTACCCCTTAGGGTGCAGAATTTTTTTTTTTTTTTTTTTGAGACAGAGTCTCACTCTGTTGCCTGGGCTAGAGTGCCGTGGCATCAGCCTAGCTCACAGCAACCTCAAACTCCTGGGCTCGAGCAATCCTACTGCCTCAGCCTCCCGAGTAGCTGGGACTACAGGCATGCGCCACCATGCCCGGCTAATTTTTTTTCTATATATTTTTAGTTGGCCAGATAATTGCTTTCTATTTTTAGTAGAGACAGGGTCTCGCTCTTGCTCAGGCTGGTCTCGAACTCCTGAGCTCAAACGATCCGCCCGCCTCAGCCTCCCAAGTGCTAGGATTACAGGCGTGAGCCACCTCGCCCGGCCAGGGTGCAGAATTGAAATATTAGAATATCTAGCACTGTATGGGGGAGGGACACGCTTGTAGCCCTGGCTTGGGCGGGGCAAACAGCATTATATGTAACCAAAATGTTTGTAGCCCCATAATATCCTGAATAAATTTAAAAAAAAAGAAAATATTTGTAGAGTCTACATGTGTATATTTGTAAATGTATATAATATATAAATAAAAACATTTACATATTAGGGATGCATTTATTACTGAGTGGGATGCATTACCAGAAGTTTAGAGAACCAGAAAGTTAATGCCTTCTCTACCACCAGTATGGCCAGAGATCTCTGAATGCCATTTTTAAGAAGGAGAGAACTGAGTTTGGCAATTAAAGGGGGATAGAAGCTGATTGTTCTCTGAAACTAGGTTGTGATTTCCAGAGAGTCAGGTTAAATCCAGGGTATGTATTGCCTTTGGTCCCCAAACCTGACAATGTAGAAGCCTCATTAGGATAGGTATCTTATTTATTTTCTTTTTTGCTCACTTTCATGTCCCCTGAGGCTAGAGCTGTGCTTGGTATATAGTGGGTCTCAATTAATGTTTGCAAACTGAATATATGGAACTTCTTCATTTTTTCTTCTCTCTCTCTCTCTCTCTCTCTCTCTTTTTTTTTTTTTTTTTTTGAGACAGAGTCTCACTCTGTTGCCCGGGCTAGACTGCAGTGGTGTCATCATAGTTCACTGCCACCTCAAACTCCTGGACTCAAGTGTTCCTCCTGCCTCAGCCTCCCATGTAGCTGGGACTATAGGTGCATGCCACCATACCCGGCTAATTTTTTAAAAATTTCTGTAGAGACAAGGCCTCAATATGTTGCTCAAGCTGGTCTTGAACTCCTGGCCTCAAGCAGTCCTACTGCCTTGGCCTCCCAAAGTGTTGGGATTACGGACATGACCATGGACCTTGTCCTTGCATGACAAATATTATGCTGAGTTTGATGCTTCAAGTCAATATTTAAGTTGGCTTCTTTCTTATAAACCTTTGGGCAGTTGGCAGGATGCAGTGTATGTGCTGGGTAGTTTTACTGTCCTGCAAATGACTTCCCAAAACTGTAGAATCATAGAGCTATTGGGGCCTCAGAAGTGTCACCTGAATGATAGGGTGTTTGGAATGCGCTTTAAAATCATTTTTTAAAAATGAGTCTAATGAAACAATAATAGCAAACTGTTGATCATTATTGCAGCTGATGCCGGGATAATGAGTACATGGTAATTTTATTATACTACTCTGTCTGCTTTTGAATAGATCTGGAAATTTTCATAATAAAAATTTAAATAAAACATACAGGCATTATAGAGATCCAAAACTAGTGTCACCTATCCCAAGTAGGTAATGGCCAGACTGGATGGTCTCTTTTTCTTTCTTTTTCTCCTTGAAACACTGGGTCATTATTCTATAATCTTCTGCAACTTGTTAGATTTGTTTTGATTTTAGCTTCCCCAGGGCCAATCACCTCCTCTTATAGTTACCTGAACTCCTTGTGTAATTTTAGCTTGTATCCCGTGGTTGTCACCAATACCTCTCTACTCTCTCCACGTGCAATCAGCTAAATCCTAGTTCACCTTTTCTCTATTTCACACGTTGCTTCCTCCAACACCCCATAACTGGCAGGATGTAGAGGTCAGAACAGGGTCCATGTCCTGTACAGGCTCTGTTCAGTCCCAAGCAACCTCACAGCTTACAAATACCTTGTAGATTCCATTCATCTCTGCTTTTTAAAGTAACAGCAGGTACCCGTTGACATCTATAAAAACTGAACTCAGAAGTGGATTTCTCTAGACTTGTGAGAGGCTGGCCTTCCTCTGCCTGGGTACAGGTCTTTGTGTTCTGTCTTCTACTTACCCCTGCTCTACTAAAGCATCTCTCTGGTTTATCAGTCACCCTGAAACCTCAATCTATTTTAAGAGGTGTAAGTAACTCTACCCAACCTGTGTCCTCTTTAGCCTTCTTATCCAGGTCACTGATATTTGATAGCTGTGACCTCTGTGAGCTGCGGGGTGGTATGGACTTCTTGAGGACAAGGACTGGGTCTTGCTCTTCCTGGTCTCCCGCTCTGGGCCTGGGCCCTGGCCGGGACTGGAGGGCTGCATGAACTGGACCCGGGCTGGAGGAGGGAGTGAGGGTGTGCCTCTTGCGGCCAGCTGTTTCTCAGCCTGTTGTCAGGAATGCTGTCCTGGGAGAGAGCAGTCTTTCTGGCAGCTGCTTCATGACACTGCTACTCCCCAACCCACCTGCTGCTCCTGCTCGGCCCCCACCCTGCCTCCAAGCTCCAAGGGATGTCTGGCTTTTGCCGGTGTTTCCCCACCCCCACCTGTCTCTGCCTGTTCAGACTTGGCCTGGTGCCACCTTCAGCTGTCTGGACAGCTTTACCTCGGTCTCCAGCCCATGCGTAGTGTTTCCTCCCTCCTCCGGAGGCCCCCGCCACTTACTTCCCCAGTGGTTATCACGGCCTGTCTGCTGTCGTTTGGTTAGCTCCTGCTGGTGTATTTGTCTGGGGTGCTCTCCTAAACTTGCTGGGGGTGGGCAAAACATCATAAGTGCTTTATCCTCACGGTGAGGGCCTTCTGTTTGCAAGGGACTCAGGAGAGATTTTTATGCCCCTGTGATTGTCAGAGTATTGCTTGTGTATTTGCAGTGGGACCTTTTTCCAAGGGACGCTCATGTGGAAGTTGCTCACATAGTTGGTCCGTGGCCAAGCCCTGGCCCAACCCAGGCAGACGGTGAGGGCTTAGGTGTGTGCTTTCTGGGAGGGGTTTATATCCCATCTGTCATTCTGTTAGAAGGACAGGTCGCTGCTCTAAATCCTTTGTGGAGCAGGTGGGAAATATATAAATGCAAGAGGAAATTAACTGGCCCAACCCAGCTATATAGTCTTTATCTTCATAATTTTAAAAAAATACTGCTCTGGCAAATTTTATGTTATATGAATTTTACCACAATAAAAAAAATTTGGAAAAAATACAGCAAAATTTAAAGAATAATAAAATAATACTAGTAAACAGCCATAGGCTCACCACACAGAATTGATGGCTTTTAACATTGGTTACTTTCTTCGTGTGTCTCTGTTACCTGGAGTCTGTGGGTGTAGGTGGAATCCTGATTATCTAGTCCTGGGTTTCAGAATTACCTGACCCTGTTTGGCCTTCTCCTACGTAGTGTTGGTGTTCATGATGAAGGGGGCGTAGCTCTCCTCTGTTCCCAGTCTCTCTCTGTCCCCTCGGAAGCCCACACCGCCAGATTTTGCATCACAGGCACAGCCAGTACCTGGAATGGGATCATTTTGCACCTGAGTCTAGGAGTCTTTCCATGTCTCTGTCCTGTTTATTTCCATAGTCACCATGGGTAGGTGGAACCTACTGGCTTTGTACAAAGCACCTGAGAGGCCCCCAGGACTTAAGTACCTTCTCTGTGTGCAGTTTCCTGAACAAACAGACCCTACTGCCCACCCGGAGGCCCGCAGTTAAGAAGAGCTCTGCCTGGCTTGGGTCCAGCTCTGGCTGTTGTGGAAGGACATCGGGCCCCCGGCTCCAGGGCTTGCTTTGTGATTCACCCCAGTCCAGGAAGGTGGGGAGTTTGTTCTGGATTACTGTAGTGGCAAGTCTTTTTTTTTTTCTTTCCTTCTTTAGCTATTACTTGCCTAATACCCTTAGAACATCGTGTTGTGTTCTTCAACATGCAGCCTTGTGGACATAATTAGGCTCTTCATGTGCCAAATGTCACTGAAATAATGTGCCTTTTTGGGAAGCTTCATCTGCAGAACCTCTTCTGTCTTTCTCCTCCCAGAAGGGTTGGGTCAGCCTAACCGGTCTTCTTGTCTCCATCAGCCACAGCTGTCAACTGAGGCCACCTTTCAGTCTGAGCATGCTGCCTTCTCTAGCTCTCACCGGTGAACTTCCTGCCTTGTCATGACATATCTGCAGAAATTGCTTAGCAGTAGTCAATCACTGTTGGAAGACAAATGGAATGATCTTGCTTCTCTCAGGAATTTTTTGATTGGACACTTTCCCTTTGAAATATCTATTGCTGAAATTTAACCTTGCTGTCCCACCCGGAGGCTCTGACGTGACCTGCATATCTGCATCAGCCGTCCTAACTATAATCATCATTCTCCGAGGTAGACGTACGTGAGAGGTCGTTGTGTGTGAAGAGGGAAGGGAGGAGCTGTGTGTGTGTGTGTGCATGCATGGGCACACAGTCTCTGCAGAGTGCTGGGCAGGTCCCGTTGCCAGCATTCCTCACATCGCAGATGGCCGCCCACCCAGCCCTCTCGGTGTTTCTGTGAGCGTTCACCTCACTAGAGTCCTCACATGGTACTCTAGCTCTTGTGCTGGAAGAAGCCTGCTCTGCTTCTCTAGTTTGGAGGATTCTCTTTCCTGTCCTAGAAAACTCACAGAGGTTGGTGGCCAGCCCTGGTCGGGGGCTTTGGGCTTGAGTCCTGGCATCTGCTGACCTACCAAAGAAAGGTACTTGATCGATCCCTTCCCCTCCTCCTGGGTGGCTTGATTTGTTTTAAACTAATCAGCAGTCACCTGTCCCAATGTGTATCTGAATCTCTTCTGAGGGACAGGGAGAACCCTTGCCCTTAGAGTTGACAGGGTTCTTGGGGTGACATCATACATAAGGGAAACAATCTGAGAAATATAAAACATCGTGGGAATAAAGGCCAGAGGATATTCTTATATAGCCTTTTAAATTGGTGGCTTGCAACCTTTTCTTTTTTTTCCCCAAATCACCTGGGAGATGCTCTTTACTCGCTCCTGGTACACTGACTCAGAGCAGCTCCGTGGAGGGTAGGAGAAGGAAAATATTGAAGTTTGAAAATGCTTTGAATACCCTGTTCCTTTCTGGAGAGTCACTGTTCTATAAATACGTCTTCCGGGGGCTTGCGGCAGAGAACTGGTCAGCACCACAGAGGGTCATTCGAGACTCTGCAGGTACCTGTGAAGCACCTGCTCTGGGCTAGGCACTGACTTAGGCACCAAGGGCACATAAAGATGGATGGGAGGCGTCCCTGGCCCCGGAGGGAGAGCAGATCTACGCAGGTGCTAAGTCCCACCGACTGTAAGTATAACACAGGAGGTGCTGAGTGCCACGGGGCGCAAATAAAGTGCTCCTGGAGTTCAGAGGACAGACTGATTACTTCTCACTGAGGGCATTGTGTAAAAATTTATTGGGAAAGTAACCTCTGGCCTATTTGGATAGAATTTAGCCTCGGAAGAGCTCGGTAGGCGAAGGGGACAGTGAGGGGATGCAGCACAGGCTTGGGTCACAGGGACGACTTTCTTGAGGACAGTGGGTGTGGGGCGGGCCGGCCGAGTGCCCAGGGAATCAGGGAATCAAGGTAGTCTGTGTCAGGATGCCTGTCTCTGTGTGTGCCGAGTCAGGGGGCCGGCAGGGTAGCCTGCCCAGAGAAGAGCCAGGTGGGGTGGCCATGGAACTTTTTGGAACATGAACCCTCTCCAGGCCTGGAGGACCCTAGAGAGTTGGGCTGGCAGCTCCCAAACCACCTTCCTGGCTCACCCTCCCTGTACATTATCTTCACTGTTCATTCACTCAGGCTCACAATTACTTCTCTTTTTTTCATTTGTATCTACTTAGTTATCAATTTCTGGCTTTTAAAAAAGGATTAAAAATGTTTTTTATTATGATAAAATATATATAACATACAATTTATCATTTTAACCATGCATACGTAAGTGTATAGTTGCACAACGGCATCAAGTATATTCACAATGTTGTATAATCATTGCCACGATCTACGTCCAGAATTTTTCATCATCCCGAACTGACACTCTGTACCTCTTAAGCAATAGCTCTCACTTCTCCCTGCTCCCCAGCCCCTGGTCACCTCTGTTCTGCTTTCCATGTCTGTGATTTGCTGATTCCGGGTACCTCACATAAGGGAGAGCATATGATATTTGTCCTTTTATGTGTGGCTTATTACACTTGTCATAATGTTTTTAAGGTTCATCTATGTCATGGCATGTATCCAAATTTCCTTCTTTTTAAAGGTTGAATAATATTCTGTTTGCATATACCACATCTGGTTTATCCCATCATCTGTCGACAGACATTTGGGTTCAGACCCTGGCTTTTTAAAGCATGGTGTACCATGGTTTTTGTCATTATCAGCATCACCTACCACTTCTGTCTAGGTTTGAATCACCCACCGCATGCTGGGTTGCAGCACTTGCCCCTCGGGGTCCATAGGCATTGGCTTCAGAGCTGGCTCTAGCCCTGTTCTGGTGCAGAGCAAGGGTAGGACATTTTCTCCTATGCACAATTTCCTAATGTTTGCATGGAAGGCAGTAACAACCCCACGCGGTAAGGACTGTTACGAAGACTGCATTTAGTCATGTGTGCAGTTGCTTCACACAGTGCCTGACACATGGTGAGTGCTTAACACACAGTGGCTCTTAAAGAAAAAATAGCTGATTTCTCAGAACATCCTCCTTCCCCTCTCCTATAAGCACTGGAGCTGGGGGCTGCTTCTAGTAGTCTAGTTTCTGTCCCTCCAGCCTGAAGTATAGTTCGTCTGCTAAATGATACTTGTCGTTTGAGGACCAGCTCAGCTGTGCCTTCTCCCTGAGATTGTTATGTTTCCTTTCCTTTCATAATTTCTTTTGCACTTATTGCCTCCTTTTGTGTGTATATTTGTGTTACATATTTTACTTCCAAGCCTCATGAATGGGGTCTGCAAATTTTTCTCAGCTTGTACCCCCCCAACCTGAATATGCAACAATTCATATGCCCGAATATAAGGGGAGGGTTTCCGCAAAACCCTCCTTCAGTCTCCCTATTAAAGCCTTACCAAGGCTCTCATATTATGGGGCGTTCTCTCAGCCACTGTATTTGGAACAACATCAGGTAGAAAAGGCACCTTGTCCTGAAGCCATCTCTCCCAATCCCAGTGTTCGTTCTTTGTAAAGGTCAACTAAGTGAATTTGACTTTTTCTAAGGCAATGAAATTTAATACTAGCTGGGTAATTATTTTAGTGTTTGACCTTACAAAGGCAAGCATTGGTTATTATTGTAAAAAGCTTTAAAAAAATCAGTTTAAAAAGCAGTAAAGTATGAGGTTTAGTTATATGAACGTGGACCTGTAGGACAACATTTTTTACTGACCTAATATTCAGATGTGTTCTTGTGACTTGAGAGAATTTTTTCACTAGGAGTACAGATATGATCTCAAAAAATGCTTCAACTTAAACAACTTAATGGAAGAGAAAAATGTGAAGATATGCCACAGAAAACTGTTAGATGCCTCAAAAAGTGGCTTTAGAAATGCCTAAGACCCTGTTTGAAGATACCTGTTCAAAGAATTTGAATAAAATATTAATGAAATGTGAATTTAAAGCAGTATTTTTAAAGTAATTTAATTTGTCATGCAACATAAATATATGTGTGTGTATATATATATAGTTTAATGAATACGGAAGCTGCTTGCTGTAAGTGTAATAGATATTTAACCATTTCATCTATATCCCTAAAAATTTATCTGTTCAGTTGGACACATGTTTGGGATCTCTTTATTTTGAGGGGGGAGAGGGTAGCATATATGGTAGTTGTGACCTGTGGCTAGTGTGAATGGGTGAAGTATGCCCCTAATCTTAGTGAATAAAAATTAGTGTAGCTTTATACTTGTTTTTAAAAGTTTTGTGTCTTACTCTTTCTCTGATAACTTTACAGGGGAGGGGCAGAGGGTGGTTTAAGTTTAGAAGCATTCAAGCTGAGTATTTAATAAATGAAGCTTATAAAACTGAGGTATCTCTGCTTTGTTTCCCCTTTTGAAATCCTCTTGGAAATTGAATGGGTAACCCATAAGATCACTCTAATGAAAGTTAAGTGAGCTTAAGGTTTATTATACTTAGGTGGGATAGAAAAGCCCCAAGGCCATGGATGGTAATAATTAATTCTCTGTGGACCCACCTGCTTATTTGTGCGTGAGATCCCAAAGTTGCCCACATGGTCTTTCTCATGCTCCGAGGGAAGAGATGGGCCAAGGGCAGCAACCACAGACAGGGTTTCTGTGGGGTGGGGTTTGGACAGCGACCTCTGCTTTCCTCTCTAACTAGGAGATTCGGGCATCTCTTTGGAGCTTCTGTACCTCCCTCTCTCTAGGGACAGCCCAACTGCTCTTTTGGTTCAAGAGGCGATGGCTTAAGCAAATCTAGCCTTAGGTAATTTGCCAGCCAGGGTTAAGGAGCATGAATCCAGTGGTTTTGGAGTGGTGAACTGAAAGAACAGCAAATGGTCTGTCTGTTGCTCTCTTGTTCCTCCCCGAGGCCTGAGCTCTGCCCAGCTAGTACAGGACAAAGGGGGAGCTTTCAGCCTTCTGTAAATAGCCTATTGTACAAGGGGAGGAGGTGGGGCATGGGATGGCAGCATCTTGCCAGCTTGGCTCGCTGCATTGAGGAAAGATGTCAGGATTTCTTAATTTGCTGCTGCCAGGGCAAGGGTGCTATTTATGTGGGTTTGTTTGAGGGCTGCATTCCTGGTGAAGTATTCCATCAAACTGTTGTTATTCGTCTTCATGAAAGCTTGAGGAACCTCAGAAGTAGACAAACATCCAGGTCACCTTCTTTTTGATTTATAAACGGCATGAAGAGAACGAAATGCTAATGTAAGTAAAAGTTTGCAGAAATGTAAGAAGTGTGTGTGTCGTTAGAGAATGATGCCCTTATGAGTCACTTTTGGCCCAGAACTACTTTTTTCACAGTGCAAACAAAATTGGAAAGGTGACTTTGCATACAGTAGGCCTTGAACCCACATGTTCAGAGGCCAGGGAGATAGGATAAATGCTATCGTTTATGTAAGATACTGAGAGTTTAGGTGGATTTCAGATGCAGAGCTCTCATAATACCTTGGAGTGTTAGTACAGGAAGGACCCTTAGAAGCCTGGCCTCGTGTTTCCTAACTTGGGTTAAGGGGACTTGTGAGTCCTTTGCATAGATGATGATGTGTATTCTCAGGGGAGAAGGTCAGTGGCTTAGCAAAATTAAGAATCTTTTGTGTAGATTGGATTTAGAGTCAGGTTGGTGTCCCGTTCATGACAAACATGGGGACACCTTTGTTGGGGAAGCCTTTTAAGTCTCTGGTCTTGGTTTCCTTATCATCATTTTGCTATTGAGGTGTTCAGATGAGACACAGGATGTGAAAGCCTTTCCAAAATACTAAATAAATGCTAATCGCTTTTTTAGCTATTCTGTCCAAAGATTGGGTAGACAGGTACCAGGATTTCTGTTTTCTGACAGTCATGCAGTCCAGCTTCTACTACACTGCCCTGCTCCCTCTGTTTCTACCCAGTTCTATTTAAAGGCATCCTCTGCGCTGGTTCTTTACAATGGGCTTGTGCCAGGTTTCTCTGTCTGTTGTTACATCCCTTGTCATTCTGTGGTTTTAGACTCCAGATTTATAGGAAATACCAAAAACCCAGCTGAGCAAGCCCACTTTTTGGAAGTGTGAAGAGGAAGGGTGCACTGGAATAGCTGTAGAGGAAGGAGAAGCCAGATGTTGGTAGCCTGTGGGATGTTTCCCACTGAGAAACACTGGCTTCTTGAGCTTTTCAGCTAATTGAATCATATTCTTAGCAAACAGCAGCATGATTTATGTGCTCATGCTGTAAACTTCCTTAGATGATGATGTGGAAATTAGATTTTGAAAGAATAAAAAAAAATTCCAACTAGAATGGTATTGGAATAAGAATAAAATCTGTCTCTGAGTTTTAACCATTTGTTAGCAAATACGTGAGTCTTAATACTTCTTAGAGACCTGCTAGGATTGAATCTTAAAGCATGCTGTTTTTATGTTCACATATAGCATTGAAAGACTGTTTATTGCATCTGATTTTCTTTGAATGTAGGTTTGCCTGCATTTTTAAATACTTTAAGTACCTTTTCCCTAATAGCAGTTAAATAGAAGGGAAAAGATTTATAGTGCTATCAGTTTCATGTTTAAAAGATGTTCTTTACATGGATCTAAATGAGATATTGTCTTAGTTCTTTATGCATAGACTGTGGTTTTCCTATGTACGCCATTAACCAATTTGCTAAGAGGAGTTGCTTTTCAGCTTGTTATCTGGCTGCCAGCTAAGAGATATGAATTAAACCGCTATAGCTCGTCATTATCACCCACTAAATATAGGAATTTGGCTAGATTTAAATCCTCAGCATTACAGATTAGTATTCTAATAAAATACTCTTGCATTTATGCTACTAAATCTATAGTTTTCTGAAGTTTTTTTAAAAAAATTCTTTCCTTGACTTTTTAAACTTTCTTAGTATAATGCAATCTATAACTTGGCTACTCCTGACACTTAAAATAGACAAATTCATTACCTGTATATGACTGTGTTTTTATAGAGGAATTATTTTATGTTCTTACTCAGGGATGATTCTGTTGAATAGCCCCTGTAAATTCACATAGTCTAGGTTTTATGGCAACTACTTCAGGGACCTTGGGAAGAGAAGGGAGAAGGGCATGTGTGTGTAAGGGGTGGGTACTTCCTGTTTAGACTTGAGTGCTGTAGGGTAATGAAGACAACTAGAAGGTGGGAGGATGTGAGGGCAAGTTTACACATTTTGTTGGTAAGGTTGCTTTGCATTTGTAGAGTTGCAGTACTGTCTGTGAAATTTTACCTCTCAGTGCCAATTGAACCTGGACATGATCTGTCCACTTATCCTGCTCTGAAAGGACGTCCCCGATGCCTCTCAGATGTTGCTTGTTCAATTTGGTCTCTCCCCACTAGATGGTTAGCCCACTGAAAGCCTGGACAGGGCCATCAGCGCTGTCTTCCCAGCCCCCAGCACAGTGCCGGGCATGCACTAGCTGCTCACATACATGGACTTAGGGGAGTAGCTCGATTCCTTTGAACCTGTCTAGAGTAAACCTCCTGCTGCTCTTGGCAATCTGTTTCTTTCTCGGTATGTCTTGGGTTGGTTAGACATACCACCCAACATCCGATCCTTCATGTCAATGGTTTAAAAAACAATGCCCATTGTCTTTTCTTTTTGGGAAGCTGAGCAGAAAGAAAACAGTGTCTGTTTTCAGAACTGGCCCAGGCGGCGGCACTCACTGATGCCTGTCCCTGCCCATGGGTGGTGCGGTGGGGTGACTCTGCTCCCGGCTTGCCATTGGCCCATCCTCCACCTCTGCTCTCCTGAGAAGTCAAGTATGGATTGTGTCTGCTGGTTACCTTTAGCCCAGTGGGCAGCAGCGTAGGACTCGGCATGTGACTCATGCCCTGAGAGACCTTGGCAGGCCGGGTAAGCACCGGCTGAGCCCTTCCAACCCCTCCCCGCCCCCACCCTCTCCGCCTTTTCTGTTTCTGCAGTGGTGTGTCACCCCACAGTCAGCTGTTGGTGGCACAGATGGTGAGTGGTTTTCAAGTGCTGGTGCTTTCTCTCCAGAATTATGGCCTGAAGAAGTTTGCTTATCTGTTCTTTCTTTGCTGTCATTTTAAACCCTGAAGTTTCTTGTATGTGTGCATATGTGTGTGTATGTATGTATGTGTGTATATACATGAATTTACACAGAGCCATTGTAGCAGAGACTGAATGTGCTAAGTAAATACGTTACTTTGGTTCCTGTACTGTTGGTGACCAATAAAACAGCTTGATCTTCTCGTACTTTGTGAAAAACTATTTAATAGTATAGATTTAAATTTAAACAGGGGATTTCTATATTTGAAAAAAATTATTTTCAGTTATATGACCTAGACATTAAGAAGAATATTATAGTAAATAGCTCACAAATACCATCTGACCTTAAATTAAAATGTTAATATTTGTTGCATTGCAAGGGAACTTTTGAGAAAAGGCTTTCATATCATTTACTGTTATTATTTCCTTCCCTTTTCTGCCAAACTTTAGAGCAGTTATTCATTAATAATTTTCTAATTAGAATTATTCTTATTGATCATCTGTACTGCACATTTATTGTTTATACTGATCTATATGTGAATTGTAACATTCTATTTGGGTCTTTGATATATGTGTATCTAGTTATTCATATAATTTTTTCTGTGTTTTTGCTTCTTAATTTTGTTTGCAAACTGCTTGTAGGCAAGCATCATTATTTATTACCTGGATTACCTCACTGTTCTGTACTCAGCTAATCACAGAGCATTGATAGATATCTAACATTTTTTGAGCACTTTCTGGTGTGTGGCACCAACCTAACCTCTTTATATGAATCACTTAGCAGTCATAGAAGCCTCATGAGATAGGTACTATTTTCATCTCTGCTTATAGGTGAGGCAACTGAGGCACAGAAAGGTGCAGTAATTTGTCTTAAATCATACATACAGCAAATAAGCTGGGGAGGCAGAATTTGGCTCTGGAGTCTAATACTGTTCTATACTTTCTTTCACATACTTGTGCTATAATCTCTAGACATCTGGCGATTGGTTTAAAGTCTATGCACACCGATTTATTTATTTGTTTCTTTTAGCTATAATATCTTAGGCAATGTGAAAGAAACTGATCTTATCAAAATAGCCAACTACAGGTTTCCCAGCATTTATATTGCCAGTTTTCTGATGTGAAGCATACAGGAAGGTGAAATTTAGATCGGTCTGTTTAACCTGTTTGGGAACTTGTTCTAAGATCTGCTGGAAGAAATAGACACTGGTGGCTCTCAGGTGATTTGGGCTTGTTGATCCTCTTCAGTCGTCTCTTTATTAGCCTTGATAATGAGAGTTGAATGTATTTGATTAGGTGGAAGAGAACAGAGATACAATATCAGAGAGGAAAATAGAAACTTATATCTACTTATTTGAGCATTTTATGGGAAGAATTCTTTGTGGGTAAAATCTTTTTAATGTGGTTAATGAAAGGAAGATGATGTTTTTTTTTTTTTTTAACACAAGATAATAGAGAAATTGAATGAAAATGAATTCCTAAAATGTTTTTAGAAAAATGGCATTTGACAGCCAGAAAAGGCCTGGAGCATTAGACTGTGGGTTTAATGCCTAGAGGGGTCAGCCTCCGGGAATTCTGGAGAGGAATCCTGCCTCCCTGGAATGAACACATTTTTCTCTTCCGACAGAAGTCAGCTTAGAAAACTACCCACACGGGACAATGCAAGCCCACGAGTTGTTCCGGTATTTTCGAATGCCAGAGCTGGTTGACTTCCGACAATACGTGCGCACTCTTCCAACCAACACGCTCATGGGCTTCGGAGCTTTTGCAGCCCTCACCACTTTCTGGTACGCCACGAGACCCAGAGCCCTGAAGCCGCCATGTGACCTCTCCATGCAGTCGGTGGAAGTGGCGGTAAGTGAAGGCCCCTGCTGCCCCCTGGGTTTCCTCTGCATCCCCCGGGTGAGTTAAGCCCCACTGGATATGGTATTTTTTTATTTATTTATTATAGTTTATTATGGGGGTACAACGTTCTGGTTAAGTATATTGCCCATGCCCCTCCCAACCCCCCCGAGTCTGAGCTTCAAGCGTGTCCATTCCCCAGACAGTGCGCATCGCACTCATCATGTAGGTATACACCCATCCCCTCCCCCCACCTCTGACCCATACCCAATTGGTATCATTTCCAAATAAGTACAACCCCTGTGGATATGGTATTGATCACAGTCACAGTCGCAATTGAGTTTCTGGTTGTGAGGGTACTTTACAAACAGCAGTGTGCTAAAAAAAAAACAGCAGTTGTTGATAGTAAGCAGAGGTATAGGCCAAAACGTAGGGCACAGGGACAGATGAGGGTGTTGGCCGAGTGGCTACCCACAGTCACACGGAAGATCATTCCAGAAACCACACTGAGCTCCTACCCTGTGCTAGGCTCTGTGGTGGGCCCAGCGGATTCCACGGGGGGAAAAAGACAGCACAGAGCCCCTCTTCTTACCGGGGTTATATTCCAGCAGGGATGAGAGTTGTTGAACAAATGTTACAGAAGGAAGGATTTCACTGGGAGCATCTCTGGAACTTAGAACACATCCTCAAGCTGCTGGAAGGGCCTTGGCTTTCAAACAGAATAGGGCTAGATAGAGTAGAAACTTGCCAGAATAACGTGGCTGCAGAATTTAGGACGGGACGTGCGGGAACAAGAACATTCGAGAGGGGCCTCTGATTGACTTGCTGTGTGCCGAGGCCGTGTGTGACTGAGCAGAACTCAGGGAATGAGGGCTTGAGTCGGCCGGCACAGGGAAGCCTGAAGACCCTTTTAGGAAGATTCTTCCTTGTTGCTCCTGCCCTCCTTTCTTTCCCTTCTTAATCTCTTTTCAAGGTTAGGGAAAAAGGTGAGGTGTTGAAAGGATGAAGCCACATGCTCACTGATGCTTTGACACGTCACCTACACTTCGCTCTTGCGTTGCAGTTGCCTGCATTCCCTACCTAAGTCAGAATTACTTTTCGGTATTGATTATTCAGCAGATACACAGAAGAACGATGTGAAGCCCCGAATTCCCTCTGTTACTGCTTTAGAAGTAGAGATGAGAGACCTTTCCCACTTCCCGGGATGGCCACCAGGAGGAGAATGTGTGTCCTTTCAAATAAAGCCCTGGCTGGAGTCAGAGCTTTTTTGTTATTTGTGGGGTTTTAGTTCTTTGTTTTATTTTAGACACGTTCTTGGATTCGTTAATGTGAAACTCTTAAATCATATAAAAGGTATGCCATAATTCATGCCAAAATATAAATATAGAATGACTGACCCACTGCTGAGAAAATCTACTTTATTTAGAAAGTCAAGGTACCTAAATATTTCACCTCAGCTAATCACATACCAATGAGTAGAATTTAACTTTTCCTAGTAGATTTGTGCGGTGTTTTTGGCTTTCCTTCCCTTCTGGCGGAAGACCTGCAGTAGCATTGCCATTGCTGAGAGGAGTCACTGGCAATGCAGGGTTAAAACATTTTTAATTTTGTAGTAACTGTAAGAAATGCCTGACTCTTATTATATGAAAAATTCTGGGGGCACTTACAATGTAGTTTTTTTTTATTTTTTTTTGAGACAGAGTCTCGCTCTGTTCCCCGGGCTAGAGTGCTGTGGTGTCAGCCTAGCTCACAGCAACTTCAAACTCCTGGGCTTTAAGCGATCCTACTGCCTCAGCCTCCCGGGTAGCTGGGACTGCAGGCATGTGCCACCATGCCCAGCTAATTTTTTCTATATATATTTTAGTTGGCCAGATAATTTCTTTCTATTTTTAGTAGAGACGGGGTCTCGCTCTTGCTCAGGCTGGTCTCGAACTCCTGACCTCGAGCAATCCACCCGCCTCGGCCTCCCAGAGTGCTAGGATTACAGGTGTGAGCCACCGCGCCCGGCCTTACAATGTAGTTTTTAAGTTCCAACTTAACATAAAGTTATAGTACCTTATTAAATTAATTGTGTGTGTTCTCTGTAGAACAATTTAAAACTACAGATAAGCAGAAAGAAAATCCTACTACCTGATTTATAGGCTTCCTGATTTTTCTCTTTGCTTATAGAAATAGATTTAGCTCTGATTTTTGGAATTCATGGGTCTTAGGAATAGATACTAAACTTGCTTTGTCTTTTTTAAAAAGAACTTAAAATTTTGAATTTAAAAGTAGCCCTGGAATTATCGTGCTTCGTAATCACAGATGCTTTGATACAGCTAGCAACCTCATACGGACATGGACGGCAGGGAAAGAGGAACTTAACTCCTTTCGTAAAGTGTTGGTGAAGAGCCCGTGTTTCCGGCACTGTTGCAGGGGCTGACCGCCAGAATGCAATACTTTGTTCCTAGTTTGAAAACAAGTTAGCACCTTTTGCCAGTTCCCATGTTCCCCCTTCCCCTCATCTCACATACGCAGTTTTTGTTACCCTCCTCTTCCCATAAACTTTCCATGGATATTAAGATCAGAGGAGTCTGTACTTTGTGGGGTTTGGTCACATCTCATCACAAGCCACGCCAGCTGATTCCCAGCGACCTTTTTTAAAGCAGCAGCACAGAGATGCTTTACAAGTTACACCTCCTAGAATTTTCTTTTAAAAATCAGGGTTGGAAAGAGGAGGTTAGTGCTCATGCTGTCAGCCTGTAATGAAGACCCACACTAGAGAATCCAAAAAGTCTTTCCCAAATGTTGGAGCATGGCCTGAGAGGGACCCTGTCTGGAGAGCCACGTCCCTGTGGCTGCAGTGGCTGCAGTGGCTGCTCACCAATTGCAACAGTGACCTGAAGGCTGGCTTTTCCCTGCATGCCAAGGAAGAACTTCCATCTTCTAAAGATTTTTCCTGCTGCTGCTCTGTAACTTTGGGCAGTGAATGGAAGCAAGTTTTGTGGGGGGTGTGTGTGTGTGTGTGTTTGTGTCACGTTCACAAGGGATGTGCAAGACTTCTGGTTTTCACTTGTCTTAGCCTGTTCTCTGAGGTTGAGAGCCCCCTGGCCCTTTCGTGAGATGACCTGCATTGGAATGACTTGGTCAGAGCCCAGACCCTGGTGGTTGCAGTTAAGGGAGCGTGGTGGGGCCAGAAGGAACCAGGGAGAAGAGAGATGGGACCTAGGCAGGACCAGCAGCCGTGGGCAAGTTCACCAGGCGTTTCTGCCCTTCACAGTCCTCATCTGGAAAACAGAAGTGAGCGAGGTGCTTCCACCCTTCAGCACTGCTGAGAGGACTGCGTAGTTACGCAGTGGCTGCCTGGCCCACAATAAATACTCAGTAAATGTTAGTTTTCTTCTTCCTTGAAGGTCTCTTCTTTTAACCCTCACATTTTATACCTGAGAAAACTGAGTTTAAAGAGATGAAATTCTATTATACAGTTAGTGGAAGATCTAGAACTCTGTTATGCTGCCTTCATTATTGTAGTCGAAAGTTGTGTACTGGAAGGAAAGTTTAGATCTGTCCAGGGCAGTTTGAAGAGTCAGTGGCTACAGCCTCCGCACCCACAAGCAGGCTCTTCTAAAAAGGACAGGCGGGCTCAGGAGGCTGAAGATAGTGATGGAAATGGAAGGAGCAAAAAGGAAACAGAGTCCAGATTCCATGCACAGGCTGGATGTAGAATCAGAAACTGCCAAGAATCGGGTGGGGAGGGGGCACAGGGCTGTGGAAACCTGAGCGGTTCTTCTCTCCTCGCATCCTCTGCACTGGAACCCGGTCGCACAAAGAAGGGGTCAGAGCAGAACTTGGTGCTGATGGGCTTTTAGGCCCACCTATCAAGTCTGAGGGATTTAGGTCCTGAACCATCATGAAGTATAGATGGGAACCATTGTTATTGCTGAAGGAGGTGGTAGGAAGAATGTGTGAGTTCCTCACATCAAGGAGAGAGGTGGTATGGCATTGAGATGACTTGTTGAATTTGTTCAGAAAGATTTTTGACAACTACTACTAGATTATAAAGCACTTAAATGAAAACCCATGTTATTTGTTTGTTTTTAAATATTAGACAAAGGAATAACTTGTAGCAAGTAAAAATTTCTTTATACCTACAAGTCCTTAGCTTCTCTAAGACTTAATTTTAAGATATCAGAACTTGGATTAAAATTTACTTATGGTGACTATACCAGTTAGTCTATCAGATTCACTGTTTAGACTTGTTACCAGACCTTTGTTCTAGCGTGGATTTATATCTTTTAATATGAAGAAGCTTGGTTATCACCATCTTATTTCCAAGTTGGATGACTGAATTCCACACCAACTAATCTCATGACATGCAGGTCCCATGCTGACTGGCAACCTTTTGCATGAAAGGTTGAAAGTTTCACATCCACATGTTGGGATATATATGGTTAGTGACTTGCTTTAGTATTTTAATTCTGTGCTACAGAAAGTCTATATGGAGGATGTGATGCTTTGGGTTTGCTTCTCCACAAGTCATGGAGAATAATTATCAGGTATGCATTCATTCAGTGAGGACTCGGAGCTTCTGCCGTGTGATGTGCACGATACCAGGGCATAGCAGTCCAGTGGGAAGTACTGCCCAGGGCTCCTCCTGTCCTTGGCAGAGGGTGAGAGCCATCCCCAAACTAAAAGCAACGCAAGCGACTTGTTTTCCTGCCATAAAACTGCAGCTGTGGGTTCATTTTAAGAAGCAAACCAAATGGAGCATATCCAGCCTGTGGAAGCAATGCTCAATAAACAGTGTGGTTTTAAAATTCAAAAGTCGTGGTCTACCCCAGGCTTCCATGAGCAAACCAGACCTCCAGCTCACACGCACACAGCAGATAGCATTCTCTGTCCCCGTGTAGAGGGTGTGTATGGAGCGTAGTACTGAGTAGGGTTTTCCTGTGTGGCTGGTGGATTCCCTCCTTTCCCCATAGCCATACTTCACATGAGTATGTGTGTAAAGGCCCACTTGCAAACTGGCATAAGGAATTTCTGCAGGAGAGGAGAGTGGGCCGTTGATTCATCACATTTTATGAAGATTCACCCCGGGCTTGGGGAGGTAAAGCAAGTGTGTGCCCATTGGGGGCTGATGCTGGTGGAAACAGGGTGGTGATGCTCTTCCGCACTGGAAGGGTGGGGCCGGCTCTGAGCAGGGAGCTGCTGTTGTGTTGGGCAGGATCGAACGCTGTTGTGAGACAGACGTTTAGGGACAAGCCTGCGCGGAAGCTGCCAGGGAAGGGCAGGAAGAGAGTTGTCCAGGAAGGGCAGGTGGGTGGATGGTGGTAGAACTCGCTCATCCTGATGCCAGCCTGCTGGGTCTGCAGGAGGAATGCCCATGCCAGCTGTACAAGGGGGCATTCTACTAACAGATTTGCACCAGGAGGAGGGTAGCAGGTGAACACCGAGAGGAAGGGAGAAATGTTAGGAACAGTAAGTGGTAGCATCTGGTTGTTTCTGCAGTCATTCATAAATATGACATAATAAATATTGTTTCCGTAGTTATTTGTAATATAAACCCAATTCTCATCTCTGGGAAGCTTTGGAACAGAGAGTAGTTACCAGGTACGTATTCAACTAGAATTGCATGTGAGACTTGGGAAGAATCTCTTGGTGTGATGCTCTGGCTTCATATCTATCAGTCATCCTTGTAGAAATCTTGACTGTTTTTAGGCATTAACTTTAATTTACTTACCATCTGGAATTGTAGTTTCCCAGTCACTGGGAAACATGTAGTTTCCCCATGGCTTGTTCTTCCCTGATCTTGAGTGCTCAATATTTGTGCAAGTGGTCAAATGAAGATGTGAGCAAAGATTTTACCCTTTTAACACTACCCTAGCAGCTTTCCTGACACCGTGCTCTGAGAATTCTTGGATCTATTTTCCTGAAAAGTGTTCCAGCATTCGATTCCATTTTCAGCAAGCAATCTTAATAGTTGGGGCTGTCAGGGTGGGATGGGGAGAGTGTACTTAGAAGGGGTGTTTTTGTTTAGAAATGTTATTCTGACAGTGTGCAAACATCGGCATTTTCATACCTTTAGGTAACGTTAGCACATTTTCTAAAACTTGGTGGGCTTCTTAATAACAAAATATGAAAAACCTTGCTAGGTTACTTTTTCTTACTAAACTCACATTATAGGAACAACTGAGTTGCTCTTTAAGATGCTGTACAACCTGTCTGCGGACTTAGAAACACTTCGCAGCACGTGGCTGAATGAGGTGCTAATAGTAGCAGCAGTGGTTGGGCGGGTGCCCTGCAGGCTGGGGCGCGGGTATTACAGCGAGCTGAAGGCAGAGTTTCTGATCTTTGTGCAAGACCAGGCCGCAGAAGTATTAAGTAGCTGCCTCAGGAAGTCAAGGAAAGAGAGAGATGGATTGTTATTTTTTAAAAGACTATTTGTTTCTGGGTTCCCTTTCCCCAGGAAGAAAAAGCCATAAAGTTCACTACAGGTATATAGGAATATAATAAAGCAGGTCTGAAGACACAATTTGATTTTGTACAAATGATGCCACTTCTCACAGGCTTCGTTAAACAAAGAACATGTGTTCACATAAATGACAGAAACACGTGCTGTACTATTTATTTAAGTTTAAAAATAGCCTCCCCCAAATGGAGCCAACTGGTGCCAAATGAAAAACGACAAAGGTAGGCCAGGCTGTCTGCGTTTCTTGGCAAAACCCCTCCTGCGTGCTGTTGTCCAAAAGGCCAAGAAAGGATGATAAGCGGAAATATGGTTGCCTTTGGACGAGGCAGGAGTGAGGCAGAATGCCCTCGTATATTCTAAGTGGCTGGCGTGTGAAAATTCTACGCAGTCTTATTTTGCTGGAACAACGTGTGTGTATGTGGTGTGTGTATGTGTGGGGGGATTTGAGTGTCGTGACTTCCCTTTCACTGAGGTGGGAGGTGCTATTTTCCCTCCTGCAGTTGGCTGATTTTGTTCTGGTGATGAGATATTCTGCTAAGTGCCATGTCAACCTTCTACCCCACCCCTCTTAAACAAATCCTCTGATTGCGATAGATTAGAGCTCCGGAAGTTGGCAACTGGTATGGTCTAGGGATCTGAGGATTAGAGGAAAGCGTTGAAGAATCAAAAAACCCAGCTGGGCTCTGGTGATCGGACCCTGTCTCCTCAAGATGAACAATGTGTGGGCGAGTTTGGAGCCTGCTTGGGAACCACAGAGCAAGTCTTAGCATACCTGAATGACCCACTGAGCTGGGTTTGTAGACGTGGGACTGAGGGGGGGAAGCACCCCCCCCCCGAGTCTGAGTTTCCTCTTCTGGAGAGTGGCTGGCCTTTAGCAGGTGCTCAGTAAATAGTCATTTACCTTCCATTTTTCCTGCGTGCGGATGTCAACCCCCAGCACTGACTGTCAGGATGGTGCTGCCCTTTCTGTGCTCACCTGGGAGGAGAGGATGTCTGGAAGTCAGCTAGTTAAGTGGTGAGCATGAATAGCAAGCCTGCAGCTCCATGGTTACCCTGTGACATTTACAGTTTGGTGTATTGGGGGAGTCTGGGTATTTTTAAATAGCCTGTCCATTATGTTCAGAAATTATCATAGAGGGGAGGGTTGCCTACAGGTTGGCCTTTAAAAGAGCTAGTTTAATATATCAAGGATGTAGTGTTGCTGGATATGGGAATTGATGGCCAGAGATCCTCTCTGAAAGGTCAGTGGATGGAAAAGTCATTTTGTGTCTGTTTATAAAAAGAAGCAAAGATGATGGCCTGGGCAGGCTAAGATGCATGTAAAATGTAAATGCCGGGAAGAATACTGTTGGCCCTCTGTGGCTTCCACATCCATGGATTGAAAATATCTCGGGGGGGAAAGAAATGGGTGGTTGCATCTGTACTGAGCATGTACAGACCTTTTTGTCTTGTCATTATTCCCTAAACAGTATAGTGTAACAACTACTCATATGGCATTTACATTGTATTAGGTATTACAAGTAATCTCAAGATGATGTAAAGTACAAGGGGGGGGGAGGATGTGTGTAGGTTACATGCAAATACTACACCATTTTATAACAGGGACTTGAGCTTCCATGGATTTTGGTCTCCTGGGGCATGGGGAACCTGGAGCCATTCCCCCGCAGATACCGAGGGGTGACTGTACACTCCATGTGGAAGGGTATTTCACTGCCATGGCCTGTAGATACCCATTTATAGATCGAGATGGGTCAGACCACAATTAGGTGGCCTTTCTACCACCTAAGAAATCCTCAAGGATGTAACTTGTTTTTGCATTTAAATAGGGGAGTGGAACAAAATAACAGGTCATCAAGTGTTCCTATTTGTTAAATACTGACAAGCATTCTGGCCTTGGGAGCCTTTGATACATGCTGATGTTCACGGTTTCCCTGCTCTTCCTGCCCCCGAGGGGAACTTGAACTTTTGTTTCCTGATTCAGCCTGTGTGGGGAGACTGACCTCAGGGGGAACCTTAGCTTGCATAGATGTTACAGAATGTACTCGTGACCCTGACCGCTGATTTGACTATAGTGTGTTTGAGTCACCATCTTTTTTTTTTTTTAATGGGAAAACCATATAACCACATGAAAGAGGTCTGTAGCAGAAGAAATAAAAGACCCACAACCCCTCCTGACTCACAGTCTTAATAATGTCCTGCACACTCGATTGGGGCTGTCTGCTTAGCTCGCCCTGTTTCCTGAGCACAATTGAAACCTCCACCTCCACCCACAATCCATAGGTGATGTCAGAAAGCCCAAATTTAAGGTATTTTTTATTTAAGTAGACATTCCTAGAAATAGCCACAGGTACTTGAATGACCCAATATTGTAATCAAATCCCCTGCTGTTTTGTGACATGTATAGACATTTCAGGTTCCAGTTGTGATAGCTGTGCCTCCTAGCACTCAGAGTGCAACTCCTTGAGTTTGTAGATGTAACCGAGGCTGCTAACACCCAGTGTTTAAGTATGGCACTTTTGTTCAAGAAGAATGGTAGCACTTATGCACATCAAAAATGATGATTCTTGGCCAGGCATGGTGGCTCACACCTGTAATCCCAGGATCACTTGAGCCCGGGAGTTCAAGACCAGCCTGGGCAACATAGTGAGACCCCATCTCTGCAAAAATTTAAAAATTAGCCAGGCATGGTGGTGCATGCCTATAGTCCCAGCTACTTGGGAGGCTGAAGCAGGCAGATCACTTGAGCCCAGGAGTTCTAGGTTACTGTGAGCTATGAAGTCACCACTGCACTCCAGCCCCAGGCAACAGAGTGAGACCCTGTCTCTAAAAAACAAACAAACAGAAAAAGATTCTTTAGGTTACTCATAGAGCAACACATTTCAAAGCACAAATCTTTTTGCTTTGTGCCATTTCTCCATTCTATTCAACCTGCTCTCTTGAAATTAGAGTATGTCTTACAACTGAGTGACAACCTGACCTTTTACCCAGGTTCATTGTGCCTTCAATTAGCTTCTTTTTTTGGCATGTCTCATTGACTGCTTCATTTTCAAGTTTTTGCTAATAACTCCAATTGTCAATTAAAATGATAATAAGTATCTTGTCCTCAGGTTACATTGTCAAGGTGATGGCTTTATTGGGGACGTAAGTACCTTCTTTCACTTTGATTTGGCTGTTTTGCTGCCATGTTTCTCCAAGTCCTGAAGATTATATGCCACCAAAAGCTTAAACTTAAAGAATTATTTAGCTAAAAGTTTGTTATAAAATGATCTTAGACCAGTGATTCTCAAAATAAGAATTGGGAAGTCGACCAAGAGAGTTGACCTATCTTGAAGGGATATGGCGGGCACATACTCAAAGCTAAACTTAATCTCTTTCTCCAAGCCTATGCCCAGTGCCCAGTCTTCTATTTGGTAAAATGGAACTGCTGTCTTCTCAGCCCTCCTTTTCTGCTACGTGCGGTACCTGCGAGGTCCCATTCATTAGCGCTGTGGTGCTTCCAGCATCACTGTCCTTCCCTGCTCCCTTGGCTCAAGCTGGGAGGAACTGGCTTCTTCCTAGCCTCTCCTCACCTCCTATTCTGCTTCTGCATGCTGCTTACTTCTGGTAGATTTCCTTCTAAAACATTACCCCATCTTCACCACTGCCCTGCTGGAGACCTTGATGTCTCCAGGATGGTGCTTCTTGAACTTGAGTGCCCTCTGAAGGGATTCTGGAAGCACAGATTGCTGGATTATACCCCTCCCCAAGTTTCTGATTCAGCAGGTCTGACATAGGGCCCAATAATTTGCTTTCCTAACAAGTGCCAGGTGTTTCCCAGACCACACTTTAAGGAACTTGGCTCTAGGATGAGCGCCGGCCCTTAGATTCCAGGCCTGCTTCTGTCTGTTCATTCTGACCTTCCCTGCACACTTGTGCTCGGCCAGTACTCTCTGGAGTCCCTGAGGTCACCTAGGGACAAGGCTTGGGCCCCGTCAGAGCAAGCTTGTGTCTTACTCACCTGATTCCTATCCACCCCGCTTGCAGCTCTGAGGACTCCTCAGGAGAGTGCAGAAAGCAGTGTGGCTTTGTAGGGATAGCATTGAAAAACACCGGGAATGAGTAGAGAAGTCACCATCCTAAGCAGAGTGACCTGAAGACCTCCCTGTGGGCCAGCCAGGCCGCCTGTGCCTCCAGGCCGAGCTGAGACAGGCAGAGGTGGGTGGGGCCCGTGGCTAGAGGGAAGGTATTTATGGCAGTCAGCCCTGCCTCACCTTGCGCACCTCTTACTTTAATTATCTCTTTTCACTCTTTCTTATTTTCCTTATTCTCTGTCATTGCTGTGCCTCCTCTTTCTCTTCCTATCTTAGCCTTGGTGCCGTGGGTCTTTTCATTGGCTTCATGAGTTGAAGAGGCTTCTGATACTTACTCAAAAGCTACAAAGTTGCTTCTGAATTTTAGGCTATTTGTTGGAGTAAAGATATAGGTTATAGAGGACTTGTATTATTCCTTAGGGCATGTTATTGGGTGCATGAGCAATATTCTATGTGTTCATATTTTACAGGTAAGTTCTTGTTTAACTAAAAATAACCCTGGAAGTAGACTCATGTTATTAAATGTCTCCATTTTACAGAAAAGAAAACAGACTCAGAGATTAAGTAATAGTAATGCATGATACTAAAGTGCAGAGATTTTTCCATCCTTATGCACACAAAGAATAACTTCTTTGTTTTATAAAGTGGCATGTTGTAGTTAATAATCATGTTTGGAATCATGGCTATAGTATTAGAAAGTTTCTGCCAAGATAGAGGAGATGATGTTGTAATTAGAAGGTATAATTGGGAGATATTTACTCCAGAAAACTATTTGCAGTTTTGGATCAAAAGGTAAACACACATATGTAGCATATTGCAAGAATGTACATAAATGTAGAAGCACAGAATAAAAGTCTGGGAGGAACTTACCAAACTGTTGGTAGCAGTCACTCTTCTTTTCTTTGACATACTTCTGTACCACTTAAATGTTTTTAAAAACAGTATATAAAGTATAACTTAAGGGGTGGGGGAGACAAAAAGCAAAAGAGCTTGCAGGAAGAGGAGTGGATCATCCTAATAAAAATAAAAGAGTCTGTGGAAACAGATCTGGCAGTCGTTGCCTTAGAAGGGGTCTCCACGTTTGTTCTTCCACGTCCGTTCCCCGCTAGCGCTGCCTGCTCAGAGTGTCAGCTCTTTGAGACCTAGCTCCTTCTCCCCTCTTCTTGGAGTTTCCTGTTTTCTCTCATCACACCTCTAGGCAGAAATGATTTCTTCCACTTTGGGACAGTCCTTTTCTTGTGGTACCAGAAGTTCTCATATCACAGTCTAATATCCCCAAGAGTTTCCTGACCATTGCAAAGTAAAGACCCTCTCTGAAATTAAAAACAAAAACAAAAAAAGATTGTAGGTTTTTTGTTTTTTTTTTTAATTTTTTTGAGACAGAGTCTCACTCTGTTGCCCGGGCTAGAGTGAGTGCCGTAGCATCAGCCTAGCTCACAGCAACCTCAAACTCCTGGGCTTTAGCGATCCTACTGCCTCAACCTCCCAAGTAGCTGGGACTACAGGCATGCACTACCACGCCCGGCTAATTTTTTCTATATATATTTTTAGTTGGCCAGATAATTTCTTTCTATTTTTTAGTAGAGACGGGGTCTCGCTCTTGCTCAGGCTGGTCTCAAACTCCTGACATCGAGCGATCCACCCGCCTCGGCCTCCCAGAGTGCTAGGATTACAGGCGTGAGCCACCATGCCCGGCCAAGATTGTAGGTTCTAACATCATAGTGGTTGAGCTTTTATTTATCAGCCTCTAAAGAATGTTTTTGGGGTTCCTGTGAATGTCTGGGCCCCTTGCAGTGTCTCTGTGGCCCCAGAGGGTTCAGCAGCTCTCAGTGGAGAACTATCGCCTCTTAAGAATACCACTGCTACCGCATGAGGCTTGGAACCGTCATCTGATCCATGATTATGGGTTCTTGTGCAGAGCGTACTTACGAGCCAACAGATGAAGACAACTCAGAGAAAGGTGCACAGCGACATCAAAGGTGCATACCTAAAAAAGGTGCAAATAAAACTTATAAAGGCCTATCTCTGCACATCCATATGTTTTATAGCTGATGGTTTTAGCTATTAGATGCTATATGAGAAACTGAAGTTCCTAACAGATTGGAGTGCAGTTGGTAGGGAGATAAAACAGTGGAAATCATCTCAAAAAGAATATAGATAACATTACAGAAGTGGCCGGGCGCGGTGGCTCACGCCTGTAATCCTAGCACTTGGGAGGCCAAGGCGGGCAGATTGTTTGAGCTCAGGAGTTCGAGACCAGCCTGAGCAAGAGCGAGACCCCGTCTCTACTAAAAATAGAAAGAAATTATCTGGCCAACTAAAAATATATATAGAAAAAATTAGCCGGGCATGGTGGCGCATGCCTGTATTCCCAGCTACTCGGGAGGCTGAGGCAGTAGGATCACTTAAGCCCAGGAGTTTGAGGTTGCTGTGAGCTAGGCTGATGCCACGGCACTCACTCTAGCCCGGGCAACAAAGCGAGACTCTTTCTCAAAAAAAAAAAATTACAGAAGTAAAATCAGGTGGTGTGTCATGTTCACCAGAGCTGAGCAGGCTCAGTCCTCTGTGCTACAGATGACAGTGGTTTGAGAAGTGCCTGTGTCTGGGGGTGGGGGGCGAAGTTTGCTGTCCCCCCTTACTCTCCTTGGCCTGGTCTGGCAGGACCAGTGCGTGTCGGTCTGTGAACCTCTTTTCTTTTTTTCTTCAGTTGTTTCCTTTTCCCAGGGATCCTTTTGCCAGCCACATTGTCTTCGTGTTATTTCTTTGAAGCCTGCACTTGACTGATTTATATCAGCCCGTCAGCAAATCCTGGGCTGCATTCATTGAGCAAGTACTCAACGGCACGGAGCAGCTGCTCTGCAGGGCGCCCCCTGGAGGAATGCTGGGGGTGCCACAGGGGCACGTTAGGCTTTTTATTTTAAAAAATTTTATTTATTTATTTTTAATGGACAAATACAAATTATACATATTTATGGTATACACTAGGAGGAGTAAGTTCAGGAGATCTATTGTTCATAACAATGGTGACTCTGTATTGACTGTAGTTGGTGACTGGAGTTAATAACCTACAGGAGTAGATGTTAAGCATTCTCCCACAACTAAACCACAAGCATGTGAGGGAGTGGATATGTTAATTAGCTGGAGTTAGCCGTTCAGCAGCGTGCACATATGTAAAAGCATCATGCTGTAGGCTCTTTAGTTTTCACACTTTCTTCTGACACACTCCCCTGTCTGTCTTTTGCAATAGGGTGGTGAAGGTGCTCGAAGATCCACGCTACTGGACAGTGACGAGCCCCTGGAGTATTTCTATGACGACGTCAGAACGTTATACGAAGGTTTCCAGAGGGGTATACAGGTGTCAAGTAAGCATTTTACTGCATTTGTGTGGGTAGCGCTTACTGTTTTTCTTTCACTAAGGGTGGCCTTTCTTTTGGAAAGGCACATTTGCTCTTGTGTTTTGCCTACTTAGTGTTGCTCTAGCCTCTCTGCCTCCACCCAGAACTTTCCCAGAGTCACCCCCAAAGCTTGCTGCACCCTCTGGATGTTCCCTGTGGCCAAGGGGGCTCCATGGCCAGACATGTTTTCAGCATGTCCTGTACTTCATGGCAAGCCACGTGTTCATTAGCTCATAGTGGGCTCGGATATTTCCTGCAGTAAAGAGACCTGTTTAATGGGCCCTCATCCAGCATTTTTCAAGCTTGCCTGACCGTGAAACCCAAATTTTGAGAAAGAAATATTGACATCCCAAGGTCCATGTTCTGTCCGAGACACTTTGGCAATGTTGGCTCATGGAATTACCCTTAATTATTAACTATGGCATAAGAGATCAGGATATCTGGTACCTGCATTCTTTTCAACCTCTGTCCCTTCCAGGCCTCCTGTATATGCTCCTCAAGTCACAGTGAACTTCCCGAAAAGCCATGACCACCTCTGCTGCCTCCCACCCCCAAGCCTTTGTGCACTTTTTCTGCCCCGATCATAAAGCCTCTTCTTCCCACCCTTAGGCTAGGTGCTGGATGTATTCTTATTAAGTTTTTAAAACTCATCGCATTTCACCTTTTCTCTAAAACCTTCCTGGTCTGTCATTTTCATGCCTTCGCTCCCAGTGAGGCATTTCTCCCTTTTCCCCTCCCAGCACCGTGGACCACCTGCTGCATAGCCCTAGATGGTGCAGAGGGGTTCACCTGGCACCTGGCCCCACTAGCCCGAGCTCCCTGAGAACCGGCTGGCCGTCAGCCATCCCTTCTCATGGCACTGACACAGTGGCGCACACAGTAGGCGCTCCATTAATGCATCCTCAGTGAAGGAGGGAGTACCTTCCGGTTCCCTCATCCCTCTTTTTGTTTTAGCCACTTCATTTTTGCTTATACCAGGTTCTTCTCTAGAAATGGTCTTTGGAATCTGTGCTTTATTATTGAAATCTTGTGGTGGTTAGCTTTTATTTTTGCCATGGCTAGCCAGATTGTGATTTCTTCACAGCTGGGGACCATGTGGTACTGCCTTCTCTGTCCCCCACAATATACTGAATGTAATGTGTGCTCAAGAAGTGCCCATCATTTTTTTACTTGATGCTGGTAAACTTGGATATCTCAGTGTGTTTGCCCCAGTATCCCTATAGCAGGCTCATTAAGCTTCACTACAAAGGGAAGGCAGACTTAATTTATTAACTTTCTGAAAGTTGGTATCAAGGTCAGGGTTTGTCTGTGATAAATATCCCTAAGTTAAAGCAGCCTAATAGAAGACCATATGGAAAAGTGTGTGTGTGTGTTGTTTACCACTACCACAAAGTGTGTATATATACTGACATTGAACAATGCAGGGTTAGGGGTGCCAACCCCCTACACAGTCAAAAATCACATGTAAATTTTGACTCCCCCAAAACTTAACTATTAATAGCCTACTGTTGACCGGAAGCCTTACCAATAACATAAGCAGTCAATGAACACATATTGTGTATGTTATGTGTATTTATATGCTGTATTCTTACCATTAAAGTAAGCTAGAGAAATGATAAGGAAGAGAAAATATGTTTACTGTCCATTAAATGGGAGTGGATGGTCAAAAAGGTCCTCTTCTCACACTGAGCAGGCTGAGGATGAAGTGGGGGGTTGGTCTTGCTGTCTGGAGGGTAGCAGAGGCGGAAGAAAATCTGCCTATAAGTGAATCTGTATGATTCAAACCCATGCTGTGCAAGGGTCAACTGTATATAAATGAATACACATTTTCCATTGTTAGCAATGGGTGCGATTCTAGGAGTATGGTGATTTACGTTATATACGTCTAACTCTCTCCTGATCTTAAGACAACATGTAACATTTTTTTTGGTCATTTGTTCTACTTGGACAATGAAGGTTCTTCTATGAATGCTTCAGAGAAGGTGCAGGAAAATAAGTTCAGTCTTCTTAATTTACACTGATTAAAGGGAGCTACTTTGAAGGTCACTGTTTTCCTTCTTTTTTTTTTCCAGAGGAGCTTTTTATTCTCTTTGATTTTTTTTAGGCTGCCATAGAATTGAACTTTTATAGAAGAGCAAGACCCAGCATTTGGATAAGGTGGTCAGAAGTTTGTTGAATGATGGCAGAAACCAGCCTAGAGTTTTTTTCTTTTTTTTTTTGAGACAGAGTCTCGCTTTGTTGCCCGGGCTAGAGTGAGTGCCGTGGCGTCAGCCTAGCAACCTCAAACTCCTGGGCTTAAGCAATCCTACTGCCTCAGCCTCCCGAGTAGCTGGGACTACAGGCATGCGCCACCATGCCTGGCTAATTTTTCTATATATATTTTAGCTGTCCATATAATTTCTTTCTATTTTTAGTAGAGACAGGGGTCTTGCTCTTGCTCAGGCTGGTCTCGAACTCCTGACCTCGAGCGATCCGCCCGCCTCGGCCTCCCAGAGTGCTAGGATTACAGGCGTGAGCCACCGCGGCCGGCCAAGTTTTTAAACCTAGTATTTTAAAACTGCACCTAGGAAGCCATTTAATAAGATTGGCTCTCGTCCCTAGCTGTGCTTTAGTACTACCTGGGGAACTTTTAAAAAATACTGAAGCCCAGGCCCCATCCTCATCTAATTGAGTCAGAAATGTTATTAGTATAGAGCCCTGGGTATAGTACATTTTTTAAGTTTCCTAGGTCAGCCTGGGGCTTGACTGCCACTATTCTAGAGCTGGAATCAGCATACTTTTTCTGTAAAAGGCCAGATAGTAAATATTTTAGGCTTTTGGGGCCATATGGTCTTGGTTGCAATTACTCAACTGCAGCCTTACACAATATATATCTTTATATCTGCTTCTAAAAAAAAAGACAATGCATAAATTAATGAGTGTGGCTGTTTGCTAATAACACTGTATATTTACAAAAACAGGCAGTGGGCCTTGATTGGTCCCTTGGCTATAGTTTGCCAGTCTCTGTTTTTGTGGAATAAAATAGCATCATTTCATATGGTTAATGTATTGTTTTTCCATCTGAAAGCAACATCTGATTGGACTTGCTTGTACGGCCTGAGCTTTGTTATGGTTGTGTATATTGAAGAGGGTCTGAGAATAAGGCTCTTTCTGTTTTCATCAGGACTGTTCCTAGGGATAGCAAAGGAGTCAGTGTGTCCAGCCTGTGTCCCCACCCCGTCCTCAAGACTGATTCTTGCATCTGCACGTGCATCACACTTCTGTCCTCTGGGGCACTGTCGGTGTGACGGGCCCAGGCTTGTCACAGCCTCCTTCCTCCTTGCCGCGTCCTCACACCACGTCAGAACACCGTGAACACTCAGACCTGCACTGGTGAAGCCAGACGTATTACGGTCTCTTTCTGCTTCCTTAGCACCTAAATTGGAATGAGGAC
Source organism: Varecia variegata (assembly GCA_028533085.1). Classification (NCBI taxonomy): domain Eukaryota; kingdom Metazoa; phylum Chordata; class Mammalia; order Primates; family Lemuridae; genus Varecia; species Varecia variegata. The sequence continues at coordinate 139,840,034 of CM052440.1, forward strand.
GCATCCTGATATTTCGTAACTTGCTTTCACAAATGCCCCCTCCTTTCCCCTCATTTTACGTCTTGTCTTCATTTTTGTTTCTCTGCCATCACAACTTCACCCATGGAACTAGGAATCCAGGGCACATAAAGGATTATACTTCCCTTTTCATATTCTGAGTTAGAGTGCTTTAAACATTCTTTAGGGATGCTGAGGAATACCTCTTTCTGAAAGCCTACAGCAGCTCCTTACCTCTCAGCTGCTGACACCTGGTCTGCACCAACAGGGTGTTCCAGAGGAATGCACAAAGGAGGTGTCGCCCTTAGAAGTGGTATTTGTCTTTTCTTCTCTCTCTATCCTCCTCTCCTGCCCCATTGAAGAAACAAAACAGGGATAAATAAGCAAACAAAAAATCAGACCAAAATCCAGGGGGAAAACATTTCCAATCTGAACTCATCATTTCTAAGCTGAGGAAGAAAGTAGAGTCTACCTGATACTTTTATTTTATTTTATTTTATTTTTTTGAGACAGAGTCTCACTCTGTTGCCTGGGCTAGAGTGAGTGCCGTGGCGTCAGCCTAGCTCACAGCAACCTCAAACTCCTGGGCTTAAGCGATCCTACTGCCTCAGCCTCCCAAGTAGCTGGGACTACAGGCATGCAACACCACGCCCGGCTAATTTTTTCTATATGTATTTTCAGTTGGCCAGATAATTTGTTTCTATTTTTTTAGTAGAGACGGGGTCTCGCTCTTGCTCAGGCTGGTCTCGAACTCCTGACCTTGAGCAATCCACCCGCCTCGCCCTCCCAAAGTGCTAGGATTACAGGCGTGAGCCACCGCGCCCGGCCTACCTGATACTTTTAGAATAAGGTGGGATGGAAATTAAAATCTAGGGATATTTATACACATTAAGCCCATCCTTGTTTTTTTTCTCTTTTTAGATAACGGCCCTTGTCTGGGCTCTCGGAAACCAGACCAGCCCTATGAATGGCTTTCATACAAGCAGGTGAGTTTTCTGGCCCCGTGGACTACTGGAGCAAGCAGGCACACTTGCACATGTTAGTTCCGGGAGCTCTCGAATGTTGGGCTGGAAGGTTTCTACAGAGTGTATGTGCTGGACTAGCTCATACCGCCATAGATGTGGAACATCCAAATGGAGAAACTTGATGCAAAAATTTGGGGAGAACAAATTAGGTAATTTAACTGGAAGTTCAAAGCACTTTATTTTAAAACTGATGTGGATACATTATAGAGTCAAGTATAATTTTTAAAATAAAATTCTAGAAACTGCTTGAAGCTGGTGACTCCTCTCCCTGGGGAGGTGGGGGTAGGATTATGCCTCTCTGCCTGAGTTTTCACTAGAAAAACTTAGAAGCAGGAATATCGAGCATCTCTCTTATTTTGTAGACGAGGAAAACATTTTGTAGGGAGGGAGGTGACCCACCCAAGGTCACAGCTGGTTAGTGGCAGAGCTAGGACCTACTGCCTCTTGCATAGGGCTCCTCTATTGTTCCCTGCAGATCCTCGAAACTGTCCTGGCCGACTCACCACCTGTGTGACATTTACCCCCAGGGCACCCGTAGGGAAGAGCACAGATATTCCAGGAAGACACTGCCATGCTTACTGTATAAACACAAGGGGAGCTGGGATCTGGGTGTTTTGACGTTTGTCACTCTCTGGTCTCCACCTATCAATGTCTGCACCTATTTAAATAGCAGTTTGCGAATAGTAGGTAGAAGAGCAGGAAGACGTTGATTTTCATTTTTATTTTTATCATGATTACAACAAGTCTAGATGCCACTGCTTTTCCCCAGTCCAAGTGGCACCCTGAGGGCAGGCAGGCACAGCTGGCCCTGTCAGTTTGCTTTGCTGCCTCTTGTATCCAGTGCAGCTGTCCAGAAAAGGCTGCCTGTCCCTCCAGGGGCAGTAGTCCCATGGCATTCGTGAATACAAATGACTTCCTCCTTCTGTGTTTTGTATGAAAGGTGCTTTTAGTAGCTGGTGTATTTGGGGGGTGTGTCTGTGAAGGGAATTGTCATTTGGAGCCACAGAGCCACACTTGTGGAATAGGGCTTGTTGGTTCTTGGACTGAAACACATGATTTCTTCCCTTCTGTCCCCTGAGGGTTGACAGAATGCAAAAGTCTTTGCTTGAGTAGTGCAAGAGCGTGGAAAGGTAAAGTGACTTATCGACTTATCATACCTTGCCTGTAGAAGGAGTAATGAGCTGTGGCTCAGGTGACTGTGAGGATTTCCCTTTTTTTAGTTTGGCTACCAAAGCCAAATAGCCACTTCCTATCCAAATAGTAGTTTCCAAGATCCCTCATTTTCACATGTGGTGTAAAAACAGTTTGTACATGTTGGGCGCATAACATGGCATGATGGTGCTCAGGCCTCATGGAATCATCCAGTGCTTTCCGCGTTACTTGTGGTGTTTATTGGCTGGAAGAGAGAAGATGCATCCATTGCAGATTGGAGTTTTCAAGGCAGATTGAAAATCACTGGGGTTTCTGAAGGTGTGAACCTATGATTTGTACATTTCAGGCAGAGCCTGGCAAAGATACAAAACTAAACTTAACTGAAGCCAACTTTGGATTCGCACATTTAAATCTTTGGTTTTTTTTTTTTTTTTTTTTTTTTTTTTGGTTTTTTTACTTGCCCCAGTGAATGTGACCTTTTGGGTGCTAGGAATTCCTTTGAGGCTTTTTCTAAAGAAAAATATAAACTGTCTTTCTAGAGCTATAAATGTATGCATGGTATCCAATAAACTCTGCAAACAGTTGCAGGTATTTCTCAGGTTCTGATCCCTTAAATGCAACTGAGAGTTGTGAACTCGTCCATGGAGTAAGGTAATAAGCCTGTTGATGTCATCCTGCTGTCACCTCACCAGGGTCAGTCTGGTCCCCCTAGGCAGGGCCAGGAGGGCACCCAGTGCCAGACCAGTAGGGCTCCAGGCCAGGGATAGGGCTGGCTTACTTTCTGTGGGTGCAAGTGTGCTTTAAGACTACTCTTGAGAATTCACCAACAGAGAATAAAGAAAAGAACTCCAAAGTTTAATAGTTTTTTAAAATTTCAGTTAATTTGGGGTAGGAGTGGGGAGAGGATAGGGATGAGTGTATAGCCCTGCCTAGTTTTGTGAATCTACCTATTTTTACTTAGTTATTATAATCATATGCATTTTTATATTTGTGTTACTTATTGTTAATAATATTACCCTGTATGATGTGGTTTTCATCATTGCAATATTGATCAACCATATAACATTTTCTCAGAGGTTTACCATCATTTACTCAACCATCCAGCCACTGGTCTTTTTTTCCCTTAGAGATTTTTGACTTTAGATAATTTTAAAATATACATATATTTCTGCACATAGACTTTTAAAAACCTCTTTCTGAGATTAAATTGTTTCCTAAAAATAAATTCTCAAGAATGGAATTGTGGAGCCTGATCAGAACTTGGTCTTATTTTTTTGAAAGGTTCTCTCAAAAAACTCGCTGTTTCTGTGTTTATTCAAAATGACAAGTTTGGGCTGCTTTGCTGCTCTTTATAAATACAAAAAAAAAAAATCTATGTCTCTGTATTACTTTTATAATTTTAGAAAACTAAAATAGAAAAAAGAAATGTGTAAGAAGCTGTGACCTATAATCATCTGTGACCTGCAGCTGCTGGGATGAGATTAATTTGCTTTGTGGAAGGAGCCCTCCAATCAGTCCTCTTAATGCTGAGTTCCGGCGAATAAAGCTGTGTATTTTACAAAACTGTATAAATAAAGGAATATCCGAGTGTTCCTTCTCCCCTTCTCTGTGCAGCACCACTTGCTGGCTAAGACACTAGCTTGCCATCTGGTAAGCGTTGTGCCTTGAGATGGGGCCTGATCTTCTTTCTGATTTTTCCTTCCCATTTTAGGTTGAAGACTTGGCGGAGTGCATAGGCTCAGCGCTGCTCCAGAAGGGCTTCAAGATTGCCCCAGATCAGTTCATTGGCATCTTTGCTCAAAATAGACCTGAGGTATTAACCATTAGGCCCTTGCTCTACGTAGTTTTGAGAGTTCTTGGATATGAGAGCCAACCACAGTGCACTCCTAACTTCTGCTGGGACCAGATTTTGTGGTCTGATTTCTTCTGGGAATATGGCTTCGTGTTACACCTTAGAAAGTTACACGTATGAAAATCTGAACCAGGGCCGCCTTAGCCTTTAAGAGAAAAAAATAAATCACTTTTTTTAATGTTATTAGTTTTAGTTTTTTTAAACCAGGTTCCCAAACACAATCCTTAGAGCAAGTAACTAACACAGAAATCATTTCACTTTGAGTGCTACCTCTATGATTAGAAAAATAGCATAAATGAATTATAGGGAAACTTAGATACATTTTTGTTAATAGTAGGCTCTCTTCTTTCTGAAAGGTGTGAAGCTTTCCCTCTGGTTGGATTACAAAGTTTAAAATACCTTGGGCAATAAGGAAGGTACCTCACCATGAGGCAGCCTTCCTCTAGACAGTCTGTTCTTGGGGTTTCTAAGCCCACCATGGTGCTTCTGTAAACCGGTGTATGAAAGTGAATGGGGACAAGGAGCTCTTTTGGAGGTATTGCTTAGCATGTTCGTCAGCAGGTTTGTGGTATAATTAGCTTGGAAAAATTCAAGCATGTGTCTGGAAGAAATCAGATTTATTCTTATACCTACTTGTGTCCAAAAGACATGTTGGCTCAATCCTTGTGCTACTATTTGATAAATTAGAGTAGCTTCTTAGAGTTTTATGTTCTGCTAAGGGGAAAAGAGCATTTTCCACAGCTAGACTATGACTGGGCTTGTGGAATTTAGTTTCTTTCATTCCAACTGAACACATCCAAAATTTTTATCTATAACTGCCACATACTATGTCTTCCTATATTTATGAGTTAGCGCAACAACAGTGTGCTGAGCACCTACCATATGCCAGGCACTGTGCAGGGCACCAAAGCTCACAGTGATTTGGACCTTCTTTCTACGGTACCATGGAAGGGAAGACAGACCCAAAGTCTGATGCTTTCTCTGTAAAGTGGTCAGTGTGGGTGCAGGGAGAAGGATTATGGGAACTCAGTCAAGGAGGGCTTCCTGGAGGCAGCACCTAAGTATAGTCTCAGAGGAAACAGGGGTGGGGGGCCCAAAGGAATGCCAAGAGCAACCACATGTTCACATCAAACAGCACGTCTGTGTCTGGAAATAAAGTGTTTAATGTGGGGGAGCATGGAGTGGCAGGAAAGAGAGGGCCTTATACATTGTACTTACCCTGCTGAGGAGCTTGGGCCTGACCTCCAGGCCAAGTGGGTGAGTGGGTCGTGCTCCCTTCCTTCAGCCGTGCCGGGTGCCAGAGTTCTGCGGGCAGGCTGGTTTGAAACGTGCAGCGGGAGCCAATGAGGTGCCCCTGAGGGATCATAAGCTTAAGAGTGACCTTGCCACGTTTGCCTCATATGTAGGTCAGTGGCTGTGCAGCCGATGGGTTCAGACACACCTTGCCACATCTCACTATGTGGCAAGATAACCAGTTGCTGGATCCCTTCTTTCCTTCGTCACTTCTCTGGGAAGATCTTGCCAAAACAACTTTCCTAGTAGACAGATATCTTCCCTTCCTCCCTGTTTCCAGGCCAGAGAGCACCCTGCTGCAGACTGGTCCTCATACCCCACTGCAGACTGGTCCTCACACCCCACTGCAGACTGGTCCTCACACCCCACTGCAGACTGGTCCTCACACCCCGCAGCCACTGCCTTGCCTGGAAACCCGCAGTGGCTGTTCCTCACTGCCCCGCCAGAGCCCTGGGTGCCAGCCAGGTGGCTCACTGACCTCCCCTCCTCTGCTGGGTCCTGCAGTCCCCTCTGCTGGCATCTCCTTGCCTTTGTCTCTCCCTCTCTTTCTGTCCAGATTGTACTTCTCTTGCAAAAGGGGCAAGCTCAGTTTCCTCCCAGTCAAAGGCATCGGCAGCCACCTCAGCCCGTGCTGGGCTCTCCCATCTCGGAATCCGTCACTGTCTTGGACTGTTAATTATCTTTTCACGTATTTACCTCAATTCTTCGGGCATATTTTCTTTTTAAGAAGGGGGCAAGTGTTTTGTTCTCGTTATGAGCCCCTCGTGGCACCTGGAACAGAGTAGTAGACACGCAAATGTTAATTTTGCTACATCAAATGTTTTCCCTTTGCATCTCTCTTAGGGTATTGTTCTCCTCGTATTTCCATTACGACATCTCATTTTCTACCCCTCCCCAACCTCTTCTGTTTGTGCAGTGGGTGATTATTGAACAAGGATGCTTTGCCTACTCCATGGTGATTGTTCCTCTCTACGACACCCTGGGAGCCGAAGCCATCACGTACATAGTCAACAAAGGTACGTCTGTGATCCTCACGTGCACACTGGCCTCGTCGTTGGTCAGGGTCAGTGACTTTACATTTGCTTATATTTGACTTGATAGGGGGTTTAGGTTGAAATGTGTATCTCTCTACCTTTCTAGTCAAAGAATGTAGTACTTAAAATATCTTTGTGTCAGATATTATAGAGTCGAGCTTTTAATATCCCAAAGCTTATTCTTCATTGTATCTCTTCATTTACAGCTGATCTCTCTCTGGTTTTTGTTGACAAGCCAGAGAAGGCCAGGCTCTTATTGGAGGGTGTAGAAAATAAGTTAACACCAGGCCTTAAAATCATAGTTGTCATGGACACCTACGGTAGTGATCTGGTGGAACGAGGCAAGAAGTGTGGGGTGGAAATTATCAGCATGAAGGCGATGGAGGTGAGTCATCTGCCCTGCACACTTGCCCAAAGGTTCCCCTGAGGTCATTTTGGCTCAAATGTGATCTTCAGTGCCACCAGCAATCCCAACTCTGGCATCTCGGGAAACCATAAAAGATATAAAGCAGAAATTCCCATCTTATTACTGGAAAGAATTCTATATGCATGCCACGTGTTAGTATGTCACATCTTACAGAAGTACTTTCTGGTAAAGTGAGTTGCAGTGCTCACGTATTTATTCCAGAGTACTGACGAGCCATGCCAGTAAGCGTCAGAAATATGAATTTCAGCTTCAGGCAGGTGGAAATTTAAGTTCCTATGTCCTCTTTAGGTCTTAATGTCTTTTACTTACTGATTTGTCTCTGAAACTGAGCCAGGTAGAGAAATCTGCCTCCTCATCCTTTTTCTCAGGTTGCTTTTGTAGAGTCCTGATGAATTTCCAGAGTACATGTTTGATTTGGTTTCTTTTCATATTAAATTTCTTAACATTCCCATTAATCACAACTATTGTTTCCTGGAAGGGTTAGTCCATATTGTGTGGTCCATATTTAAATTGGTTTTTTGATGTCAGACGATATAAGAAGCTGATACCCCCGGCTAGACTGGATTAGAGTTCAATCCAGGGAAACCAGCAGGAGGAGAATCTTTCCATGTACACGTTGTAGGAAGTACTAGGCTAAGTAGGGTAGTAAGTCATTCTCTTTCTGAAGATGTCATGAATACTTTTCTGAAACTTTTTTATAAACAGGGTTTTAAATTTTATTTATAGCTCTCCTCCTATAAGGAATAGGCCACAAGTAGGGATCTATAGACCCTTTCCTGAGGAACCTAGTAGTCATGGGGAAACCGTCATTTGTTCTAACAAAACCTTTTGTAAGTGCAAATGGGTGTGCATCGTTGGTAAATTGGTATTTTAGCTAGCTTGTTACCTAGCATTTCCCCACTTTTCTTTTTTTATTCATAATCCCTTTGCACAAAAATGTAATCTCTTTCCCCACTTTCCTTCTTCTCCTCTCCCCTCCACAAAAACTGAGGAATATTTTGTCTTTTTTGACTGCTATGTGATATACTATATTTAATTTTAAAATTAAAAAAATTATTCAGATGAGTGACTGAAGATTGCAATATAAAATTTATGTTAAAATCTTAATTTATAAAAGACATTGTTTTGCTCATACCTGCTTAATATGATTCATACTTAGTTTTTTAACAATTTTGTGAGCAAAAGATGAAGGCTTAAAGAAATGAGTTTAAAATTAGCAATGTGGTTGATTTTGTGATCAAGTTTATATTAATGTGTATTTTTATAGGATCAAAAATAGAAACATTGGTATTTGGAACATTTGTATTTTAAAAAATATTTTAGTTATGAAAATTTTCAAAAATACAAACAGCTAAAAGGATTATATGATAGACCCACCACCAAGAGTCTAATGTTTAAATATATAAATATATTTGCTTTATCACATATTAGTCCATCACTCTGTCCCTCCATTCATCAATCCATCTTATTGCTGTGATACATTTTCCGTAAATTGAAGATTTCACAATAAATAACACGTTAGTGTGTTTATCATTAACTAGAATTCAGTTTTTGTTCATAATTTTTTTGTCTTTTTTATTTTTTTGGAACAAAGATGGCAACTTGTTTTTTTAAAATAATTGCTGTATTTTTTTCTAAATGATGAGATAAGACAGATTAAAGGCTGTGAAAGTTTCGTGGCAAATAGTGCACTAATTTGCATAATGTTTGTTCCCAGTAAATTAAAACCCAAATTGTGTGTAAGTATTGCTTTATTTTATTTAACACTAATTTTTGAAGAATTGGAGATCTCCAGAAGTTGTGCAAGAGTTTTGAACAGATGAGTAGAAATGTGGTGTTAATAAAGATTATTTTGAAAAAACATGTGCAGAACTATTATTGCTTTGGCCCTTAGTTGGCTTCTAATTGGACATTGGCATTCCTGTTTTTAATCAGTGGTTCTGTCATGTGTGATTTAAATGTGAATAAGATTAAAAACTGTGTAAAACTATATGCTAGGCAGAAATTCACTGAGCCCTGAACACACTCATCTCATTTCCATTTAATTTCAAGCATGTTCATTCCATATGCTCACTCAAGCTTTTCAATGTTAGTAAGAAAAGAGTATAAATAGTTCATTTTTAAAAATTAATGCATATTAATGTGGTCGCCAAGACTGCTCCAGTGCAGTAAAACTGAACCACATCAGCAGTAGTAAGTCGAAGCCTGCCGCTGGGAAATGCTGCCCCTCGGAAATGAATCTGTCGTTCTTAACCTTTACGTCCATGTGGGAAGTGGTCTTAGGTCTTCTCCTGTGGCTTGTTTTATTATATAATTGCAGGTTCCCAAGTCTTTTCTCCACTCTTTGTGGGCAGTGCAGATGTTTGAGCCTCTCTGAAATGGCGCATTTAAATCTGGCAGAGATTGATTTTTCTCCTCAGGTGTGCAGAGCTGGGATCGGGCAGAGCTGTGCGCTGACTGGGGAGCTTGCAGAGTGAGCAGGGCTTTGTTAAAGGCCCGAACTGCAAGTGCGAGTGGGGACCAGAAATACATCGTGAAAGACTTTGATCGCTGTCTTTTTAATAACTCCTATTTCAAAGGCCCAGTCCTAATACCATTTATGTAGTTTTAGACAGGAGGTAACTGGAAAATGGCTTCTCAGAACAATATATATAATAATAAATAGTTTGGTTCTGGTTAATTAAAATTGCCGTAGTTCATTTAATTTGAAAATTATGCCATCTGTGAGTGAACCTCACAATACAGTCAACTTTACGAGATTTGACTTGACTTTATTCTTTACAGTTAGAATAATATTTCCATTTAAGATTTTTTTCTCTTTCTCTCCTCTAAATGAAGGACCTGGGAAGAGCCCACAGGCAGAAGCCCAAGGTAAGCACACGGTGTCAGGCCCTGCTCAGCTAACCCTCCTCGCAGTTTGCAACATCTGGTCATACTGGATCAGAGAGTAGTACATAGAGTCTTGGGTGATGCTTCGTGGCTTATAGTTCTCTTTTTCTATTCTGATTTATATCAGCTTTTTTTTTTCTTTTTAATCTTCTTTAGCCTCCAGCACCTGAAGATCTTGCAGTGGTTTGTTTCACAAGTGGAACTACAGGTAAGTTTTGAAATAGAATTGCTTTTATGCATGTTCTCTGGAAGTCTACCCCACTCCGCCCACTTTTTTGGCTGACTTACTAGCTAACTGTAGATGGACTGAAAGCAGAAGAGATGAAAGTGATTCAAGTGCTGTCTTGGTGCTCTGTAAGATACTCTCAGAATCTAAGAGTGACATGTATGCCCTCATTCATTGAAGGTGACGTTAGATTCACCCATCTTCCTAGGGCAAACTATATCAGTGGTTCCCAGGAAGAGGGTTTTCCCCCTCTTATTGCTACATGCACCCTCTAAAATTTGGCTGTGTTAATAAAGATTGTTTAAGATAATTTTAAGATAAGTCATTGGACGATTGCAGGTTGCTTAGGAATCTAGTGTTACTCAACATTTGGCTTTCACAGGTATATCTAACAGTAGAGTCTTCGTGGCCCTAATTATAAGGGTTTCCAGAATTCTTTCATTTATGCCTTTCTTTGATCGAGTCTTTACACTCTAACTTTGTTCTGCTTCGTGTGTGCTCCACAGGCAACCCCAAAGGAGCACTGATCACTCATCGAAATATAGTGAGCGATTGTTCAGCTTTTGTGAAAATGACAGAGGTAACTTTTTGGGGTATTGTCATCTTTCTTCCTATTCATTGGTTGACATTAGGCCTCGAGAATGAAAGTGGCAAGGTGACACTACTGTGTGAGGTCCATGTTGTATTTAAACACTATTTGAAATATAGAATTGAAGTTGGAACTTTAACGCAGCCTAAGGTCACCTTCGCTCAAATGGTTTTCATTGTGGACCTAATCTCCAACTCTTGTTTGTGACCATTAAGGTGAATTGACAGATGGAATTTACTACAGCTTTTATATCGTAAAACATTGTTTGGATACTCTCCTATAAATATTTCCAGGAAAGGACAGAGAAGAGATGGACTCTCTTGTGCTTTTATCCACTGTCCCCGTGTTGGGAAAATAATATAAGTTGTCAATGAAATGTTAAAAGCTGCTGAAGGTTTTTGAATAAGTATTACTTATTGTGGTCAATTGGACTTCCATCATATGAGAAGGATTAAAGCCTCAAAGTTAAAATAATTTGCTATAATTTTAAAGTTTGCTATCCCAGTGTCCTAGTCTTTTCAGGTTTCCATAACAGAATGCCACAGACTGCTGGCTTAAACAACAGATGTTTATTTTCTCACACTTCTGGAGGCTAGAAGTCCAGGATTGACTGCCAGCAAATTCGGTTTCTGGTGAGGGCTCTCTTTCTGGCTTGCAGACAGCCACCTTCTAGCTGTGTCCTCACATGGTCTTTCTTCTGTGCACGTATGGAGAGAGTAAGCTCTGGTGTCTCTTCCTCTTCTTATAAGGACACCAGCCTTATCAGATCAGGACCCACCTCCAAATATGGTCACATCAAGGCCCCATCTCCAAATGTATTTGGAGTTAGGACTTCAACATATGAATTTGGAAGGGGGAAAGGGACATAATTCAGTCCATAACACCAAAACTGTATTCAAACTTGCCTTTTAAAAAGGTACTTGAAGCTGGGCACTGTGGTTCATGGCCATAATCCTAGTCCTCTGGGAGACCAAGGCAGGAAGAGGGCTTAAGGTCAGGAGTTTGAGACCAGCCTGGGCAATATAGCGAGACCGTATCACTACAAAAAAAAAACTTGACTAGGCATGGTGGCACATGCCTGTAATCCCAGCTACTGGGGAGGCTGAGGAGGGAGGATCACTTGAGCTCAGGAGTTTGAGGCTACAATGAGCTATGATTGTGCCACTGCACTCCAGTCTTGGTGACAGAGCAAGACCATCTTTAAAAAAAATTTTTTTTTAAATAAATAAAAAGGTACTTGGGCAATATAATGCCTTTCCTTCATACTCTTCATGTTTAACATAATTTGCTTTTGCAATCTCTTGGGAGTATTCTGTAGCCCTATTTTGTGGCAGGTGCCTGTGCTTGATGGTTTGGGGGAATGAACATCTTTGGTGGCTGCAAGGAGATTGATCTTTGGGGGATCTTGCCACTTATTTTACTCCACTCACATTTTCTTAGTTCCAAATACCTTTTTTAGAGGTGTATGCTTTGTAAACAGAGTTCAACATGTAGTACCTTACCAAAGTGAAATTTTAATTTCCTATTTGGCCTTCAAAGAAAACTTAAAATGCATTGGTGGCTCATTGAGGCAAATAATTGCAGACCTTTATTTAAAATCAATTATATCAGTACAAAAAATAGGGGCCTAAAAAAATCAATTATAATATCAAGGGGAATTCTTAACTTTGTAAAACTTGTAATCATAATAATGGATATAATTTTTGTACTAAATCAGAAAATTGAGAAGTATAGGTATTATCAAATCTGATTTCTTAACTATATAACAATTTCATACTGAGAAGTACTAGTTGGGATGCAGGTCACACTTGAACAAAATCAAGCTAAGATTGTAGCATGCTCAGCCTATGTCCAACACTTCTGGGGCTGCTGTGTTTGCCCAGGACTGGTGCTGTTATCCATCGTTACATTATTATTAAGGGTGACCCAGCTTTGGGGAGAGGGAGGGCATGGCTCAGAAATAAGTCCATCACCCCCTAGGTAACTTGACAATGCCCTCATTTCTTAGTGGACAGTGGACAGCTACGATTGGACACCCTGTTTTGGCCAGAATTCTTTATGTTAGTAATACAAACAGTCCATGCAAACCCTCACTGTGCCTGCCACTAAGTAAGGCCCATTCTAGGGGAAACCAGATGTCCAAACTTAATCTGCCTGTGGACCCATCATGATTAGCATTTCATGGGAGAGCAAATTCCCTGGTGCTGGATCTGAGGTTGTGTTAAATAAAGTGTGATATTTTTTGTGGAGTAAAGTAAGGCTTTAAGGTAAAAGTATTAATCAAACTCAAATATTCTGGATACATTTATACTACAAATAACATTTATACTATAAATAGAAGGATCTTGGAAATCTAATTTATCTTCTCTCCTCCTTTCCCTTTGCAACATAATGTGCTAGCTTATATTGGAATGGATTTTATATTTCTTATCTTAAGGTGGAATTGAACTTGCTGGGTAGCGGGGTACTATAAATCTGAAATACTATTCAGAGCACATAATCCCTTAACATTTTAATTTGAGCCAGATTTTCCTTGTTTTGATGAAAGTCCTGAAGTGGATTTACTTTGTCATTGGGAATGACTTCTACTCTATTTGAACAATTGAGGTATTGCTTTTCATTTCATTCTTTGGCGAGAAAAAATTGCACACCATAAGCAAAAGCTGTTTCTCCTTAGTGTTGAGGTACTATGTGCTCTGAAATAAAATGGAAAGTTCCTGGGAATCTTAATGCCTTTCTGCTTTGCTGGTGTCTTTGCTTACAGAATACAGTCAATCCTTCCCCAGATGATATTTTGATATCTTTCTTACCTCTGGCCCACATGTTTGAGAGAGTTGTAGAGGTAGGCATGTAGTTTTGTTTTCCTTGATTGTTTGCTTGTTTGTTTGTGTTCTGCTAAGTTGTTGTGTTTTACAGAAAGCACTTTTCTTGAATGCCAGTGACACACACATTTCGTTTTTACCACTTGCACACATGTATGAGCAGCTCATGGTGGTAAGTTGGACGTGCACCCTGTCATCCCCATAGGTAAAATATTTGCTCAGCCCCATTTTAGAAATGGTACAAATTATTTGAAAGAGTATACTTTCTTTTCCTGGGTCTGAACTGGATACTTGAACTTTAATCATCTGCTTTAAAATTAGAATCTCAAACTTTTGAAGGATACTAATTATGGGCATGATTCCAGTAAGATTAACTGTGAAAGTAAAATTTTTATTAATTCAATCCTACAAAACCTAGTGAGGCTTCTATTCTGTAAGAAGTTTCTATTTTTAAAAAATAAAAAGGAAAACAAAACATTTTTTTTAAAGTCTCCATTTTTGATTGTGCCTATTCATAGTGCACAAGTTGGCATAAGACTAATTTTTTCACCAATATGCTAAGTGACCTTGGAAAAGGAAGATGATCTTTTAGTTGACCTTTCCCTGGGCTCCCTGTATACAACTGTGCGACTAATTTAAAAACTGACCAAGAACCACCTTTTTTCCTTCTCGGACAATTTTGGATTTTTTACTGCAGGAAGAACAACGGACACCATTCATTGAGTTAGCAAATATTTGTTGAGCGCCGGCTGTGTGCCAGGTGCTGTGCTGGGTGTTGGAGACAGGTGACTGATAGTGAGCCCACACGCCGTAGCCACTGCCCTGTCGGGTTTACTTACCCCTAAAGGATCAAGGGTGGTTAGATCCCATCTTCCATTTGTTGCTTCTGCTTCTAGCATAGCTTGGGATCTTTTGAATGTATAAATCAATCTCAGATGAGTTGCTCATGGACCGTGTGTACCTGACTAGTTTTAGAGGTGTGCCTAGGAGGCAGGCCGCACCAAACAAAAGCCTCCTGAGCTTTAATTTTGAAAGAGTGATCCACGGTGTACCTTTCTTGTGGTTTCTGCTTTCAAGCCAGAGAACATTTGTACTTCCATCACATTATCTTTTGAATCTTCTTTTCTTTTTTAAATTGAAAATAGGCAAATTGGCTGGGTGTGGTGGCTCACACCTGTAATCCTAGCATTTTGGGAGGCTGAGGCAGGAGGATCGCTTGAGCTCAGGAATTCAAGATCGGCTTGAGCAAGAGCAGGACCCTGTCTCTACAAAAAAATAGAAAAATTAGCCAGGCGTGGTGGTGCATGCCTGTAGTCCCAGCTACTCAGGAGGCTGAGGCAGGAGGATCACCTGAGCGTAGGAGTTTGAGGTTGCAGTGAGCTACGATGACGCCACTGCACTCTATCCAGGGTGACAGAGCAAGACTCTGTCTCAAAAAAAAAAAAAGGCAAAGTGTCAAGTCCATATGGCTTAACAGCACAGTTAAAAAAACACGCAGTATATTACAGCTGAATGACGAGCCACTGTGGCATTAGATATTCTGGGGTCTTAACTTCATTATGTTTAGTGGCTTTTCAGAAATTTTTAGTTAGATTCACATAAAAGAAAATGAGACTTTAATGAGCTGGGATGGTAGCAAGGAGTTAAGTTTTTATTTTGAAAATAAATTAGATCTAAAGTTTCTCGGAGGCTAAAAATATTTGCAGTATATAATGCCATGTCATTCATTCAACAATTTTTATCACAAAGCTGAAATAATAGAGCCTCTGTGATCATCACTAAAAGCAGCATAGCCTAGTTTCATACTAACTCCTGTATCTTCAGGATGATCAAGAGAAATGCCACATCTCCATGTGGTACAATGACCAGTAAATGCATGTGCATTTTTTAAAAAGCTACATACATTTATGAACTCTTAAGATTTCTGGAAACTGGCCTGAAATGCTAAAACCAAAGTCTTGTGTGTTGCCTGCCTGCCTGCCATGTGCCCCGTGCTGCAGTGGTAAACTGTTGTTTCTCTTTGCCTCTGTAGTGTGTAATGCTGTGTCATGGAGCTAAAATAGGGTTTTTCCAAGGAGATATCAGGCTGCTTATGGACGACCTCAAGGTGCTTCAACCCACCGTCTTTCCTGTGGTTCCGAGGCTGCTGAACCGCATGTTCGATCGAGTAAGTTCCAAGCGGCAAAGTGTGGGGACAGACTGCGGACTCTGAGGCAGGGGCTCGGGTCTGCATTGGGCTTAGCGGTGTCCCATCCGTGTAACCCTGCACAAGCCGCTTACTCCTGCGGAAGTTCAGTTCACGCATCTGCACAGTGAGGATACCTTTACCTCGCAGTCGTCGGTAAGGATTGCAAGAGAAAACACATGAACACACCTTGTAAACTGAAGGCACGGTACAGGTGCAAGCTGGCAGGGCATTTTATTTTTGCAAGAAACCCTTTGAGCCTCTGCTTCTCATCTACAAGATGGGCTATCCCCTCTTGTCCCTGCTGCCTGTCTCTTGAAGTCGCTAATTGGATCACGTAAGAATAACGACTGTGGAATGGTCTTCTTAACGGTGAATCTCCATGCACATGTAAAACATAGTAAGCAATCCTTAGCCATGTTGACAGAGGCGGCTCAGCCTTGGCAGGGCCCGAGAGAACGCCAGCGCCTCCACGGTGGTGCATCGTGGTGTGGACTGCACGGCTGAGCCACGCCTGCGTGTGGCCTGGGCAGTCTCCACGTGAATTTTCGTGGGGCAGTATTAATACTCTTTATTTTCAGTCAGTGCTTTTGTTATCTCTGAGAACCTGCTTATTTTTTAACAGTTTTTTAAAAAAAATTTTTTAAACAATTTTATTGAAATGTAATTCACACTCTGTACAATTCAGCTACTTAAAGTGTACAACTCAAAGTTTTTTAGTGCTTGTACAGTTCTGCAGCCACCACCACAGGCCATTTTAGAACATCTTCCCCACCTCAAAAAGAAACCCGTTACCTGCTCTTTGGCTATCATCCCATCCCCCAAGTCCCCTCCAGCCCCAAGTGACCACTGGTCTACATCTGGAATCTAGAGATTCCTCCATTCTGGGCTTCCATGCGAATGGAATCATGCCACGTTCTTTGGTGACTGGCAGCTCTCAGGAACATATTTTAAAGGTTCATCCATGTAGCGCGTTATCAGTACTTCACTCCTTTAAATAGCCAAGTAATGTTCCACTGTGCATATATAACACATTTTATTTATCCATTCCTTCATCGATGGCCATTTGGGTGGTTTCTAGCTTTTGGCTATTATTAATAACGCTTCAAGTTTGCCTGTGGACGTATGTTGTCATTTCTCCGAGTGCATCCCAGGAGCGGAGTCGCTGGCCCTGTGGCACCTGTGCTGAAGTGTTAGAGGAACGGCCAGGCCACACTGTGTCATGTCCCCGTGCCTCCACATCCTCAGCAACACTGACGACTGTCTGACTTTGATCCTAGCCATCCTCGTAGGGGCGGAAACATTCTTGCTTCTTGCCTTCCTAGATCTTTGGACAAGCCAACACCACGCTGAAGCGATGGCTCCTGGACTTTGCCTCCAAGAGGAAAGAGGCAGAGCTTCGCAGCGGCATCATCAGAAACAACAGCCTGTGGGACAAACTGATCTTCCACAAAATACAGGTGACAGACAGACTCACAGCCACTAGTTCTCACGTAGACTAATTTAGGTTTCAGGGTTTCTACGAGGCTTTTTTTTTTTTTCTGAAGAGAGACGTGAAGGTGAGGGAGAGAGTGCACCTTTGACTGATCCTGGCACGTGTCTAAAGATAAAGGACAAAGGCATTAAGCAAACTTCAGTCTCCAAGATAAACCTGAACAATATTGTAGCTATAGCTAAAGGATTCAGGGTATTACAGGCTTTCTCATTCTCCATTTTGTTTAGCTTTTCTGGAACAAGTATGTCACTCTTGAGGTAATTTTTTGAAGCATGAATGATAAAGAATGTACAATAATATGTCCCCCCAAAATGCCCAAATTGTGGTAATTGCCATAAACCCACCGTGGTCTTGTTCTAATTCCCTAAAACGCCCATCAGCAGAGGTGCTGGCTTGCGTCCAGACCCGCTGAGAGGGAATGAGGCAGCTGCAGGTAGAAACAAGCTCCAGCCCTGGGTCGCTGTGCACCGTGCTTTCTCTGTGCACCGTCCGAGTGTGCGTTTGGTGTGGCCTGCAGAGGAGCTGGTGGATTAGGGCACGGGGGTCCCAAGCAGGTATCTTTGCCTAAAGTGCCCACCGACTTCCAGCTGTGTAACCCTCGCTTCCTCCTCCTCTCTCTGCTTTGCAAGTCAAGCCTGGGTGGAAAAGTCCGGCTGATGGTCACAGGAGCCGCGCCCGTGTCTGCCACTGTGCTGACGTTTCTGAGAGCAGCCCTCGGCTGTCAGGTGAGGCAGGCCTCGTGTCCCCTGATTCCCCAGACTTTAGGGTGCCAAGTCCCCTTAAAAAGCATTTTTATTCTCTTTGGGTATCTGCTTTTTAAGTGACAAAATTATATATATTTATGGTATACAATGTGATGTTTTGATATAGGTATACATTGTGGAATGGCTAAATTGAGCCAATTGACATATGCTTTAACCTCACATGCTTTTCATTTTTTTGTGATGAGAATACTTCAAATCTACACCCTCAGCAACTTTCAAGTATACAATACATTGCTGTCAACTATAGTCACCATCTTGTACAATAGATCACTCGACCTTTTTCCTCCTAACAGAAACTTTGTGTCCTTTGACCAACATCACCCCCGTGCTTCCCACCCCCGATTTTGTGCGTGTGTCTTATTTTTGTTTGGACAGTATGTTATTACTAGGTTGCTTGGAGAAGGAAGCATATATATGTTGGCACCTTAGGCAGGGAAATGTGAGTTTGTGTCGCCATTTATGTAGTTTTCTCTAGGGTAAGACACAAGATGCGTTTTTAGAGTCGGGCGTGCAGGTGAATGGGCCACAGGTGATACACCTACCTGCAGACCACACTGAGAACCTATTTTAAAGTGGGCGGGGGGACGTGGTGGCAGACAGGACATGTGTGGGATTCACCCCTGAACTGCCAAAGCAAGTACACTCCGGGTGGGTGCCGACCCGTCATGTAGGGGTTCTCCTTTGCTTGTCTGCAGGAAGTTATGTAGAAAGTGGACGTGGGTGTTTGGCGTGGGGGTGCAGATGTGTGGGTGCCGGCGTAACACATGTTGGACCACTGAATGAAATTACTAAGCAGGCCATTTGAGACGAGATTGCACCAGAATCAGCCATGCGTCAGGAGTTGGTGGGACTTGATTAATTGTGCACTTCCAGCAAAAGTGTGACAGTGCCATCCTTAGTAATGTCCATCTCTTGGTCCCCCAGTTTTATGAAGGCTACGGACAGACTGAGTGCGCTGCCGGGTGTTGCCTGACTCTCCCTGGAGACTGGACAGCAGGTATGAGTGGCACGTGGGTCCTTTTTGAAGTATTATTAATTGAATTAGGTTATTGGAGTTACTGGAATTGAGTTAATCATTGATTCGTTCATTAATCAACTGAAATAACTTAATAATTTAATAACATTAATAACTTAAATAACTGCTGTATCTCAGATAATTAGGCCTCGAGGCAAACAATCTTATAAATCAGGGTGCTGTAGGGAAAAGGCTGTCTGTGGCTGAGGGTGGTGGAGTTGGGGGTCTGACTGTAAGGCGTCGTGGCCATAGAGATTCACTAGACCTCAGTGGTGACATCTGGGAAAGGGTGGCCTTTGTGCCAGAGTGAAAATGTCTGGCCCAACAGGGCTTCCCAGTGATTGCTCAGGGTCTCATTATTTGCTGGTAATCTTAATCCACAAATAGTTATTAAATTTATACTGTGTGCTGTGCTAGGCGTTGGGACTATAGACAGGAATAGATACAAGTCCTTTTCCACAAAAGGACAAAGGGGAAGGACAAACACAAATAACTGATTGTGCACCTGTCCTGTCTATGATGGGTGCTTACGATGTAATCCCAACAACATCCCTGCGAGACAAGTCCTGGTACCTCTGAGAGGAAATTATAGATCGTTGCTTAAATAGCATGTAAATATGTATAAGAATTTACACAGCATTATGCTTCAGAGCCAGGATGTCAACCCAGTCTGACTGCAAAACTTCTGTGCTTCCTCTATGTTAGTAGTACATTCTGTGCTGTGATTGATGACTTTCCCTGCCTGCCTCGGTGTGTTATAAATATTAGCACCATCTAGTAACTTAGATGCTGGTATATAGCGTTATCTAAAAACATAACTCTACTGGGATTGACACAGATAGTCTATGAATCTTCTTCATTGTGTTTAGTTATTAACTCCAACTTCCTTATCAGCCACAGAATTTGGGATAGGGACCGCTATAAGCTCAAATTATGAAAACAAAGAAAGGATTACTTGTGACATTTAAAACATATCTAATGTATTATTTTTTATTTTGGAAAGGACAACCCAATCTTAACACCCTTTGGTAAGAGAGTTAAGTTAGCTATGGAAATAAGCACTGTCTTATCTCACTAAGCTGAAATATAAAATATGCTCATTCATACTTAAGAAAATAAAGGTCATGTTGATCAGAACCAGGTGGAGCGTGAGGTCTGCAGAGCTGCACGTGCTGTCTCCTTACGGAGGACAGGGACGTTAAGAAGCCTGTATCTGGGAGCAGTGGCAAGTAACGGGCAGGGCTGTCAGACTGCAGAAGCTGGGTAAAAGTTTTAGAAAGCTTGGTTCCGGGTGTTTGTAGTGACCCTTAAAACCAGAGGCCAAATTATTTACAAATAATTCAGAGCATCAAACTTGGGAGGGGTCCTAAAGAGACTTACATTTTTGTCTCTATTCTAGGCATAAACTCTCTTAAATTATTTTATCAGGGAGAGAATGGCTGTGATTGCAGAAACCAGAAGTTTATACCAGATGTTCTTAGCATGAGGAGACGTGTTTGTTATAAAAATAATTTGAGCTGAGGTTATTAGTAGCCCCCTTAGGAATGATCATTTGCTCATTCGATACACAGGCCACGTTGGGGCCCCCATGCCTTGCAACTTCATAAAGCTCGTCGATGTGGAAGACATGAATTACATGGCTGCCAAGGGCGAGGGTGAGGTGAGTAGAAACGCCATTGGTCCCTTACCCCACTGCCATTTCCTGCGATAGCTGGCCCTTGCGAGCACTGTGCCACGTCCCAGCACAGCTCACTGGAGCCATCCAGGCGATCCTGGAGTCGGACAGACTTCTTTCTGAAGGTCCATTCACGTTCAGTTCTTGAGGTGTGGGGTGGAGGGACACTGATGCCTGCCTCCTTCTGCCTGGCAGGGGAGGGATTTGGGCCCAAGAGTATGTGAAGCTCTGGCAGCCTGAGTGCCCGGGAACCTCCTTCCGGCTGCTAATTGCCCTGAATAGCTATTAGGGAGCCACCGGCTACTAGATGGAGCCTTGTTACTTACGAGTGATTTCGTCCCCTGTGGGCTTTCTGGCAGCTTTGAGCCGGAACCCAGGGCAAACATTAGCCCTACAATTTGACTGCAGCCGAGGTAATTAAGAAAGGGCTCTGGTTAGTCCCTCTGGATCATGGAATTCAGGCCTTCTAGCTAAAGGTTAGGACACACACACACACATGCCAGTTTTCTTTGGCGAAACCCCAGTAAATGCCATTAACAGATGGTCTTCTTTTCTTTAGGTGTGTGTGAAAGGGCCAAATGTATTTCAGGGCTACTTGAAGGACCCAGCAAAAACAGCAGAAGCTTTGGATAAAGATGGCTGGTTACACACAGGGGACATTGGGAAATGGTTACCAGTAAGTTATTGCCTCCCTGTTCACCAACGGTTTTGTTCCACTGCTGTAGGGAAGAAAATACCCCATCTGCAGTACAGCTGCCACGTGGCAGCGGCTCCCCGAGTTTTCTCTTTCCCTTTCTCCTTGTTGAGTGGTGGGATGCAGACGCTCCCATTTCCTGCCGGGGATAGGTTTATCCCCTTTGCATACTTGCTTAGGGTTTTCACTTTCACTTTAGCAAATATGTTTTGTTTTGATGCTTAACATCAATTCTGGTTGCTGTTTCCCGTTTGGAATCCAAAGAGACGAGGGCTCTTTGCAATATCAATGCTGTGCCTTGATGTTGGGGTCTTTGTTAAACAAGTTGTGGTAGACTGCCAGGAATGTAGGGTGGGCAAGAATTCGGGAATAAATGTGTTTCTTAGGTTTGTCATCTCATTAAAAATACAGTGTTTCTTGGATTAGACCAACTCTTTGAATATAGTCTTGGAATCATTTACTGTAGAGAGATTCCAGAGAGTCTATCTTGGGAGCGAGAGACTTGTGCAAGAAGCCTTGTCTGTCACATCCATGAGCTTGATCAACTCTGTTTGCTGTGGTAACAACCACTGCTTTTTCTAAGTTAGTACTCTATTAAATTACAAGCATTAAAAATGGCTAATATAATTTTTATTGTCTGATTCTTATAGATTTAATTCTACAAGAATGCTTAATTCTCTGGAATGTTTATTGATTAGAAAAATGCCTCTCACAATTAATTCAGGTTTCATAATACCCAAGCTATTTAGAAATAAAAGCCAGGCACAGTGGCCCACACCTATAATCCCAATACTTTGGGAGGCTGAGGCAGGAGGATTGCTTGAGGCCAAGAGTTCAAGGCCAGCCTTGGCAATATAGCAAGACCCTGTCTCTACAAAAAAAAAAGAATGAATGAATGAAAGAAATTAAATCCCTCTCTTCAAGTTCAAAAGGGTTGAAATATCAGTTCTAACTCTAGCTCTGGCTCTCATGAACACATCTCATAATCTCTCTGGGCCTCAGTCTGCTCCTTTTGAAAATGGAGATCTGGTGTGGAATGAGAAAACCCTAGAAACTTTCTGACAGATGACTTTTGGAGGCATGAGAATGGCCCTGGGGTGGGGATGGGGTTTTGCTCATGGAGACAAGCACGACCCGCGCTTGGATGCTAGTGAGCACTCCCACAGTTACGGTGTTAAGCAGGTGACTGACTCTTCCCAAAGGGCCAGGAGCACCCCTTCCAAACAGTGCAAAAGGAAACTGAAATTCTGCCTTGGTGTAGTGAACATATCTTGAACCCTTACTCTGTGCAGAGCACTGTGGGAGGAGAAGTCTGTGTCCCTGCTCCCACGTGGTGAGCCAGATGTGTATGTGCCTAGTCCAGGTAGGAGACTACACGAAGCAGGCTGAGATAAGGAAAACAAAGCCCTGTTCTCCTCTGGCTGACACGTCACTGGTGCCAAGTGGTGCAGCTGAATGAGCGTGGGCTCTGGGGCTCTTTCTCTGTCTTTGTACTTGGCTGAATGGCCTCAGACAAGTTACTCAGTCTCTCTAAGCCTTAGTTTCCCTCCCTGTAAAATGGGATGATAACCAGCCTCTGTGAGATGTTCATTAAACGATAGCACACATCTAATATTGTGTACTGTATTGTGACTGATCCTGGGTGGAAACCAGCCATAGACCCATTCATAGCCCCCTCCTCTCTGATAAACAGAATGGCACCTTGAAGATTATCGACAGGAAAAAACACATATTTAAGCTGGCACAAGGGGAATATATAGCACCTGAAAAGATTGAAAATATCTACGTGCGAAGTGAACCTGTCGCTCAAGTGTTTGTCCACGGGGAAAGCTTGCAGGTATGTGCTTTCTGAGCTGTGAGAATCAGTTCCCAGGCATTGCTAGTGCATTGTACTCTGGGGGCTTTAAATGCAATTGAAAGTTTGAGACGAGTATAAATTGGCTTTTGTGTCTGATGTGCTGGAATGTCATTGTCCCACTGTTGGTTTTCGCTGCTTGGCATTTCCTACATGGAAAAGTTCGTTCTCTTTAATTGCCATGTTTTTATTTTACCAAGAGTGGTCCGGTGCACCAAGGAAAGTTAAATAAAGATATTGGGGGTTGGGTGCTGTGTATTTCTAATTTAATTATGAAGGAAAATATTGATATGGAATATAAGAATGTTGAAAATTCTAAACATATTAAACCCAGCTTATTTATGAGGTGCCTCCTAATCATTTTTGAGCAAATTGTGGTTGTGAACCAAGAATACTCAAAGTTGAAAATCAAAATCAATATTGCAGTGAAATATGTACAGTATTTACCAAATGTTGGACAGATGGTGGCAAGGAAGAGAAGGGGTCTGGTTTCCTAAAAGTCAATCTTTTGACAAATCTTAAGATTTCAAAATTATTTTAGAAAGATATTATCTTATAGAGGAAGTGTACTTATTTTTCTTTGAGATTGTACCTATCTTTCTTTGATCTAGAATCTTACCACGCTTTTGGCCAGGCGCGGTGGCTCACGCCTGTAATCCTAGCACTCTAGGGGGCCAAGGCAGGAGGATCACTCAAGGTCAGGAGTTTGAGACCAGCCTGAGCAAGAGTGAGACCCCCCTGTCTCTACAAAAAATAGAAAGAAATGATCTAGACAGCTAAAATTATATCTATAGAAAAAAATTAGCCGGGCATGGTGGCACATGCCTGTAGTCCCAGCTACTCGGGAGGCTGAGGCAGGAGGATTGCTTAAGCCCAGGAGTTTGAAGTTGCTGTGAGCTAGGCTGACGCCACGGCACTCTACCCTGGGCAACAGAGTGAGACTCTGTCTCAAAAAAAAAAAAAAAAATAGAATCTTACCATGTTTTTGATTTTTATTTAATTTTATTGTTACTAGATTATAAAGAGTGAGGTATTAGATATTTAAAAGAATGAATCTGTATAAATTTTCTTTCCTTTTTTTAAAGTAGTTATCTGATACCTATCACCTCGTTTATTTATCCAACCCTATTTTATAAAAATAAGTATACACAAAAGTAACTAAAAATTAGAGTTTTGTTAGATTTTGAATTCTAGTGGTTCTTTAAAAACATTAATTGTGAAATTCCTGATGCCATCTATATTTTAGAGCCAGGAGCTCTTACCCTGGGTTCCGTGACCTCCTGGGCAAGGGAGTAGCACATTCTGAAGAAAGGCGCCATAACTTCCATCAGAGCCTCCCAGAGGTCCATACAAAAAAAATGAAGAACCACTATTTTAGAGCACTTGGATCAAGCCATGTAATAACTCACTTGTCTGTGTTCAAGGCATTTCTCATAGCAATTGTGGTGCCAGATGCTGAGACATTATGTTCCTGGGCCCGAAAGAAAGGATTTGATGGGACTTTTGAGGAATTGTGCAGAAATAAGGTAAGGTTCTGCAGGGTCCGGTCTGTCTTCTGCATCTCAACTTTGCATTAAATGTACCTAAGCTTATGCAGGTACCCCCAACAGTGGAAGTATCTTCTTTTTTTTTCATTTTATTAGGATGTCAAAAAAGCTATCCTAGAAGACATGGTGAGAGTTGGGAAGGATTCTGGTCTAAAACCATTTGAACAGGTATGATTTTCATCTAAATGCATGGATTCCTGTAAAACAAATTTTTGATTTGAAGATTTTTTACAAGTAGATTCTATAGGCAGATGAGATGACCTAAAGAAATACATGAATAATAAGCCAGGCGCGGTGGCTCACTCCTGTAATCCTTGTACTCTGGGAGGCTAAAGCAGGAG
Organism: Varecia variegata; assembly: GCA_028533085.1. Classification (NCBI taxonomy): domain Eukaryota; kingdom Metazoa; phylum Chordata; class Mammalia; order Primates; family Lemuridae; genus Varecia; species Varecia variegata. Next base: position 139,864,911 of record CM052440.1, read on the forward strand.
GGTCGCTTGAGGTCAGGAGTTCAAGACTGGCCTGAGCAATAGTGAGACCCCCGTCTCTATTAAACATAGAAAAATTAGCCGGGCATGGTGGCATGTGCCTGCAGTTCCAGCTACTTGGGAGGCTGAGGCAGGAGGATCCCTTGAGCCCAGGAGTTTGAGGTTGCTGTGAGCTAGGCTGACGCCACGGCACTCACTCTAGCCTGGGCAACAGAGTGAGACTCTGTCTCAAAAAAAAAAAAAAAGAAAGAGAGAGAAAAGAAATACATGAGAAACGGAATGTTTTGATAAAGGAAAGGTTTTTTAACCAAGGGCGTGAATTCTGTTTTCCTGTGGAGGTCAGAATACAATCCTGAATTCTGTCCTAAGAGTAGAATGCTTTACCTTTGTGGAGAAAGTACAGCTTGGCTGAAGTGAGAGGATGGATTGGATGGCCGTGAGAGTCTTGATCCTCCTTTCGGGCTTACATGCTTTTTAGACTGGATCACCTGTGTCCTCTTTCCTCTGCTAACAGCCTTGTTTATTTGCAGGTCAAAGGCATTGCGATACATCCTGAATTATTTTCTATTACCGATGGCCTCCTGACTCCAACAATGAAGGCGAAAAGGCCGGAGCTACGGAACTATTTCAGGTCACAGATAGACGAACTTTATTCCACCATCAAGGTTTAACGTGAGAAAGAACGCTCAGAAGAAACGGCACACCTCCACGGTCTCCTGTTCTACTGATGGCCTTCGTGTTGGTAATTTTGACGACAGCAAGCATAGGGAAGGAAACGTGCGCGTTTCCCTTGTCTACTCGGGGTTCTTGTCATAGGAATATTAGAGGAAATGGAACACTGCCTTATAGTCACCTCGTGTTGTAGACCATGTTTATGGTGATATATACGATTCCCAAAATGAGCCTTAAAAATTGTAAAGGAAAAACTATAAACGTGTTAAGTTATTTGAAACTTCCTCAGTTAAAAAGGCGGGTTTTAAAACTTCTGTCTCCCTGTTTTTCTAACCAAGGGGTTAGGACTGTGCTATCTCTGAGCTGTCTGCTACTTGCTGCAAATGCTGCAGTCCTCTGCTGCTCTAAAGAGTACAGTGCACTGGAGGGAAGCTGTCCCTTGAAAAACAAGAACAATTGTCCCGGCTGGAGAATGTCACAAGCGGACCAGAGATTTTTTTTTAATCCCTGCCACCGACCCTTCTGCATCTCACAGGCACTCACACAGCCCTTCCGACTCATAAGGGTTATGAAACTCATGCTCTTCTCCGCAGTCCCCTCTTGTTCCTGTTGGAGCATAAGGTTTCCAGTAAACCTAAGGACAGATCCAACTCAGAACAGTGCAGGTACGGAGTCTCCGACCGATTCTCACTCGCAGCAGAATGCTCTCAGACTCTGTTCTCCAGACCTGAATCCCTCCATCCCTTCCCAGGGATTATTTGAAAATCTGCCTTAGGTTCAACAGTGAAGACAAGCATTTCAAGAAAGAAAGAATTACCTGGGTCAACCATGCTCAACTGTGATGCCTGAATAACTGTCTACTTTATCTTCACTGAACCACTCACTCTGTGTGTGTAACGGCCAACGGATTTTTAATATGGTTTTCATATCAAAAGATCGTGTTGCGAATAACTTGCTTTTCTCTCCCCCAAAATAAACTCTCAGGCAAAGCATGTCTTTAAAAATATTAAGGGAGTAGATATACTTGGGTACTTACTGAAATGGACAGAAATAAACAAATGTTCTTATAGCATAATGCTACCTGATTTCTATGAAATGTATTTGACAAGCCAAAATTCTAGGATGTAGAAATATGGAAAGATCATTTCCTGGGATTAACTTCTCAAGGGATTTTTTTTTTTTACATTAATTTGGGAAATTAACAGCGTTTTACTTTATTTCGAGTCTTGGCCACATTTGACTGGATTGAGCTGTCATTTATACATTTAAAGCAAATGTTTTTGGATATGTGAGAGTACATGTATTATACAAGCACAACAGGGTTTGCACTAAAGAATTGTCATTGTAATAACACTATTTGGTAGCCTAACTTCATATGTATTCTTAATTGCACAAAAGTCAATAATTTGTCACATTGGGGTTTTGAATGTTTGCTTTAAGTGTTGGTTATTTCTATGTTTTATAAACCAAAACAGAATTTCCAAAAACAATGAAGGAAACCAAAATAAATATTTCTGCATTTCAAGTGAGTGAAGCATCTCTTTTAATGTCAGGTTTAATATTCCAGACAGCCTGTGACGTGCACGAAGAGCAAGAATGGCCCTCAGCCTCCAAATTTTCCCAACTGTGTCCTCCCCTTACTTAGGTCACCCTCTTCTAGCTCGGTCATCTCTGACACCAACAGACACTGACCTGAGCCTCCCACCAGTTGTCTCTGGGCAATAGTCCTAATGTTTTGTGGAGAAGAAAATCATGATGTGAATAATAGGGATAGTCCTAAAAATGTATCTTCTTTGCTGGAAAGCTACATTTCAGGAGACATTGGCTATAATTGGTGGTTCTGCGGTAGATTGAATTCTATATCTTAGTAATTCTCTTACCATAGAACTGTTTTTAGACGGTATCTCATTAGGCAACTTTTCTTTTCCATAAGTATTAATCAATCCCCCAGTTTCTTCCAAGCCTATCATAGTTAGATCTGTTGTCTTCTCTTAAATTTATGTGTGATGTGGTATGTTTGTTTTTTTCCCCCAAAGCCCAAGCCCTACAGTATGTCCAGTAAGGCTTCCAGTCCTTTCTGCCTTTTTTATTTATTAAAATCCTTATTTTAGCTGGGTAGAGAGCCTGTTTGACTCCCGGGGAGTCAGGAAGAAGGGTGGGCAGCTCTTTTTGACTGTGAAGGAAGCCAGGTGAATGGGTGGTAACTGGAGAGAGGTGAGTTTTTGCTTGCAGGTGGTGGTGGTTTCTAGGATGGGAGGTACTAGAGCATAATGACACGCTGATGGGAACGATCCAGAGAGCGAGAAAGTGATGATTTGGGAAAGAAGGGAAAGACAGCTATCCGGAGAGGGTGGGAGGATTAGAACCGAAGTTAAGTGGGGAGATTGGCCATTGATAAGACACTTGAGTTGCAACAGGAGAGGAAATGGAAAATGTGAGTTAGATGCAGGCAGACCCATGGTGATTAGGGTGGGAAGATTAGGGAGCTTCTATCTGAATACTTGTATTTCTTCAGCTAAGTATTATCTCCTTGTTATGGATGAGGAAATGACAACTTGGAGAGATCAGCTACCTACCCAAGTTCAGACGCCTAGTAAGTGGCTGAGCTGGATTTTGCTGGACTCCAGGGCCTCTCCGTGCCTAGGTCACCTTTTTTGCTGTCCCTTCCCCTCTGTGGTGTGATGCCCAGTGCCCTGAGCATCCAGTCACTGTTGAGTAAGTTTTCTTAATTAGCCAATCCTCAGGTGCAGTTAAACTTTCCTTTGCAGATATACCTGTTCGCAGTTTTAAGTGAGCCATGCCATAATGGGAAGGAAGATAAATGCCATGGACTCTGGAATTTCCTTTTTATGTTTTAATCCACATCTCCAGCTGCTGTTTCCTTTCATGGCAGCATAAGCGGAAGGCAAGTCTGCCAATCCGTCCCGTCACGGGTGCAGAGCAGGTGGAGAGAGGGAAGGTCTTGGCAGCACGTGGGCAGGCGAGGGCCGTGGGTCCGCTAGACTGGCCAGCGTGCCTCCCAACCCTCAGCCTCCGCTTTCACTATGGAAAGTGACTGCAGCTGAGTCTGAGTGGAGGGGACTCTCCCGAGGTTCCCAGCACCGAGACAATCTGTGCCGACACCCAGTGCTGAGAAGCCTCAGCTCCAGGTTATCGTGGAGCCTGCAGAGTGGGAGACCTGCACCCCTCACCCTGGCTGACTTTGCCCCCCTGTGGCCTGGAGCAGGTGCCTCGGTATGTGTTGGTGCAGATTAAAAGCACTTCTTCCTTCAGCTTGGGTGATTAGGGAAATTGACCCAACCCACTCATTATCCATACATTTAGCATAGAAACAAATTCAGGTTTTCCTTTGGACTCTAAATTCCTTCACACTGTTGACTTTCTCAAAGAATAGAAGTCTTGCTAGGCGGATTTTGCTTCTAAGCAGCTTTCTTCAGGTGCAGAGAGATTCTGTTCTTGGCCTAAAGCAAGATTTTTTTTTTTTCCACAAATATGTTTTGCAGGTAACTTCTTAACTACTCTTGTTTGCTGAGATTTTTACTGGGGAAGGGGAACGGTTTTGACTGTCAAATTTGTCTGACCAAAATTGTCCTTGCTCAGTACTAAGGCTGCTGGATTTCCCTCCAAAAACACCAGGCAGGCTTCCTGCTTTGCATGTGGCTTGTTGCAAACCAGAGTGAGTAATGCCACAGGGGCGGCTGAGCGCTGTGCACCGAATGGGATGCACACTGAGCATGTGTGAAAACCAGTTCCCTCACATTCTGTGTAGGTGACGTGTGCAGACACAGAGGGACTCTGGTTTTGGAGGCTCCTGCATTCCCACACCCACTGATACTGCCCTCCCCCACGCTGCTGCGCTGCTGCCAGCTCCTCAGCCCCGCCTGGCTCAGCTGTCAGTGGGCTGTGCATTTGGGAGCCGTTCCAGGCCTGCCTCAGGCAGCCTCAGCCACCAGCTCCTGCCCATGCCTGCTCCTATTGTCTAGCAGCTCTGGCCACTCTCTCCACTCCTCATGGCCACTACTCACTCAGGGCAGAGGCCATCTCTTGCCAGGACAACCTCACCAGCCTCTTAGCTGGCCTCCTTGTCACCTGTGCCTGTCTCTGCTATCTTACCCACTTTGCAGCAGGAATGGTTTTCCTAAATCACAAGTCTTACCAAGTGATTCCCCTGCTTAATCTTTCAGAGGCTTCCCATGGCTCTTGAGTCTGAACTGTAGTTAGAGGAGGGCTTCGCACACTTCACTGTGCATCACTTCACCTGAGGATTTTACAATGTAGGTTCTGGTTCAATAAATCTAGAGTCGGGCCTGCAACTCTGCATTGCTCACAAGCTCCCGGCAACACCAGGGCCGCCTGTTTGTGTGCTGTACTTGAAGGAGCAAGGACTGGGAGGACCCCCGCTTGGATGCCTGGTGTCATCTTTTGCCCCCTCCCAACTCTGTTCCAGCCACACTGAACTGATTCATCCCGCTCTCTGCAAAGCACCCTGGCCTGGCTCCTCCTACTCCTTCGGTACGATTGTAGGTGGCACTTCCTCTAGGAAGCCTTCTCTGATTCTCCAAGCCCCGGAAACAGAGTTGAGCAGGACTGTGGCCCAGCAGTGGTATGAGGTGGGAGTAGGGTGGTGATGATATTTATGCTAAGTGACAAGGTCCACTGGGTCAGAGGAGCTGGCCTGTGAGGTGCAGGGCAGCAGCCAGGGCTTTCCTTCTAGAGAGGTGACTATGAAGAAGGTTTCTGCATCACCTGGAAGTCTGTCTGACAGACACTATCTGCTGATTGCATTCGTGCCTGAGCAGAGAGGGTTCCCGAGGTAAGGACACCGGCTGTGGGAACCCTTCACGCAAGGTCAGCCCCACAGCTGTGTGGGTTTTCAGGCCAACCAAAAGTCACATCGGGCCGGGCACAGTGGCTCACGTCTGTAATCCCAGCACTTTGGGAGGCTGCAGCAAGAGGATCACTTGAAGCCAGGAGTTCAAGACTAGCCTGGATAATATTGAGACCTTGTCTCTACAAAATAAATATTAAAAATTAGCCGGGCATGGTGTGGTGGACCTGGAGTCCCAGCTATTCGGAAGGCTGAGGCAGGAAGATCACTTGAGCACAGGAGTTTGAGGTTGCAGTGAGCTATGATGATGCCACTACACTCTAGCCCGGGCGACAGAGTGAGACCCCGTCTGAAAAAAAAAAGCGACGTCAGAGTGAGCAAGCTCATTCAAAAGATGAAAACGGGCGGGGCGCGGTGGCTCACGCCTGTAATCCTAGCACTCTGGGAGGCCGAGGCGGGTGGATCGCTCGAGGTCAGGAGTTCAAGACCAGCCTGAGCAAGAGTGAGACCCCGTCTCTACTAAAAATAGAAAGAAATTATCTGGCCAACTAAAAATATATATAGAAAAAATTAGCCGGGCGTGGTGGCGCATGCCTGTAGTCCCAGCTACCCGGGAGGCTGAGGCAGTAGGATCACTTAAGCCCAGGAGTTTGAGGTTGCTGTGAGCTAGGCTGATGCCACGGCACTCACTCTAGCCTGAGCAACAAAGCGAGACTCTGTCTCAAAAAAAAAAAAAAAAAAGAAAAGAAAAAAAAAAAAGATGAAAACGTTTTCCAAAAAGTTCTTTTCTAACCATAACTTGAGGGAAAGTTATGGAGACAAAGTCTCTACTGTAGAAATTTTATTTCTTTCCTTATTTTTCTCTCCTTAAGAAAATCTTTTTCTTTGGGACATCCTTTCATTTTCTGTTTCTCAGCTTATGCACTCACTGGGTTCTTTTACATCAGTCTGAGGTATACAATTATTTCCTGTGCAGGTTGGGAGTCTGCCATTCCTTGGCTAAAGAAATCCTGGATTTTGCTAGAATGCTCCTGCCAGGATTCCAGTACCAGACTCTCTAAGCCCTTCAGGCAGCTGGGAATGGAATCTGAAACATGTGACATTGCTTGGTCATGATGTACTCAGACCTAGTTAGCCATGTGATCTCAGCTTGGGTAGGAGCAGTGCCAGTTAGGTCTGGAAAAAGTAGAGCAACATTAGTTACAGAGTAAATAAGTTTAGTAGTTGGGTGACAGTGCCAGGGAAATGTTGAGAATCACGTGACATTGGAAGGGCTCTAATGTCAATGCAGTTTGCTACAGTGGAAAAATCTTTCTGCCCTCTAACTTTAAAAGACACCGAGGCATACTTCTTTTTTTGGATTTCACTTCCTTTTTTTCTTTTCTTTTGAGACAGGGTCTCGCTTTGTCACCCGGTCTAGAGTGCAGTGGTGTCATCACAGCTCACTGCAATCTCAAACTCCTGGGCTCAAACGATCCTCCTGCCTCAGCCTCCCAAGTAGCTGGGACTACAGGTGCATACCACCATGCCTGGTTTCTTTTTCTTTTTTTTTTATAGAGACAGGGTCTTTCTCTTGCTCAGGCTGATCTCCAACTTCTGGCCTTAAGTGATCTTTGATCTTCCAGTCTCCGCCTGCCAGAGTGCTAGGATTACAGGCGTGAGCCACAGTGCCTGGCCTTTATTTCCTCTTTTTCTTAAAGAAAACATCCAAGAGAAAGTTTCCTCCCCTGCTCCCCACCCTTGCCCTCCTGGGACAGTTTCAAGTTTGTTTTGCAGTGTCATAGTTACAGATGCTGAGTACTTGGCCTGTTTAAAACAGATAATGACTTTAGTTTGATAAACTGCCAAGTTTAGTGAGATATTCCTGTGTACCCAATAATTAGTAGGTGCCGTAGGAAGTCAAATAAGAAAGTAGGAAAATCTGAGAAATAAATTATTTTCTCCTCCACAATAGAAAATCATATTCCTTCCAGGAGCTCTGAGATCCTAAAAAAAAAAAAAAAAGAAAGAAAATCATATTCTTTGCCTTAAGGGAAGTTTATAGGAATGGATTTGATAAATTATGGAAGAATATCACTTACATGAAAGGAAAAAATTTGTTAAGCCAGGGTAGTTAAAATATCTAGTCTTGGCTGGGCACAGTGGCTCACATCTGTAATCCATAGTACTCTGGGAGGCCGAGGCAGGACAATCACTTGAGGCCAGGAGTTCAAGACCAGCCTGAGCAAGAATGAGACCCCATCTTTACAAAAAATGGAAAAATTAGCTGGATGTGGTAGCAAAAACCTACAGTCCCAGCTTCTTGGGAGATTGAGGCAGGAGTATTGAATGAGCCCAGGAGTTTGAGGTTGCAGTGAGCTATGATGACGCCACTGCACTCTAGCCCCGGCGACAGAGTGAGACTGAATCAATCTTCTTGAACTGAATCAATATTTACCATGTCTGAAAATGAGTATCTCTGTTCTCCAATTACATTTTCAGATCTCCATTCCTTTTCTTAATCTGCCCTCTGGTGGACACAGTGCTGAATAGAAAATTCTACAGAAATGCTCACTAGAAAAAAGCAAAGAGGCACACTAAGGAATGATAAGCCCTTAGCTGCATCTAGGGACCTCCGTATTCTTTACCTCTTGTCTTTATGATAATCCTGTAAGATAAAGAATAATATTCTCATTTAAAATCAAACTAATAATTCAAAAATATGGAACTAATATATACATCATCCCTCTCCACAGGGAAGATATATTTCCATAGGGAAGTGTCCATGCCCAATCACTCAATTTATCCCAAGCATCCAAGAAGTTTTGTAGGTCTTTATTTTCTGTAGTTTGTATTATAAAGCAATAGTTTGGTCTTTTGGGTTTTTTTTTTTTGCATTTCCCAAACATAAAAGTATATAATTTAAGGACCTGCTACCCACGTGTCCCCCAGCATCCTGAGGTCACTGGTTCTCTGGTACATCGGAGGATCTTCAGCAGTTGCTCACCAGGTCACCCCCAGGGCCCCCGACCCTGCTGCCTCCACTCCTGTGGTTTCAGCCCCTGTGCTTCTCTAACACCCTCACTTCACCCTATCTGGAACACTACCCTTCATTCCTCGCTGCCCCCAGACACACTGACACAAGGCTGTTGACTTAGCAAACGTTCATAAACAGCAGCGGAAAGCCACCAGCACAACACAGCCACCATCTTAAAACAGGAAATACCGACCACGGCCTCCCTAAAAAGGAGCCCAACATCCTCCTTGCAGGAGGGCTCCTTTTCTCACTGGCTGCAGCTTCTCCCCTGCTGTGCCCTTCCCCTCCCCGCCCCATCCCCATGCTTTTACTCATGTTTTGTGATGAGCCTTTTTGTTCTCCTCCCACCCCAAACTAGGCTCTACACCTGGCTTTGCATATCCAGAAGCTCATGAAGGTGTTCTGGCCTCCACACTCAACAACACAGATGACCAGCAGAACTTAAAGGTGGCTGTTCTCACACAGCCTCTGACCAAGCAGACTGGAGTCTTCCTCCTGTGACAGTATTGACCTGCTTTATCATCTACACCAACCCGAGACCCTGGAATACCCTTTCTCTCTGACCTCCCCTCACCCAAACTGACCATCACTGTTCTAAGCTAATAGTTTAACTGAGAAAGCAGCATGGTGGGGTGGAACCAAGGTGAGTTTGGATGTTAGAATACCCGGGTTGGAATCCTGGCTTCCCTATGACTAGCTCTACAACCTCGGGCAAGTTTCTGTCGTGAATTTGAGCTGTCTGTCTTGCAGCATCCATTTCCCTCTTTCCCAATGTGTAGACATCCCCGTTCCAGTGGGAATCCTTGTGGTTCCAGGAAGCTAATGAGTGTATTCCATTTCCCTGGCCCCAGGGTTTGGTTCAGGGGAAGTGTGACAGTTAATGTCATCTGTCAACTTGGCTAGGCTATAGTGCCCAATTGTTTTGGTCAAACACCATGCCATGAAGGTATTTTTTAGAAGGGGTTACTATTTTAATCAGTAGACTTTAACTAAAGCAGATTGCCCTCCGTCATGTGGGTGGGCCTCATCCAATCAGTTGAAGGCCTTAAAAAAAAAAAAAAAGACTAAGATTTTCTGAAGAAGGAATTCTCCTCAAGCCTGCAACATAGAAACTCTACCTGAGTTTCCAGCCTGCTTGGTCTGCTCTGCAGATTATGGACTCAACACAGCAACATCCACTCTTACCTGAATTTCCAGCCTGCCGGCCTGTCCTGGAGATTTCAGTCTTGCCAGCCTCCACGATCACGCTGGCAATTCCTTGAAATCTCTCTCTCTCCCTTCCCTTCCTCCCTCCCTCCATATATATATTGGTTCTATTTCTCTGGAGAATGCTGACTAATACAGGTAGGTATGTCAGGCCCTATTCCAGGAGTGCCAAGAGATGGCGAGTCTCTTTCTCTAAGGCAGAGTTCATTCGGGAGGCTTGCGATGCTGGCAGGTGCAAGCTCCGGGCCAGACTCCCAGGATCTACCTCAGGCACCACCACTTTCTAACAGTAGGGCTGCTCCTCAGTATCCCCAGATTACAGTGTCTACTGCATAGGGGTATTGAGAGGAGTAAATGAGTTAATAGATACTAAGCATCTAGAACACTGCCTGGATTATACATAGTAAATGCTCAGTAAATCCGGGAGAAAATGATGATGACAGGGCGAGGACCCAGTCTGAGGAAAAAGTGGATGTACAACAAGGGCAAGAAAGTAGACTCAGAGCCCTGATGGCTTCTTAAACCTCTGGATCAAATCAAGCTTGACATCCATTCTATCTCTGGACTTCTCAGGAACATGTGCTCATGAATTCCTTTTATTATTTAAACCTATTTGGCTGAACCTCTGTCTGTCTTGACAGTTGGACAGTGTCTTTTTTCAGACATGCAAGTTACTGAAAGCTCAGCACTTGTCCTTGAGGCCACATCAGAAAAACGAGAAAAAATGGTTTGAGGAGAAGGAAAGAGTTTTATTAATTTGCCGGCCAATGAGGAGGATGGAGACTACTGTCTATAATGCCATCGTCCTAATGATAAGCAGAAATACAGAGCTTTTAAAGGGTGGGTTCTCAGCTTGTAATGGTCCCATCTTCTGCCTAAAACAGTCTTGTGACCTCCACCCAGAACCTGTGCCCTCCTTCCAGACAGTTCTTTCATAGCACAAAGAACAAAGGACATTCCCCTGCCCCTCTGACCACTGGCCTGAGACAGGTTTTAGTTCTCAAAAAGAGTGAGAAGATTTTAAAGAGACAAAACATTTTTGCTGTTTTTTCAGGCCATTCCCTCTGCTACATATTCCCCTCTGTCACTATGTCCCTTCCATATCTAGGGGAGGAGGGGTGACTAGTCTGTTATGAGCATAAAAGTTTTGACTGTACCCCTTTCTCAGAAAATGGAGCCACCTACCCACTCTCCTAAGGGTGACAACTTTCAGTGGCTCCAGGAACCCTATTTCTACCCATCGATGAGGAACTACCTTCAATACCTCAAGGTGATTTACCCTTCTGTGGCACTGACCCAAATGATTCTGAGTAGGGTGAACAAGCATTTCACTGAAGAGGAAACAGGAATGACGCATAAACAATGAAAAGATTCTGGTGCTCATTGAAGTGGGGTGGGGGG
>CM052440.1:139876530-139894080 GCA_028533085.1 Varecia variegata
CGCTTTTGTCCTATGTTTTCTTCTAAGAGTTTTATAGTTTTAGCTCTTATGTTTAGGTCTTTCATCCATTTTGAGTTAATTTTTATGTAGGGTGTAAGGTAAGGGTTCAATTTTATTCTTTTGCGTTATAATAAAATTTTAACAGAAAGAAAAGAATCAGAGAATATTAGCTCCATAAGGGACCCTGCCCATTTACAAATGAAGATACTGGAATAGAGGTAAAATAACAAGCCGAGCTCACACCGCAGGTTAAAGGCATCAGGGTGCTAGCCGCCAAATGCGATGCATTGCGCTAGACAACCGCTCCGGGGTCCCACAGCTGCAGCTCCCTCCCCGGGTCTGGACCCACCTGTTACCTGTTAGCCCCTCCCTTTTCCCCGCCCCTGAGATGCGGGCCCTAGCGACTTCCGGGTTTTAGGGAGAAGGTAAACAGACGGTGCGGGTGGGAGGGAAAGCCCGGAAAAATCTTTGGCGTCGCACGAACCGTCAGCAACAGGTTGTAAGGCATGAACTCCAGCTCCGTTATGGTCGGATATCCGGGCCGTGTTTTCCCTCACGCTCCAGGCCGGGGAGGAGCCTGGGCTCGCTCGGGAGCGAAGCCCGGGGGCGGGGCGCGCATGCTCCGCCCGGATTGGCTGCTCTGAGCGGCGCGGGACTTGGCGGGAGCTTCGGGCGGCGCCGGCGCAGAGAACTGCACGATGGCGTCACGGCGGCCGGTGCGGCTGTCCCGGCGTGCGCGGTAAGTACTGCCGACCCTCGGATCGGGGGGCTGGAGGCCGGCTTTACCTTCTTCCTCTCCGCCGCTGTTCGTGCTGCCGCTGTGGAACTTGTCCGAGTAGCTAATCGCTCAGGGCCTCGGTTTCCACGCCTGTAAAACGGGTATATTAATAGTCTCAACTTCCAAGATTAAAGGAGTTACGGCTTAAAACTATCCAGCAGGTAGGAGAGAAAGCTAGTGTCGGCATTACTTTGTGTGGGTGAGCGTAGTCTAAAGTAGTAGGTCTCAAAATACTAGTTTGAAAACAAAATATTCAACAAATCATTATTAAATGTCTACTGTTTGTCAGACGTGTTCTAGTGACGTTTGCGCTCTAGCTGATAGTATTCGTATTTTGAAGACCCTGCTGTTTTTGCAACACCAACTACAGACTGTAAACCGAAACAAATCTCTGGCTGGGGGCCAAGCTGCAGCTTGTTAAACCTGCATTCCAGGGTGGGTTAAGCAGTTTATTTTTATCAAAAAGGGCATGTATTTAGAAATAGGTTGCGAAACTGCTCTCTAAAATGTTAGTCTTCATGGATGCGTGGAGAATTCCCATCCAAGGTCCGGCCTTGGCTAGTTACAGACGGCACACGAGACCGGACACCGAGCAGTTCCTCCTGGGCGGTGGGAAGACTGCCTGGAGAAGGCGGTGTTTGTAGGTGGAGGTTTGGGATGGAAGCTGGGGGTGGGGAAAACTGAGACTAAACTCCTGTGGCTCGTGGAGAAGAACTGAAGACGCCCAGTGGAGAAAAGGGTTAGAAAAGAATAGAGTAGCCTTGAATGTCAGCTGAAAAGAGTTCAACTGATAGGTCAGTGGTTTTTGTTGTCTTTTTTTAACTCTGGAGTTTGAGACTCGTGAAACCTATTCATTCCTTCCCTCCAAAACACATTAGTGCACGCACAACAAAAATTTTACAGGTAGATTATCACAGTTGTCTCCATCTTTTGGAAGCCCCACCTTCACTCAGTCTAAGGTAGAGAGCTTGTTGAAGATGTACAACTTTATCTTTTTACCCTATTGTCCAAAGGAGGGAGTGTGAAGGGGCGTACAGAGGGCAAGCTCTGGATTTGAACTAATGTGAATTGCAGTGCAGGCTTCTCTCCTTCCTGACTCTGTTGCTTTGGGCAAGCATACGTCTGTAAGGTGGGATTCACTTCTACCTTATAGGACTGTTAAGTTAAATGAGAATATGTGTGTATGAGAGCCAGCTGCAGGATGGAACTGGCGTCAGGTGCTTAGTGTTAGTGTACCTCCCCTTTGCTCAGTTCTGCAGAAAAAGTCAATAATTGCTGGTTAGGACCTCAGGGAAACAGGATAACACCATGATTAGGAGTTTTCCATGTCCCTCACGAAAGAGGTATGTTATTTTATACACTGATGATAGGATTTGGCCTATAAAAAGTATAATTAAATTTGTAGAGTACAGATTCTGCTTTCTAAAAGGATTTTACCATAACCTAAGTTTCATTGGCTGCACCCTATTAGTACAGCTGATAAGGAAGATAATTTGGAACAGGTCACAAGTTACAGTGTTTTCCCCAATAATTTAAACATTTCCTAACTCTCTTTTGTGTGTGTGTGTGTGTGTGTGTGTGTGTATGTGTGTTTTTTGCTGTTTAGTAGTGCAAGATATTCAAAGAACACTTTAGGAAGAACACATTCCGTGAAAGATGTAAGTTATCTTTTTATGTTTTAATGTAATTTTCTCATAATTGACAATACAAAATAACATTTTGTGGGGACCTCAGAGTTTTGTAGACTTCACTTGGTAAGCTCGATGTTTGTTGTAGTGAAAAAGTGTATTCCTTTCCCTCACACTTTTTTTTTTAATATAAAGGAGAAAATGACCTTTGTGAACATTTTAGAACCTTCTTTTTTCTGAGCCTACGTTTTATTTTCATTTACATAATTGACATGTAAAAATTGTACAACTTTCTATATTTTGCTTTTTTGACTTAAGGCCATTACTCCATGTTTCAACAATTATTTACAATTTCATGAAATTCCACTTAGTCTGCATTACAGTTTTAATTTTCTTTAGGATAGAGTCTTAGAATAAACAAACATATGTTAAAGTCAGGTGCATTTCTTTAACATTCTTGATAGCTAATTCCAAATTCTTTTCCAATGGCTTGTCCAGTTGGCCATCGCCAGCTGACGCCCAGCTGGACTTCACATCGTGTATGCTACTGCCTATTGTTCAGGTCGCCAGGCGGTTGAGAGTTCTTTCTACTCTCTGTTCTGCCTCTGGCTTCCTCTGTCTTAGGTGGTCTCTCTCTGCACTGTGTCCCCAACCCCAACCCTCAGAAGATGGTTCTTTTCCTCTCTGTGAAACCCTGGGATACCTCTGCAAGATTTTGCCTAGCGCTCTGCTCCCACCTCAGCCTTGGCCCGCTGGTTCTTTGGGTAGCTTTCCTGCCCTGCCGCTCTGCCCTTGGGAGCTGAAGTCCAGTGTGCCTTGGGGAGATTTTGCTAAGCTCATTATCCCTGTTCCCAGCCTGCCTTAGCTGACAGTCCAGAGTGCCCGGAATGGATTTCTTCCACTTTCCTGTCCTCCCTCCTCAAGCAAGCTGCCTTAAGCGTGATGGAGGCCCCTTTTGCCTTTAGGGTGGAAGATCTGCCAGCTCTTTTCTGGCATTCCACCCCCAAGCACTCCAGGAATGATTCTTTCAGTGAGGGGCTGTGAGTGGTAAAGTTTTTGTTTTGTTTGCCAGTTTTGTTTCTTCATCTTTATATCTTACAGAATTGTCTTATTGTCATGTATGATAATAGTATCCTTCCACATTTTCCAGGACTACTGTGGAAGATTTTCTCCTATATGTTTTCATCTTTCGTTAGGATTTGGGGTAGCAAACTTCATGGGCTTATCAGTATATTGAACTGGAAACCCAGGTGTGTCTCCTTTAGTCAGGAGTTTTTACCCCTGAGTACCCTCAGAACTACTTAGGAACTTTCAGATATATGGAAATATTTCTGGGGAGAGGGCCCAGTGCTTTCCCTAGGTCAGGGGTCTAGGCAAACTATGGCCTGTGGGCCAAATCTTTTTTTTTTTTTTTTAACTTTTAAATTTTGTTTGTTTGTTTAGAGACAGAGTCTCACCCTGTTGCCCAGGCTGGCATGCAGTGGTGCTATCATAGCTCACTCCAGCCTCCAACTCCTGGGCTCAGGCAATCTTCCTGCCTCAGCTTCCTGAATAGCTGGAACTAACTACAGGCTTGTGCCACCGTACCTGGCTAATTTTTTTTTATTTTTTGTAGAGGTGGGGGTCTCGAACTCCTGGCCTCAAGTGATCCTGCCTCAGCCTCCCAGAGCACTGGGATTACAGGCATGAGCCACAGTTCCCTGCCACCTGTCTTTGTACAGCCATGCATGCTAAGAATGATTTTTATATTTTTAAATGCTTGAAATAAAATAAAAATATGACATGTGAAAATGATATGAAATTAAAATTTCAGTGTCCGTAAGTCAAATTTTATTGGAATGTATCCATGCACGTTCTTTTTTGCATTGTCACTGCCTGCTTTCACTCTGCAATGGCAGAGTTAGTGGGCACAACAGAAAACTTTTGGCCTGCAAAGCTTAAAATATTTACTCTCTGGTCCTTTATAGAAAAAGTTTGCCAAACCCTGCCTTAGATTATCAAAGGAGTCTGTTTTCCCAAAAAAGTGTGAAGAATTGCTTCTTTTCTTTATTTATTTGAACTGATGCATTATAATGCTGCATGTTTATGGGATACAATTTGATGTTTTGATACATATATGTGTTGTATAATGACCCAGTCAGGGTAGTTAGTGTATCCATCATCTCATGTGTAAGGATTGCTTCTTTGGGCAGCAGTGATAGCAAGAATATCCTTGCTAAATAAATCAGCTTTGTAATGTTCTTTGTGAGAGCCAATTCAGTGACTTTGACTTTATTCCCTTTTAGAAAACTGGTCGAAAGCGCAAGCCTTCTGATGTGTTTGAATTTCCTAATGATTCTGATAGCTCAAGCATTGGCAGGCTGGGTGAAAATGAGAAAGATGAAGAACCTTATGAAACCTTTGGTTAGTATTTAAAATTTTTATCCTAACGTGACTTTAAAGGAACAAAACATAGGCTAGAGATAGTAAAAACATACAAGTATCTTCAAATGTAAAAATCAGTTGTCTATATATAAATATTAATGTTCTGGGGAGTACTTGGATAATTTGAATTAATTTCTCTCACTTCTAGGTACATTGAAACTAAGAACGTTGTTATCAAAGTAGAATTCTTTTAGTAGTGTGTGTTAAGTGCAATCACATAAGGACACTTACTATAGTGCTTTGTAACAAGAGGCGTATAAAATATATTGCTTGCTCCATTCCACCAATTGGTAGAGCCATTAACTTAAGGAGGAGAAGAGGTGGATAATTTTCTCAGATCTTAAGCTCACTGAGGCAGGGGATGCTTCGGGAGAGCCGATGAGAGAGCTTCGCTTGTGTTCTCTGTAGTCTGAGGGGACAGGGTCGGTGCCCAGCTACCCAAGAGTGTGTCACCTGTCCGGATGGACTGCTGCTCTCACTACATGTCATTGGCCACACCAGAGGCCAAAAATGATGCAGAGAGTGTCAAGTTCCCCCACATCTAGAACAGTAGTAATCAGACGTTTTTGCTGGAATAAGTTTTAAAAGAATTTTGAAAACTTAAGTACTCTCCCATATTTTTCATTTGGCTTCTGAAAATTTTCAGTCTAAATTTTTGTGAATAAAAGAAAATATACATTTTATAAGATGAGAAGTAATCATCACCAGAATATATCTTTTATTATGACTTGATAAAAATGTTTCAATTATCTCAAAGAAGTCGAAATCTAAAAGATCTGAATCTGAAAGAAATCCCATAATTTAAAAAATCGAGATGTAATTCATACGCTATAAAATTCAGCCTTTTAAAGTATACAGTTCATTGGTTTTTAGAACATCCACCAAGTTGCATGACCGTCACCATAATCTAATTCCAGAATATTTCTGTCACGATAAAAATAAACTCTGTACCCATTAACAGTTGCTCCCTGTTCCCCCTTCCTTCAAGCAACCATAAATCTATTTGCTGTCTCTACGGGTCTTCCATTTCTGGACATTTCATATAAATGGAATCATAGACACTGGTCCTCTGTCACCGACTTCTTTCAGTTAATGTAGTGTTTTCAAGGTTTATCCATGTGGTAGCATGTATCTATTTCATTCCTAAAATTTTTTATAGCTCAGTGATATTCCATTGTTTGGATATACCAGTTTGTTATTCATTCATCAGTTGATGTACGTTTGGGCTGTTTCTGCTTTTTGGCCATTATGAAAAATGCTGCCATGAACATTCAGGTACAAGTTTTGTGTGGACATGTTTTCAGTTCTTTTGAGCATATACCTAGCAGTGAAGTTGCTGAGTCTTATGGTAATTCTGTTTTTAACTTTTTGAGAAACGGTTTTACAAAGCAATGCACCACTTTACATACCCGCAGCAATGTATGGGAATTCCAGTTCCTCCACATCTTCACTAAAGCTTGTTGTTATCTGGCTTTTTGATTCTAGCCATCTTAGTGGATATGAAGTGGTATCTCATTTGAGTTTTTTGTGTGTATAATAAAATATACATAACATAAAATTTACCATTTTAACCACTTTTAAATGTACATTTCTGTGGCAGTTAAGTACATTCACATTGTTGTGCAACCATCATCACCATCCATTTCCAGAACCTTTTCCGTCCTTCCTAACTGTGAAACTCTACACCTGTTAAATGCCAACAACTCGTTCGCGTCTCCCCCCCAGCTCCTGGCAACCACCATTCTACTTTCTGTTTCTATGAATTTGACTATGTTGGTAACCTTATGTCAGAGGAAGCATGCTGAACTCGGTGGCTCATGCATGTGATCCCTGCTACTGAGGAGGGTGAGGCAGGAGGATTGCTTGAGTCCAGGAGTTTGAGACCAGCCTGGGCAGCATAGTGAGACCCGTCTCTTAAAAAAAAAAATGGAAAAAAAATCAGCTGGGCATGGTGGCAAGCATGCCTATAGTCTCTATAGTCTGAGCTATTTAGGAGGTTGAGGCAAAAGAACTCCTTGAGCAATTCGAGGCTACAGTGAGCTATGATTGTGCCACTGTACTTGAGCTTGGGCGACAGAGTAAGACCCTATTTCTTAAAAAAAGAATTCGGGGGGGAGCATACAATAACAGTTGTACTTTTGTAACTGGCTTATCTCATTAAGCATAACCTTTTCGAGGTTCATCCATGTTGTAGTATGTGTCAGAATTTCCTTTTTAAAAGCTGAATAATATTCTATTGTATGTATAGACCATATTTTGTTTATCCATTCATCCATTGATGGACCCTTGGGTTGCTTCTACCTTTTGACTATTGTGAATAATATTGCTATTAACATGGAGTACAAACATCTGTTTGAGTCCTTGCTTTCCTTTCTTTTGGGTATACACCCAGAAATGGAATTGCTGGATCATATGGTAGTTCTGTGTTTAATTTTTTGAGGAATCGCCATTTCCACAGTGGCTGCACCACTTTACATTCCTACCAGCAATGTATAAGGGTTCCACTTTCTCAACATCATTGCCTGTGTTAGTTTTCTTTTTTGTTTTTGTTGTTGTTGTTTTTAATAGAGATGGGGTCTCGCTTTGTCACCCAGGCTGGAGTGCAGTGGCACGATCATGACTTAACTGCAGTCTTGAACTCCTGGCCTTAAGCAGTCCTCCTGCCTCAGCCTTCTGAGCTGGGATTATAGGTGCAAATTGTTTTTTGTTTTTTTCTGATAATAGCTATCCTAAGCTTAGGGTGTTAAGTGATATGTTGTGATTTTAGTTTACATTTTCCTAATTACTAATGATGTAAAGCACCTTTTCAGTGTGCTTATTGGCCATTTGTATAGCATCTTTGAAGTGTCTATTCAAACCCATTGCTCATTTTTAAATTGGGTTCTTCGTCTTTTTATTATTAAATTATAAATCCAACTTGTGTGACTGGTTCATGTGAAGATTTGGGATTGGTCTATTTCTCTTTTTTCATATTATTCCCGGCAGTAGAGTAAATCCTTTTGCTTAGTTGAGGGCAATACAAAGTATATTACTAACTTTAAAAATTGTGTAGTTGATATATTCTTTATTTCAGCATCTGTTCATTTGAAAAAAATGCCATCGAGATTTGCACTGTCAGGCTGAAATTTGAGCATGAAGAAATGGTTGCCTGGCTGTTGCCAGACCCCCCATAGCAATTCAAGTCTGTCACTACTGGCCACGTCTTTTGCTGTAGTCCTGAGGGCCATCCCTTTTGTTTCTCCTCTTTCCTGAGTGGATAAGAGCATCCTCTTCCTCTTAGCATCTCCTTTCTATACCTTTCCATCAAGGCCATTGCCCTCCTTCTCTTCCTCATTCAAGGTAACTTTTTATGCTGTCTAAAGGTTCTGGTGATCTGGAGTGGAGAGGAGAGGAAGGGAAGTGAGGGAGGCCTGGAGTCTCCCCCCAGGGGGCCATTCATTCACAAATACTGAGTGGCCGCTGTGTGCTACGCACTTTGTGAGGTGATAGAGTCATAGGAGTAGACAACCACTCTAAGCTTAGAGAGTTTATAAGTAATGCAGTGGTCTCCCAAATACAGTGTAAGGCACTCAGTAGGGGTGAGGAAAGAAAATGTTAGACTTCTTATTTATATTGTTTTTTATCTCATTAAAAAATTTACGTATAAGTACAGTAATATACATTTAAAAGTTATAGATATCCCCGTACTTATTGGTGATATGGTTCAAGTTTTATTGGTGAGGTATGGGATCAAAATATTTAGGATGTGGCCTAATTGATTTTAGTTAGCCATTTAAATAAAGATTGTTTTATACTCCATTGCATGGGAACAATCTTAAATACTACCCAAACAACCAGAATTTTAAAGTTGTACTTTTTTTTGGTCTTTTGAAGATCCTCCTTTACACAGCACAGCTATATACGCTGATGAAGAAGAATTCTCCAAACACTGTGGATTATCTATCCCTTCAATTCCTCCAGGAAAAGTAGCAAGAAGAAGGTACAGTTATATTTCAACCATTTGTTTATTTATGGTTAATGGGATTTCTGAGGAACTCTTTAAGATAGAAGCTAATAAAACTAAAGCTTTTTAAGATCTTTTGAGCCAACTTGTTAAGTGTTTCCTCAAGAGAACTGGGACCTAAAAACTTAATTTTTTAATAATTGACATTGCTTATAAGAATTATAATAATTGCCGTAATTCACACCCGATTATCCTAGAAAACATGCGTGTGAAGGTGGTTTAGCTTTGAGATAAAACAAATAAGAGAGGGAAAGATTTTAGGAGCATAGCATTGTAGGTGATTTTGACAGGTCCCTTTCATTTACAAATTCTCTATCACACATGTTTTCTTGTACGTGGTAGGTGATAACTGTAAAGGAAATAAGTCTGTTTCAGATGTTGTTGTCCCTAAGGTTCATTGGTTTGAATCCTACAAATTTATGTAAAGGCATGGGTCAGGTAAATCTCTATAAAAATGATTTCACAGAGACAACTTGAGAACAAATTATATAATGAAGAACTCTTCAATAACTATAGTACTAATTATAAACTATTAGCTAGAGCAACTCTGTGGCTTAAGGACCTCTGTTAGCTAATAGGTCAATTCCAGTTATTAAATGTATTTTGCAAGTAGCAAAACTGGGGTTTTAAAACATAAATCCCAGTTTGGTAGAAATCTGAATGAGGAAGTCATTTTGAGGTTGTCTGCATTGGGAAATTTTACAGTACTTGGTTATTTTGGAGACTCTGGTTTTTTATAGTTACTGAAAATCACTAAGGTCCAAATGTTGGGAAAACATGCACTCTAAACAGTGGTGAATATAATTTTTAAAGAGGAATTTTTTGAATAGGTAACACATTCACATGGTTTAAAAATATAAAAGGGTTTATAGTGAGTCTTCATCTCCTATCTATCATCCACCCAGCTCCTGGCACCCATTTTTTGCACCCACTTCTTCCTTCTCCCCCATTAATTTCTTATATCCTTCCAGAGTTTCTCAGTGCATATAAAAGTAAATAAGAAAACAAATCTTTATCCTTTTTTATGTAGAAAAGGCAGCATACCTCACTACCTATCTTTTTTTCACTTAATGTATCTTGGAGATCTTTACATGTCAGTACACACGGAGCTTTCTCCTTGTCACAGTTGCAGGCATTTCTCAGCATGGACATTCTGTAGCCCAGTCTGGTATGAACGGGCAGTCGGCTGTCTCCAGTCTCCCAGTGCTGCAGTCAGCGACCAGGCACACATCCCTTTCACACACGAGCTTGTGTGTCTATAGGATAAATTCGTAAAAGTGAAATCCTGGGTCAAATGAAATGTATGTTAGTCATTTTTATAGTCATTGCCACATTGCCAACCAGAGAGATATCAAACTTGTATTTTTGCCAATGTGATAGGTCAAAAGTGCTATCCCAAGTTTAGTTCTCATTTGTATTTTTCTTATGAATGATTGAGCAACATCTGTTCATATGTTTAAAAGCTCTTGAATTTCTCTTTCTGTGAGCTTTTTATGTCTTTTCCTTTTTTCTAGCAGGTGTTGGTCATTTTCTTCTCGACTACTATGATTTTGTTTAAACATTAGTGAGATGAGCCCTGTGTTACAAATTTGTTTTACTAGTTTGTTCATCTGTCTTTTGACAAAACACCTAGACAATGTTTATTTTTATGTAGATGCAGTAATACATTTATCACTCTCTTCTTTTAGCATTTAGAAATTTTGAGTCGTAGGAGGAAGGCATCTCCCTTCATGTTTTCTTCTAGAACTTTTGTGATTCATTTTTATGGTTTAATCCTTTGTCCTTTCTATGTATCCCTTTGTAAGGTGTGAGGTGTTTGTTCTAGATGGCTACTCCATTGCCTCAGTGCTGTTTATCAAAGGGCCCTTCTTTCCTCTACTGGTTGAGATGTCACCTATCTTATGTATTACATTCCGTCTGTATTGGGGTCTATTTCTAGACTCTATTTCAGAGGGTTTTCTGTCTAGTCATGCTCCATGGTCATTCTTGTAGTTGCTGAGGCTTGTAATACATTTAAAGTATCTGGTAGTGCCAATTGCTCCCTTATTGATTGTTACAGTTTTGTTGGCTGTCCTTGTTTATTTGCTTGCTTATATGAATTTTAAGACCAACTATTTAAGTTAAGACCAAAAGCTATTACTATCTTTATTGGGTTGTGTTAAGTTTACAAATTAAACTAAAAAGAATATTTGATTCTTCCATCTGTTGAAGTTCTTTGTATCCTTTAGTGCTGTTCAGAGTTTTAATCATCTGATTTTGCAGATTTCCTAAATGTATTCCAAGATAATTTATCTTTTTTGTTTGTGTTTGGTAATTATTATAAATGAGGTCTTTTCTTACATTTTATCTTCGTGTTGTGGTTATTGTATATGTGAAAGCTATGAATTTCTTATTTTTTTATTGTTAGGAATTTTTTAATTCAATTTTATAAATGATTTCACAATTACTATTTGCCATATACTATGCTAGATATTGGAAAATAAAGATGAAGAATATCTGTCCCTAAAAATACCCTATTTTTGCTTAAGACTGAATTTTATCAGAATTCATCTATTGAAAGAATTATGTTTTTTACTCATTTGACCTACATTAATAGATTTCTGATATTAAAAACTGTCTTTGCATTTCTGAGCTACAAAGCCACCCTCCTTGGTTTGGCCTCCTTGCTGATCTTCAGACTTCCAAGTATGCACTCTGTCGGGCCCTTAGCATGGACCGTTCATCCCCAAGCCTGGACTTCTCTTCCGTCCTGTGTCTGCACACTTGCTCCCATGCCGCCTGGCAGATTTTAAACGTCACCTTATCACAGCAGCTTGCCTGATACCTCATAGAAAATATCACCTTCTTTCATCAACATGTCTTCTTTACTCTGTTCTTTTTCTCACAGCGTTTATCTCTATCCAACCAATATTTTATATTCTTTGAAAATTTTGTTCATTGTCTGTTTCTCTACAATAGAAGTAGCTTAAAAAAAGCACAGGACTTTGCTCTGTTCAGTGCTGCACCTTAGGTTCTTAGGACACTATCTGGCACCTGGTAGACATTCAGTGACTATTAGAATTCATTCTTCATTCATGCAATGTAGTATCATGGTTAAGGTGACTGACCTGGGACCTGTCATGCTGGGCTCAAATCCTTGCTCTGCCACTACTAAGTATTTGACCTTGGGCAAGATGTTTAATGTCTAGGGTCTTTCATCTGGAAAGTGGGACGATGATACAACCACCTTCTGTGATTGTTTTAAGATGAATTAATCCCCTTAAGCTCTTAAAACAGATTGGCACATAGTGATAATAGCTTTTTATTGGTATTTTTTCAACAAGCAAAGATTTTTATTGAGCAAAGATTAGGTAAGAGGCCTTGTGTTAGGCTCTGGGTTTACAATAATAACTCAAAGTGGACATAATCCCTGCCCTCATGGAGCTTATGGAGCAATTGATATTAATGAAGAACCATACTGACCAATCACATATGGGGAAGGTGCTACAAGTGTGAATTAGATTGGTCGGGGGTAGGGTGAGGAACATTCTATGCAAGGTGAATAGCATGTGGGAAGGCCCTGTGGTGGGGGGGAGCTTGGTGAGTGTGTAAGACACAAAAAAGCTGGAGTGACACAGAGTAAAGAGAATGAAGAGGGGGAACACACTGTAAAATGGCACGATTGGTAGAGATTGCTAGTTGTCTGATGTTTTCCCCTTCTTCCTTAGTAACAGAATTCAGAATAAATATACTTCCTAGCCGTTCTTGTAGCTGAGGTGTCATATGTGATTAAACTCTAGCCAAAGCGGTATCTGCAACTTCTGAAAGTATCTTTATAGGGAGATTGTACCCCTCTTTGTTCCTTCTGGTTGGAGTGGGATGTGCTGGCCGAAGCCTGGGCAGTCATCTTGGACCTGAGGCAATGTCCTAGGAAACTGGAGCAATGAGAGGGAACCGGGTCTCTTGGTGGTGGGGCTGCTGATACCATCCCTGAATTGCCTCTGGAATTGTGCTGAACGGGAAAGTATCATGTTTAAGCCATTTTTGGGTATATTTTCTATCATTTGCAGCCATACCTGATCCTATGTTATAAACTTGGTGAAGAGTTTTATTATCCTAAGAGCAGTTGAATTTTAAGCAGGGGATGGCATGGTCAGATCTGCATTTAAAAATTATCACTCTGGCTGCCATGTAGAGAATGAATTTGAGAGAGGCAAGAATGGAATGGGGAGACTGGTTGGAAGCTGTTTTAGTAGTCTGGGACAGGGAGGACCTGGGCAAATGTGGCAGAGATGAAGTGGATGTGCTCATGAAATAGGAACCAAAGCAGCAGGTTTTGGTGATGGGTTGGCTTAGGAGGGTAGGGAAGAGTCGCTGTTGGAGATGACTCCTAGATGTCTGGCATGTATAAATAAATTGATGGCAGTGGATAAGATTAACTTTGACAAGAGACTGAGCTTTATTAAGTTTGATGTGGAGATGTCAAAGAGGCTGTGTATTTGAGTCTGGAGCTCAAAGGGGAGGGCTGGGCTCGAGATAAAAGTAAAACTGAGGTTATTTGCATATAGGTGGTATGCAACTAGCCTGAGAGAAGGCAGGGGCCTGCGGCCAACCCTCAAGAAATCCTCCTACCACCAACATCTGATTGTCTGGGTAGAGGAGGAGGAGAGAAGAAAACCAGGAGAGTGTTTGCAGAAGTATTAAGGGTGGGTGTGTGTAGTCAGGAGGGTCAAATGCAGCTAAGAAGCAGTTAAGGCAAGGAATGACATGTTTATTGCATTTAATGATACAGATGCTCTTGGTAACCTTGGTTTTGGTGGCATGATAAGTCCAAACAGAAGACATAGTTTGGGTTTTTTTCTGAATACAAAAGGAAGTCAGGGCAAAGGGGTGCACTGGAGAAAGATCCGCATTTCCCAGGGTACATCGGCAGCCAGGCCCCAAAATCCTCCCCAGGGATGTTCAGATGTTTTGATCCTGGGTCTTCTCTTTCTCTCTTCCCTTTATGTGTAGCTGATTCTGCTCTTAGCCCTCTCTTCTCCACCCACCCCTAATTTACTTACTCTCATGCTTTTAACTGTTCCCCAGGTCTGTTTCTCGTGTCCAGCCCTCCTCCAGAGTCCCAAGATGTCCTGCATATTGGTCATACTTCCCTAGAGGCCCACAGGCACCTTGGACTCGACAAGGGCAAAACGGAGCTCCGGCCTCTTCTTTCTCATCCCGTGTCATTGAACTCCTTTGGTATTCTCTGGGGGTTATGGTCCTGCTGCCCACCCAGTCGCCTCACATCCAGCCATCGGGGAATCAGTCCTGCCGTTTTCTTCTGTCTGACCAGGCCTGTTGTTCTGGCCTGTGACCACCTTTAGAATCCCCTTTTCCTCTCCACGCTGTTGCTACCTCCCTGCGGCTGCCACAGTTTAGGCACTTCCACTTTTATCAGCGTCCCTGCAGTAGTTTTCTACCTGGTCTCCTTGTCCCTTGAATTGCCCTCTCTCTTCTGGTCCACCCACCCATACAACTTCCAGAGTGATCTTTCTTTCTTTAATTTTTTTTTTTTTTTTAGAGACAGGGTCTTACTCTGTCACCCAGACTTGAGTGCAGTGGCTCTATCATAGCTCACTGCAGCCTGGAACTCCTGGGCTCAAGGGATCCTCCAGCCTCCTGAGTAGCTGGGACTAGCTAATGTTTTTTCTTTTCTTTCTTTTTAAGAGATTGGATCTTGCCATGTTGTTCAGTCCGGTCTCGAACTTCTGGCCTCCAGTGATTCTCTCGCCCCAGCCTCCCAAAGTGTTGGGATTACAGGCATGAGCCACTGTGCCCAGCCTCAGAGTGGTTTTCCTAAAACGCAAGTCTTGTTTTATTCCCATGCCTGCTGCCTTTTAGGGGCTCCCCATTTCCTGTACGGGTGGCATAGAAGGCCCCTGTGCCAGTTTGGATCGTTGAGTGAGTAGACGCTGAGGCAGAGTTAGGCATGGAACAGGTTTATTAGTAACATCTGTGAAGGTTGAAGTTGGAAGAAGCAGCACTGGGCAGAGTTGGCTTCAAATGGAGCTACGGCACTTACGGTTCTGACCAGCCTGCTGGGGAACTCTCGAGGAAAGGGTCACTGTTAGAGGAGGCCTGCGCCAGCAGAGTGGCCAGGCCCCAGTGCCCTCACCATGCTTAGTTACTGGCTGGAGACGGCCCGCTGCTGCATAGGTTTGATGGCTCTGCAGTGGAGGCTGTCCGCTCACTGTAGGGAGATCTGCGCGGTGTCCTCCATGGCCGTCTCCCAGCCTCTCTGGTCACATCCTTTGACTTCTTCCTAGCATTATCTTTTCTTGAAAAATAGATCCTATCTGTATTCTGCAGTTTCTCGAACATGCCAGGCTTTACACCACCATGCTGTTACATTCACTTTTCCTTCTACTGTAAATACCCTTCCTTCCCCATACTTGTGTTCCTGGAAAAGTACTTTCACAAGTCAGCTCAAGCGTCATACCCATGGTGCCTTTCCTACCCCCTCAGCCATGTATCCATACCATCTTCTCTGTCTGATGTTTGCTGAGTCCTCACTCTACACTATCTTCGGCCTTCCTACTAGACAGTGAACCCTTTAAAGAAAAGCCTTTCATTTTTAAGGTAATATTATTCACCATACTTTGCATTTTGAGATTGGTGTTAAATAAATGTATTGAATTAAATGAAAAGATGAAAAAATTTTCATCTCCCATCAGAAGTTGAGGTTATTTTTTTCATTTTCAAAGGATAAAAGAAAGTATTCCCATTTTTATCACCTAATGATGGGCCTCGTGGATTAGATTTTAGTGCAAATAATGGCCCATACCCCTGGGACTGGTCACTTGGAGGAAGGTGTAGTTCCCAGACACGACCACAAGGTGCTGCAGTAGTGGAACACTGGTGGTACTTGCTTGCCTGGGTAACCTGGCATGGCCTGAGTGTCAGAAGATGTGGGGGACAGCCAGTAAATCTGGGAAGGTGGCGGCTTGCATGTGACAAGTAGAATATCTCTTCGTTAAACTGAGCCTGCTTTCATATCAGACAAACAACTTATAGAAGACATGTAAATAAAAATGGAATGTGTGCAAGATATTGATGGCTTGTTCTTTGGTACAGTTTGAACACTTCTGAAAGTGAAGCAAGTGAAAACGAATCTGTAAAAATTAGTGCAAAAAAGGTATGTAGGAATGTTCTCTCTTCTATCTTAATTTATAAGAGTTTAAATTATATTTTGATTGGATGCAAATAGATAAAAATGTTCTGTAAAATATTCATTTCCAGATAGATTGGAAGTAGATAGAAAAAATATTCTGTAGCAGTGTTTTTCATAGAGAAAGTATGTTTTAGAAGATACTTTTACATTTTATAGAAAAAAGCAAGACATTTTTATATCTGAAGTGTTTTTCATTAAAGAGGTCTCAAATCTCTTTGTACTTTGTCAGTTTTCATAGCATGCATGGAATATGTTTAGGTTGTGATTTACCAAGGCAGAGTGAGTTGTTGGGAGTGTATATTTGTAGCTCTTTAACCTAGGTTTTTTGTCCTAGCCACTAATTATGTTGCCATCTTCCTATTATGTTCACTTTTGACGTTTAGAAATGAGAAATATGGACTTCATGGTTTTCTACTTTTCTTAGTAAGAATTAAAGCATTTGTATTTCCTACACCAGTAATGCTGTTTTCTTCATGTAGCCGAGAAGAAAATGCAAGCCCATTAGAGATGAGTCTGACAGCACTGAAGAAAGTGATGTAAGAAGAAAAGTTAAATTAGCAGAGAAAATAATTACGCAACATGAAGCTATTCCAACTACGGCATCTTCAGAACTTTCAGAGAAACCAGCTGAATTGGTCACTCCTAAAAAGATAGGACCATTTACTGCCCAGCCCTCTGTTGAAAAAGAGACCCTGGCAACAGAAAATCACCCGGTAAGAAGATGTTTGCATTCCCTTGGAGAGAAAAAAAAGTTTATTGAAAAAATTGTGGGAGGAAAATACAAAGCATTTTCTCTCTTCCCTTCAATCTTTTAAAAGATAAATTTTATATTTTTCTTAACATAATAAAAATATGTTTAATAAAAATAGCCTCCAAAAGAAGCTGACAAATCAGGAAGAGGGAGGGGGAAGGGTGGTGGATGCACTTAGAATACTCACCAAAGGCGTTTTTCTAGTCCGCTGCAAGCCAGGTTTTTAAATCAAGTTATTAAGCGCTGTGGTCAACACTGTCCCACCAACAGAGATGGTGCGAGAGGCGGCTGGTGGCCCAAAAGGGACTGTGCAGCCTCGAGGGCACACCCCTATGTCCACCCCACTGGCATGTGGCCACAAGGGTGGTCCTGGACAAACCCCTAAATTTGTTACCACCCAACTGGGTCCCTTGCCCACCACCCTGCGAAGGCTAATTTACTAAGACAGCAGGAGTTGCGGTGGAGAGTGAGTTTCATTTTGCAAGGTGCTAGGCAAGGAGAGGGGAGTAATCTCTCAAATCTATCTCCTTGAGAATTTTGGGGGCTGAGATTTTTAAAGGTGGTTTGGTGAACAAAGGGCTAGGGAAGTGGGTCTGCTGATTGGCTGGGGGTGAACTTACAGAGTTGGGAAGCAGAAATGGTCTTCTTGGCTGAGACATTTCCTGGGTAGGTGGTTGCAGGATGCAGGACTTGTTGGATCGGTTCCCACGTGTGGCCACTGGTCTGGTTGATGTCATTGGGTCTCCCTGAATGCAGAGTCTGGAAGACATCTCA
>CM052440.1:139894580-139923155 GCA_028533085.1 Varecia variegata
TTAATCTAAATTATTTTGTTTCAACAGTATGATTCATCTAGCCTTCCAGCTCTGTTATTTAACACAAGAACTGTTTTGGGGGCTGAAAACCATCTGCAAAATATCAACCATCAATTAGAGATGCTCCTTGACCAGGAATGAGAAGACCAGTCTACTAAAATGTGCCTGTATAAAGATGAGTCTCATGCTATTGTCTGTTACCTTCTGAAACTGTACTTTTATATTCTTTTTGAAGAAGTACAGCCTAGTCACCAGAATTTAATATTACTTTGCCCAAATTAAACGTGAACAATGTTAAATGTCTAATAGTTTTAGAGGCCATAATCTAGTGTCTTGAGTAATAAATTTTAAAATGTTGACACCTGATCAATCAGCCCCAAACATGTAAGAGTTTTAACCTATAAATAAACTTGTGTGAACAAAAACTAATTTTGGTTAGTAAGATTTCTACTGAATTTAAGTACACTAAGGCTAATTTTCAATATAACTGGTTTATTTCAGTAAAAAAAAAAACTGAAAAACAAAGTGATATAACTTAGTTGATATAAATATGTTTAATAAGTTAATATAATTTAATGTTTGTTATCAAATCTCACAGACTTTGGCCAAATTATAGCCTGGTTATTTAAGTGTCCATAGTTAATTAGCTACTCTTGTAATACCTCTATAATTAGTTCATCAGGAATTTCATCTACTATACTGTTGTAACTGAGAAGACTGTTCTCTGCAGCTTCAGCTAATTCAGCATCTTCAGTGGCTTCTAAAAAATAAGCATCATCAATGCCATTATCCCAGTCCACATCAGAAGATGTTGATGACTTATTAGGTGACTGTTTGTGAGGATTCTTGGTTTTATTGTTCCTAGTTTCATCTGCTTCATCTGCTGGAAACTCCTCTTCCTTTATTTCAATGAAGAAAGGTGAGGGAAAGTGGGACAGAAAAATAAAGGTTTAATCAGAATACTGATGATTTCACCATGTACTCAATGTATATTGAAGAACTGATCATTACTTAATACCTTAATTCAAAAGATATTAAAATGAATATGCTGGAGGAATACTGTCTCCAATATAGTCACTGTGGGAATGAGTGCACTCTTTCAAATGTTGCTGCCATTCAGCTCACTCTTAAAACTCCAAATTTGAAATTACCTGCAGTTCAGTGACACTTTTCAGTATCCCAAGATGGGGACAGAGCAAAGGCAGATTTAATTTTTTAACAATTGGACAGTCCAGCTAAAGACAAATTTGCTATCTTGACAATGGACTTACTTCCCGTGTTTTAAAAATGAAGAACATGGATTAAGAAAATTGTTATAAAGAACAATTTTGGAGCAATTGCCAAAATAGGACTATGGATTATATATGAGATAGTAGTATTGTATCAATGTTAAATTTCCTGAATTTAACAATTCTACCATCACTATGTACGAATGACCTTATTCTTCAGCTACATGCTTAAATATTAAGAGATGGAGGATTTTGATGTCTGGAATTTATTCTCAAGACATCCATCAAAAATAACGTATATCTGTGCAGCAGAGTTGGAGAAAACAAATGCGGCCAAATGTTAACAAATGGCAAATCTAGGCAAAGGACAGGAGAGTTCCTTACTCTTGTACATTTCTGTAGGTTAGACATTTTTTAAATTTCTAATCAATATTTAGGTGATCAGTACACTAATAAGATGATCAATGCAATAGAAATGTAGGTAAATAACACTAGTAATTTGGTTTAAAATACTTAAAAACGGATGAAGCAGAAATGATGAAATGATCAAATGTTAACTGTTATAATGAACACCCATGTACCTATCAGTTTTATTTTATTTAGCCTGTATTATTTTAAACAATAAGTTATGTTCCAGTAGCAGTAAAAGTACTTTCAACTTGGCATTTCTGATGTATTACTGGATAAGCAGAAAAAATTCTTAAAAATCCACTAAAACCACACTCATCAAAATAACATTCTAACAAGGATGATACATTCCTACTCCTCTTAGAGACAAAGTTTATTTTAAGAAAATGTAATTTGTTCTTGGTTATTTCAAAACACTTTTTAACCTAGTAGTTAAAGAGAGAGAGAATTTGGCTATTATTTTATGTCCAGGTCTTACAGACCAAGAATGGAATTTCTACCATTTCAAACTTGGAATGGAGTTTTTGCAGGAGACATTTTTAAAATCAGATTGAACAGATACCAGGTTGAGTTTTCTAGAATATAAACTCAAGCACTTATTCAGCTTATAGCAGGTAACTTTTATTCTAACCATAACACTATAAAGGGAAAGACTGATAGATGTGTAAACAAAAGGTAAAATTTAAAAGTTTAACACATTGACTGCCACACTAGAAAAAAGATTTTTTTCCCTGGGGCCATGGGGTTTTATTAGAACAAAATGATCCTTTCTAATTTGTTACTTTTTGTTTTCTGTGCGTGAGTTATATGCAATACAATTCATGTTTTTAGAATTAAACTGTCAATTGTGAAACTGTCAATTGTGACAATAAGAACATCAAGTAAGATTTTCACGAACCAAATGCATGGTTTTGCTTCATGAGGCCCAAGGCTCAAAACTAGTGTGAGTTAAATACAACTCACATGGCAGTTAATGTGTTAAAGTATGTCAAAAAAAGTACTTTAAAAAAAATTCTTGCAAAAAATACTAAGATGTTATAGAAAAATAGAGGACGGGTACAGGCAATTCAGAATAGAAATACAAATAGTAAATCTGGAAAAAGTTCATCTTCATTAAGGAAATGCAAATTAAAACAACTAAAATTCCACTTTTTGCCTACCAGAGTGGTATCAATTAGAAGGTAAACATAAGCAATGTTGGCCAAAGTATGGGTTAATAGGTGCTCTCATAAATTCATTACTTGTGGAAGTCTAGTATCTTGTAATTTTTATGGAAAGCAATTTGGTAATAGGTACTACTGAAAATACTTGTGATACTTTAAGTAGAAAAATACCCTCCAAATAGTATATATACTGTGACTTTAAAAAAAAAAAAGCATACATAGGTATAAATTCTGGAAGATATATCCCAAAATATTATATAGTTTTCTGTGGCCAAATTACAAGTGAGGAAGATTCTTTCCCCTTTTGCTTCTTCTGTGTTTTCTAATTCATTTTATAATACATGTTAATTATTTTGGTAAATAAAAGTCTTTATAAGAAAAATGCTGGTTTGGCAATCTGGTAATATCTACCAAAATTAAAACTGCATATATTCTTTGGCAAAATTCTAGAAATTCATTCTACAGATATAGTTCAAAGAAACACAAAGATGAGAATTTTGGTTTACTCTATAAAACAAAAATATGAGAAACTTCTTAAATGTTGTCTGGGACTGGTTAAATTAATTATACAATTTCTCATGCAGCAGTTAAAAAAAAAAAAAAAAAGAGGTGCATATCATCAGATATGTGGTGAGATGGGAAAATTGCTACAGTATATTCCTAAGTGAAAACAAGGCAGCAAACACTATTTAAAAGCTATCTGGACACACACAGACACTTACTTATAGCTCATTTATACTATTGTACCAAGAACTACTTTGTAATGAAAAGACACTAAAAATTGCACTTACGTCTTTGAAAAGAAACAGGAGACATACTTCAGCAGGTAGTGGAAAACCTGAATCAGAAAGATAGTAAACTGTTTTATATAGGTGCCTAATTTTTACTTTGAGAAAAATGCAAAAATTAATAACTCACAGTCAGATTTGAAGTTTTCTGCTTTACATACAGGATCATGACATTTTTGATACCAAACTTCATTTTTCAGATCAACCAGAATCCTTTATTTCCAAAAAAAAAACAAAAAAAGTATTAATACCAAGACTAGATAGAAAACAAAATTCAGCTGCATAATGTTTACAAGAACTATGCCTAAGACGACGGAAAAAAAAAAGTAAATGGATGAAAGTAGACACCAACCAAAAGAAAACTGGTTCCCAAAAATATCACACAAAAAACTTCAGGGGAAAAAAGTAGACATTGATGAAAGTTCCCCCCAGGAAGATAAAACAATTCTTAACCTGTATCCTCCAAATAATACAGCTTCAAAATATGTGAACAATCCTAGCACTCCAGGCATGGTGTGGTGCACACCTACAGTCCCAGCTACTTAGGAGGCTAAGCCAGGAGAATCATTTGTGCCCAAGAGTTCAAGGCTGCAGTGAGCTATGATGAGGCCACTGCACTCCAGCCTGGGCAACAGAGCGAGACCCTGTCTCAAATTTTTAAAAAAATGTGAATACAAAACTATAAGCATAAATCTACCATAAATCAAGATTAAAAAAAAAATTCTTGGTAATTTATAGATCAAATAACCAAAAAAAAGTTCAATGAGAATAAAGAAAATGTGAATGACAATTAAAAAATAAATTTGATCTAATGGGCATATGTGAAGCAGCTCTTTATAATCGTATATAAAACAATAGTAAAAATTGACTCCATGCCAACTATAAAGTGAATCTTACCAAATTTAAAAGCATCAATTCACACAGAACATATTCTCTGACACAAAGCAAATTTTAGAAATAAAAGCTAATAGAAACCCATAATTCAGAAATTAAAAAACATCTCTAGGCCGGGCGCGGTGGTTCACACCTGTAATCCTAGCACTCTGAGAGGCCAAGGCAGGAGGATCGCTCAAGGTCAGGAGTTCGAGACCAGCCTGAGCAAGAGTGAGACCCCGTCTCTACTAAAAATAGAAAGAAATTAGCTGGACAACTAAAAATATACATATAGAAAAAATTAGCCAGGCATGGTGGTGCATGCTTGTAGTCCCAGCTACTTGGGAGGCTGAGGCAGAAAGATCTCTTGAGTCCAGGAGTTTGAGGTTGCTGTGAGCTAGGCTGATGCCATAGCACTCTAGCCCGGGGAACAGAGCCAGACTCTGTCTCAAAAAAAAAAAAAAAAACCATCTCTAAGTAACCAACAGCTCAAGGAAAAATGGAAATTAGAAAACACTAAGACTTGAGTGGAACTGGAAATCTACATATTAAAAATATGTGAAATGCAGCTAAAATGACTTGAGAGGGACATTTACAGTCTTAAAAGCTTACATTATGAAAGAAGAATGGCTTAAAGAAATGAGTTAAGTAACTAAGTTGGAAAATAAGTAACAGCATAAACCCTAATAAAAGGAAGTAGTTAAAAGCTAAAACTAAAAAGAATTAACGAAGTCAGAGTTTGAAGATAATGAAATTACAAGGTTGATCAAAAAATAAGACAAAGACACAAATGTTATTAGAAATTAAATGCATCATACATAAAATTTAAGAATATCATGGCAACTTTTACCAGTAACTTTGAAAATTTTGGTTGACAAAGTACTAAATAAAATATGCCAAGCTAAGCAAACTTAAAGGTAACAAAAAACCTAAACCACCCTATAACCAATAAAAATAAAAACCTTAAAAAATTGATTAAGTAGTTTAAAATCTTCCCACATTTACAGAAAAGGAAACATAAAATGGCTTACGTTCCGTGGGGCAGTCGGTGAGGTGGGGGCAGGGGGTGAGGTGGTGGTGAGGAACAAGTACCCAGGAGAGAAAACAGCAGGGGACCTAGTCTGATCTCCTCATAAACATTCTAATAGCAGACTTTCTAATAAACGGACTGCTGGCAGCCCCCAACTACACTAAAGCACCCTGGGGCACTGAAGGATATTTAAATCTTTCTAGAAAAACACAGTGATACTTGGCATTTGTCAAGTACCGAGAAAACTACTTGTTTGCAGTTCCTGTCTTCAATATTGCATCACACTTCATTCCTTTCAATGATGTTCCCACCTTTGAAGAGCTGGGGTTTTCGATGGTGGTTGTGATAAAAAGTACCATCAACGTCGATGTGGAGTGAGAGAGGAGGTAGGGGTGAGGGTGTCCAGTCTGATTCCGAGGTTTAGAGGTTATGCAATACCCCAAAGGGCACACATCCCATTAATAAGAGTACTTAAGAATGAA
This sequence comes from Varecia variegata, assembly GCA_028533085.1. NCBI lineage: Eukaryota > Metazoa > Chordata > Mammalia > Primates > Lemuridae > Varecia > Varecia variegata. Next base: position 139,900,554 of record CM052440.1, read on the forward strand.
ATAAAAGTATTATGTTCTTTCAATGTATGAATATTATTTTTCAAACAGCTACTAAATTGTTAGTATATAAATACTTACCAAGTTCTTTGCAAGTAATGCATTAAAAGAGCTCTTAGGTATTTCTTTTGGCCTTGGAGCAAATGTGAAAAAAATGACTAAGACACCAGGGGCACCAGAAACCAAGAAAATGTGGGAACCTCTGGATCAAGGGCTAGGAGCACAGTCTACACAACGCCCTTTGTAGGATATTTCTAATTTTAGGATTCCATATGGTAAATAAACCTAGAGTCTACGGATTTATGAGGCAAGGTTTCCTGGAACTGTCACCCATGCTATGCCTCCGTATGGGTATAAGTACAGATATCTCACAGCCTCCATGCTCCCTGCTGTGTGCAGTGACTGCTCACTCTGCCAGGTTCCCCTGAGTCCGAGAGCAGGAGGGACCTGGGGAGCCGTGCCAGCTGTCCCAGGCCTTGCTCTGCCTCACCTGCGCCTTTTCATTCCTTACATCCTTCACATTGTTAGTAAAGCTGGACGCAAGGTAAGATCTCTGATTCTCGGGAGTGTGCTTCAATAGCCTAATCCTCAACTTCACTGGTAATCAGGGAAATTCCAGTGAAGACCATGACATTGTTTTATACCTACCAGATTAGCAAAACAAATTTTTAAAACCTAACAATACTAAAGTGGTGGTGTGAATATGGAGCAGTAGAAAATCTTGAAACACCGCTGGCAGGAGTATAAATTAGCATAACCATTAGGGAAAACAATTTATTATCTAGTAGAATTAAACATTCTATGAAACAGCAATTCCACTTTTAGATACATGCTTTGAGAACTTCTTGCACATGTGTACTAGGTGATATGTACAAGAAGGCTCATAGCTTCATGGTTTATAACAGCAACCCAGATGTCCGATGTAGGACAACAGATAAACTGTGGCATATTTATATTTATATAATGGCATACCATAATGAAAAATAAACAACCAACAGCTACTTGCTGAGACATGGATGCACCTCACAGATACAATGCTGACCAAAAACTAAGTGAAAGGATGCAATTCAAAAACATGTGTAATTGAGGGTATGGGTAGGGGGTGGGGGGTGGGGAAAAAATCCCCAAAACATATAAAATATATTGTTATAAACATACATGCAAAAAATCATAAAGAAAAGGAGATTAACACAAAATCCACGATAATGGCTATAATCTCTGAGGACAAGAGAAAAGGAAGACAATGGGATTGGGCCCACAAGGTGCTTCTGAGGTTTGGTCAAGTTCTGTTTCTTAAGGTGGGTGGCAGATAAGACAGGTGTTCATATTAGTGTTAGTCTTTAAAATGTACATACCCTTTATATATACTCTTATATGTATGATGCATTTCACAGTTAAAAAACAGTAGATTATGGATACATAATACAACTTGGTGTGATCATCGAATGGTAGTGATGTTTTGGTAAATTAATGTGCATAGAAAAAAAGAAAGAAAGATACATCAAACTGATAACTATAGTTATCACTGGCTTGTGGTGATCTTTTCCTTCCTGCTTTTTTGTTACAGTTTTGTGTACTGAGCACCTAGTTTCTGAGGGTGTTTTCCTAAACTGAGTTAATCTGAGCACATCAAGTATGGCACTGGATCGTGCTACCCAAAAAAGCTGCAGGATCACCTCCCCACATGTGGCACATGTGCTATATACATGCCTGATTATATAGCAGTCTCTGCTTTGACATGAAATACAAAACACGGCAAAATTTCTCATATCACAACTGAAAACTACTGGGTTTCTTATTTTATCTCCATTCTAACTATATGCCTTTATTGTTTAAAATTCTATTTGTAGTTTTACTTCATTCTTTACTTCTCTTTTTGCCAGGGCATTTTAAAGAAAATTCCTAAAACAGGGCCTGGCATATACAGCAAGCATTCAGTAAATATTAGTTCCTTCAATATCATGCTTTGTCGTGAATGAGTTAGCACAACCTGAACCTCTACCGCATAACACTCACTGAAGAGTCTCCTTCTTGCCCAAATCTGCCCAGTTTCAATCTAGATTCTATAAGGTGTCAAGGGCCAATGGCAACAGGGAAGGAGAGGCGAACTTTCCATCATCGTTTCTTCACCTGTCCCCTGCGTTCTCCTCTCTGGCCCTACTCAACTCTACCTTAGTCGTCTCAAGATACACTAAAGGGTTATTTTACCAAATAAAGCTGACATGTGCTAGAAGCAAAGCAATGTAAATATTACAAAACACCAAATTCAACAAATACAAATTACAACTAAATTTGTTACAAAAATAAAATTTTTAGACTCTCAACTTTAAAGTTATAAACACCTAAAATATAATATTGGTTAAATAGACACAAATCAATAATATTACTTACATGATATTATTACTCTTGTGGGCTCTTCCAATGTTTTCACACCAGCGATATTTACAAATATCATAAACCAATAATTCTTCTGGGAAAAAGTAGTTCCAACGTCGAATTCCTAAAATGCAAACAATGTTTCTAAAGGCACTGTTACTCTATTATATAACAGTTAATAAAGAATAAGATTAGGTATACCTCCTTTAATGCCATTTTTATTCACCAAAGAAAGAACAAAATGATCAACTTCAGGATAAGGTGAACACTGAAAACCTTCAATGGTCTCTACTGCAACAGAGAGAAAGTAATTATTATAAATTACAATAGCTAAAAGTTAAGAAGTTAAATTTTGATTACATTGTTGTTTAGTACAACAATGTGTTTTGCAAACCCTTAGCTCTTTATTTCCCTTTTTGCAATTTGCCTTTCAGTCAGTTCATGGGCTTTTGTTACCCTACATCGAAGCAGATAAAATTCAAACATCTCAATTAGATCAAATGTTAACTAATTTTCATAGAAAACATCTGAAATACTTTCATACTTTCAACTGCTGTCTTCCTTCTGGCCACGAGAAAAGCAGCCGGGGGCCTCGTTCCATCCGCCAGGCCTTGGTGCTCACGCCTGGCTGTGGCCCTCTCCTGACACACATAAACGAGCTCACAGAACTTAAGGCCACTGTGGTCATGACGATTCCAGACACAAACAAGACCACTCTGTAATCATGTCTGAACACAGATAAACAGGAACATTTTCCAAACCACAAAAATGACCAAACTCCCCCTATCCTAGCTAACATAAGTAACTGCTGCTTGTTTACCAACTGCAGCATTAGGCTTTCTCTACTCTGCCTTGCTTGCTTCAAGATAAGGTTTATTAAGATACCCAATCATAGAATTGTCCCTGACAACACCGAATTCAGAACAAACCCCACATTTCCTGGTTTACTCCCCCAAATCACCTATTCTGAGCCGAGATCTATAAAGTCCTTTCTGACACCCTCTTGCTGAAATGCCTCACGGTTCCCAGGGTTTGCATTCTCCATTGCTTCCTGAGTAATAAACTCGATGCTCACCACAGGTGTGTGCCCTGTGGGCCTTAGCTAGAGGGCGCTGACAATTCAGTTATACTGTGTATCTAAGAATCTACTGCAATAATTTAGAACAACCGATTTAAAATATTTCAATTTTAAAGACAGAAAAATCTAGTGTTCTTAAAATGAAGTCTATATTTCACTTGCAAAAGTAATATACATAATTAGGGAAATACTGGAAAAATATTAATGTAGAAATGAGCGAAATAACTCCAAATCAATGTCTACAAATACATGACAAACAACCAGAAGAAAATTAACATAGAAGAAAATGTTACCCATATTTTTCAGTAAGCTTGTGATTACACCATACATATAGAGTCTACTTTTTCTATTAACATCATAAATGGGTGTTTTCCGTATTACGTATGCTTTATAAATTTAATGGCTACAGAGTATTTCATAGCATGTAACCAATCCAATTTTGTTGTACATTTAGATTGTTTTGTTTTTCACTATTGTAAGTAATGATATACCAAAATATGTGTATAAAAGTGTTTACTGGAGGGTTAATATAAGAAATCTTAGGAAAAAACGATCTGTTCTTCAGTACAGAAATGGCTAAATTATGATAGACTCAGACCATGAAAAACCATGCAACCATTAAAAGAATGAGGAAGATCTCCCTATACTGGAAATACAGGAAAAGCTCTGCTGAGTTATGTAGGAAACAACTGTAGCGGCTCCCTGTCTTTGACAGGGAGACTGTGGGGAGAAGGGTGAAAGAATTTTTAGTTTTTCGTATGTGTTTATTTTATACAATAAACCCACATTTTTGTACTTTTTAAAAAAAACACCATAAAATGAAAATTAGTGAATACTTTAATGAACATCTTTTTTACATTTTTTACATTTTGGATAGAAACCTAGAAGTAGTTTTAAATGATCAATGGATATGAATACTTAAGATTTATTTAAAGGCAAAATAGATTTTTTGATCCTTAAATTTTGACAGAAAAATTATTTTCTTAAAATTACCTGAAGTGCTGTTACTGTTAAAATATTCAACTCCCTTTCGTTTATTCTGAGGTGTGTCACATGTCAGAATTTTTAAAGTATCTGAGAATCTGAAGAAGAAACAAAGATAACATTCTATTAGAATCAAAGAGGCATAGCTACAGAAAGGAAACGAATTTCAAATAGTTCCATATTAAAATCCTTTGGGCCAGGTGTGGTGGCTCACATCTGTAATCCCAGCACTTTGGGAGGCTGAGGTGGGAGGATTGCCTGAGCCCAGGAGCTATGACTGCATCACCACACTCTAGCCTGGGTGACAGAGCGAGACCATCTCTAAAATAAATAAATAAATAAAATCAAAGTTTACAGGAGGATGTGCATAGGTTATGCAAATACTACGCCTCTTTTATATCAAGGACTGGAGCATCCTTGGAGTTTGGTATCCACAGGGGTCCTGGAACCAACCACCCACAAATACCAAGGGACAACTTCATAATTTTATTCACCAAATACAGAGCCTTTGAAATTTTTGTTACAATAATTTTATTATAAAAGTGTGACTAATAGGAAGAAATGAAGAAGGAAAGAGGGATGAAAGCAAAGGGAAAAACTGATTAAAATTGGCTGAGGAAAAGGTACATTCATAATCATAAAGAGTTTAGCCTTTATTTCAAGAAGTAAAATACCTGGTATTTACTTAGATACACAAAAGGCAATTTAAGGTAACACTGTTCAGTAGAACAACCCTTCACTTTTGTAAGATTAATATGGAAACTGCAAAAGAAATGGGATTTCATAATCGGGAAAGTACCTACACTTCAGGCTAAAAATACTGCTTTCTGCCTACGTGGTAAAAAGAATGTGACCTTATTCTGGTGCCAACAACAGGGGGCAGCAAAAGTCATATGATTTTTATAGTACCTCTATATCACTTCTACAATCTGGGATACTGCTGCTACCAACTGACATTTACTGAGCAGACATCATGTGCTGGGCAAGGTTGTAAATGTTTTACACATTCAGTTCTAACTTATTTAATTCTCTTAACAACTCCATGAGGTAGGTGTTATTATTATTTTCATTTTAAAAGTAAGGAAATTGGCCAGGTGTGGCAGTTCATGCCTGTAATCCTAGCACTCTGAGAGACCTAGGCGGGAGGATCACTTGAGCTCAGGAGTTCAAGACCAGCCTGACCAAGAGCGAGACCCAGTGTCTACTAAAAAACAGAACAAAATTAACTGGGCATGGTGGGCGTCTGCCTGTTATCCCAGCTATCTGGGAGGCTGAGGCATGAGGATCACTGGAGCCCAGGAGTTTGAAGTTGCAGTGAGTTATGATGATGCCATTGCACTCTAGTGGGACAACAGAGCGACTCTGTCTCACTCATAAATAAATTGATTAATTTAAATAAATGAATGAGTGAGTGGATGTAAGGAAACTAAGACTTTGACCTTATGTCTGAGATATGTTATTAAAGGAACTCAAAGAGTACAAAAATATATGAAGAAAACAATCCGTCTTCCCACCCTCCTGGGTCATGGCTGTTAACTGTATATCTTGACACAGCTATCCCTACAGCAATGTATTTTAAATATTATCACAATTAATTTCTATAGAATTTTCCCTTACAATTATATTTAAGGAAGGCAAAGGGAAAAGAATTATAACAAGTTAATGGGAAGTCAGTCGGAACCTTAACCACATGTTTTGGGCTCAAGAAACTGCCAGCCCAGAAAAAAGGGAGATGAAGGCAAATACAGTAAGTCCTCACTGAGCATCACCAAGGAAACATCATTAAGTGAAACAACTACAGCAGTGCCTTAAAGTACATCATTTTGTTCAACATCATTTTGTTATAATGTTGGTAAGGGAGGACTTACTGTATTTCTTTTTTTTTTTTTGAGACAGAGTCTCACTCTGTTGCCCGGGCTAGAGTGAGTGCCGTGGCGGCAGCCTAGCTCATAGCAACCTCAAACTTCTGGGCTTAAGCGATCCTTCTGCCTCAGCCTCCCGAGTAGCTGGGACTACAGGCATGCGCCACCATGCCCGGCTAATTTTTTCTATATATTTTTAGTTGGTCAGATAATTTCTTTCTATTTTTAGTAGAGACGGGGTCTTGCTCTTGCTCAGGCTGGTCTCGAACTCCTGAGCTCAAACAATCCACCCGCCTCGGCCTCCCAGAGTGCTAGGATTACAGGCGTGAGCCACCGGGCCCGGCCCTTACTGTATTTCTGTTGAAAGATGACTTTCACACTTTTTAAAAATGAACAAAACATGGGAACTTAAAAGTTCAACAATGGAACTGACAATAAATAAGAGTACGTCAACGTAAGAGAAAATCATACAGACATTAAAAGTCTTGTGTACAGTTAACTGTTGGCAAATTATTAACTTGGCAAATATTCTTGACACAATGTTGAGTAGAAAAAACAGGTCACATAACCATATAAATAATGGTCTCAAGGATATTTTTAAATAAAGGAGCTATGTAAATTATATATGTGCATATACGAAAAGAAAATGAGACATTAACACAGTAATTATATTTCCAAGTACAAGTCATATTTTCTTCTTGATAGAAGTGATAATCATTTTAGAAAAATTGGAAAATATATTAAATATAATTATAAAAAGATATAAAGAGAAAACTGGTTAAAAATTTCCTTTTCCTATTATTTTTCAGTTAATGGAGAAAAGAGAACAGTTAACTTAGAATTTTAAGAACTGACTTTCTTTTACTTAATGTAGAATGAATTTACGCGATTTACGTTTTAGTTAGTACACAATGACATTCACTATTTAATACATATTCATGAATATACACAATGGTTTGATGCTAGTACTACATACCTGACATTGCTGACCAAAGAAGAAAGAAAATACTGATATTCTTTGGAAATATATTTTGACTGTAGAGGAAAAAATTTGTTATCTTCAGCAACCTCCAAAGCCACGCGCTTTCCTATTTTTGATGATTTATAGAGTCGAAAATTTCTATTTCTTGTATAAACTCCTACATCAGAAATTAATAAAACAAAATTAATACATGTTTTCTATCACTAGTTTTACAGTCAACAAATATTAAATTATTTTTGTACAGCATTACTAGTAGAAACTATTATTTTCTATACACAGCTATAAACAAAATTAAAGCTGCACAGGCAGTCCCCGGGGTTTCAGAAGACAGAAGTTCCTGAGAACGTTTTTAGGTCGGGTTTGTATGCAACTCAGATCCCCAATGAACAGTGCACATACAGTAACAGTAATAATAAGAATACTATAATGGTTCATATGTAGTAACAGTAACACAGTGTAATACTGTAATAGTAGTATTACTACTATTGCCCCGGTACTATAGAAAGAAGTTACAGAAACTACTGTGCTCTTTAAGACCTGGGCCAATAGGAAATGTTACACTTATTTTGATCTTCTAACCAAATCAATGATAACCTTTCCATTTCAATAATTAATCCACTATGCTGCTTAGGAACAACAGATGCTTGCCTTTCACATGTTCCCATTATCCTTATTTTACCCCTTATAATTGTTCCGCCAGTCAAGCAACTGAAGCCTAATCTTTCCCAATGAATGATGGCGTCAGGCCTTTCTCTAAACACTTAATTATTTCTACTTTTGTTTCCATTGTAATCACCTTTCTCTCCACTGCAGGCCCCCCTGGACTTGCAGTGGACTTTCACTTTGGAGGCACGGTCATGAGGGTAACACAGACTCACAAAATTGACTGAGAAAGTTAAGTAAAAGCAACGCTACATGGAAACAAAGAGACTAGCCGTGATCGTGTAGACGCTCCATCAATGAACCACTTACGCCATGAGGCCTGTTTACATGCGCGGAAGAAATTAGTTCCGAATTATTAATTTAATTACAAATTATCCTTATGGGGAGCCTTAGGAGCCCGTATATAGGTACAAAATGCCGAAAGTCAGGTAGTCCTGGTGAGATATTTCTTGTCTTGGGTGGTGTGGTGACAAGGGGTGTCCATTCCACAATAACGCCTTGACCCAGGTACTCAGCAATTATGTATTTTTCTGTATGAATGTTGAGCTTCAATAAAAAAGTTTCTTAAGAAGATTGTGTCATGTATCATTAAATCTCTGAACTTCTTGAAGGATAGTTTAGGGAATGATTTCCCCATGCTCTTTTGGCATGTAAATAAATCTGGGTATACTACTGAAAATATTTCTTTCAGGAATATCAAGGAAACTTCCTTGCAGGTCCAGTAACCTAACTTCCAAGGACAGAGCTGCCATGACCCCGGGGATTCTGTCTGGGGTCTCTAACACCGGGGCAGAGTCGAGCTCTGGCTAACGCTGCTCTCCCTGCACTGACTTTCCGCTATGCCTCTTCCCTAGTTTACTACAGGCTAGTCCAACCTGGAGACGGCGTCCTGCTAATAAAACAAAACCTGTCATTTGGAAGAATGCTCCCCTACACATAACTCATATGACTGTTCTACCTGGCATTCGTCTGACTGTATTTCCAAATTCTGGCATTTGATTGCCAGAGGTACTAGAAAGATACACAATACAGAGGAACATTTTTCTAATCTTGGCACCACTGTTGGCCTGGGAATCTTGCCCGTAACTTAATCCTACTTTCCCTTAACTGTTGGACACTGAAGCTCTCGGAGGCACTCAGTCAATGGCAAAAATGCTGCTCTTACGGCTTTTTAGCTTTTCAAGGAACAAGCTGGAACCTCAATATAAAAATGAGGTTTAGTTCACCAAACTGGAGTTGTTGCATTCGGGGTTGGCCTGGTTGGCCTGTATGTTGAATTAGGCTGCAGTCTTGTCAGCCCATCCTACATGCTCTGGTTCCAAGACCAGGACCAAGCAGAGCCAATGTTGAGTTGAAAAAGTCACCAGTTTGATCACAGCAAGAAAGTTGAAGAAACAGCTCCTGCCACTGTCACAGAGATCTTTAGTGAAGAACACACCCATGCTCACTGTGCTACATGTGTACTGTTTTTATAGTGTGTCTGTTTTTAAAATTCATGTAATCTAATTTAACCTCTCAGCAGTGTTGGAGGGTGCTGGTCCAACAGGCCCCTGTCAAAACTCCCTTGACAAGCTGGGCATGGTGGCTCACACCAGTAGTCCCAGCTACTCAGGAGGCTGAGGTGAGAGGATTGCTTGAGCCCAGGAGTTCGAGGCCAGACTGGGCAACACTGCAAGACCCCATCTCCAAAATTAAAAAGCAAAACAAAACAAAACACAACTCCCTTGACAGGAATCCTCTGGACACTTAGAGAAGTCGGTCACAACCATTGTCTTTTGGAGCTCGGGCTAGCCTGGTGCTTATGTTCCACAGGGACCTCTCTAAGGTCTCTGAACAGAAACCTCGTAGATTCCCAGCACCTGAGCTCACTGGTCACATCTTGCGAGTGGCTGGACTGTCACTGTGGAGCAGCGATGGATGCAAGAATTCTGAGCACAGTAACTCGTGGGCACTGACTTGTTTCTCAAAAAAGTACCCACGACAGTCTAACAGAGACAGCTGCCAATTTTACTTACCTAGATCCACAAAAAGATGCTTTTCTCCCATGTTGTTCTTCACAACTAAAAACGAAAGCTCAGGACTGCTGTGCTCAGCTGACTCCCTCCTCTCCAGTTTCTCTGAATTGAACGTCCAGCTCTCTCCTATATCCTTATCTGTGGATGTTTTGTTAAAGGAAATTCCTTGTACTATTGGTGCTTTAGAAAAATGGGGAGATGCATGGCCTGCTGTCTCTGGAAGGCTACTGTCATCCTCGTTGGCAATTAAGTGAAGAGCAGGCTGCAAAATTTTTCTCACAAAATTACCTAAGGAAAAAAGATACAATGGTTAATCTGATTTTTTTTTTTTCCATAAACTGTAACTTAAGATCTGGGCACAAAACTACACATGACAATTTTACATACATAGTAATAAGCCTTCTTTTCTTCATTTCTGAATTTCAAACTGAGTTGTTACCATAAACTATAACATGCCTCTCCTGCTACTTCCTTCCTCTTATGCAATCTTTTACTTTTTCAATTCCTGCTGACATGGGAGCTTGGTGTCAGCTGTAAACAAATCATTTTAGAAGGGAAGGTTGATTTGAGAAGGTGTGTCAACATTGCCAGTACGAGCCTGAGCCTAACATGCTGTCTCCAAGAAAACACCACTTTCATTAATACAAATTGAGTGGAGTTATCTTCACAACCATTGAGTAAAGAACAGAGGGTTCACATGAGGAGACTGCTGCTGAGGAACACCGAGGGAATCTCTGCCAGACTCTTCTGAAGTCAAGACGCTGCAAATTTCTCAGGAGCTTATTCTGTCTTCCACCTGCTGAGACATGCCCCACAAGGCCAGACTTCCACAGCCGGCAGCTCCAAGGTGGTAAAGTGGTTGCTTCTCCCACCTCGCTTGAACTGGTCATGGGATGGGCTATGGCCTTGGGGCTAGAGTCCAGAGCTAAAGCAATTCAATACATTTGTTGTACTTCAATGTTTATCCTAAGCACTCTGAACGACAGGGGGTCCTTATCTGTCCCATGAAAAGTACATAAGACAATCTGGGACTTCTTTAAACTAACATATATTCTTATACGATGAAATCATTTGGCTACTAAGTTGCTTTGTTAGGTAGATAGTGAGGGATTCCGAGTCTCCTAGGGATGAAAGTGGATGCTGTTGCCCCCGTCTTGGTCCGGCCCAGCCCTAATTCTCCATACCAGGGGCAGGAGGGAATACCCTACAAATCTGCCAATCAGAACGTGGTGCACCAGAAGCAACAGAGAGCAGAGGACTCTCTAGCCTACAGGCCAAGCATCATAGGTACCATAGAGTCCAGAAATTGAACTACAACCTGCACGCATCGTTTAGGCTCAGGTCATATGACTCCCAATTGTCTGATCAAAGTGATTCCTTTTTGTGCCCTTCCTTCTGCTCTCCTTTTGCTGAGACAATGGGTCTGGTCATCATCTGTGGTGTATGGTATCATGCTCTGTAAACCTGTATCTTGCTCTTGCCCTGTAATCTCCTCAGTAAACTTCATTTTCGCACTTGCCTAGCTTTGGTGCGTCTGGTCATTCTTCAGCTATGGGTGCACCAAGAACCGACATTTCAGACTAAAACCTGACAGCTTCGTGTGTAACAATACTGAAGAAATGCAATACTGTAAGAAAAAATTAATTTTAATCTCTAGAATTATTATAGTCTGCGTTTATTCCTCACTTTAGTCACCAGAAAAGCTTCAACTCTTAAATCATAACTTACGCATGCTCTAAATTCAAAATTCTCCTTCTCCAAATTAGAGTTAATTACTTCCTTACTCAAAGAAACAAATCCAATTTCTTACAAAGCACTAAACGTCAAAATGAAAGCAAAAGCATTTGATCTTTGCAACGATATGCCTGTATAGACATGACTGCTTCTGGAATGTGGCAGAGAAGGTAAACACTGAGTGAGAAGAAATCACAGTATCAAAGGACAACAAAGCAACATAAACATAAATTGATAGAGTTAATTTTCCTGGAAACCTAGAATTCCATCTCCTTGACCCTAGGCAATAAGGTAAGGCTGGGCATGGTGGCTCATGCCTGTATCCCAGCACTTTGGGAGGCTAAGGATGGAGGATCACTTGAGCCCAGGAGTTCAGGGCTGTAGTGAGCTATGATGATGCCACCGTACTCTAGCCTGGGTGACAGGGTGAGACCCTGTCTTAAAAAAAAAAAAAAAAAAAAGAAAGTGAACGCATGGTTGCAGAAAACAGCTGTGAGGGTGGCACTGAGGCAGCCAGTAGGACTTGGAGCCTTGGCAGGGAGCTCATGGCCAGGACATGACGACAGTCACCAGCATCAACACTAGCACACTGGCTCCCAGCAAACTACTCAGCTTCCTACTTCCCTTCTCTCATCCCCCCCAGCCTTCGTTAAGACAGGGGCTATCTTATTAGCTGGAATAACTCAAAAGAACTAATCACAGAAATTCCAGGTAGGATGGCAAACTGGCAGAAGAGTAACTTTAGGTAGATCAAATTCTATGACCTCTTACATGTAATCTACTTCCCCTTTCTGCAAGGCTGACCATGGGCACTGGAAATGCCATCAGGGATACACTGAGGGAGAAGAATTGGAGGGAAACTGTTGCATACTTCATAATTCTCAGCATCTCTGACTCTAGCTGTTCATAGTTTTAGAGGCAAGCACCTTAGATGACACCCCACTTTCCAGGCCTAGTCTCTCACTTTAGCCACACTAGACTCCCACTGCTGCCCAAACTAGCAACACATTCTTATTACTATACTTTTGCTCTGACAGTAAAGCCTTTCTTACTTTTGTTTGTATGATGATACCTTATTCAAAGCCCAGGCTGAACACCATCTGCTTTCAGAAGATACCTGTAGCAGAGACTGCTAGTTACCTTGCAAATTTCTATTCTCTTCTTCCTGAGCAACAGATTCTCAGTTTTTAGCCTGTGCCTAGTAGCCGCAAAGCAAAGTGTAAAGAGTAAATAGGGAGCAAAGAAATAACTTGCTTAGGACTCGGCCTCCACACCCTGACAGCAGTGCCTCCTTACCATCCATGCATTTACTCAGCAAATGTTTATTTAATGCCTACTTGTAATTCTTAATGTTGAAGTTGTTCTAATATTAGTATCATTGGTAACAATATTAGTATGTGCTAAGCTCTGGAAATATAATAGTGAATAAGAAACAGTCCCTGCCCCTAAAGAAACATTAAGTGGAATAGAGGAGATGACAAAGACAACAGGAAATGGCCTCAGGAAGTGGTACATGCTTTGACACAATGAACACTGGACACTCTCTGCAACCCAGAGGAACTCACCTAAATCTTAGGGTTTGGATGTGAAACAGCTTCTCAGATGACTTGATAGCTACGCTGAGTCCTGACAGACCAGGTGAATCTGGAGGCACACCTGTTGAGGCAGCTGCACCAAAACGTGCAAGCCCAGGGACCTGAGAAAATGTGGCCACAGTGCAAGCAGGTGAGAAGGGCAGCATGGTCAGAGATGAGGTGGGGGCACAGGGGACCTCGCCGTGCACCCTAAGACAGCTGTGCTTCCTCCTGAAGGCAAGCAATGAGCACTGAAGCATGTGAGGCACACAAGCAGTGCCATCAGCTCACTCCAGCTGGCTGACGAAATAAGTGGGTTGAGACATACTGAGGTTAAAGATGACACTAACATTTCTGCTTGAGTGAGTGGTGACACCACTCACTGATACACACATCACAAGAGAAGGTTTTGAGGAGAACACGAAGAGCTCAGTGTAGGACATGCTGAGTTTGAAGCGTCTGTGTGGGGAAGTTTGGTAGCCAGTTGGCTGCGTGGGTCTGGCACCTAGGACAACAATCTGGGCTGAAGATAAAGATTTGAGAGTCGACAACACAGACGATCATCAAAGCCATGATAGTGGATGATTGTCAAGGGTAAGGATAGAGTGAGAAGAGGGTCAGGGACAGATTCTACAATTACTAACAGCTAAGGGATGAGAGAAAGAGGCAGAGAAGGAACATCTCACTAAGCTAACAGAAAACAGGGAGGTAAGAAGGAGCGCTGTGTACACAGCACACACTAGGTCTCTGTGACCAACATTACCCTAATCCAGCAATTAGGTTCCTGACTTTTATGCCAGTCCCTTAGTGACCATGTTTATGCTTTACCCTAGGTGGCCATGAAACTGTAGACACTTAGAGCTCTGAAACGGATGACCTGTCACCCGAGCTTCAGTCAATCGTTTGCTGTTTGGACCCAGGAATACTTGCCCTACCCTTGCCTGGATAAACACTCAGGATTCTGGCTTCTGTTCAGACTCTGGTTTTGGAATTCCCATCCTGCCTACGTGTTCTCTTCTGGACTGACTTTGTTTTACCCCTCAGCCTGTATCTCTAAATGCCCGGTCCTGGGACAGAATACTCAGGTTACACTTTCAGGCTTATCCATCTACACCTCCCATCCCTGAAGTTCGGCCTAGAACAATAAACAAGTCTTCCTTGATATGACCTGGGACCCAAGTCCCAAAGCAAGGCTAAAGAAAAGGTCAGAAATCCAGATAAGAGGCGTGATAGATAAGGCTTGAAAAGAAAAGTCCTCTCATGAATGATCAGAAAACTGAAATGGATCCTGTTGGAGCAGAAACCAGTACCAGGACATGCATGGCCATCTCAGTATCTATGATGACAGGTGCTAATGCCAAAGATGTCCTGAGTAGGTTAATGTGCCCGGAACAGACGGGTTAAGTCTAGAGCTAAGGGCAAATCCTGAAAACATGAAAAATCATGTTTCATTTTTTAGGATAGGTTACTAACCATAAAACTTGATAAGTACTTACAAAATTGTGAGAGGAATAGGAAAATATGAGTTTTTAATACAACTCCATGATTTTTAAAAACAGTGTACTTACCAACATGAATGTTATCTTTAAATGCCACATCATGGAGCTGAAATATTAAATGGCGGCTAAATTTTTCATCAGTGCTAGAATCCAAGTTCAAGACATCTTCAGCTGAACAATTAACACTATATAACTCTTGAAGTGCTTTACACACATGCTGAAAACACAAATTAAACATAAATAATTTACACTTTTTGTTTTAAAATTTTTCTATGAGCAAAATTCAAAAGTCTTGGTACAAGTAAGTCTGATGTAAAGAAATAAATTTTGATTCACTATCAGAATTTCTACAATATAACAATCTTACCAATTTACTTAAAAATTGAAATATATTTAAATTATTATACATGTTTATGTTAAAAAAATTCATAGGTTCTCAAAATTAAATCACAGGGCGGGGGAGAAGGATGAGAGGAGGCAGGGGAGGGGCAAAAAACTACCTAATGGGTACAATGAACACTATTTGGGTGACGGGCACACCTACAGCCAGGACTTAAGCATTACAAAAGTGATCCATGTAACCTAAAACATTTGTACCCATTAATATTTTGAAATAAAAAATAAAATAAAATAAAATGGGTCATCTACAAAATTATTATCCAGTTAACATCTAAAAGAAAAACTAACTCATCAATAAATGTTAATAGCTACTCTGAGGCCAAATAATAGTCAATACAATTTTAATACAACTTTATGAAATACAATCTTAAAATTTCTTTGGAAATAACTGTAATAGAACTTAACTGCATAAGCTCATATTATTCCTTTTTTAGTAACTCCTGGTTGACACAGCTAAGTCAAAAATAAATACCAGAACTACATTCTTTTCACTTAGTTAAAAATAGCGGTAACTGTGTTTGTAGAAAAGGTTTTACCAACAGCTAGCTGTAGAGCCTTCAGTAGGAGTTAGTCTCTTCTAGGTCTTAATTTCCTCATTTTTGAAAGGATAAGATAAAATAATTTCCAAAATCCCTGTCAGCTGAAAAATTCTAATACTATTTTCAGTCAAAATTTTCTTGAGGTTTATCTCCGTACCCAATTTTCACAGTAAAAATTACTTTGCCTAGCCTTTACCAGAATCAGCAATTTGTAATGAAAATCAGAGAATTACTACATAATTAAAAACAGAAAATTCCCAAACTGCCATCTTTTTCAAAGCTTTTTTTTTTACCAGATAGAGTAATATTATATTACAAAACATATGAACATAAATTGAAATTTCCTTCCTTTTCACAGTTTACTTATAGAAGTGATACCGAAAAATGAAAGTCAAAGGAAGAGTAGCAAGAAAATGGAGCAGAGATAGGAGCCTACAATTACAGAGGCTGAGTTCACTGAGTGAATGACTAAGTGAATGAAGAGATGAATGGCTCGAGAGAAGGAGAAAAACTCAAGTTTGCCATGTACCTCAATGAGTAATGCAACCATCTTTTTCCCATCAGCTCCTGGATTGGTAGGTTTCTTAAATTCCAAGTCGAAGTAAAGCTTACACACAGCATTTTCAGGAATAACTTCATAGCAGTGCAACAGATTTTTTCTAAATTGAATAATTCGAGATTAGACTTATGTATCTTATACCTTTTAAATCATCAAAGTTGATCTTTCATCTCAAGTATGGTGTTAACTTTGCTTTAACTACATACAAGTATGAAATAATGACATGACAAAGTCAACGTGTTTACCATAGGTTTATGGCCCATAGTAATAAGAATTTCCATCAAACAAGATGTAACAATTGTATTCTGTAACATTATTTACCTGGAAAATATAATCTCATAGTGTTTCTTATTCTCAGATGATTCTGCTATTGTATAATACCTCTATATTTGTTTTTGGTGTCACCATGAAACAAATTTTGAGAAAAGAATGTTCTTTCTCAAACTGGGATCCCAGAATCACATATTCTCGGGATTCCATGACTTTTCTATGAGAATTTTTAAATTTTTTATTTTCATTAGGAAGATAATATTGTAAAAATTTGTTAAAAAAATTCTGAATCACCTGACTTTAATAAAGCTTTCAGTGTTCATGTCTTCAGTTATCTTCTTGCTGGCAAGAAAAGAATCGACTTTGACATGGGTTAACAACAGAAGCCAACTTAACACGTAAATGATAATTTGGGCTAAGTGACGATCAGATGGCATCCTACACAACTAAAGAATTTGTAGTAATTTGGAAAAGGAAAAGGGATAGGGGGATTTATTATCATGTAGCACAGGTACTCACTACTCACAACACACACACACACACACACACACACACACACACACACGGCCTGGAGCAGTCAGTACCATATTTACATTGCAAGATGAGATTTAGTTTCAGCAAAACATGTCATGATTTTAACTCTAATGTTGCATGTTTATAAATATAAATAAATCTAGTTTTAAATTTGAAGCTACTTAAGCAACATTGTAATAAAAGGGTTTTTTTCCCTACTCCCACCCAAAATACTTATAATACAGAGCATCCACAACAATTTGGTCTCCTTTTCCATACATTTCTCAAGTCTGAGAAATAGCTGAATAGATCACTCAGTTAAAATAATAAATAACTTAAAATGATAAACAATAAAGATAAAGCAGATATTTCTTTATTATTAGATAATTAATAAGTATTCACTTGTGATTAATAGTATGCTTGTTTACAAAAGAGAAACTTCAAAATTCCCTTTGGGTGCATCCATGTATGTGTCTGCCTATGGTTATTTTCTCCCGGCACCTGGTGAGATAATCAAGCGTTGCTGTGGCAGGGGAATTCCAGAACTCAATTCTAACAGTAAAGGAGTTGATAAGGAAAACCCCCATCTATTACTTAGCACGGCAGCCACCTGAGACCCCCACCCCTCACCGAAGACCCACATTAGCATAATACTAACCTAACACCTGGCACATTAGCATATTACTAACCTAACACCTGGCACATCAGCATAACACTAAACCTATTACCTGGTGCAGCAACTAACCTAACCTATTACCTGGAGGGCATTAGACACCCGAGACCCCTCCCCTTGGATCACCCCAACTTAATAAAAATGGGAAAAAATTGGGTAGACGGGGCTCAGAATTTGGTGGCGAGTCCCCTCTGAGCCCACCGGCGAATAAACCTTGATTCTCCGACTCTCCCTGTGCAGCTCGGTTTGTCCTCAGGACCACTCACTGTAACACTTGCTGTAACAGAGTAACTAATCATGTGCTCAAGAACTGTGAAAGCCAATCAGCCTCAATTATTTTCATCAAAACTACTAGATGAAGGAAATGCAGCTTTAGCTTAAATGTGTTTTCTGTTACACACTACTTACCTGGATTTATAGTAAAACCAAAGTTCAGCATAGGTTGTTACAAGGTAAATACGTTGTCCATCTTCCACTTTGCATTCCAAAGCAAATACATGAACGTCCTATGTAAAACCAAAAATAATATTCAAAAAAATTCACAAAATGCAAACCTAAATTCAACTGTTGCTACTAAATGTTCATAAAGAGTATCATTCACATTTTCAGAAACTGGAATTTGAATACTTACTAAAAACAGAACAGTCACTACATCTATACCATTCAAAATCTAATTATTTAATTTTTAATCATTCACATAATACATGCACAAGGTAAAAATAATTTGAATATGCAGATTAAAAAGAGAAAAATAGAAAAATCATTCTTTATTACTCTAGTTTGACTTCCTAAGATAGTTTTATTTCTTAGTTTATGAAATTAAACATTTTTCAAAACTACCTAAACAGTATTATAAATGATCTGAGCTAAAATTAATTCTCTGGTACATATAAAATGTGGGAACCAATGTTTTTAAAGGTTATTATGGCAATGGACTAAATACCACTGTTCATGACTGCTGCCATAATTTCTTCCAATAATGGAATATATACACAAGTTCTTTTGTTTCCACTTAGCTAAAGGTAGCTGGTGAGCCTATTTTCATGCATGAGAAATCACACAAGGACTCAGGTGCTTGACTCAATTAAAAATCTTTTTGAATGAATTTTAGACTGGTAATTGGGAAGTCCAGCAAGCATATACTCTTTTTAAAAATTCAAGTTCAAATGAATCTGTCAGTATTTTAATTTCTGATGCCTTAATTAGGTTTACACAAAATGAATAAGAAAGGTAACTCTTTTATTTCCTAAACTATTCTTATGAGATTTGCATGAGTGTCTCTTTCCTAGGAAAAGAGGGATCTTTCTTTCTCCTAAGACTTCCAGCACTTTGAGCTTTTCTAATAGCATCACGTGATCAGACTCACAATACATTTATGTTAGATTTCATATATGCATCTTATCTGTTCTACTTCTTTATATTCCCCCAAGTGACCAACAAAAAAAGAATGTGCAATATACATCTGTTGCTTGATTTATTGTTTTTTGAGCACCATGCTCTTTGCAAGGCTGGCATGTAGCAAGCACTTCTTTCTCCCACTTACTTAATGTATTGGCAATAAATATGGTCATCCTTCCTCTAAGCATAATCTTTATTTAAATGTCATTACAATTTTTTTTTCTTTTTAAGACAGGGTCTCGCTCTGTTGCCCAGGCAATAGTACAGTGGCGTCATCATAGCTTACTGCAGCCTCAAATTCCTGGACTCAAGGGATCCTCCTGCCTCAGCCTCCTGAGTAGCTGAGACTACAGTAGCACGCCACCACACTTGGCTAATTTTTTTTATTTTTCACAGAGACAGGGTCTCACTATGTCGCCTAGGCTGGTCTTGAACTCCAAGCCTCAAGCAATCCTCCCACCTCAGTCTCACAAAGTGCTAAGATTACAGGCATGAGCCACCGAGCTCAGCCTATAATTTTTTTAAACTAATCGGCACTAGATATGCCATTCTTTTTCATTACAAACTAAATGGTTATTGATTGGTAGAGAGATTTTTTCTAAATCACATGATACTAAGATTACCATTAAATTTTCTTGGTAGAGTACATGGCCTGAAATGAAGAAAAATAATAGATTTTTGTTATTGTTTGAAATCTTAAGTTATAGTAGCTCTAAAAAAAGAGAAAGAGAATGAGGCAATTACTTCTTTACAGCTTCTAACAAAATTAAAAGCTTGAGTTTGTCGATGAAATAGTTTCCAAATGGAGGGTGGTTCTTCTGGCTTGGATAATCTTGGTTTATACAGTGAAGACAACGGTTTCCTCTCATAATGAGATGCTCGTTCTTCAATTTGCTTCAGTTTTGCTTCCCATTTTCTGTTCATTGGTTCCGAAGTATGGGGAGAATAAATCCTATCCCATGTAAGATTTCCATCAATTACTACTAAAACAAACAAAAAAGGCCATTAATTTCCTTGTTTAGAGCATATTCTGCTTGATAAAATTTCAAAACTCATTTCCTGGTTTACTTTACATTTTGTTCTTTGCATGCAGTTTTACCATAGAATAAGAACAGGGTTGGTTATCAGAAATCCTTAGATGCTGGCTCTTTCATCTAATAATGTGATGACTTTGGACAAGTTAATAAAACTCCCTGAATCTTAGTTTAATTAACTGCAAAACAGGAGGTCAATATCTTCTTAAATACTTTACATACTTACCTTGAGGATAAATGTGGTAAGATATATGCAAATGTTCTCTAAATTACAAAGCCTCATGTAAAATATAAGTGCTTTCTGTTTCATTACAGTTTTTATTATAACCATTTTATTGCATCACATGCTACCTACCTGGCCCCACTGCTGCTACCACTTCAGCCACCATTCTTCTGCTATTATTCGCAGTGCAAAATTCATTTCTAAACAGCAATGTGCAACTCCTAGTTCCCCATTCCTCTATTTCTTTCCGGTTCTCCTCTTCTCTCCCAGCACAACTTATTTCTTTCGGTTGGGAGAATAACTCCATGTGTGAATGGAGATCATGATATTGGCTAGTTTTGGGCGTCTATGGTGATTTTTCTTTCTATACAACACTTCCATGTTAGCCATGCAAAGGTAAGGGGCCATGCAATACTTACCCGATTTGGGATTAAGATTCATTTACAAAGGAAAAAGGATAAGTTTTTAGAAAGTTGGGGGGGAGGGGCTTACACTGTAGATTAAAAACAGCCACAAATCCCTTGCCATTTTTCCTTTCTTAGATGAAGAGATGTCATCTAAGCTCACTCTCATACAGGCTCTGGGCTTGGCCATATCATATGACTTGCTTTGGGCCAATGTCCCATTGACAAATGTGAAGCAAGCAGAGGTTTAATATGTGCTTTTGCATCAGATTCAGTTATCCTAGAGTCGTGCCCTGAGACTGTCATGCTATATATGGAGAAGAACCAAGGCATCCCAGCCAACAGCCAGCACCAACCGCTAGGTATGTTGAGTGAGGCCATTTTGGATCATCTAGCCATCATCTGAATTCAATGCCCTAGCGAGTCCAGGAGAGACCTACAGAACTGCCCAGCCAACTCACAGAACTGTAAGAAAAAATAAAGCCATATATACATATATACTTTTTAAGCCAGTAAGTTTGGGGCTGGTTTTTACACAGCAACAGGTAACTGATATAGTTCCCCTCTTCATTAATATCATCTATGTCATAATTTACCCATGTGGAAAACAGATATATTAGGGTTTTTTTAAGCAAAATAATAATATATACTAAAGCTTTTAAGGGTAAATTCCTTTGTGCTTATCAAGTTGACAACTATTTTCTTGAATTTTAGCAGAAAACTTTGTAGCCACACAAACTCATTGGCAAATAATATATTCCCTGGAAGGAAAAACAGAACCTCCCTAAAAGATTAAGAGAGGGTAGAAATATCATGACCTTGGTTAGAGACAAAGGCATATTATTCATAGATTTCAAATTTGATATCAACCATAACAGACCTAAGAAAGATTATTCTCTCAGAATTATACCTAATCCACATGAAAATTATTAATTATAAACTAAGAAACGGAAATATAATCCTAAAGGCATCACTATAAATTTCAAAACAGCTATGCCTAAAATATGATTTTGTAGGAGGAGATGGAACAATTTTGTAAAAAACTGCTTTAACTTGTCAATACAAAGTGATATGATATGGTTCCTTATTTCTAGATAGATTCTCAGTGTTTACTTTAATCTGCTTCACATACAGATAAAAAAAAATCTGCTTTTAGATAAACCTAATTGAGAAACTGACTTCCTTCTATGAAACTTACTTTTAACAAAGTCCATTGCTTTCTTCATTAATGAAGAAATCGTATCTGATTTCTTTAGATATGCAACCATATCCGACAGAATGCAATCATATCTGAATCACAGCTAGTATCTAACCAATAACTGACTAGAAATGACTATGTGGATGTTCACACTGGGGACACCGACATCAGGAAAAATCTTCTTGATTTTGTAAACTCCTGACAGGACCATGGGAATGTGTCATACATGAATATCATGGAGTCACTATGAAAACCAATTTAAGACTCACTGGATGGGGGAAACCTGGAGCATCAAGAGAGGAAACAAAAGAGCAGCTCAGTATGCGTCATGCCCCTGTTATCTTTGCACAGCCTGACCATTTTAACAGCTGGGGTGAGGATCAGAAAACAACTGGTACTCCCGCTATTCCAGCAGGAGGGCTGAATGACAAAAGCAAAGGAAATGGAGACCAGGAAGGCATCTGGCATTCTAGCTGGGGACTATCATATTCCTCATCCCTACCCTCTGGGAAAGTATGTCACCATCCTAGAAATGCTTTTAATTCCTGGTGGGAAAGAATGCTGTCTTTCTTTTATATAACTGTGTATCTGATAAGGAAAACCCCCATCTATTACTTAGCACAGCAGC
>CM052440.1:139933741-139947199 GCA_028533085.1 Varecia variegata
TTGATTCTTCCGATCCATGAGCATGGTATGGTTTTCCACCTGTTTATGTGCTCTGCGATTTCCTTCCTCAGTGTTTCATAGTTCTCCCTGTAAAGGCGTTTTACTTCCTTAGTTAAATGTATTCCTAGGTACTTTATTTTCTTTGTTGCTATTGTGAAGGGTATTGAGTCTTTGATTTGGTTCTCAGTTTGACTGTTATTGGCATATATGAATGCCTCTGATTTGTGTGTATTGATTTTGTATCCTGAGACTCTACTGAATTCATTTATCAATTCCAGGAGTCTCTTGGTTGAATCCTTGGGGTTTTCTAGATATAATATCATATCATCCACAAGAGTGAGAGTTTGATCTCTTCCGTCCCCATTTGGACACCCTTGATTCTGCTCTCTTGCCTGATTGCTCTCGCAAGGACTTCCAGCACTATGTTGAATAGCAGTGGGGACGGTGGCCGGCCTTAATTTTAATGTTTAAAGTTGTGGTAAAATATACATAAGATTTACCATTTTAACCATTTTTTAAAGTGTACAGTATAGTGGCATTGAGTACAGTGACACTGTTGTGATCCATCCCCGGAATTTTTTATCTTCCTAAACTGACACTCCATTCCAAGGGCCCCCTTTTCAAAGTCTCTTGGAAAACATAATTTCTCCCTTTCTCAAAGCTAAGTTCCTTCCTCCCTTTTCCCTCAGTGTTGTGTGCAGCTATGACGGGGAAAGAATACGAAGAGTTAAGTGTCACCATTTGAATTTAACCAAAGAGGGGAGTGTTGCACTTTCTCCTAAAGCCCATCCATGTTTTGCATTTCTATAAAAAGCTCCTTGCTTTTCTACCATCCTGCTTCCTGTTGGCTTTCCAGAAAACCAAGGGAGGATGTGAGCACAGTTGAGATGAATCATCTTTTAGTTAGTAAGCAAATATTTACATACTTATGCAAGTACCATTCTAGGCACCAGGACAGAGTGGAAGACAAGACAAAGCTCTAGCTCCGGCAACAGAGCAAGATTCTGTCTCAAAAAAATAAAAATATACAATTCATCATAGGTTGGGGACCGCTTATCTAGAGGGATTATCTGATTCTATTGGTTGTACTCTTCCTGACTAACCTACTGCTGGACTACTTTACAACTCTGTAGGAAGTTAAGCCATAGAAAATGGATAGATAGCTATGCAAACGATCCTTATCTGTAACAATGAAAATGGATTGTCTTGTAATGATGCAATTGATTTCCATGCTATAGAAAAGATTGACCCCCCCATTAAATTTATTGCCTTACAGAATATCAACTAGTTTTGTATCTATTATCATATTCATTTCATCATAACAAACTGTCTACATCTATGTTTGTTCTTCAAATTCTCCTTTGAACTGGGTTTATCATTGTACTGGTCCCGTTATTATTATTAAGACAGGGTCTCACTTTGTTGCCCAGGCTGGAGTACAGTGGTATGATCATAGCTCACTGCAATCTCAAACTCCTGGGCTCAATCAATCCTCCCACCTCAGCCTCTTAACTAGCTGGGACTATAGGCATGCACTACCAAGCCCATCTAACATTTGTTATTTTTTGAAGAGATGGGGTCCTGCTATGTTGCCCAGGCTGGTCTCAAATTCCTCGTCTCAAGTGATCCTCCTGCCTGAGCTTCCCAAAGTGCTGGGATTACAGGTGTGAGCCTGTAATTATTAATTGAATAAAATATTTCACACATGTTCATTTTATATTTGTACAACAGCCAAGTTTTTAACTTTCTGAAAAGGACCAATGTTGCTGCAGTGGGTTGAAGAGAGAATGTGAGAACAAAGGTGAGTAAAGACAATAGTGAGTAGAAACAATCCTTTCTGGTTTTGCTATGAAGGGCAAAGGAGAAATGGAATAGTAGGTGTCAAAAGACAAAATTACAACAAATGTAAAGATTGAATTGGCTTTTATTTGTGATTTAGCATCGGGCAACACCTCATTCTGTAAAATAGAATTGAGTGTTCTGATGAGTAGAAGAGTTTGGCTTTATAGACAGAAAAGGACTGAAGCAGCCAGGTGCAGGGGCTCCTGGCTATAACCCCAGCACTTTGGGAGGCTGAGGTGGGAGAATTGCTTGAGGCCAGGAGTTTGAGACCAGCCAGGGCAACATAGCAAGATCCCATCCCTACAAAAAGTAAAAATATTAGCTAGGTGTGATGGCATGCACCTGTGGTCCTAGCTACTAGGGAGGCTGAGGCAGGAGGATTGCTTGAGCCTAGGAGTTCCAGGTTGCAGTGAGCTATGACCATGCCACTGCACTCCAGCCTGGGAGACAGAACAAGACACTGCCTGTAAAAAAAAATAAGAAGAAAGGGGCCGAAGAAAGCAGAAACAGAGAACAAAAAGCACACTGGTTGTTTCAATGTTACTTTCTTTATAAAGGTTAAGCCAGAGGGGATTTCCTCATCATACCAGCTAAAACTAGCCTGTTTGGGGATTATCTCTTTCCACTGATTTCTTGGAAAATGAGATAAACAACTTGGTTTCAGATTGGTGGTGTGGAACTTAAGCACAAGTAGCTCCATTTTGGTTTGGTCTATTGGGCATAGTGTAGGAACTAGGCCCAAACAGTCTCCTATGATTTTTTTTTTTTTTGAAGGCAGGGTCTAACTCTGTTGACCAGGCTGGAGTACAGTGCTGTGATCACAGCTAACTGCAATTTCAAACTCCTGGGCTCAATAAATCCTCCCAGTTCAGCCTCCCAAGTAGCTGGGTCTACAGGTGTGCAACATCAAGCCCAGTTAACATTTCTTATTTTTTTTGGAGATGAGGTCTTGCTATGTTGCCCAGGCTGGTCTTGAATTCCTAGACTCAATCCTCCCTCCATGGACTCCCAAAGTTCTGGGATTACAGGCATGAGCCACCACGCCTGGAGCTCCTATAAATTTTATTTAATAAAAGATACAAGGGGTAAAGGAATTTTCTTGTTTTGTTTTGTTTTAAAGACAGTCCATGTTAAGGCATGTTTTTATGCTGATGAGAAAGTGAGAAATTAATAAGGCAGGAGTAGAGAGTGAAGTTCCTGAAGGGATGGAAAAGGCTTGGGCATCCAGCTTATATACAAAGAGGAATTTATCTCAGACGAGAACAGGGACAGCCCATCCGCTGGAATGGGAAAGACAAGGTATCTTGACACAACACAGGAAGGCTGATGAATTTGATAGAAAGGAGAATGAAGTACATCTCCTATGATTGCACCTATTTTCCCTATATTTTAGAAGACAAACTATGAGACAAGAATCCCAAAATGTACTCATTCTATAGTCTCATGTGCACTTACTCATTGACTTTACCAAGTAATACCAAAAACTAATCCTGCACAATGCTAGCAAAAGTGCATGAGATAGGTATTTTCGTGCACTACTGAAAAGAACATAAACTGGTAAGGTCTCTTCAGACTCTCTTGACAACATGTCCCCCTACTCCCTAAATAAAAACCTTAAATTCTGATTTGGTAAAATTATACTACTAAGAATGCATTCTAAGAGAATAACCCCAGGGGCTGGGGGTAGTAAGGAAAGGAAAGAATATGCATTATTCATCCAAAAATTGAGAATCTGAGAACAGAGAAATAGTTATGGTATGTCCATACAATGACTAATACAGACGTAAGTTTTTTTTGGAGAACTTACCAAGGACATAGGAAATGCTCACAATATAAGGCTAAGTGAAAACAGTCTATGAAAAAGTATCACCTCAGGCTGGGTGCAATGGCTCACACCTGTAATCCCACCACTCTGGGAGGCCGAGACCAGTCGGAGCAAGAGTGAGTACCTGTCTCTACTAAAAACAGAAAAATCAGCAGGGCGTGGTAGTGCTTACCTATAGTCCCAGCTATTCAGGAGGCTGAGGCAGGAGGATGGCTTGAGCCCAGGAATTTGAGGTTGCAGTGAGCTATGATGATGCACGCCACTACACTCTAGCCTGGGTGACAGAGTGAGATTCTGTCAAAAAAAAAAAACAAAAAACAAAAAAGCATCATCTCAATGAAAATATACATAAGACAATGAAAATATACACAAGGTTGTGTTACTTACACAACCTCTTTACATATAAACATATTTATTAACAGTGGCTATCTCTTGGTGATGATTACTGGCAATTTATTTATCCCTTAATATTCTTCTCTATCTTCTAATTTTTCTATAGCATTTGCATTGTTTTTAAAGTTAAAAAATAGCAACAAATATTATTTTATAAAATAATATCAACAAAGGCAGACTGCATCGACCAGGTTTGTGCTAGGCAATTTCAACTCTCAGCCCAGTTTCAACAGTGACAAAAGTAGGGGTATTCTACTGCTATCGAAGTATAATAGCAACCCTTCCTTGTCTGCACCATGCTCTGTACCATGTTCCAGTCTACCTGCCTTTCTCTTTTTCTTTCATATATACAATAAACATGTATTAGGTACAAGGAAATCTTGAACCATAATTACTCTGGAGTCCAACTTGTCCTTATGCATATCCATTCCAGTGAGCAAACCACAAGACAAAATAATTATCCATCTGTGGTTGAGGAACAAGGTGTGGTTAACTTGGTTAACTGACAGAACACTACAGGGTGGCTAACACGTCCGGAAACACAGGTGAATACATAACAAATGGTTTATTGATACTGCATTGCAACCCATGAGAAAATATCTTTGTTTCAAGACTTTATGTCTAAATTATAGAAAATGAAGTGAAAATACAATGGGTCTCATCAATGATATACATACTGCAAATAAGCCTTATGAAAAGGTGCTCCACAAGTCATCAGGGAAATGCAAATTAAATGAGATACCACTACACTCCTGGTAGAATAGCCAATATCCAGAATACTGTCAACACCAAATGCTGGCGAGGATGTGGAGCAACAGAAATTCTCATGTGTTGCTGATGGGAATGCAAAATGGTACAGCAATCTTGTAAGATGGTTTGGCGGTTTCTGATAAAACTAAACATACTCTTACCATATGATCCAGCCATATGGTAAATATGTGCTCTTTGGTGTTTACCCAAAGGAGCTGAAAACTTATGTCCACACAAAAACCTACACACAGATATTTATAGCAGTTTTATTCATAACTGTCAAAACTTAGAAGCAACAAGATGTCCTTCAGTAAGTGAATGAATAAACTGTGGTATAGCCAGACAATGGAATATTATTCAGTGCTAAAGAGAAATGAGCTGTCAAGCCATGAAAAGTCACGGAGAAAACTTAAATGCATTATTGCTAAGTGAAAGAAGCCAATCTGAAAAAGCTGTACACTGTAGAATTCTAACTATATGGCAATCTGGAAAAGGCAAAACTGGGAAGACAATAAAAAGATCAGTGGTTGCCAGGGATTAAGAGGGAGATAGAGAGCACAGAGGATGTTTAAGGCAGTGAAACTACTCTGTACAATACTATAATGGTGGATAAATGTCACTGAAAATTTGTCCAAATCCAGAGAATGTACAGCACCAGGAGTGAAGCCTAATATGAACTAGGGAGTGTGGGTGATAATGAGGTATCAGTGTAGGTTCATCATTTGTAACAAATCTTCCACTCAGGTGCAGGAGGTTGATAATTTGGGCGGGCTGTGCATGTGTGGGGACAGGAGGCATAGTGGATACCTCTGCACCCTCTCAATTTTGCTTTGAACCTAAAACTGCTCTACAAAATAAAGGATAATAAAAAAATAGGAAATAAGACTTAATAAAGATAATTTCTGAATATGAACCTGAAGCTCCTGACAGTGTCCTTTCCAGTCCCACGGTTTGCCTCGAATTGGCCCTTTGAAGGAGATTGTCAAATGCAGGGTCCACAGTATGTGCTTAGCAACACCTGAGTGCCCCCAGTTTCCACCAGTGACCAAAGCCCTAAAGTTCTCCTTTGGAATACTTCTGCAAACAGTGCAGTAACTCTTGGACTGAAATACTGACTTTTAATAAATTTTTGTCTCTTGCCAGCAATAAAGCTGTGGGATAAAATTATTCCCTCCTTGTGACTGGTCACAGAAGCTTTAAATAGTGACCAGCTTTCCAGAATTCTATAATATTTGCTTCTTAGCTCAGACCTATGTAAGATTTCATCTAAATATTAGGTGATTTTACTTAAGAGTAATTTCCTTTCTATACATCAAACCAACTTTCTAATCAATTATTAAAAGTTAAGAAAAATTTCAGATACATCAATCTCAATACAAGTAATTATAAGGTAATCATTTCTGATATTAGATACATGATAGTTTTAGTAATGGAGTTGGTGGCTGAAAGAAAAATATGAATTCTTTTAGAATGGGATTTAAAATAATGCTTTAGTATTTTATAAGGATTTCTCTGGAACAAATACTATAATGTATTCAGTTTCCTTCATTATTGGTACCTGGACAACATATATGGCTACAGTTATTAGTTGATCTTGATATACTACTAAAAATTTGTATGATGGTAAATAAAATCACTATAAGTGCTAGACATGTGCACATTTGCTCTCTACTTGTCATCATCTGCTTATTCCACGTGAAAGCACCAGATTTGTCCTCTTGGGAGCAGAGCTTCGGTTCCTGCAGAGCACACGTAAGTGTTACACTCAGCATTACCTCACCTCCATTAGCTAATGCCCAGCTGGATACAAATTATTCTGGAGATGGTGATCTCATCTCAGAAGGATAAAAAATTATCTTCTAAGGAACATAATTACCGACCTAAATGATAACAGGAGTTTAGGTTCTTAGAACATATTCATTTGGCAAAACACAAATAGGGAAAATAACTGGGGTTTAAAAAACTTATGCTGGCACAGCAATGGACTTAACACTAATTCCTTCTAACTGTGCTGATGTGTGTAATTCTTTGCATCAATTCAGGATGCTGATGATAAGAAAGCAAATTTCTGAACATATACTAGGTCATGGCCAAGTTCTAAGTAGACCAACTGACAGACTCAGGTCTCACAATCACTTCCCTAGTTCCTGGAATCCCTTCAACACTTGCCATCAAAGCTACAACAGTCAGATCTTCAAAAGTTAAAAAATGTTGCCAGTATAAATTTACTGTCCCTCTAAAATAGACACTTACATTTCAACCTGTATTTTCCTAAAGAAGTAAAAAGTTGGAATGTTTTCCCTATTTACATGGTAGTCAGCCAATTATTCATTACAATAACACGGTAAAGCAGAATAAATTATCCACAGACCTAAGGTAGAGGAATAAAAATTTATAAAATTGAAATTTCTGAATTAAGCTATAAATATTAACAATCTGAAAAAAAAACCCAATTTGTTATGAAAGAATGAAAGTTTGAAAGTGTGCCTTGTGGTAGAGGATTCAAAATGAGATATTAAATTAGTATAACCAGTTTTAAAGATTCTTAATCAGCTAATCTGCTTCCCATCATTCGGCTGTTCTTGGTGCCTATCCTACAGGGAATCTCTGAGCTAAGCAATAAAACCTGGTCTCATGCCTAAGAGTTTTTAAATCTCAAATGAGACAGTGATCCAAAATTGTTCATTTCTGATCACCTCCATGAATCTAAATATTTTTAAAAAACATGTATAAGTAAAGATTTATCAGAACAGTAGCCAAACAAAAGGAACCATGCCACATGTGATTCAAGTGTTGTGCACAAAGTGTTGTACACAGGCAGTTCCCCTTGCTGCGGGCTCATATAGCTAGACCCTGAGCAAAAATGTTCATAGGTATTTCTACTTAGTCCTCTCAATGACACTCTGAAGCATAAGGATCTCCATTTTATAGGTCATTGATTGAGGCTTAGAGAAGTTAAATAACTTTTAAGTGACAGAACCAGCATTCAAACTATGATCTGTCTGACTCAAGAAGGCAGTGCCCACTATTCTATATACCACTTAATACCATTCAGGAGTGACACTACTAAATTTCAAGTAAGGAAACAAAAATCCATAATCTCAGAAGCTCTAATTAAGATGAGATAAAGAGCATAAATAACATGATAGAAACTGACTGCAGAGATACCAAAATAGCATATAGTACACTTAATTCTAATTAATGAAAAAAATGCAATGATTGTGGCACTTCTGATGCCACTGGATAACTTACTTCTAAAAGTAAAATAACCAGTTTCATGTTCAGCATTCAGTATAAGTCATTAAGACACATTTTCTCTGTCTCTATTTGCCTCTAAAAGAAAGGTGAAGCATTTCCAGTATGACTTCTGGGAAGACTACACTTCTGTCAAACAATTTGAAAAAGATCAGGGTTATAGTTATTACCTATCACAGGACAGTCTCAAAAGCAGTCACATTTTCAGATTTAGTAAATGAAACAGAAAGAAGAGCTGTTTCACAATAGTTTGGATAAGAAAACACTTTTCCTGTAATGTACAGAGGTTTTATTGAAATCTTTTCCTATCTGGTCTCTGAATTTCTTTGGGGACATATAAGAATCACCAAACTGGTTATTGTCATTGGGACTGGTGAAGTCAATCTGTTAATATTTATTAGAAAAACAAGCAAACAGGAAAGTGAACTTAAATGCAGAATAAACCAAGTTCAGTTGTACCATATGAACAAATAAACCATCCTTTCCTTTTCTCTGGCATGGGCCACATAACCAGGAAGACAGACTAGCACGTTCCCCACTATTCAAAGCCTCCGAGTTTATGCCACAAGTCAGAGAGAACATAGTGCTTACTGTATGTGAGGGGTCTGTAGTCCCCTCTTCCAAATAAAGTCCTAAGATGATAAAGGTAGAAAATGGGAAAGTCCTTGCAGACCTAAATATTTTGTATGAAGTAAGTGTAGAATGGAGGATCTTGGATGCCTTTTATAAAAATTACAAAGGCCTCATTACTCCCACTGAGAACCACTGCTTTGTAGAATTAGATTCAGATTTAAAAACACTTTATTAAAGAAATCCTGCCTGTAGAAGGTTTGAAACTGTCAAAAGTCAGAGTTAGCAGCATTTATTCATTTGATATTTGCACCATTAATAATTTACTGAACACTGCTATGTGCAGAATGCTGTATTAGACTCTGAATGTATAATGCAGTGGAAGACACAAAGACCCTATCCCTATTCAGGGCTTATGTTTAATACCAATGTTCACTGGTATTGAAAAGTGGCTCAACAAACAAGGCAGGTGCCAGACTGTGTTCAATACTTAACCAGATAACTATCTTACTCTACTGTAATACAGAAGCTCTATAGGCAATATGTGAAGGCAAGAACAAAACATGTAGTGAAATAACTAACATTACATAAATCTAAGAATTCCCACATTTTATTTAAGGCCCAAATACCAGTGCTTCCTATCTTTGGGGAAGAGCTTGAAGAGCTATCTATTAATAATACTAAGCACCAGAATCAGTGTAATATCATTCATGAAAATAAAGATTGCTTTGTAACATTAAAAGGTGGATGATGCAATAGGAGACTGTGGTAAATTGGTTTGAAAGCAAAACGGTAAAGAAGCATTGTAATTGCCTATGTCAGATAAGATGCCAGTTCAAATGGCAGGAGGCAAGGCCTTTTTTCAGGATAGCAAAAGCAAATCTGATTCAATAAAGTCCAATGTTTCATTTCTTTTACTTTGAACAGGTTTTATAACCACACTCCAATAAATTGTTCATTCATTCAATAAAATACATTTTCACTTTCAAAAGCCTTCTTTTGCAAAAGAGCAAAGCAAAATCAAAGCTCAAATATCATGTTGTGATAGGGATGATTTAAGCCTTACATGTCATTTTCAGAGACCATGTAACCAGAGCACAAAGTGGCTGAGAACATTTTCATACAGGCTGGTCTAACCTCCTTGATTAGCCCCTCCTGCTATCTTGCATGTTCATACTGTTACAGTGACTCCATATTTCACCTCTACCATTCTTTTCTAATCCACATTTTAATTATAGTTTGCTAAATAATCCTAAAACAGATTTACTTTTTCCAGATAAGGCATAGTTATTAAAAAAGAATAATATTATAGTAAAAACACAAACGGATGGGCATTCACTTGTGCCAGGCCCTGGATTTGGAGAAAGACAGTAAGGTGCACCATGATAAACACAGTCAGTCCCTCATGGCATCTGCTTACCATGTGGTAGGGAAGGCAGCAAACAAACAACTGCAAAGGATATGACATGTGCCTTGAACTGTTTAATGAGAGCAGAAACATAAGTAGGAGCTCCTATTCTAAGCACAAGTTATGGGGTGAGAAAGGGAATGCAAAAGTGTTTCAGGCAGAGAACAGGTTTGAGGGGAACCTGTGCCAAAATGAAGATAAAGGCAGGGGAGGGTTCTCAGGACCCAGCCAGTGCTGGGCTCTGTTAACCAGTTAAGGGCTGGGTTTCCTCTAGGTCCGCTTTCCCTCTGCCTGTGTGTACAGGATGCACTGGAAGTGGGGAGGCAAAGGCTGCTGTGGTCGGGTGAGAGCCCAGTGTGGCTGACCTCAGAGATGGGAGAGTGGCCAGATCTGGCAGACACTGTGGAGGTCACCAAGGCTTGGTGACTAACTGGGGAAGAAGCGGGGTGGGCGAGAGAGAGCTGAGAGGGATGGTTTCTGGTTTCCTGCTTGGGTCCCACTTACTTCTCAAGCAGACCCACTGAAAACAGGAGTGACAAGTGTGAGAAAAGCACTCTAATTCAACGTGGCCTGAGGGATTTCAAGGCTGCCCACACCCGACTTTGGCCTTGGATACACAGTCACAGGTATGAGCTGGAAGGATTTATTATACAATTGGAGTTTAATGCTTCGAATTAGGTCTCTAGAAGAACTAAACCACACAGTCAATACGAGAAAATCTGGGCTCCAGACACGGAAGGCAGCAAAGACCAAACACCCTCGTCCAATAAAGGGAGGATCAGCCCCGAGGGCCAGCGCCTCGGTGTCAGCACCGGGCCGCCGCCCGCTCCTCCCTTCCCGATCCACGCCTGGGTCTTCGGCGTCGCTTTTCCAGCATCCGGCTGCCTCCCGCTTCCAGTGCCAGGCTCCTGGGCCCCTGGCCCGGCCGCCAGGCCTCCCATCACCTACCCCAGCCCGGCCTCCCGCCCCCCGAGCTCGGTGTCCCCGGCCCCGTACCTCCCACCCCCCGAGCTCGGTGCCCCCGGCCCGGCTTCCCATCCCGCGGGTCTCGACCCCCGGGCCCAGCTCCCCGGGCCAGTCTCCTGCTCCGCGGGCTTCAGCGCTTGCCCCCGCCCCCGTCATGGTGGCAAAACAAAGGATCCGCCGCCCAGACGTGCTCATCTCCTCCGGCTCCCTGCAGCAGCTGCAGCCCCGGGGACCTGCCCGGGGCGGCGCCGGGCTTGGGAGGTCGGTGGCAGCGGGCCCAGGGCAGACGGCGCCGTGGCCAAAAGCGGCGAGGGCGGCACTCACCGCACAGCCGCCTCACAGCCAGCAGCCGCTCGCCTGGCTCCGCGTCTAGAGGCTTCCGCGGCCCGCGGACCCAGGAGGTGAGCTCGGGAGCCAGGCCCCCATCGGCGCCGCCCCCGGCCCGCCCCTCTCGGCCCCGCGCGCCCAGCTCCGCCTTGACACGTCCCTCCATCCCGCTCGAACTCCGCCCCGCTGGGATCGGCGCCGTCTTCCCGCCGCGGCTCGCCCCGCCCCTGCTCGCCCCGTGGGGGCCCGCGCCGCGTCTGCAGCCCGAGGGACGCGGCTTCCGCCCCGGCGCGGCCTTCCGGCGGCGGTGAGTACGAGGTTTGGAGGGGGCGCCCCACCGAGAAGACGGGCAGGGTGGGTCCTGCCGCCCAGTGCGAGCTTCAGGAATGCGGGGAGCCGGCCAGCACTGGTAATCTTTGCTTCCCCTCGCATTTCCTTAGGTTACCCCCCAGTTCCCCGCCCTGAAATCAAAAGCCTTAACTGCCCTGCTGGTTCCCGGCCTGTTTTGTGTCACGAACTTGCTTTAGACCCTGACACGAACTGTGAATCGTCGCAGAAGACTGTACCAACACACGTGAGCACAAATTCTGCACCAGATGTCAAGGAGTTCGTAGCATTTTAAGTCCAGTCAGGAACCCCATGGTAGAGCCAGCCTGTCCCAAAACTTGTGTCTATTGGTATGAGTGTCTATGGTATGAGTCAGAGGTTATATTCCGTATATAAATGTACATAGTTAGATATATGGCTACCATTTTTGAGTGCTTATTCCGTGCTCTTACATTTTCATAATACATTTTCTTCTTTCGTCCTTTCAAGGATCCCTCAGGGTAGGGATTCCAGTCCCTCTCCAAGTTTAAGGAGGTTAAGTAGTTTGCTCTTGCTAAAAGGAGAGTTGTAGGAGTAAAACTTATCCTGGAAGTAAAACTTAGGCCTTTTTTTTTTTTTTATCCCTCCGAATCGGGGGAAGACCAGTGTTTGGCAGTCATTTTTCTGCTGCCTTAAAACTGAGGAATAGGATTCCCTCCGAAACCTACCAGTGGCTTGGCCAGGCCGGTTCGCCAGGAGGGGACTAGTATAACGTGTTGAACAAGACCTCCTCACCCCATTCTGAGGGCCAGACCACTTCCTGTGCTAAACTGTCTTACGAAAGTGATAAAGCACCAGCAGTAGTTTTCTGTTTTCCTGTAAATTATGCTAATTTACTTAGTCTGGAGAAATTTTAATCATAGCACAAAATAGGCTGGAGGCAGTGCCTTCTGACTGAGCCCAGTAATTTCTCTTTACAGAGGTGTACCAGAGGTGACAACTTGATTTGGGCCGGGAAGGGGACAAATCCGGGAAGGGCAACGCGGGGCCTTCCAGGTGAGAGAAACGTGCAAAGGGGCTTCTGGAGTGCTCCAGGAGCGGGGAAGAGGTCATTACCATTTATTTACTGAGAAGTCTGAACGTGAACGTTAAGAAATAAAACAGCTAAGTGACTGAGGGCCAGATTCTAGAGGGGAGCTTAGACTTAATGAGGTAAACTGTAGTGTGAATTAAGTGATGCTGTTATCAATGGAAAAGAACCCAAACTCTGTAAAAATAATTTAAAGAGGTTTATTCTGAGCCAAATACGTGCTGCCATGGCCCAGAGAGCCACATCCAAGAAAGCTTGAGCAAGTGGTCTCGCTGTGGTTGGGCCACAGTTTGGTTTTTTACCTTTCAGGGAGATCAGAATTACATGTAAAGTCATAAATCAATACGTGGAAGGCATACATTGGTTTGGCCCAAAAAGGCAGGACATCTCGAAGCAGAGGATTACAGGTTTTAGGTAGGTTTAAAGATTCTTTGATTTGTAATTGGTTAAAGAAATGAAGCTGTGAAAGGCTTAGAATGTTTTAAGTTAAGGAAGTCTGTTAATCAGAGACAAGCTAGAACATATGCAGGAACTCAGTTGATCTGTTGAGTAAATTGATGACCTGCAGGTGGGTTTAAGCTTGGTCTTACATGGCCTTAGGCCTGTTAATGATTTTGTATCTTATTGTTACACAGAATAACTCCAAAAGGGACAGGGCATAACCAAGCATGTCTGACCTCTCTTTTCCTCATGGCCAGCAACTCAGCTTTAAGATTTTTTTTTTTT
>CM052440.1:139947699-140022812 GCA_028533085.1 Varecia variegata
CCCCCCCCCCCCCCCCCCCCCCCGCCTTCACCCTTTTATCTGACCATAGACCCTCCGCGTAGGGAGCAGGGTTCCCACCGAGGGGGTGAGCGGAGGCTGAAAGCTAGCACAGGGCTGCAGAATAACAGCGGAGAGAAGGCAACTTGGGAGATGCGCTCAGGAAACCGGAAGAGACTTTGTGACTCAATTGCAGACGTCAGCACGGGATTGGCCACCAGGGGGAGCGCTATTTCCAAAATGCGGTCTCAAACCTGAGACTGAACCGGCCTGGGCTGTAAAGTACCCAAGGCTTATTGCAAGGATTTGCTCACCAGATCCACTGGCTCCCATCCAGATTTTGTGCCATCGTGCAGTCTACAGTTTGTAGTGCCATCATACGCCAAAGCTTCCGGTTTGGCTCCCTAGTTATTGTCTTAAAAGTAAATACAGTACGATGAAGAGACACATGGACGTGTGTATATACCCACGAGTTACAAAACATGAATTTATCTCAGCAACAGAGAGAATTTTAAATATATTTAATACATACTATATAAATATAATATAAAATACATTTAATATATTTATATATTAATATAATTGTATTAATGCATATTTAAATATTTTTAAATATATAAAATCTGTTTATTTTACATATGTAATTGTACATATTATGCTTATAAAATTCTTTCTGCTGTTGGTTGATAAATACATGCTTTATAACTTCAATTATATATAAAATACCTATTAAATATAGTCTATATTATATCCATATGTACAGCAATGTATCAAATACATATTTTACATATTAATATTTTAAAATATATAGTTAAAATTCTCTCTGTTGGTGAGTGTTATGTACATGCTTTGTAACTCCTCTGGTTCTGGCTTACTCATAGTAATCCTTGAAAACCCTGGAAAACACAGAATAATCTTCTTATTGGCCTATTAAAGGTATTTAATTTTATGTTTCCCTAGCCCATATCTGTTCCACGTATCGTTGAAAATAAAAAAGAAAGAGGGGATCGAATTTAAAGAGAAACAGGCAATAGCTGTTGTTGCCAGCTTAATCAGGACAGAAAGCCAGAGTCAGATAGGAGAGTTTAATGTAGCTAAGAGGACGGAATACTTTAAACAATCTCAACCATATACGTAAATATAAAACCCCTCTTCTAATTTCCTTTAGTGCTAGTTCCTAACATAAAACTGACTAAGAAAGAAAGTCTATATTTAACGGTCATTATTTATGCTACTTTCAGGAAAACGATCTCACTGTCTAACATAAAAAATAATAAATTTTTGGTTTTTAAAGAGATCTGATTGGCAACCCTAAAATGCAACCTTTCTCATCCTCCAGAAAACAACAAAACCAAAAACTCGTATCATCACCCAAACTAGTCTTGACGAATAACTGCACAGAAATATGGACAGGTGGTCCAGGAGCTACATGGGCGGGTGGAGTTGGGTACAAGGAAAACCTGCTAACAGGCCTCTTCTTGTGGCACATCCAGGTTGCACCTCAGGAAACTGAGGCCACTTTAAACAGGCTGGAAGACATTTCTCACAACCCTGAACTCTGGAACAACTAGAAAATCACACTGGAGTTACTCTGTGCTGTGTAGTTACTCTTTGTGATGTCCACCCCTCATCCCATTCCCCTTTTAATCTGTATTCATTCAGAGACAGGAACTTAAAAAATGAAAAACAAGTAAAAACCACCTGTGCAGAAAGTAGAAGGAACTGCAAGTAGCTCATCACATTTTGGGGAAAACAGTACCCACAAGTATAGTTCTCAATAAGAGAAGAGTATGAAAGAAACCTGTATAGCAGTATATCAGAAACTGAAGTTTTTCATGCCCTCCTTGGACTTAGAATACAGTATCACAGAACCAATTAGATGAAATAGGAGAAGTTAGAAGTTTGGGAAAATAGAGCTTCTATAGACAAGAGTCTGTCTGAACTCGGGACCAGGCCTGGGACTTGCCTTGCTCAGCTACCCCCAGCTATTGCACTGAGGACAGATTCCACGCGTGAGGACAGGACCATGACTATCAGCTCTTCCCAGCTCTTAACAGATACCAGCTCACTGCAGATGTCACTTCAATTAAGGATGAATGAACAAGGGGGAAGAGACCCTACAGGGGAGGTAATTTTTAAAAGCTATAGAAAATGGGAAAGAGATTTCATCTTGGTGATTTAGAAGAATCATACCTCTAAAAATAATTTACAGCAGAATCCAGCAGATTCAAGAAATTTGGCATCCTCTGTAGGATATAAAAAGATACAGCCTCTATTACACAGAAACAAAAGAAAAAGAAAGAAAGAATGAGCAGAGATGGAAATTGAGAAATATGAGATGAACTAATGCTTTCAACAAATATTTATTATTAAGAACCCATGACAAGGCACGCACTGTGCCGGAAGTGGAGGATATGCAGCTAAGGGAAATGGACACGATGCCACTTTCACAATGGCTTACACTTTGTCGGGGTTCGCAGACCAAGCAATAATACATACATAAATAATTCAAAATGATAGTTGCTATTAAGGAAACAAGCAAGGGGCTGATTTCGGGAATGGCAGGTGGTACCTACTCAGACGAGCAGTCAGGGAAGCCTTCTGCAAAGGGCAGAGTTTAGTCCGAGCCAGCTAGGGAGAGAGCAAGGACCGAGCATTCTCGGGAAAGGAAACAGATTGCTCTCAGGTGAGAAAGAGCTCTGCATGCCTGAAGAACTGGAGAAAGACCAGCGTGCCTGCTAAATGGTACCAGCTGAATTTGGAAATATAAGCAGTGTCAGCTCATGTAGAACCTTTACAGCCAAGAAAAGTAGTTTGGATTTTAAGTACAAAAGGAAGTCGCCGAGTATATACATATTCAAGATATGTGTGTGTATGTATATAAATATGTATATATGTGTCCAGATGTATACATGTTTATACACACATGCACATATATGCAGCTGGCCATTGAACAATGTGGGGGTTAGGTGCACCACTCCCTGCCCTGCAATCAAAAGTCCATGTGTAGCTTTTGACTCCCCCAAAGCTTAACTACTAATAGCCTACTGTTGGCCGAAAGCCTTACCGATAACAGTAATTAACATATATTTTGTATAAGTTATATGTATTATATAGTGTATTCTTACAATAACAGTAAGTTAGAGAAAAGAAAGGTTAGTGAGAAACTCATGAGGAGGAGGAGGGAGAGGAGAGGCATGGGTTTTGCTGTCTCTGGGGTGCAGAGGTCCAAAAAAGTCCATGTATGAGTGGACGTGGGCCGTTCAATCCTGTATTGTTCAGGGGTCAACTGCACAGTCACACGTGTTTGAATATATACATATATATTAATTACTCTAACTACTGTATAGAGAACAGACTAGAAGAAGGATGAAGGGTGGCACCTTGGACGGAAGCGATGGCAGTAATGGTGGAGACAAAGTGACAGTTTGGAGAAACATTCTGGAGGCTGAAGCAACTGTAACTGTTGGTGGCTGGCAGAGGTAAACAGGCAGCAAGGCCTGAAGGTGGATTCGGGCTCCTGGCTCGAACCGCCTGGCTGGTGACTGTGAAAGGATAGTGAGAAAGTCTAAAAAACGGGACAGCAAAACGAAAGGCTGCTGGAGGCGGTGGAGGGCAGAACTGCAGCCGCAGAAACCAGAACGTGTGACATCGAGGGGAAGTGAGAGATTCTCCCAGAACGCAGAGCAAAGGGAACAGAGACGAAAATGATGAGAAAGAAGACGACAGAGAACCAAGAATTATCCCGTGGATAAGATGGGTGTTTCTGAAAAAGAAACCAGAGCAACTGAATAAAAACAGTCAGAAATAGAAAGACAGTGTCCTGAAATGAACAATACCTAAGTCTAAAAATTAAAATACCCACCCTTTACCAAGGAAAGTTAGACTCTAAAATATGATTATTTCCTTCAGAAATGCATGCATTTCCAAAATAAATAATAAAAAAGTTACTTGTAGGAAAAAAAATGCCAAGTGGCCCTAGAATTTCGTTCCCTATCTGTAATTCAGTAATTACCAGAAGACAATGGAACAATGCCTAGAATTTTGAAACATAACAAGTATGACTCAAGAATTCTACAGAAAGTCAATATTGTTACTCATGAGAGAAACCAACAAAAAGATATTATCACATCTGCAAGAGCTAAGAAAATATACCATCCACTTGTCCTTACCCACAAAATTATCACTCAGCTCCAAGCTAACTAAGGGTGACTCAAGAATGAATAAGTTATGATATGAAGGGAGTCAGTGGGAAAATTTTTCATTTAATTATAGACATAAATCAAAAAGTTTTAAATAGACTTTCAAAATAGAAAGCAAATGAAATGTACATAGTTTATACTCAAAAGAAAAGTTATATGGGATAAGAATATAATACACGACTAATAAAAAGTGTATCAAAATCCTGAATATCTACAAAAATTGGAAATATGAGTAAAAATTTTGATGGTAAGTGAAGATACTCTATTTGACTTCTTTTGCATAATTACATAATTGCTATGAAGAAAATGAGTGGGGTGATGGTTTAGAGGATGGCAGAGCAAACTACTTAGATAAAAGAGCTGGGGGAGGTGTCTCTAAAGAAGTACAGTTTTGTGACTCTTTTTTGGGTGGAGCTGAGGTTTTCTGAAGGAAGGACAGAACATTTATACAGTAATCCTGAAGTATTTAATTAGGTCCAAAATTGACCCAGTTGGAATGGTGGAACATACCTGGAACTCATAACCAATGTAGAAATGAGGATTAAAAGCACTTTGCTCCTCCATTCAGCCTTAGTGGCTATATGGGTGGTTGAAGAAGATGCACCAGGCAGCTCTTACATCTCATAATAAATATAGGGTAACGTTTAGTGAATATTTACAACACTGCTAGCATATAATTCAAATTAAGCCGATATTTGGTCTGTATCTTATCTTGTCATCATAAAGCTGAATACCTGTTTATAAAGCAAAGAGCTTTTCTGTAATATTGAAAAGTTTGTTTCCATAGTTTCAAGGGCAGCCAGCTTATAGCCATCACACCATGAATATTTATTATAGGAAAATACATTAGTTTAATTTTTTTGTCATAGAACATTGTTCACTGAAAACTATAAACAATGGTACATGCAATGTCCACTTAGGTGGGCAAAATTTGTCTGTAAAAGGCCAGAGAATAAACATTTTTGGCTTTCAGTGCTGCCACTGTAGCTTGAAAGCAACTGTAGAAAATGTTGGTCCCCAATGCCTGGACCATGGACGGGTGCTGATCCGTGGCCTGTTAGGGACTGGGGTGCACAGCAGGAGGTGAGTGACGGTGACTGAGCAAAGCTTCAAGTGTGTTTACAGCCGCTCCACCTCACCCCCCGGTCTGTGGAAAAATTGTCTTCCATGAAACCGGTCCCTGGTGCCAAAAAGTTTGGGGACCGCTGGTAGAAAATATATAAATGAATGGGCGTGTCTGTGTCCCAATAAAACTTTATTTTAGAAACAGGTAGCAGGCCAGTTTGGCCAGTGTGCCGTAGTTTGCCGACCACTGGTTTTGTTGATTCTTCCAAACCAGTCCTCTCAGTTTGTGGAATTTTTTTCTCTAATGATCATGCTTCTTTCCCTGCCTTGGCCACTCTCGTGCTCATACCCTGGGCTGTGATCACACCGTTACCGATAACTGCCGCCCCCACGACCCCAGCCTGTCTGCCCACTCGTGGACACCACATTTTATCTTTCCCATTTCCTCCCTCTAGGACCCCGACCCCTGTGACCCCTCAGGTCCTTTAATCCACTCCTCCTGCTGTCTCTACACTGTCCTCTGCCCTCCCCGGCTGCCCTTGGTCCCCTGGGAATTCCTCACCACCCCTCCTTAGCAGACACTGCCAACCTCCTTGCCTTCCCTGCTTTGTCACACCCTGGGCGAAACTACAGCCCGGGCTAACCCCAGCTCTCCGCATGCTGGCTGGCCTCGCTTTAATTCATGATATAAATTTCAAGTGGGCACTTTCTGTACCATTTCCTTAACCCAGTGAATCTTCCACGCTGACTTCACACCTCCTCTCTCCACAAACTACCAGCACCTCCTCCACTGCTGTGACCCCAGCCCCTGATGCGGCTCCTCATTTCACTATGAAATTAGAGGTTATCAGAATAAAACTGCCGCAAACACACACCGATCAGCCTTAACCTCACCTCCTTCCCTGTACTACTTCCCTGCTCCTACCTAAGGCTGCTGCGTTTCTGTGTGCTGAATCCCATGACCCCTTACCTATTTAAGGACACCACTCCGGCAATTCCTCACGGTCTCTCCAGAGAATCTACTGAGTTACTATTGTAAGGATCCAAACAGCTACCGTTTCTCCTATATGTGTATCTATCCATCCATTTATCTATCTATCCCTCTGTCCACTCGGCTATCTGTCTATCCATTCATCCGTGCATCTCTCAATCCATCTATCCCTCTATCCATCCATCCGTCTATCCTTCCATCCACCTATCAGTCAATCATCCTGGGTGGGGGGGAGTGGGGCGTAAGTGCTGCTCCGAGGAGGAAAGGTGGGTCAACCCAGGTCGAGTGGGGCTGTCTTCACCCAGAGGGCGGAACCAGGGCAGAGGAAGACCAGACTACAGCCTAGCCCCAAAGCAGCAGGGACAGCCTGCAAACTACCCCAATCCCATTCCTCTCACCTTCTAGGCAGGTTCTGAAAGGACAAGAAGTCCAATCAGTGCCAGCTAAATTTACTTTAAAAGGCGAAGAGTTTAGTGTGGTTTCCAACAGCCTAGGGCCTCTGTCCTGAGCCCAAGTCAGCCCATGAGAAGAATTTAGATGCTTATCAAAGGAACCTATGCTTTGTATGCTCACGCACGCCTCAGCTTTTGAATTTTGTTTCCCTTTTCCCTCTTGTTCTGTTGAACAAGCGTCATAAAAAACTTCTCAATTGCCTTGGCTGAAATCAGTGGAAAAGGATACTTTTCTTCTTCAACATTTGTGCTGAAATAGCTCAGATGATGCAAGCACTCAGTGAGGCCAGGCGTGAAAGCTGCTGGATTTGGGAGAACCTGGGGACCCCTCAGGTGAGGACAAGGGGGTGGGCAGGGGGGCAACTGTGAGGGCAGCAGCTTGGGATGAGCTCCTTCCCACCCAACTCGGCTTCCCATGCTGGCAGGGGAAGGGCCTCTCCATCCCCTGCCAGAATCCCAGGATCGATTTACGGGTTGGGAGAAGTGAGATGGGCATCCACTCAATGCCCTGTGCATGGCACGGAACGTCCTCTTGGAGGTCAGTTAGGTAGAACTGCCTCCTGGGAAAACAGCAAAGGGGCAAGTTAACCTTTGTCACATGCAGTCACGCTCTGCCCAGAAACTTTGGGTGTCCATTGCCCAGAGACTCAAGGCTTCATGCCAACGTGGGCATCTTGTTGTGTCACCCCACCTGAGCCTATGCTAGCAACGCCCACGTTTCAGAATTTCCTGGATGCTCAGCTCTCTGGCTGCCCTATTGTCCCACGTGCAGGGCTCGCTTTCTCATTTGCAGCCGTATCCTGATGGATTCGCCACAGGGCCAAAGGAGGTCCCTACCACTCTGTGTGTGAGAGGTTTGAATTTTTTGTAGATATGCCCAGTGTCTGAGAGAAAATCAAATGTTGAGAATTCCTGGGTCATTTCCTCAGAACTAGACGTTCACTCACGGATGTCAGTCA
This sequence comes from Varecia variegata, assembly GCA_028533085.1. NCBI lineage: Eukaryota > Metazoa > Chordata > Mammalia > Primates > Lemuridae > Varecia > Varecia variegata. Next base: position 139,955,366 of record CM052440.1, read on the forward strand.
ACCCACGCGGAGGCTCCGGAACTGTCATATGAGAATGTTACAAAAATAACAGAAATGGGCTTTCAACGTCAGGGATGGCCATGGGGCCAGTAACCATGGTAACCGTCAGAAGTGCCCAAGACACGTGGCAGATCCGTCCGGGCTGTGATGTGGGCTGCTTCATCTCCTGCCCTCCCCTTCTTGCTTTTCTCCTTCTTTTATTTTCCTTTATTCCATTTCTTCATCATTCCTTCCTGCACTCCACACTCTGGGATTATTTCTGGAAGACAGGAGCATGTCTGTGTCAGCTAGAATGTCAGCCCCGTTGGGCAGGCAGGGTTTTTCTACTGTGTCCCCTGCTGCACATGCATTCCCTCGAACAGTGCCAAGCATGCCACGAGGTCACAACTGAGTGAAGGAGAGGGCTGGCTGCCCTGGGCACACGGTCACTGTCATCACACTTCTAGCACTCACCCGAGTTCCAGGTCAAAACCTACTGGCTCTCCTGCCCTCGCAGGGGCATAAACACTGGCTGCTTGTGTTACAGAATCTCACCCATTCTCCAACAATAAGCATGCACTGAGATGAAATAAAAATTTCTTTTGTGAATCTATATTTTCGGCTACCTGCACTTCCCAGTGACTGCGAGCCAGAGCTCTGACTCCTGAGACTCTTCAGAGCTGGAAGGTGGCCTTGGCACCCACACGGCTCCCTGCGTGGGTTTCCAGAGAGGACCTGCACCTGTGGCCGGGAGGGCAGCGTGTTGTCTGGAGCTCTGCGTCCCCTGGCTCCACACCTGTCCAGTGTGTACGATTGCTCAGCAAGAACCCATCGCCCCACCCGTGTCTGCGGCTGTCACGAAGGTCGGTGAGTCCCGCTCCTCTCCCACTTTTTGTTGTCAAGCTCCGAGCCTTGGAGAAGGGCTGGGGGCCAAGTCAAGCGGAGGCAGCCCAGCCACCACTGCAACTGAGCTGGAGACCAGTTCTCCAAACATTCCCTGAGCACCGACTGTGTACAGGCTCCTGCCCCAGAAAGACGGCCGCCCTGAGAGGGCACTGGCTCTAGAACCTGGCCCGATACTCCTCCACGCACGTTTCATGAGTGTTCTCACTTAATCTTCACGAGAACCCGCTGAAGAATGTGCTGTTGTCAGCCCATTTCACAGATGAAGGAACTGAGGCTTAGATGGGTTAAATGACGTGTTCTGCATCACAAAATTACTAAGCAGGGAAGTCAGAACATGAACTCAAGTCCACCTAACACTGAAATTTGTTCTCCTACCAGTCACAGAAAACTCCAGGCAAGGATGGCAAGCACTGGGCCCAGGTGCTTGGGTCTCACGCTCTCAGGAAGTCATCACCGCGGGTGCCTTTCGCAGAATAGACCCTTCATTGTAAACATCTGGCACCTTGAAACAGGCTGGCAAGAATGTTGGGTTTTTTGCTTCTGTACTTTTTGCTATAAACAGGTAGTGAACCATCTATATTTGGCATAAATGAGTGTTTGTGAGTGGTCTGGGCGTCTAAATATAATGTTTCTAAACCACAACCAACCAACGTACAAGGGGAGTCTTGGGTTTTAACCTGTTTATTAACCTGGGCACTTCCTGAGCCTCCCTCTAGAGGAGGAAGGCAGGAATGAGATTTGTGGAGGCTCCCTGAGGGGCCGCCCGCCTGGCGACTGCTTCTGCCTAGCCCGCCAGTGCACCGAGCCGGCCCTGCCCTCCTCTCCAGGCGAGGAGGTGGAGGCTCGCAGAAACTAATCCGCCTTCCCACGGTGAGCGGCAGAACCGAGAGCTGGACCAAAGCTGAGGACCAAAGCTGGGGGACCTCAGCGGCAGGTCCCCCAGGCAGAGCGCCCGGGGCAGGGCTGAACTTGGGCTGTTGCTCCCCAACCCTCCCTCTTGAGGACAGTTCATCAGCCCCGAATACCAACCAGCTGCATGTGTTTAGGGGCTGCCCCGGGGATCAAGGGCAGTCCCGCGTGAAAGGCCACTTTGGAAGACACTCAGTGTGAAGGAGACCACCTCGGGCCGCTGACAAAGATTCTGTCCTGGACTAAACTCTAGCCAGGCTCCTCTGCACCCTCTTCTTGACTAGGCCCCAGCCTTGTCCTACAAAAACTTGAGCAAACACTAACATAGTTTCTAACAGCTTAGGCTGCCCCAGCCCCCCTTGCAGTGAGAGAACTCAAGGCTGCTAAAAGAATTTACTGTTGGTTCCAGTCGACACTTGAAGATGGTGCCCCTGCCTCCCAGCCCCTGTGGGAGGGTAGAAGCCACTTAGCAAACCAAGGCGGGTTTCCCGTGGACCAAGCCCCTCTTCCCGCTTTCTGTGATTGTCCACCTCCCAGACCCCACTGAGCCCCACTCGCCCCCTCCGTATTCCCTCCCTCTCCCTTTAAAATGCCCAGTCACCTCTGCACAAATCGGAATTGGCCTCAGCTCACACTGGACCTTTCCCTATCGCCATAGTGTATTACCGATTAAAATCTGCCTCTACCATTTCAGCTAGCGTCTGGCTTTGTCTTTGAGACAGACCAGCAGGGGCAGGCAGAGCTGCCCCTCAGTGACTGTCACCTTCAATGCCCCACGGCCCTCCCCACCTCGCTGCTGTCACCACTGCCCGCATCTCAACACCTGCCCTGGTGACCACTCTACCTCAACCCCATATGCCCCCAGCCTCCCAGTTGCTGTCCCTCCCACAGCCTGTCCTTCATCCCCACTTCTCCAGGAGGGAGAGTAGAGGTGCCTGAGCTGGGCTGAGGCATGAATAGGAAATCCTTTGGGCCAGAGGAGTGTCCCAGCTCACTGGGACAGCCCGTCCAAGCCCTGCTCTTCCCAGTCTTACAGATGAGCCTACTAAAGGTATTGAGGAAAACAACACACTTTTCAGAGTCTAAGAGCTGGGTGCTACAGAGAAAAATGTCACTGGAAGCTCTGGCCACCATGTCACGGTGCTGCCAGGTCACAGAAGCTTGGGGCAGCCTCCACAGGGGTCAATGCCCACCGCTGGAGAGAAGGACTCCAGTTGGGAAGGAGGCAGAGCTGCTGGGCCCTTGGTCTTCCTGGCAGGAGAGGAATTTTCCAGAGCTGGTTGTTTCACTGCAGTCTTAGCTGCCACTCTCAAAACCACTTCATGTATCTACAATGTGCGGGATGTCAACCGGGAGTTTCCACGGCAATGGGGTAATTCCAGATAATTCCTTGCCAGCTGTGCACAAGAACTGATATGTCTAACGCTTTAAAGTTTTCAGAGCAAGAGTCAGGTGTGTCAGGTTTTGTTAGGACATTATTTTAGTTTGTGGTAAGTGTGTGGAGGGCACAGCCCAGTATCTGAGCCAAGTTTATTTTTTCTTCTTTTTTGTGGATCTCTGCAAGTACTTTGAGTCTCTAGACTAAAGGATGTGCATCTGTAATGTGAGATTATTGGAGTTATGACATCTAGTGTGTCTTTAAGCTCTAAAATAACATTTCATAATTTCACAGCTTTATATTTGCCTAGCCCTATGCCGGGCAAACAGCAGTAGCATGAGCAGTGAATTGTAGAAAAATTGCCTATGGGTCTTTGGGAATTCTGGGACTTTTCTGCCCACTTTGTGACCCATCTCTGGGTGACGCTGTATCCAAAAGAAACATGAAACCAACTCCAAAGGCAGAGGGCAAAGTCATAACCCACCTCAGCAAAATTTCATTAACTTCCACTCATCCCAGAAGCTACTCTGCCAAAATTTCTTATCTTTTTCCTTTCCTCCTTCCCAAGATAAGATTTATTCTTTTCCACCTAAGGAAACCTCCTGTCCCCTCGTTGACTGCACTAAGCTTTTTCATGCCAGCAGCTCTGAGCGTTACCACTGAAAGGCAAGAAGAGGGAAGGTTTTTGAACACTTGTCTCTGTTGTACAGTATGCGAGTCCATGCCTGGTGTGGTGACAGTGCCTGGGAGGCTGAGGTGGGAGATGGCTTGAGCCTAGGGGTTCTGGGCTTCAGTGTGCTGTGCCGATCAGGTGTCGGAACTAAGTTCAGTGTCAATATGGTGACCTGCTGGCAGTGGGGGACCCCCAGGTTGCCTGAAGAGGAGTGAACCAGCCCAGGTCAGAAACAGAACAGGTCACAACTCCCATGCCAATCAGTGGTGGGACTGTGCCTGTGAACAGCCACTGAACTTCAGCCTGGGCAACACTGCAAGACCCTGTGTCTAGAAAAATAAAAAAATTAAATTAAAAATTTAAACTCATGTATAACAATACCTTCCTTGGAGATATTGTTTTAGAGCTGGCAACATAAATTCTTGACCTTTCAACACAGAGTTCCTGTAGTTTTTCAAGATATTTTAGATCAGTGCCCTTCGAATGTTAATGTACATTGGAATCTCCTCCAGATCCTGTTAAATGCAGATTTTGATTCAGGAATTCTGGGGTGAGGCCTAAGATGCTGTATTTCATAAAGACTCACAGGTGATGGCCAATGCTGCTGGTCCTTAGACCTCACTTTGAGTGGCGAGATTTATATTGCCTCATTTTTTTCTATAATGCCCTTGAAACACTTCAGTGGAGTTATTAAAATTATTTTCATTGTTGCAATTTGAATTTTACAATCAGGCTACTTAAGGAACTGAGTCTGGCCCATGATTTCACCTCTTCTTAGCTTTGAAGGCAGGGTTGGGGTTCTCGTGTTCTGCTGCGGACGGGTGCCACAGGGGGCCCTATCTGAGACTGGCAGAGGCCCGGTGACAGGGAGACACTGGTTAGAACATTGCTGTGTGGATCTTCAATGAATCAGGGATCTGGTTGCTGTTTAAAAGAACGTCTTGAATGGGTTTTTCAGAAGAGCCAAGGAGCCTCTGTTTGGGACGGTTCTCAAATGTCGTCATTGTAGCACGAGGCAGGAACAGTGTGAATGGCTTCTTTTCAGTGGAAGAAAAAGGGCAAGGGGCTTGAAGCAGTGGCAGCCACTGGGCTAATCCTTCAGCTGAGTGTGCCCCGCTTTCCTGGGCACGTCCTCCCGTGGGTGCAAAATGAAGGGGGAGGCTGGAGGGTCCAGCCTGCGGGAGGGACTGTGGGACCCGAGACTGAGGAGCTGATGTTCAGTCAAGAAAAGGACTCAGAAGTCAGTGCTCATACTGCTGGCAGAGAACATCGGCAGAGGAAGAACAGCAGCCAGTCGCATTCTTAGACATTATTAGAAATCAAGGCATGTGTGGCTGATGATCTCAGAGGCCATCTTGTCCTGTCCTGCTTGCAAAGACACTGACACCCGGGAAGGCAGGTGGCTGGCTCAAGGTCACAGTTTTAGGTGGGGCTTTTAGCTGGCTTTTGAACGCATGGTCCTGGGCTCTCTGCCACTGAACACATTTGTTGTTTCTCGCATTCACTAACTCTAACTCATGAGATTAGTTATTAAAAAAAAATTGTTCCCAGGAATTAATTGAAATTCTGTTTCTGAAACTATACAGGCAGTGACCTGGAAAAAAATCAGCAAGAAAGGCCATCGCTGTGTCCCCCCCAGTGGCACCTGTGGGCAGCCACACCGTTTGAGGTATGTCTGGATTGTTCACACAAGGACAGGTCTCTCCAACAGAGAATTGATTACACACCCGTGAGCGTATTTAATTCCCACGGCAGCTCATTAAGTAGGTGATAATGTTCCCGTTTTACAAACGAGGAAACTGAGACACAGAGTAAGGAAATTGCCGCAGGTCACACATCTGCTGACCTGGGATTCAGAGGCAGGGCCCCCTGCTCCCAAATCCTGTGCCCCCTCCACCCCCTGCCTGGCTGCCCACCCTGCTGTTTCCTCTTCGGCGTGCCAGGAGTGCTGACCGGGACCTCTGGGGGCGGGACTTCGTTCTCCAAAGCCCTGGGAGAAGGGGGAGAATTCAGGGGGCTTGGGGCCTGACTCCCGGCTGGCGGGAGAAGCAGAAAGCAGGAGGCCAAAGGCAGCCCAAGCCCTGGGAGGATGTCTGCCCGGCGCCCCGTGTCCACCGCACAGTGGTTCCTCTCTGTGCTGTTCCTATGAAGGGGTCTTTCAAGGTACTTTCCAGCAACTGTTTTAGACTCTTGTTTTGATGAGCTGGAACAGCAGCAGTTACATGGGTGGTGGGAGCCCCTTTCTCACTTTTCTTTCTCTTTTTCCTTGTCGTGAGCACAGGGGCGGTAAGTCACCCATACAACGGCTAAAGAGGGAGACAGGTCTGGGCAGTACCCAGCTGTGCCACCATTTCTATGTAGTAACTACTCAAGGGTCCCTGCCTTTGACAAAATGGACTGGAGCTTCGGGGGAAAGGCAGGTCTCCACCATAACCGTGACATCTCTGCCCAACGCTGACCACTGAACTGGATTCCCACTGGTGTCTGCAGCAAGGCAGTCGGCTGGAAAGCAGATTTCTATTGAAACAGTTTTCTCCATGTATTAGTAGGTCAAAAACCAAATTAAATGACCCAGATCATAGACCCAGATCATTTTTCCATACAGGTAGAGAAACCCAGTCCTGCAATGACGGCCAGGCCATCAGGCTGTAATCCTCAGACAGAAGGGTGCTGTGACTCGGAAGTGGCGAGCCGGCAGCCTGCCCCTCTGCAGATGAGGAGCTGCAGGGGAAGGAAAGAGAGAGAGAGGGAGGAGGACAAACTCTGGGGTTGGTTTACCCTCGCTGGCAGACCCAGCTCATGAGCGGGAAGAGAGAGGCTTTAGGAGCAGGTCAGAGAAACAGGCTGGGACCCATGGCACTCCACGTTTCTGGGCAGAGGACGGGGACGTGTCAGGTCCCCAGAGAACTCCAGCCTCCCGTCAGCACCACATCCAAGATGGTGCCAGTGGGTGACAGATAAGCCTAAGACAGGACTGCTGGTGCCCAGGGCCGCCTGTGGCACACTGGATCCCAGCCGTCCCCACGAAGGGAACACAGCCACTCTGAGAATGCCATCAGCCAGCAGAGACCTTGGGTCGCTTCAGACAAGCTTTAGTGAATCAGACATCAAGATCAGAGGACTGCCAGGCCCCGACTCCACTGAGGCAGCACATTCCCCCAAGAAGCCAGATGAGGCCAGACAGGGCCAGACGAGGCCAGCGGCACCTGTGCAGGCAGCAGTGCGGGAAGCAGCCCAGCCCGGCCACTCTGCGGCACAGACGGGTGTGTAAATACAGGACACAAAATGGATCTAGCTGTCCCCTCCTCAGAGAGTTTGCCCAAGCCACACCTCTCCTCCCTAACTAGGGTGAACAAACATCACCTGCTGTCCTGGCATAATTATTAATAGTGCTCCCTTTCTCGCTCAAACGTGTCCTGGATTGGTCTGACAGAAGTGGTTGCAAAATAAATATTATAGAACAAGGTGCATATTGTGATTCCACGTAATCATCAGAAAAACTCACCTATATGTGCAGGGCTCCTTCATGTTAGTGATGTCTGCAGGGGGCGTGCTAGAAGGTTACTGTTAACCACGGTTACCTGGGGATAGGGTGGGGACACGGAAAGGTTGCGTTATTTTCATAGGTATTACTTGTACCAGGCACGTGTTTTTAAAAATGAAAAAAAAAATGTCCATTTTGGAGGATGAATTATGATGGTCGCTCTATCCGGAAGGCAGACGTCACCTGGAAGGGGGGGGGTGGGGGGCGAGACGATCAAGCGCCTGCGCATCTCTGCTGAAGGGACTGAGCGTTCGTCTTACACCGGAGCAGTTTGTACACTGCAAACACTGAGTTTACCAGATCACAGTAAACACAGTTTCGTTTGATTTTCCTATTGCCCAGCGGGTGCAGGCTCATGAGGAAAATTAGAACAGCCAGAGAGGGGCAGGGGAAGCATCTTCTGTGGCCACGTGGGGACGGTGTGAGTAGCCCTGTGACCGTGCTACAGTTGAGTTCCGATTACTGATTTTGAAAGATCGATTACTCATTTCTTCTAATGGACAGAAATCATACTATTTATTTGCCAGAGCATGACCTGCTTTATTTCTCTTTCTAAGGTTTCGTTTTTGGTCCACACTTAGGCCTATTCCCAGTGCCAGAGCTTTCAGCAGCGCAGGACAGTGCTGCAGATGGTGACAGGGTGGGGACTCTGCCCCTTCACTCTCAGGACATCAGCAGGGCTGGTAGCTGCAGCCTCCTGGGCAGCCAGTCCTTTAAAAGTAATAATAATAATGGCCTTTGGGTAAACTATTTTTGTAACACAGGAAAAGATAATTGTGACACTGTGCCTCCTGTCCCACCAGACTCAGGGTTGCAAGGTAGGCAAGGTCACAGCTGGGCAAAGCCCCCTTTGTGCAGCTCCAGCCACTCGTCCAGTGTCCTGGCCTTGGGACTGCATCTCAGGGTCAGCTCGATGCTGTGGGTGTGGCCCAGGACCTGCACAACGTGCCGTCCTCAGGGTGCCTGGAGTGCAGGGTGCATACTCCTCCGCCATGTGTCCACAGGTCCCGAGCCCACGCCTGGGCTGACGTACTCCTCTGACATCTCCAGCAGCCTGAACACCAGGGAACCCAGATACGGCACAGCCATGCCGTCCATGAGAATGTCACCCACGGGCAAGCTCAGCAAGTAGCTCTTTCCATCTGGGGCTATCTGGGCGGGAAGTAGAAAAGGAGCTTCTCAAAATAGCAGGGCAATGCGCCCTGGGTATGGGAACACAGACATCCCAGGAATATTCCTCCACCTCCCTTTGCCATCCAAGTGGCCCACTGCCAGTGTCCCCTCTGCCAGGTTCTTGGTGCTTTCCAGGTCCCTGTGGACCACTGAAGGACAGCCTGGCACTTGGCCAGATCAGCCTGCAGCTTTCCCTCACACACCACCCCAGCCAGGGATTGCACTGTCCCTGCTCCCCCTTGCCTTTGGACAGACAGCCTTCCATTCGTCCTGTACTCATGCGGCTCCAAAAACCACCGTGAGTGTGGGAACGCAGTCTTGAGGGGCGTCCTCCCGCAGCTAAGGTGCCTTTCCACTGGCCCCTGTGGCTGGAGAGATGTGTCATCTGCTAGTGCGCCATGACATGCAGAAGGTTGGCAAGTGCCCAAGAGGACAATTTCACAGCAGATAGAGCTGCGCCAGGGCTTACTCTGCACATTAGGGTATCAAAAGAAACATTATTGCACCCAAATGTAAGAGCGTTCTGACTCACAGTTTCATGACTTCATGGGCAGCAGTTAAGCCTCAGACCCTTCCTCCAGCCTGGAAGACAGTGGCCCACAAAGAATCGAGGGAGAGCTGGGGTCTGTAGAAGTTGGCAACTGGGGAACCCTCATAATCGCCGACTACTCTCCACTGTTCTGTATTCCTCTTCGCAGGAGGAAGATGTACTTGAGATAAGTCACTTAAATTGTAGTATTGGGAGAAGGAAAGGAGAACCAAAAATAGATGCTGCATGTGTGCTACATGCTAGGCTCACCTCTCAATTTGATCTTTCAGCTACTCTGTGGTGTCCCATATTTCATCAGTCCTGAAACACATTTTTCACCCCATGATTTGACATCTCTGAAATTGAGGACACCTTAAAATCAGCAGCATCTTACGATCATGATTTGCCAAATGGCAGTCAGGGCACAGGTGTCATTGCCCCAAAATGCTAAAACATGAAAGTGCCAGCAGCAAAACTTACAGTGGCTAGAAGGAAAGTCCCAGAAGTAATAGTATAACACCCTTTTAAGCCATAGGAACCAGACGGTCATGAGGAAGGGATGGAAAAGTGGTGACCCAGATGTGTCTAGCACACGGCTGAAGGAAGAGACGAAAGTTGGCTGATTCTACACAATTGTAAAGTGAGCTTAGAAGCCAGAACCAAAAGTTTTGTTTCTTCAATGGATTATTTTAAAAAATGCTGCATCACCAATGTTTTTGATAGCAATGTTAAGAAAAATTATCCAAAACTTGGAAATAAGGTGCAGGGAGGGTGGCACATCCTCTCAATGTCATATAGATCACTTAATGGTCTAATGGCACACACTTGTGTTCGATTTGCTATCTACTACCGGGTAAGGGTTCACATTTTGTGAAGTTGCATGTTAACGTAAGATTTCTTTCTGGTAGATGCAAATGATTTTTGTCTAATGGAAAAGAAATCCCCAAAGGTATGTTTTATTGCGCTGTAGGACATTAACCTTGCTTCTAACCTAGCAACCTCAGTCCAACATACTTTTTCAATGCTCTTGTAACCCTGCTCCTCTGATTCTCCTCTAAGTCACCTTTACCATCCTGCTGGTTCCCTTACTCATCTTTGGCATGTGTTTATTGTAGATTTGCATGAGGATCTTATTTTTTTCTAACTTTTTGAAAAGCATATGTATCAACAACTAAGTGGAAGAGCAATTCAAAAGAGCGTTAGACTCTGAATGTGAAGAAGTTTTAGGAGTGCTTTAGCCAATTTATCTTATATTTACTTTTTTTTAGGTGTGCAAAAAGGTGATCATATAATTAAAATATAATTAAGTCCAAAAGATAGAGAGCCCTTCACTGGCTTATTTGAAAAAAAGAAAAAACAGTTAAGTCCAAAAGAAAATTTCCAGCAAATTTAAAATTAAAAGTCTAACAATAAGAAATGGTTACATTATCATTTAGTTGGCACTGGTACCCAAGCAAGTCAAAGAAATGCGAATCCAACTGCAACAGAAAAGGAAGTTAACTATGATCTTAGTGAGGATTGGAGGGGGGAAAGTAATCAAATATCTCAAACCCACAGGTGTGGATTCCTAGACCTGGCCATCTGGAGGGCATGGACTTATTGGAATGGTGGCTATAAATTAGTCTCATGTGTGCCACCCGCGTCACAGGCAAGGCTCAATACTGTGGTCCCAATGGCCGGATGAGTAACCTTCGAGCATCAAGGTAGGAAGTGCAGCAGGCTTGAGTTGGGCTGACAAAACAGTTTCTGTACAAGCTAAGTATCTTTTAACACCAGAAAGATTTGGATTAATACGTAAATCAAACCCATAATATTTCTATTCTTGTTATACTTCAGAAGAGTCTGTGTTTATTTGGAGTTTAATACACTTAGTGTTAAAGATAACTTGCCCTATTGCAGACTCTAACCAATGAGTCTTACGATTCCAATTAGAATATTTTCAAGTTATTTACACTGATGATATTAAATTAAAAGGAATAAGATAATTTTTTAAGTTTGGAAACAATATGGAGTCATTTCCACAAACTAACAAATTGCCTTATGTACATGTTTATTTTATATGATTTTTAAAAAGTTATCTAAGTATTTGGGAAGGCTTTTCAGTCAGATATGCTTAAAATGAAATCAGAATAGAATAAATGTATAAATAAAATGTCAATATTGGAGGGGAATCTGTAACAAACTTTATTAGCCCCCTTCAATATTTTAAGTGCATTTTTCCATTTTTTATATTCAGGTTTCTTTTTAAGTATTTTAATTTCTGATTGACAGACTTTCCCAGATAGTAAACATGATTGTTGATGATGTACTTTACTAATAAATAAAATAATAAGGTTTAGATGTTGAACTTAAATCTTAAGAACTAGCTTATGTTTTTAATTTGTTAACTTCAATGAGTTGAATACTCATTCTTAAAACCAAATAGTCCTTGAATAACCTTTTCTACACAAACGGACCCCCACAAATTCACGGTCACACTCCATCCACTTTTCAGTGGAGCAAACAGAGGCTGGGCCAGCTCATTGTAACTGGCTCTAGGAACAAATTTCAATGACCCCTATTTTTTTATAGTCCTCTTGCTTAACTAATTACTGGACCTTTTGAGTTGTTTCCCAGAAATGGTGGATTTTCTATTTTCTGCAGGGATTCCAAAGCCCCTGGGCAGACTTCCTGAGGCCAAGACTCACCATCCCTCAGTAACCTGCCCCTTGCACTAGACTCTACTTGATTTCAGTGCAACCTGCCCCTCGCACTTAGTTCCTTATTAATTTCAACAGACCCTGCCAAAATGCCCCTTACTAATTTCCCCTGTTTAAAATACAGGGAATCTTCAGAATCTTCAGTAGTGGAATAGACAGATTTCAGACAGCTTCTCTTGTTCTCCAGAGATGTCTTTAGTATTAAAAAAAAATTATTTTCTTCCTTGGCAATCCTTGTCTCAATAATTGGACCTTTGGGTGGGGGGGCAAGCCGACCTAGGCTGAAACCCTGCGGTTTCCATAACACCATCACTTAACCTTCTGGAACCTCAGTCCCTCAGTAAAATGAGTGTGTCCTCAATAGTGAAGACTGGAGGGTCCTCAATAATGACAGCTGTTTTATTTAGGATCTCTCCTTGCTCCTCCCTTCCCGATCTTACTTTCCTTTCAGTCCTAAAGATTCAAGCATGTGGTGTCAGTGTTGCTCCTGAAGCACGGACACATTCTCCAGGTCAGGCTGTAAATTGTTTACTAAATCCGTTGACAAGTCATCCAGAAAAGCTCTTAATATGTTTGCAGGCTTAACCGTAGAAGCAAAGCCAATTGTTCCGCAGATCTCTGAGGCTGGCATGCAGGTTCCACCGGTTCTTCGGCCTGGCCTGGCGAGTCTGCTGGTCTGGCTGGCCAGGCAGGCACCTGCTGTGGCCTCCCTGCCACCTGCCCCTGCTCTGAGCGTTCTGTCTGTGAAGGGTCCGCTTGTAAAACAAACAAAGGGACTTTACTTTGTTCCTCCCCTTCATAACCTGCAAGCCCTTCATGCAGGTATAAAAGCAGGAGGGGAAAAAGGTATTTAAACACAATGGGAAACAAATGAAAATAATGAGTTGAACTCAGAGGCTCACAGTTTCTGGAATCATTCTTGACACTTGACCTGCGCATCAGAAATACTTCTTCCTTGTCTTTCCCCCTTTTATTCTTCCTCTTCTCATCCTCAGACTCATGCGGGGATTTGAATTTGTTGGTTGGTTTAATTTCTTATTTTAAATTTTTTAAACCACAGCTGCGTAGTGCTTGGGCGCCTGAGTATTTTCCACCTGGGTTTACAAATTGCGCTCTGCCCCACCCCTCACCCTGCTGAGAGAGGCACAAATTCACCCACGTCCCAGTGTTGCTGGACAGAAAGAAACAAACAGCACCGTCACTTGTAAATGCAGAAATCTCTCTCTCTCCCCACTTTCCCCACACACCCCCTTTTCTCTTCTCTCTCCTTTCTCTCTGTTCCTGTTCCATAAGGTGAAATCTATTCCACTGAAGGGCTGCTCTTTGACTAAATCTACCACTTAGTTTTCTAACATTCATTCTTGATTTTCCAGGGGGACGCTTGCCATTCTGTGTAACATTTCTCGTGATTTAATGAATACGGACTTGTCCCTTCATAAGTCAAAGCAAAGGGCATTGGCCACCCAGCCTTGCTCGCAGGTGGTGCAGGGTTTTGGACCCCACGGAGGGTGCAGAGTTGGGCCTGGAGTGCACATCACTGGCCCACAAACCAGAGGGGCTCTGCGCGGTTGGAAAGATCTTCCTGCAGGAGGGCACCGTTGTCCTGGGCCTCACCAAGCCCCTGCTCAAGCAGCGAGAGGGAGGGGACCAGACCTCCTCTGGACTGGCTACACCCAGCAAAGGATCAAACTCCATGGGCACAGCTGGGCCGACTCCAGAAGGCTCCAGAACCAGGGGCGGTGAAGACAGGATTCATTGACGGCAGCATCATTAGCACTTTCACTCTGTCCCTGAGCCACTGCCCAGCCAGGCTCTCCTCTTCCTCAGTTTCTCTGGCCTCCATGGGATCATTATGTCCATCGTCAGTATTGTTGACTTTGGTACTACTGAACCTTTAAAAAGCCTTTTAGCCAGCATGCTGGGATTTTGGAATCTGACATCTCCGCATTAGACCCTTGGGTTGACAGGTAATTGATGATGTACACTTTGGTAATCTGCTTTTTTCCCTTGACAATTGTTGCAAACACTCCCTTTCTGTTACTCAGTAGACTTCTAAATATTATCTTGATGATTATGTTGTATCTCATAATCCATCATGAGATCTCCCATAATATATTTGATTAATTCCTTGTGGTTGGACAATTAGTCTATTGCCAAACGTTCACTACACCAAATAATGCCTTGATAAGTATTAGAGTATCAAAATCTTTGCAATCATTCTTTTAAACATTTTTAAATTACACATATCATAAACATACATATGTTCTTGGTAAAAACTTACTTAAAGCATAACAGATAAGACTAAAGTCCTCATTAACTAGCTTCAATCTAGTTGCAGTTGCTGGCGTAGAGATAACTGCTGTTATTGGTTAACGTGTATCCTTTTTTTAATGCATGAACATATTTTCAGGTATCTAAATAATGTATACATGCTGACTAGTTTTTATTTGTGAGGCTGCGAGTGGTGCACAGATGTTAATGGGCTGTGCATTCACTTGGCAGTGTATCTTGGAGATGTTTCCATGTCAGCACACGAGATCTGCATCCTCCTCTGCAACTGCTGCGTGGGATTCTGTAATAAGGATAATCTGCTGTTTATTGAGCTACTTCCGTATCCTCGGGTACTTGGGTTGTTTTTAGCTTTTTGCTAAGATAGACAATGTTGCATTAGATCTTCCCCTTGTACATATGTACAAATGTTTCTCTGGGGAGATTCAGAGAAGTGAAATTGTTGGGTCGTGAAGGAGGCACATTTTTTATTTTAACAGATGCTGCCAAATTGTCCACCAGAGTGGCTGCAAAATTACATTCCCACCAGAGAGCAAATGAGGGTGCATGCATCACCATAACCTCACCCACACTTTATATGATCAAACTTTTGATTTTGGCCACTTTGATCAAAAATGGAGTCTTGTGTTTTATTTGCATTTCCTTGATTTCTAGTGAGGTTAAGCATCTTCTCAGGTTTATTGGTCATATGTTCTTAATCATCTAGTGAAAGTTTAGTTGCTGCATCAAAGGATGTGCAATACATATACAGTATTCTCCCCTTACCCATGCTAGATACGTTCCAAGCCCCTCAGTGGATGCTGAAATCACAGATGGTACAGAACTCTCTCTCTCTATTTTTTCCTATACTACATATATACTTATGATAAAGTTTAATTTATAAATTAGGCACAGTAAGAGATGGATAACAATAACTAATAATAAAACAGAACAGCTCTGACATATACTGAAATAAAAGTTATGTAAATGTGGTCTCTCTCTCTGCCAAATATTGTATGTAATATTTCTGAACTGCAGTTGACTGTGGGTAACTGAAACCATGAAAATGAAACTGCAGATACAAAGGAACCACTCTATGTCGGCGTGTATGTGTGTGTCTGTCTGTCTATCTATGTGTGTATCTACCTATCTCTTTAAAGGCTGTAATTGTTCTCCAAAATGCCCTTCTGTATTATTGAACCAATTTATACTCTTACCATAGAGTATATAAACTCTATTTTCTTTTTTTTTTTTTTTTTTTTTTGAGACAGAGTCTTGCTTTGTTGCCCGGGCTAGAGTGAGTGCCGTGGCGTCAGCCTAGCTCACAGCAACCTCAAACTCCTGGGCTCAAGCAATCCTCCTGCCTCAGCCTCCTGGGTAGCTGGGACTACAGGCTCGCGCCACCATGCCTGGCTAATTTTTTCTATTTTTAGTTGTTTGGCTAATTTCTTTCTATTTTTAGTAGAGATGGGGTCTCGTTCTTGCTCAGGCTGGTCTCGAACTCCTGAGCTCAAACGATCCTCCCGCCTCCCAAAGTGCTAGAATTACAGGCATGAGCCACCTCACCCGGCCTAAACTCTATTTTCTTATACTCTGTATAGCAGTGAGCTTTACATTTGTTTTTGATGGCTTTTTTTTTTTTGACAATTTGGTAGGTAAATAAATATAGCATCTTATTTACTTTACATTTCTGTCATTATGAGTAAGACTAGCTACTTTCTTATCATTTTGGTAGTTCATTTTTTTCTTTTTTGATTAATGGCTTACTTCTTTATTTCTCCCATTTTTGTGTGGGGTCGTTTATCATTTTGTGTGGCTTTTATAGGAACTCTTACACACATTGAGAATGTTAACCCACGTCTGAGAGTTCAGTAAGGTCCAGATAGTTCACTGGATCATTCCTGAGAGCACAATGGCACCCTGCCGTGAAGGGGCCCCAGGAAAATCCACTTTGAGAACTAGAGGCCCTCGAACAGATATACCTTTATAGGACGATGACCCTCCTGAGGTCTCCATATTAACTCCATTTATGAAGCTGGCTGACATGGCATGTGATACAGCAACAGATTTTGGATGTTTGAGTGTGATTAGACTCCAACTGTTTCCGGTTACAGCATGGGTAGGGGAATCGTGCCAGGCGGCAAATGCCTGGCCCTCTCCTCAGGAGCCGACACCGCACCCAGCCCACAGCAGACAGCAGGGCTTGGAGACCCAGGGTGGGACCCAGGACTGCCCCTGCCACCAGCTAGAACCAGGGCTGCGACCTCCCTCTGGAGGGGCCACTGCAGCCCTTTACTTTCTCTTTTGGCCAGGAATCCTTCCTTTCTCCCCACTACAGAAAGTTCCTCTTTGTTTTACCGATTTCCTGAAAGTCTGTTTTTCTAGGTGAAAGGTCACTCATTGAGAAGGAAAAGAGCCTATCCTTGGTTTTACCTCTAGAGCTGGAAAGCTCATTAGCACTAAATAAACACACCTAATGGACATGGTTTGTACACTGAATGTCAGCTGAACTAGCAAGAGTGTTTTACGGCACAGACTCTAGCCTAGAATTATTCATGGCGGGTCCAAATCCTAGCTTCACCCTTATGGCTGCACAGCTTTGACATCAGCCTCAACTTCCTAAATTTCAGCTTTCTCATCTGTAAAATGGCAGTCGGATTAGCACCTACTTCTAAGGCAGTTGTGGGGATTAACTGAATTAGTCCACCTGTGGATGCTAGTACAATGAACAGTGTACACCTAATGTCTCTCCGTCTATTCTCAGAATAGAGACAGATCTCTGGGCATGGATGACACTTTCCAAAGTAGCAGAGAGGGGCACACTAGGTCACATAAATTTTTGGTAAACCATTATAGTTATAAACGAGTCCAGTACGGTTAAAGGACTTTCCTTGTTTGTCCTGGATATGACATCAGGTTTTTAAAAAATCTCACTCTGGTTGGGGAGCCTGGCAAGCACAGCTTACCCAACAACGGTTACTATGGCTGCACCGAGGACGCAGAAAACAAGCCTTCCAGCACTATATTGAAGAAAGGGGAGTCAATAGCTCCTAGACTTAACTGGTGACAGTTTTATGTCTTTGCAGACAGGAATGACTGCAAAAGTTGCAGAAAGACACAGCCATGCCCTTTCCAAGGAAATCACAGCGCGTACGTCAGCACACTGAGAGAAGCCATCCACTGAGAGAAGCCATCCACGACTCCACCAGCATTTCCCTGGCAGAGGAATATGGCAGAGGTCTCTCCTTCAACACTGTAGGTGATTTTCTGTTACAAGTGTCACTATATTCTTTAGTTGTGTTTATGTTCTCAGCATTTTAGAGGCAGTTTTTTCTCATGAAGTTAAGAAGGATGATTCAAACTGGCCCATCTTTCTGGATTAATTGCAAAATTGTGGAAATGGGAGGAAGAATTCATGAAGTCACTGGCCAGTAGAGAGTTGTTTTCATTGATAAATGGTTATGATCTGTAAAATGGAGATGCCAGTATTTATTAAAGGAGAATGAGTTTTAGTTGGGCAGATTTGGCTTTGAATTCTGTCTCTACTCTTTAGAAACTGGATGACACCTCTTAGTTATTTAATATCTCTAAGTCTCAAATATCTTGTCTGTAAACTGAATCACACTTATCTTCAATATCATGCTTCTATTACAGGACTGTTCTGAGGATTAGAGACAGCACAAAGAAAACGGTGAGCACAGCATGTGGAATATAGCTGATCTTGCAGTGGCTTAAATAACGACCCCCAACCAAAGATGTCCATGTTGTTCTA
The DNA here is from genome assembly GCA_028533085.1 of Varecia variegata. Taxonomy (NCBI): domain Eukaryota; kingdom Metazoa; phylum Chordata; class Mammalia; order Primates; family Lemuridae; genus Varecia; species Varecia variegata. The sequence goes on from CM052440.1 coordinate 139,973,196, forward strand.
ATAATGCCTTTTTATTTTCTGATGTTTTGACATCTGAGGCCTTGCTGGTCCTGGGAAGACCGGCCTTGCAGACTGGTCAGTTCCTGGAGATGGCCTGCACATGTGCCTTTCAGTGCAAACCAGCCGATCCAAAGCCCAGGCCCCCAACCACCTCCTTTCTCTGGCTCTCACCTGCAGAGCCGTCACCCCCCTGCCCTAGTCACCCCAGGGCCAGATACTAAACAACTAGCTAGAGACAGCCGTGTTGGCCCAGAGCCCAGTGACATTATTTAAAATAGCCAACACTAAGCCTGCTTTCCCTGTCTTACCTTTCTTCATAGAAACCACAATAAAGACTATTGCCCATGTTTTCTTCTCACTCCCTCTGCCTCCTGACCAATTTTGGTACACCTGCTGTGGCCCTGACGGCAGGGCATGTCCCTCCTCTTGGGCACTGTAACACATAATCCACTCCTGATCTGTTGCCCTCACCATGCTGAATAATCATAAAACCTACTGCCTTAGGCCTTTTGGGCTGCCATAACAAAAATATCTTGCTTAATCAACATTTATTTCTCCTACTTCTGGAGAATGGGAAGTCCAAGGTCAAGACACAGGCAGATCTGGTGTCTGGTGAGAACCTGCTTCCTGGTTCACAGACAGCCATCCTCTCACTGTGTCCCCATGACTGAAAGAAGCTGGAGAGCTCTCTGTGGTCTCCTTTACAAGGGCACTAATCTCGCTCATGAGGGCTCCACCCTCATGAACTAACCACCTCCCAAAGGCACCACCTCCTAATACCTCCTAATGCCATTCCCGTGGCCGCTGGTAGCCCAGCCCAGTGGGGACTGGAGAAGCAGCGTACCTGTTTCTGTCCAGAAGGAGGTACTTGCTGTCAAAGTTATGCAATTAATTAAATTTTACGCCCTGGGCAGGCTCCTGTCTCTCCTTGTCCACTGCCACCCTCGGGGGGCTGTGCCCTCCAGGGGCTGCAGGGAGGTGCGTCCCACCCTCAGGCATGAAAACTCCCACTGGCTTCCTCTGGGTCTTTGCCTCAGTCCTCTCCCTGCCTCAGAAAGCCCCAGTCACCATCTCTGTGTATGCGATAACTTTATAACCCAGTGGCAGGAACAAACGCCCTTTCCCGGTTCCCACCCGAGGGGAAGGAGAGCATCAGAGCAGTCACGATAAAGACATCGTGCAGTGAGGCTCAGTGGCTTCCACACCCATCACTGATAACAGCAGCAGCAGCAGCAGCAACGACAATAACCACGAACTCTGTGTTCAAACCAAAGAACCTACCAGCCCAGGTGTGGCCCGGCCTCCTGGCTCCTCGGAGCGGAGCCCTCGGGGGCAGCTCGCCAGCCCCTCCACACCAGGCAGAGGAGCTGTGACCAAACCCCTCAGCAGCTTTCCCTGCCCCCTTTCTGCTCAGCCTGTGCTGGAGAACAGGGTCCCCTCCGCGCCCCGGGCACCTCTCCAGTGTGGCCGTTATGCCTGGTATCAGTGATGGGCTCCCGGGTCTGTTTTCCCTAGGAGCCTGGAGTCTTCCTGAAGCCTGACACTAATCGTGTTATTCCACTGCTTAAAACCCTTCAACGATTCTTCCTGCCCCCAGGAAGTCCAGTCTTCCTCTTCATGGCACCTGCAGCCTCACTCCTCCCAATCCCGCTCGCTCTCTGCTGCCTCCACACGAAAGCTCTCCATGTTCCTACTTGCCTCAGGGCTTTCCCCACGCTGTCCCCTCAGCTCCAAACACCCTTCCCGGCCCTCTCTTCCCCATCACTTGGATAATCCCGACTTGTCCCTCTGGTGTCAGAAGCTAGTCACCGTTGACAGGAAGCCTTTCCCGGTCAGGGATGCGACTCAGGTGAGCACCCTCGGCGGGGCCTGTGCACCCTCTCGCCCGCTGCCTCCGCCAGCTGGACCACAGGCCTCGGGACCGTGGTTCCATGCACTGAAATGTGGCCCCTGAACATCTGTATGTTGAAGTCCTACTCCCAGAATGTAACCTTATTGGACATAGGGTCTTTATAAAGCTAATGAAGTTAAAATTAGGTCCTTAGGGTGGCCTCTAATCCAATATAACTGGTGTCCTTCTAAAAAGGGGAAATTTGGAGACTGACACCCACAAAGGGGAAGCCATGTGAGGATGAGGGCAGGGATTAAGCTGAGGCCAAGGGACTCCAGTGATCACCAGCAGACACCGGAAGCCAGGACAGAGCCCGGGACAGACTCTCCCCCACGGCCTCCAAAGGAACCACCCCTGCCGACACCTTGATCTCAGACTGCCAGCCTCCCAAGCTGTGAGTCGTACATTTCTGTTATTTAAGCCTCAGTTCGTGATGCTTTGTTACCCTAGAAAACGAATGCAAGCAACAGTCATGTGTTTGTTTCTGGATTTGTTGCCGCTGCATCTAGATGGCTTAGCCCAGCGACTGGAACATCATGGGAGATCGAGGTGTGTCTATTTAAAGAAGAATTTGTACTCTGAAGAACAGAGAGGAGATGTGCATCTGCACTTGAGGATCTCATCACACGACAACAACGGAGAGGAGGAACAAAGTAATTCAAGGTGCGTGCTTAGTGCAGGGTCAGACTCAGAGGTCGAGGCCACTGTGGGTGCAGCCCTAACTCAGAGCACCGGGCAGCCGACCTGGGAGTCTCCCGCAGCCCGAGTCTTGAATACAAGCTGGATGCAGAAAAGAGAGCTGGAACAGAGGGAGCAAAGCCCAGCAGACTATTTGCACAGGGGCAAGTAATTTGGTGTAGAGATGAGATGGAACCTGCTGGTGAGGGTCTTGTGTAACCCGCTGAGTCTGGGAACCAACAAATGACTTGTTGGGGAGTGATATGCATGGTCAGGCTTGGGTTCTAGAAACTTCTCTTTGGTGAAGTGAGAACAGACTACAGGGGGTATGACTCACCAACAGGATGCTCACTGCCCTTTGTGGACAGTACAAGTTGGGGGAAATCTTTCTTTGTGAGCCTCACCTCTAGGGCAGGTGGCAGCCCAGGGCTGAGCCATGCTGGGCGACACCTTTATGTGTGATGTAGGAACGACCCACAGACCAACTCCTGTTCTGTACCTTTGACGGGCAGCATTGTCTCCTCGGCAGATGTGCTGCACTGCTATTTTTAAGCCCAGACCATCTTCACCCTCCCAGAATCTGCCTCTAATTCTTGGAAGTTGGGGAAAACCACATGTTTGTCATCATTCCTCCACACCACCGGCCTCTAGCAGTGGTTTGTGATGCCGGGGAAGAAGCCGAGGACATCTGTGCAGTGTTTCTGTTCCCATTCCCATGTCTCTGGTCTCTGAAAGCAAAGCTGAGCAGTGCAAGGACAGAAGGACCATCAGGGGGAATCGGAGGGTGGACAGGATCCCAAGGGATAGACAAAACCCTTCCCAAAAGCGAACAAGAGGCAGAGGAGGGCTCCAAGAGCCCAGCCGATTCCCTCCACTGCATGAGACACATTATGGGATCTGTGCAAAGTAAAAACGTCTATTGTGGTCCAGTCTTCCTGGCCTCATTATTTTTATCACCTCTCAGAGGATGTGTGGTTTCCCTGAATGCAGTGTTCAAGGCAGGAAGGACAGACAGGCAGCTCACACAGCCCAGCCTGCAGGCCGGAGGGGGCAGTGCACTAGCAAGGCCAGCTAAGCCCCGGCCACCTCTGCACCCTACAGGGGCTTCTGCATCCTGACACCCTGTTCCTGAATCGCCACCTGGGCCCAGCCTGGCACTGGGCCCTGCAGAAGCCAATTAGATAGACCTGGTCCTGCACTGCAGGCGTCTACACCACGTTTGCCCCTGCAGACCCCACATGCCAGAGAACTCATTTGCTGACCTTTAGCAGATGACAGGGGCTGGTGCTGACATTTGCAGCAGCCTGGAGCATACCTTGCTGGGTCCTCTTCCTGTGGGCAGGCGCTTCACAGGCACAGCAGGACAGCTCTGGTGGCTCACCACAGAGCAGGGCCACCACCTGTGTGAGGAGAACTAGAAACCGGTGACATGGAATTTCCCTGCTGTTCTGGGTGGGCTTTGATGGGCTTTTCTGTGACTTCCTCTCTTAGACCTTTGGGCAGTGTCACTACTGAAGCGATAGAAACCAAGCGTCCTGCTTCACTCCAGCAGAGGCTGCGTGTTGGCAGTGAGGGGTGTTTGCCCCACACCCAGGGGGGCTCGGGAGCCCAGGCTTGGACACACCCAGGCGGCCCACATGGCCAGCAGTCTGCTCTGCTGCAGAAATCATGAAGGCTCGCCCTTGCCCACCTACGAGGACACTTGTGGGAATTCAGCAAATCATGTATTCTAAGCCCCACAGATTCAAAAGGAAGGGAAAGGGAGAGTAGAGCTCTAGCTATTTTTTTTAATTTATTTTTTTATTTCAGAACATTACAGGGGTACAAACATTCAGTTTACACGTATTGCTTTTGCACTGCCCGAGTCAGAGCTGCAAGTGTGCCTGTCGCCACACAGTGCGCACCGCACCCATTAGGTGTGAATTTACCCGTCCCCTCCTCCCCCTCCCACCTGCCCGACACCCGATGAATGTCATTTGTATATGTGCACATAAGTATTGATCAATTAGTACCAGTTTGATAGTGAATACATGTGATGCTTGTTTTTCCATTCTTTCAAAAGAAGATAGAATAATGGCCAAGAAACATATGAAAAAATGCTCAACATCTGTAATCATCAGGGAAATGCAAATCAAAACCACAGTGAGATATCACTTAACTCCAGTGAGAATGGCTTTTATCAAAACATCCCCAAATAACAAATGTTGGTGTGGACACAGAGAGGTAAGAACACTCTTACACTGCTGGTGGGACTGCAAACTAGTACAACCTCTGTGGAAAGGAATATGGAGATACCTCGAAGAACTAAAAGTAGAACTATCTTTTGATCCAGCAATACCATTACTGGGTATTTATCCAAAGGAAAAAAAGTCATCCTATCATAAAGACATCTGCCCTCAAATCTTTAGTGTTCTAGCTATTTCCACCTCTCATCTTCCCGCAACTTATCTCTTCTACCCCAGAAGCCCCAAACCCCTCTTCCTTCATCTAGCCTAAGATGACATATAAGCCCCCAATTCTAAGCACTTCTTTAGTCACATTTCTTTGTGAACTCCTGTGCTTATATACATAATTACATCTGTTTTTCTATCTGTTAACGGAAAAAAAAGAAATGCAAACTCTGTAAAATTTAGTTTAGGGAGACAGGAATTACACATAAAATCATAAATCAATACATAGAAGGTGTACATTAGTATACCAAAAAGGCAGGACATCTTGAAATTGGGGCTTACAGGTTATAAGTTGGTTTAAAGATTCTTCGGTTTGTAATTGGGTAAGGAAATAAACCTCTATCTGAAGCTACAGTCACCAACCCCTGGGCCATGGCCTGGTACTTGTCCATGGCCTGATAGAAGCTGGGGTGCACAGCGGGAGGTGAGCTGCAGGCAAGCGAGAGAAGCTTCGTCTGTATTTACAGTTGCTCCCCACCACTCGCATCACTGCATAAGCTCCGCCTCCTGTCAGATCAGTGGCAGTATGAGATTCTCACAGGAGCACAAACCCTTCTATAAACTGCGCATGTGAGGGATCTAGGTTGTGCTCCTTATGAGAATCTAATCCCTGATGGTCTGAGGTGGAGCTGAGGTGGTGACGCTAGCACTGGGGAGTGGCTGCGAATACAGATTATCATGAGCAGGGAGGTTTGACTGCGCAACAAATGTAATGTGCTTGAATCATCCTGAACCACCCCCACCCCTACCCCGTCCATGGAAAAATTGTCTTCCATGAAACAGGTCCCTGGTGCCAAAAAGGTTGGGGACCACTGGTCTAAAGGCTCAGAACATTTTAAGATAAGGGGATCTGTTAATCAGAGACAAGCCACAATATATCATATCCATTTAAGTGGTCTATTAAGCAAATTGATGGCCTGAGGGTGATTTAACCTTTGCCCTTCATGGCCTTAGGGCCTGTTAATAATTTCTTATCTTATTGTCACAAAGAGTCTGTTTTGTCAGTCTAACATCTCTGTGTTAACATTAATGCTGGACAATTATTATATCTAAACTCCAAAAGGGAGGGGCTATATCATGAGGCATGTCGACTTCCCTCCCTTCCCTTCATGGCCAGGAACTCAGTTTTAAGGTTTTTGGGGGGGTCTCCTTGGTCAAAAGGGGTTTGGTTCAGTTGGCAGAGGGGCTTAGAATTTTATTTTAGTCACATCTCGTTTGTCTGTCTTTTGTTAATTTGATTTTCAGGGTCCCCAATCACTGAACAAAGGAAGGTAGAGGAAAAATGTCTTTCGTATCCTACAAGTATTAGTAAAAATACATGAGATCTTGCAATTAAGGCTTAGCCCACTCTGAACCAATATTCCCAATCTCTAACCTATTTTTATTGTCATGAATTAATGGTATATTAATCTAGAGAAGACAAAGACATTTAGGAAGGTGACATTGGCAGCCAGTTGGGTGGAATAGCTGGAAAAGTCCATTTAAGAGTGAAATGATCCATAATATAGGGGGATTAACCCCAGTTTTCTATCTTTGCTAGGCGTTGAAATTAGATGTATTGAATAAAAAGTGTGGGACTTAAAGTCTGAGGTGCTTCTTTCAAATCCCAGCTCTACTTCTTAGCAGCTGACATTGGAAGAGTTAGTAATTCATTTTGCTCATCTGTAAAGTTCAGTTACTAGCTCACACTAGGAACACAGCAAAAGCTGGAATCATTGAGTGTGGATGAATGAATGGCTGACAGTCATTGAACTGAAAATCGTTTACCAAACCCAGGCTTAGCAGATCCAAGAGAAGAACAGAGGAGTTGACCAAGAACAATGCATTAATAGCCACAAAAAACAATGGTGATCTGGCACCTCTTGTATTATCCTGGATAGAGCTGGAGCCCATTCTACTAAATGAAGTATCACAAGAATGGAAAAACAAGCACCACATGTACTCACCATCATATTGGTATTAACTGATCAACACTTATGTGCACATATAATAATAACATTCATTGGGTGTTGGGCAGGTGGAGGGGGAGGAAGGGATGGGTATATTCACACCTAATGGGTGCGGTGTGCACCATCTGGGGGATGGACACGCTTGAAGCTCTGACTCAGGTGGGGCAAAGGCAATATATGTAACCTAAACATTTGTACCCCTGTAATATGCTGAAATTTAAAAAAAGAACTATACGTTAATGAGATGATAGCAAATGGAGAAAGGGGATCGATTCCAAAAAAGCGGAAAGACCTTCAGAATATTGGACCCTCCTGACTTTGAGGGCTTGGTCTTGTTGAAATATTTAAGCCTCCTTGTACTTGCTCAGCCTCAGTTTTAGTGAAGGAAGGAAGTTATATCAAACAGAACGAGAGAGAAAAACCATGCCTCAGTGAAGCAGAATAAATGTAGTTTCCACCACATTCAGTTGGTCAGGGCAGAGCAGATGGATGCCCCCAACGTCAGGATCTTGCTGTCCTGACCTAAAGATGGTTATGAGTGACCCATACGACAAGATGCTTCATCAGACTCAAGTTCAACCATGTGAACGTGGAATCTACTGGTTGTTGTCCCAGCCAGTACCCGAGGAGCAGTCGCCCGTGTGCACGCCTCTGCACGCATAGCCACAGGGATTTTCCACACTCCGGTCTTGCAGTTTAATGAACACACAAGGCATCGTGAAAGCCTGAAGAAGGTGTGTTCTTTCTCTTTCTTTCCCTGCACAGGTGGCAGTGTATTAAAATTAAAAGAAAAGAGGCAGCCTGATTACTGACCAGATGATGAACAAAAGCAATCTCTGTGCTCTGGTTTCTGTCCTACAGTACGGAGTGCAAACTCCAAGGCGGAGAGGGTGTGTCTCCATTGCTTTGAAATTCCTACCTTCAGCCCAGGTCTCCATTCCCAGTCCCGAGGGACGTTCTCAATCGAGTCATAGGAGTAACCCCAAGCTATCTCCAGAGGTAAGAGGAAGTTATGTAATATTAGCATTTTTTAACTACTTTGAAGAAGCAGTGGCATTTATTTGACAACAATTTAATATGCATTGATTCCTTATGCTTATTGCTGTTGATTTTTCAAAAAAGATAAGGTCCCTACCCTCAAGGATTTTACAACCTGCTTGGGGAGTCAAACAAACATAAATAAGAGCTATACAAGTAGTACACCTATATTATTAATTTTAAAATAAGGTTGAGAGCAATCACATTTATTGTGCATATACTGTGTGCCAGGTACTAGCACAGGCACTTCCATTTGCTCCTCTGATGAAACTGTCCTGTAAGGCAGGAGGTGCTCTCTGCATTTTGCAAAGGAAAGCTCTGGGCTCAGAAAGGTTAATGACGGGGTCCAGGGCACACTGCCCCAAAATATGGCACCTTGACATGTGGAATATTTTAAGCTGAAAGAATCTGAGACACAGCCTGTGCAGGAAAGTCTCTCTGTTTCCCTCACCTTCCCTCTGTGAAAAAGGTCATCAAACCTGGGAAGGATTCTGACCTTTCCCAAAAGCAGGTCATAAGACCCTCCTGTGAGTGGTCTCCTCCCTAGACCCAGAAAAAAGGGGCATCCTCACCTCTGCAGATGAAGACCAGAGAGACGAATCCGAGCAAACAGGCCTTGTCTGTTCCCCTCAGTGAATTACTATCAGATCGTACACTTTTGTCCTCCAATCATGTGTCTCCGTGGCTGCCCACTCTTCATCAAAGCTATTATAAAAAAATAACTCAGATTTGACTGTTTCTGTGGGTCTTCATTTCTTTATGAAGGCTCCCATGTCACATAAAACTTGCATTAAATACATTTGTATGCTTTTCTCTTATTACTCTGCCTTTTGTTATAAAGGCCACAGCCACGAGCCCAGCATGGGTGAGGAAGATGTTTTTCCTCCCTACAATGACTAAATAAGGAGCTTCTCATCCAGAGCTTCTGATTCAAAATCCAGGAATCTTTCTACTACATGAAACCTAGTGGTAAATACTACAAGTCTGTACAGAAGAATGATCACTATAATTTTTGATGCATCCGGAAAAATCTCCCAAATGGCACTGCGTCAGGCTGGGTAAGCCCATGGCCTTATAAGTACAACTTGTCTGCCGTGCGTTGGCAGAAATCCCAACCCGCCAGCCCCCTCTCCGTTCCCATCCTCTGGCCTTTCAAGAGGAGGGAACTGCCCTCCTGAGGACACATTTATTCTGACACTGACAAGGAGCAAAAGGTCCTTTCTGAAAATGTTGTTTGCTGTCCAGTAACACCTCCGTGAAATCATTTCACACAGGACAATTCTGTGTGACAGGATGTTTATGTTGGTTTTATTTTCACAGAGTGGTTACAAAGCTTACTTCAAGGCGAAAAGCAAAAAAAAGTGAAATCGATGGTGGCTCTTTCAAAGGACTTTGTGTGGCAGTGGTGCCGCACTGCCAGCTCTGCCCGCTGCCTCGGTGTCACCCGTGACACACACGGACACGCTCGTGCCGCAGTCATGAGCAGGTGCCAGAACAACGAGACGCTTCCCATTGGCAAGTTCATGCTAACGAGTGACTTGGGGACTCTAAACGTCATGCAGATAATGTCCAAAATCGCTCATCCCACAGTGATGCTTTGGCGCTCAGTTGGATCATTTTGTTATGTTACGATTCAACAGGAAATAATGTTTTTAAAGAGTCTGGAATTTTAATGAGTCTAAGGATTCCCAATGGTCTTATATATTTTATTTGTGGGGCTCTGGAAGGGAATCTCATGGCGCGGTTAACAGCAAGGAGTGAGCATGTGCTTACTCACAAAACAAAAGGTGACCGACACAGCAGTAAGCGTGGCGTGTGTGGCACAAAGGTGTGGGACGAGGAGCAGATAAAAGCAGCATGCATGCCACACTGGGCGGTGGCACTTAAAGATACTGAAAGAACAAACAAATGAAATATCAGCCTCAATGCAAACATAAGTTGGAGTGAAAGAGGTTGTCTATGCTTTTTGAAATTAAAAAGAACACTTTGCACTCAGGCCAGGGGTAGAAATTGTAGCCTTAGGGGTTTTGTTGGGTGCAGCCATTTCAGCCGTGGCCTTAATTTTCATTCAAAAGGTGAAACTGATTCAGCCACTCATGTTAACATGTAAACACAAACAGGCACATTTAAAAAATGGCTCCTGGGGTGGCAGGCTGCTCTCTTCCACTTCATTCCTAGCTCAATGCCATATAGTCAACGTCGTAAGTCCTTCTAGTAAGAGAACCGCGGAAGCGTATTATTAATGGTGAAGAACCAATATGCAGAAATACAAGGGGTCACAGAAAGGTGGTAAAGAACACTTCTTCTGCTACAACAAGGGTCCTTAACAACAGGTTCATGCTGTATTCCAGCCTCAGAGCTTCTGAAAACCTTCCTAAATTAAGAGACACAAACACTCAACGTGGCCCACGTGGGCCAACGATAGAACTAGGCAGGGGTCACGGGGCTTCTCTCCTCAACTTCATTACTAGGTGGTGCGTTATGGCGAAAGTAAGTCTCAGACTGAATTCAGCCATAAAATAAACATTTAGAAGCCAGCAGGCACAAAAAAGTTGTACAACCAGTTCTGTAAATTCAATGAAGCACTAGTTCTCTGCTCTGCTGGCACTCGCACAAATGCCTTAGATAATAGATTCACTTAAAGCAGATGTGACACTATTCTAACAGGACAATGTAGCTAAACATCTAGTTAGAATCAAGTGTAAGAAACCCCCTATAAGCTGTGGATAGAGGACCTGCTTCAAATCCTAAACCAGAGACAACATTTGGCAGGGCGTACGTTATCAAGTAGGTTTTCTAGATTATCATACCCTGTTTATGCAAGGGGCGTCTGATGCAGCACTTTGAACAGCTCACATATTTTGAACACCTCTTATTTCACCAATAGAAATCACTTCTAAAGTCCATTATGCTAAATAACAAAGCTGTTGGTGGTATTGATTGAGGGTAAAGAGAGGGGACGTGCAAATAGCTGTCTCTAGAGCAGGGGCGTCTTTATAGTCTTTCCAATTCCAGCAAAGCACCCCTGGAGTGTGTATTCATGCCTGAGGAGGGTCCTTTAATATCAATTAACTGCCACTGGGTGTCAATTAAAATCCAGAGATGAATATCACACTCCCTATGCTGAAGTTTTCAAGCATTCATTGCGGGCAGTATGACCTTTTTGTTATAACCTTTTATTGTTTCCAGCCAGAGCCCAGACTGGGGATTAGGAAAGCCCTCTCTCTTGCCTGTCCCCAAGGTCTGGAGTCTTGCTCAGGATCCGCCCACTCTCAGACAGTTAAGCCCTTCTTCTCTTGCTTGTGCCTTGGATCAACCCTGTTAACCAGGTGATGGTAACCAGGGTTAGAGTTCAGTTCTTTCAAAGGCGTATCAGTGGAATGAGGCTGAGGAAGTATTTTCTTGCCTTGAACAATTAATTCCAACTCCAACAACATTTTCTCCCGCTAACTCCCAAATGCTCTGATGCTTTTTGATTTGCAGTGAAAAGCACACAGTATCAACCTTATTCATACTAGCCAAAATGCCGTCATAAATACCAGGAATGGAGGGCCTTTGACAAAGAAAAAGTTTGGTCTCATTGACCAAACTTGAGACAGTCTCTTCTGAACCCTCTTTTCAACAGGCCTCATGCTTGGACCCAGGCTTCAGCCTGCGTAGTCCGGTCTCAGCGAGAATCCTGCTAAGTCAATTGAGGGAGAATCCCCCTCTGGATAATATTCTTGGTAATTATGTCTCTTAATAATTTCCCACCCACCAACTCCCCCACCCCCATCTGACCCTTGACATAGCCTAGATGTGTCGTAGGCTATACCATCCAGATTTATGTAAGTACACTCTATCATGTTCATACAATGACAAAATCACCTGACAATGCATCTCTCAGACTGTATCCTTGTCGTTAAGTAATGCATGACTGTAGTTTATCTTCCTCATATATGAAATGGTAATGATAATACCTAATTTCAATGAGAGGGAAATTAACATAGGAAATTGGCTGCAAATGTGGTGAAGGATTGGAGGAGAGAAAAGGGAGAAGCTGAGATCACTTAGACGTGAGTAACTGCAGGAAGCTACTACCATCCTAAGACTGACTGAGCAAAAGGAAAAGTGGTGTTATCTAGAGTCTATGATTGCTCTATGCTAAGGCTGCTGGGAGACCCTACTCCACTGCTATTGTTGGAAATCTTTCAATAAGCCAGTAAGTTAAACTCCCACCAGCAGCTGCCTGTCACTGACGCTAATGCTGCCAAATCAAGAGCCCAGGAATGCTGTGTTGCAAAGGCTGCAGGAGCACCCCCTGCCTCTGCTGTTATTAAAATTCAGAAACCGGAGCAGGAACTCACAGTCAGCCACAGCCACTGCTACTGCTATTGCTGTCACTGCTGCTATTGCTGTTTCTGCTGCCACTAGCAAAGACTTCAGCAGAAGTAGAAATAAAATGGGCTCCTTTCCACCTTCCTTCCAGGCTCCCACCAGTGTCTCCTACTGGTAGAGCCTAATTCGAAACCAGCCAGCTGTGCAGTCTGGGAAATGTAGTTTGCAGGCTTCCAGCCCCCTACAGAGAAGGGCGGGGAGAGTGTGTTGGAGTTGAAAGCCAACAGACAAGATAGCCAGCACAGTGTGTGACAGATGTGTCTCACAGCACACAATGTGTGTGTATCTCCAGATGTTTTCCATTTGGGTCTGTTTGAAGCACAGTGAACATATGTTAAATATTTCAAAACTTCTAATAGAATACTATCACATCATGTTCAAGCATCTGACAATCAAGCTCCTCTTTCTTCTGGCCACTTACTCCTTTCTTCCCTGGGTTTGGCATGGGATGTGTAAATTCTGGCAAAACCTTGCATATTACACTCCACGTTGCAAAATACCAGTGGAATCTTTCTAGTCTCCTTCTTCTTATCCACCTGAAAGTGCTTCATTAAATATTGGATGTGCCATATATATTGTATTGGGCATTTTATGCAAAGGGATACTTAGTGTTTTCTCTTAAATGATCTCAAAGATGCTCCTGTTTTTTTTTTCAAAATTGTCCATAATTCTTTGTCAATGATTACACATGTAGTCTACTAGATATGTGATAATGCAAAAGGTTATTCTATTAAACTAGTAATGACTATCCCTTATGAAAAAAGTCACTTCTTCTTCAGACCTGAGCCCTGAGATCATTAGATTATTCTTAGATTTTCTCTTAAGCCTTATTTTTCCTTCATGGGCTCAAATCATGCTGCCATCTGCAAGGCAAGCCCTGGGGATGGGCAAAGTGGGAAAATGTAATAGCTCAGAGCCATTCTGACAAATGAGGTATGGCCAGAGCTCAGGAAGAAACGTTATCCTATTCCAGGATTGGTTCCACAGGTAAAATCAGGTTATACTGAACAGTGAGAGGAGTCATAAAGACGGAGAGTGAAGCAAGGCTTGTTTGGGAAGTGACAGACCCACAAACTTGCCATGGAGCCTCACATTTGCCCCTGCACCTGGTTGAGTCACCCATAAAGCAGAAGTAGGGGTATGTTGGTCCACAGGAGAGTTCAAGGGATACAGCTGTATACAAGGACGGCACAGGGTAAAGAGGATGGCACATTTCAAAGAAGTTTAAAGATGGAAGCCAACATTTGTTGAGTTCCTATTATGGGACAGGCATGCTCTATCACTTTATCATTTTAATCCTGACAACAATCTTATGACATTATCTCCTTTTTAGAAACAAAGAAACAGGTGATCTCACATCTAGTAAAGAACATAGCCAGATTCAATGTCCTGTCTACTATACCCACATGTCAATAAGATAATCCCCTCCTGGTCTGTTTTGGGAGTTGAGATGTAAGCATCTAAGATAGGAAGAGGGCTGGCAGAATAGGACAAAAGCCAGACAATTGGTTTGGACACAGTGTGTAGAAACAGAGGTGAGCCCTGGGGGCTGAGATGACTATGCACTTGTCACAGTTGTCTTACTCTTTGTGGCCTTTTCCCAGCCAGTGTCTCTTAGGGGTTGAGAGAGGCCTGAGATACTTCCCTTTTTATTCCCAGAACACAATATATGTTTGAATTTGGGGTCCTAGCCAAAATTTTCTAAACCCACAGTGGGTCTTCTTGCTGTAGCTCCTCTTGCCTGCATCCCAATCTGTGGCACTCCACCAAGCAAGCTCCTTTCAGCACACAAGGCCTCCCTTCTCAAGAGGTTGTGATTACAGGAGGGCAGGGCCCAAGCCTGCTCTTTAATTGTATCCCTCAAGACCCATTACATCACTGTGCACCCGGGGGATGTCTATAAATACCTTCTGAGCAAGAGAAAAAAAACACAGAGTAAATAGACAACCTACAGAATGGGAGAAAACATTTGCAAACTATATATCCAGATATCCAGAATATATGGGGAACTCAAACAAATCAGCAAGAAAAAAACAAATAACCTCATCAAAAAGTGGGCAAAGGATTTGAACAGATTTTTTTTTTCAAAAGAAGATATATAAATGGCCAAGAAACATCTGAAAATATGTTCAACATCACTAATCATCAGGGAAATGCAAATTAAAACCACAATGAGATATCACCTTACCCCTGTCAGATTGCCTTTATTTCTCATGAGAAACCAAGAAGAGGGGAAGGTGAGAGGATAGGTGTGGGATAAAAATTTACCTATTGGGTACAACGGTGCACTATTCTGGTGATGGGCACACTATAAGCCCTTACTTAAGCATTATACAGGATATCGTGTAACAAAAACACTTGTACCTCCTTAATTAATATTTTGAAATAAAAAAGGAAACAAATTGATGTGATGTGATGTCATCACATAATCCTATGAGATATGGTATAAGCAATTAAATCTACCTTGCCCTAAATTCAAAGATGGTGTCATCCATTGCAAAAGTCCATTCTATATAGATAGTGGCACCATTAACATTGTATTTTATATACATGGTGCATCTAGAGCACAACTTCACACACATAAAGCACAGAAACTGCCAAGCATATGGTGCTTTTGTGTACCAGCTCTGGTAGGAATTTTTATTCTCATGTGACTTTCAACAACCCCATATACTTTGTATGGCTCTGAGTTAGGATTGAAGTTTTATTATTAAATCTTACCCTACCTTTATCTCACATGATGTAATAGTAGGTATACCTTGGTTGATCCATTAAATATTTAAGAAGCATCAATGTTTTCTATAATCTAATATTTCCAAGTTACATACTGCAACCAATTCTACCTCTGCCCAAATAGGATGAAACACTTCCTAGAATAGGGACCAGATGGCTCTGATTGGTCTTCATTGGTGTCTGTGGCCTGGCTAAATCGATCCACTTCCTCGTATCGCACTTTCTTTGGATGTAAAATGGGGCCCCAAATTGCCAGATCCAAAGCTATGCTAATAAAAGACTACATGGCCAGAAAAAAAAAAAAAAAAGAATGACCATTATTAAAGAGTTAGAAAACAATAGATGTTGGCATGGATGTGGTGAAAGGGGAATGCTTATATACTGTTGGTGGAAATGTAAACTAGAACAACCTCTGTGGAAAACAGTATGGAGATTCCTCAAAGAACTAAAAGTAGACCTACCATTCCATCCTGCAATCTGACTACAGGGTATCTACCCAAAGGAAAAGAAGTCATTTTATCAAAAAGACATCTGCACCCAAATGTTTATCACAGCACAATTCATAAATGCAAAGATATGGAACCAACCTAAGGACCCACCAACTGATGAGTGGATGAAGAAAATGTGATATATATACACCATGGAATATTACTCAGCCATAAAAAGGATTGAAATAATGCCTTTTGCAGCAACTTGGATGGAATTGGAGATCATTATCCTAAGTGAAGTATCTCAGGAATAGAAAAACAAATACCACATATTCTCACTTATAAGTGGGAGCTAAATGAGAGAGATATATGGTCATAAAGCAGTGTAGTGGACATTGAAAACTAAGAAAGGGGGTGCATGATAAAAATCTACAGGTACAACGTACACTATTCTGGTGATGGGTGCACTAAAAGCCCTGACTTCCGCACTATACAATTCATCCAGGTAATAAAAAACACTTGTATCCCCTAAACGTAGTAAAAATTTTTAAAAGCCAATGGCATCGAACAGAATAAAAGAAGTAGACTAGAAATACATCATCATTTCCTAACATCTCTTTTTTTTAAAATTTGGTGTCAGGAGACAGAATTTCCTGCCTACACCTTGTCATCATATCCTAACCCCACAACACACCCTGCTCCTCTGAAGAAGAAAAGAAGACAAGAAAGGATATCATGTACTGTTGGGAAATTGCTGGACAAAAATTCCTTCTATCTCAACCCTTTGTCCTCCTAACCTAGTTCTGTGAAGAGTGCAGTGGTCAGAGCATTACACATGTAAGCCAAACAGAGCTCAGAAATGGGAGGGGGGAGAGATTGACAGACAGAGAGAAGGAGAGAGAGGGAAGGAGAGAGAAAAAAAGAGAGACAAAATAGCTAAGGTCATAAAATAAGCTATTCTAGCCAAGTTTTCCATGCTAGGTGAAAATCACCTATAGATATTCATTTCATTTTTGTGAAAAACCATTACTGGGAAGCAGCTAACACCAAGGCATTTCCTTTTGGTGAGGAATTTGGTGCTGTTTTGGTATTTGATATCCACCACATTTTCAGCTGGTGATCAGCAAAGCAACAATGGTGCTGGTGCAATTTCTCCATTTTCCAGCAGGTCTGTACAGATCATCCAGCAAGAGTAGTAATGATGTCTTAGGAGATTTTTGAAGACAGATTACTTTGCAACTGTCAGTGAACTCCACAGCCATTTGCAAAATGTTGCTTTCCTGTCTTCAGTTCCTCTTTCAGCTTTGGAACAGCAAATGCTGCTGCAGAAACAACCTTCTTCCATGTTCTGAAGTCTTTGGCTCCAAATGGGATCGGGCGGTGGCCAGTGCCTGCCACACTGGCTCTGGGCCCAAGAGCCTGTATTACTTCTCAGTGGAGTCAGATTTCTGTTAACTCAAGAACACACCCAGAAACCTGGGGAAACAACTCTTGTAGAGTGATACCCGCTCTACCTTGTCCAGCCTATGCATTGGCCACAACATAGAGGAAGGAAGTCACAACTTAAAAATAAAATTCACACAGAAGCTTTTGGCCAGCACTTAAATCTTAATAATCTGAAGTCCCACAGTGTCCCACACTGAGCTTTGCCTAATGTCACTAACAGTCACATGGGTATTCAGGCACCTCAGACCAGCTCCTCTGAGCTGGAATCCTCCTGGGAGGGACGCCCCAGCGAAGCCAGCAGTGCTGCCCTCTGCTGAGAAAAGCCCTGCCTGTGACAGGGTTTGAGTCCCACACCCACACTCCTGCAGGTTCCTGCTGTGTCCCTCTGCCCCATGATAAACTCCCCAGGTTCATGACAGTGTCCTTGGATGTTCTCAACTTCCAGTTGTCCTCCTGGGCACTAATGGTAGACAAAAGAGCTTGCCATTGGATCAAAGAAATGTCATCAAAGTCTCTGCTCTTCTTCAAAATTAACAAAGCAAAGGCCTCCCCCTCTGGGGCCTGCCTCCCGTGACGAGGTGCCAGGACGTGGTCTGGTCCCACTCAGAACCCAGCGCAGCCAGGAGGAGGATTTAGTGTCCTTCCACTTTAGTGTCCTTCCACGGAGAGAAAGTGCATTTTAACACCTTGAAATGGATGCACTTCTTCAGACTACCCTTCAGTAAAAAATCTGCTCCAGCTTCTGCTACACACATTTACTTTAATTTTTTAGATCACCTCCTGGTAGTGGCCAGGACTCATACTGATGACAGACTCCTTTTATAATTCTCCTACTGGCCTTGACTCCCCAAAGCCTTTTCCCTGGTGACAAGGCTCTGGGACCCAGAGGTCGGGGGAGGCCAATGGCAGAGTCTTCTGGCACCAGGACTGGGCAGTGTCCACTTTAATCCCTGATCATCTGAGTCTACTAAGCGACCTCTATTTGTAGTCCTGTGTTTTGATAAACTTTTTCTGAATGTAGACTGCCAATAATCACTGCATGCAAACAAAATGAAATCAGACACTAGATAAGTAATGCTTCGAAAATTACTACTCTGCGCCTGTTCACAGACTCGGTCACCTCCCAGCCGTCTCCCCGCCCCCCCCCACCCCCCGGCTGAAGCGAACTGTGCACTTATTTGCTGACTGCAATTCGTCCTCTCCTGGTTTCACACAGTCCTCCCTCCCTCGGTGTTAGAAGTTGCATAGTCGCACAGACAACCTTGCCGTTCGGCAGCAATTTCTAAAAAACGTTTAAGTCCTTTTCGTTTCTCTCCACTGCCCGCCCCCACCCCACTCCAGTGTATGGTGTCAGCTTCCGAGCTGTTTCTAGAGCGTTGTCGTTGAGCACATGGCGCACGGAAAAATACCGCCTGATATGACACAGTTGCCGATCTGGGGGATGATCAGAGTCCAGTGGATCAGGGAGATTGTGGTGTTAACTGAAGGTCAAGGTCCACTCTGCTTCACGCCACTCCCTCAGCACACAAGGCCAGCATCAGTGTCACCACACCAGCTCACAATCTGACACCTGGGAAACAGCATGGGCGTGAACCAAGTGCGAGCCAATGTTCCCACCTGCGAGCCTGCCTACCAGAGCGGGGCTGAAAGTGGTGCCCGGTGTCACCTCCACAGGTCTTTACTGCTCTTGCCTTTAACAAGCCCCCATTTCAGCCACGTTTAATGGCTCCTCTTCTGAAAGCCTCCCAAAGGACTCACAGTCGCCCTTGATAGAGCTCCGTCGTGTGTCATTTAAATGCACTTCACATACGTATTCAATCTGCTCAGCATTTACTAACCCATTGCAGGTAACTCATTTTTCATTATTGCTTCTTGAATGAGTGAGTGACAAAGTTGCATATGCGAATCCCATCCCCGCATCTCTCTCTGAATCTTCTGTGGTTGTGACAGAGCAAGCAGCAGCCTCTACTTCCTTTATAGCTCCCCTTCCTGCAGCTCGACTCTTTCAGGGAGGCCTCAGTAAACGCTGACGACATCTTTCTTGTGCACAAGCCAAGAGGCTTCATCCTCTGAGGAAGAGCCCCACTGACAAGGCCCCCTGCACCCACCTTCTTATTCCAGGTTGTGTGGCTTTTGCTTCCCCAGTCGTGTTTGCGGCTCTTCTTTGAACCCTCTTGAGGGCTTGCTGCTCCAGACCTGCACGCCCAGCAACCCCTGGGCTCCCTCCGACAGTGGAGCACGCTGCGATGAGTGTGCAGTCCTTCTGGAACGAGGCCTGTAGCCGGCCTGAGTCCAGCACGAACAGTGTGAGCAGGACAGGTGCAGCTAAGGGCAAGGCAGAGGCACATGCAAGGCACCTCAGTGTTTTATTAAGAAAATAGAATAAAAACTCCAAGTGTAATTTAAAGGTAAATATAAGTTAAAAAAATGAAACTTATTGACTTCTATTAATTTAATCCACATTTTTAGAATTGTCAATATTGTAATTGTAATATTGACAATAAATTGTCAATATTAATTGTAACAACAAGAATATCAACAAATAAGATTTTATATACGCTTCACGTGGCCCCGGGGTCAAAACTAGAGTGAGTTAAATACAACTTTCATGGCAGTTAATGTGTTAACTTTGCTGTTTGTATTAGTGTGCTAATGCTACCGTCACAAGTTACCCACAAGCTTAGCGGCTTAAAGCAACACAGATATGTTATCTTACAGTCAGTCTGAAGATCGGAAGCCCCAGCAGGTCGTGCTGGACTAAAATCAAGCTGCAGGCAGGGCTGCATTCCTTCCTGCCTGTCCCAGCTTCCAGAAACTGCGTCCATTCCTTGGCTCATGGCCCCATCCTTCTTCCAAAGACAACAGTGGCCAGCCATGTCTTTTTCACATTGCACAACTCTGACTCTCTTGCCTACCTTTTTCACCTGGAAGGACCCCTGTGATTACATTGAACCCACCTGGATAATCTAGGCTCATCTCCCCAGCTCAGATCCTTACCTTAATCACATCTTCAAAATCCCTTTTATCACATACGGTAACATATTCACAGGTTCCCAACATTAGGACATGGACATTCTAGGGGTGTCATCATTCTGCCTACCACCCATTGTCATTTACCTTTTCAAGCGTTCATGCCTTGGCACCCCCAATAGATTGGAAGCTCGTTTGGCGACTGCCTCTTTTTTCTTCTGTTTCCCACAGCAATTGCCCACTTCAGATATTCAGAAGGTATTTTTCAATTGATTTTCTTCCCTGGCTCTTGATGTGAATAACACAGAGGTGTATTTCCAGGTGTGGGTTGTGTTGGGGCAACCATGGTATCTTACCTTCGTGCTAGTCATTGGGATACAAAGATGATTCAGTATTGCCCCAATTTTCGATAAATTCGCCTTGCAAAAATGTTCCAGATGACCAGTTGGCATCCAGGGCATAGGCTCTTTGACACATGAATAACCCACACAGCTAAAGATAAAAATAGCTCTTCCTCCTCCTCGTCCTCCTCTCCTTCCTCCTCCTTCTCTTCCTCCTCCTCCTTCCCTCTTTCTTCCTCCCTTTCTGATTAAAATATAAATAAAGCGATACTGGGTCAAGTGTGATTTACAGAGCAAAGAGACAACTGGAATGGATGGAGAAGACACTGGGGAGGAAGAGAGTCACAGTGGGCTTGTTCTCTCTCAGTTTTGAAGGTGGTCGTGGGAAAACCAGAGTCATAGGGAGGAGTCACAGTGCAGTGCGTAAGGATGTGATGGTGTGACAGTGAGAGCCCAGAAGACAGCAAAGTGCATTTATGCCTAAATATACCAGAAGGGCAAAAGAATGTTTACCTCATTTAAAGTGACACAAATAACGCTGGGTATGGTGGCTCCTAGCACTCTGGGAGGCTGAAGCAGGAGGATCCCTTCATCCCAGGAGTTCGAGACCAGCCTGAGAAACCTAGTGAGACCCCCCGTCTCTACAAAAAATATTTTTTTAATTAGCCGGCCACTCTTGCCGTCTAAATTCCAAATACACAGGCTCCATGAGCATAAATAAGATGATTGTTTTAAGTCACTAAATTTTGGGGTAACTTATGCAGCAAAAGTAACTGGGGCACCAGGTATGAGCAGTATACATACTTTCACTGGATTTATTGTGTGGGAAGTTCTACTGAATCTAGGATGTGGTTATTATATCCACTATGTTAGCAGAGAAACTAACTCCTAAGGCAATTAGAGGACAATCAGTGGCTTCTCCAGAGTCTCGGGTAACGTGATGAATGAGAAGAAACGTGACAAGGATCAATGCTAAGAGTGCTGTTTTATTTGAAGCAAGAAAATAAATATTTTCTGGGAGTAGCAGCATTTGGATGCCTGGACACCCCTGAACACAGGCGCCTCCTCCACCCCACGCGGTGTCCTCAGGGCGAGCTGCCCCAGGGCAGGGCAGACCACCACCCAGCCCAGGCAGGAGAGGCCCCTGCAGGAGGAAGGCAGCAAAGAGGCTTATCGGGCAGGCACGGATCTCCGGGCGGTCCTGCAGAGAGGCCTTTCTGTTGCTTCTTATAGAAGCCTTTTTACTGCCACATTGTAGGTGACACCACACATGCGCACGCGCGCACACTGCACAGCTGACGGTGGACAGCACTTTCTGGTGACTAGGTAAAGGCATTGTTGCGGGCAAGAAGGGAAGTGCACGCTTCCGGTGAGTTTTGCCTTATGTGGCTAAAATGTGAGGAACTTGGCAAACGTCCCAGTCCAAGAAGTCTGTGAGGCAGGCTGATAAAGAAAAGGACAGCAACCTCCACCAAAGTTATCCACATGAAAGGGCTGTCCTTATCCAGGGACCCCTCCTGATAGGGGAAGGGTTGAAACTGAAAAAGAAAACAGTCGATTGTGTAATATTATCTGGCCAGTTAGGTAGTCTGTAGATGTTATTTAAGACATTTAGGAATCCCAGTGATTACTAGTAGGATTTTTTTTTTTTCTTTGCTTAGGACATCTAAGCTATTTTGCACAAACTAGGATGGGAATAAAATGTCCTTCATGATTCTTTCCCAATTAAATTAACTCATCAAGAAATATTAATAATTACTGAGTAGGTAACTCCTAAAATGTTTATTTGGATAAAGACATTCCAAGAAAGAACCTTTACAATTTTGTAGTACATGGATGTTTCTTTCTGTATTGGCTGGGGCTTATTCTGCATTATAAATTCACTTAGCCTTCAAGGCTCCAGACTTAAGTTTTAAATATCAGGCTTTCCTTCTTCTTGTCCTGAAAGGCGTAAACATGTTCTGAATGTGGCCTTAAGGCACCTTGGTCTTACTTAGTGTGATCACCTACCAGACACCCTAATTGTCTGGTCACTATATAGCCAAATCTCCATCATACCTGGGCCGATATCCTGGGAAAAGTCCATCACAAATCATCTTGTCTTAAGGTAATATAGCTGCGATCGCACATAAACCCCCATACCTCAACGGCAAAGCACAGCTGGAATTCGTTTCCCACTTGTGTAGTGCCCCGCTGGCACAAGGCGAGGAAACGGAAGCTCCACACAATCCTGTGGTGCTCCCGGCTGACAGAAGCTATGCCACCCCTTAGGCACGGCCACCCAGCCAAAAGACAGGACAGCGGGAGCAAAGCGCCAGCTTTGTTTACGTTTATGTTTATGTTGAGGAGTTTATGGGCCAGGCCCAGCAGCATCATGCATCACTTCTGCCCTCTTTCCGATAGCTGGAACCAGGTCACATGGCCCAAAGTAGACGCAAGTGTCTCTGGAAGATGTCATCCCTGGCTGAACAGCCACTTCCCAGCCACACAGAAGGGGAGCAGAGTTCTCTGGTGAACAACCAACCCTTTGGCCGCATGTTCACACTGTGGATTCTACCCCTCCCCGAGCCTGTGGGATCACACTACAGAGGATCCACTCCAGCCAGTCCAGCAGACTCACAAGCTCATGTTTTCCAGTCGTGTGTGTACTCCATTAGTTTGCAGCAGTGCCATGGAGCTGGGAGATGGTGCTTCCTGTGGGGACATGGCAAAGACGAGGCTATGCTGACCCAGCTCACACTCGTAGCACAATAGTGTCATGACCTTTCTTGTTTCCACTGCTCATTCACCCAAGGAGGCCTACACATGTGGGAGGACCTCACGGAAGAGAAGCATGTTCCTCTGGTCCTCAATGACAGATGGTCACATTAGCATGTGCAGTGCCCCAGCATGTACAGCTTCCCAACTTTGGGAAGCCAGCACCAGGTATCAAGATTTGCTGTGCACCTAGGCTAGGCCCTGGCTGAGATTTCACTTAGTAATAAATTCTAGCTGTCCTTTTTCTTCTGTGAGTAGCCGCTAATGATATAACATCTGGATTCAGTGCTGAGGGGAGGGAAGCGGGCTTGTTCAGAGACCTGTTCATTTATGTAATGCATTGTCCTGCTCTGTGGCCCCATCACCCTTCTGCTATGTGACTCTAGATTATTTTTAAGTAATGGCAATATAAACTACCATGTATCATTATCCCATTATGCCAGGCGCTGTGCCAAGTACAGTAAAATTTTTAGATCTATAATAGTAACAATAGCTCTGCGAGATAGACATTATTGTTTGCATTCTAAAATGTGGTATCTCAGCAAGGTTAAGTAGCTCATTAAGGTAAATGAGGAGTGGCCCAGCTGAGACTCAAGTCCAGGCACCATGTAACTCTAAAATCTGGTCTCCTTCCCCCATGCCCCATCATGAGTACCACCAGCCCCCTAGAGTAAACGCTTAGCACACACAAGGCAAACACCAACCCATTCATCCTTCCCTTACTCATCCAAGTAAGAATTCTCAGAATGCTCGGGCCCAGCATGATACATTTGCCTTTAACCTCCATGTGCAAGAAGTTTGAAGAAAACATATTCATTGAAAAATAAGTGTTCATTGCACATAACCGTGCATATCCACAACATATAATCTGTGGCCACACCCACCCTTCTTCAGCCATGCCGGGGTAAGATGCAGAGACACAACAGGTGGATTCTTGTAAGTGTTCGTGTCATCATCAGTACAAGGCCCAGTTCCCTTTACCTCACTTATTCTGTTTCTTCACAGTGAACAATCCGGTGGGGTGTTCCTCCTCTTTCTCCGGAGATGTTATAAAGGCAGCATTGATTCAGAGAGTAGCCAACTGGTCACTAAGACAGCCTTTTTGCTGAGCCACAGAACATTTTAAAAGATAGTTACTACAACCAAGAATCCCTATCATGTAGCAGCACCTTCTCCAGTGAAACATTTTTGTGTGTGCCTCTGAAGACTTTAAGCAAAGGCAGAGCATTTTGGTGTTGGAGACCACAACAAAGGAAAGCACATTGCACGTTGCCTCACTGCCATTATTAAAATAATGACTTCATTTACTGGGGTACTTAATATTGCCAGGTACCATGCTGAATGCTTTATACACATTGTCTTATTCAATCTTCACAGAGATCCTACAAAGACTATAATAATGTTATTTTCATTTTACAAAAAAAAGCAAAACCAAACTAAGAGATTAAGTAAACACATACCAAATGATAGCAAAAGACATGACCCCAGATTTGTCTGAATTTCTCTAAAGCCCAGGCTCCTTTCTCTGTACCAGACACCCGGAGATTCCAGAGCCATTTGCAAAGAATGCCAGCCAGAAGGAAACTCCGGCAGAGAGCAGGAAGCCTGTCCAGCACTACGTGGCAGTGTTGCTGTTGTGCAGTTACAGGAAAGGGAACACGGTGTTCTGAAATTTCACAAGGACTGCAAACAAGACAAATGGAATCTCTCAGAATTGGTGCTAATCCCTCGCTGGAGGTGGATTCCAGAAAAAGCCTTTTTTGTAGCATTTGACTAGGTAGCTTGGCCCCAAAAATACTTAAAGAAAGTGGTGAAAGCAATGGCTGTTTGGTGAGTGTGTGTGCATAAAAGGTAGCT
The DNA here is from genome assembly GCA_028533085.1 of Varecia variegata. NCBI lineage: Eukaryota > Metazoa > Chordata > Mammalia > Primates > Lemuridae > Varecia > Varecia variegata. The sequence goes on from CM052440.1 coordinate 139,998,111, forward strand.
TATCCCTTCCTATGCCAATGGTTTCCTTGTTTATATGAGATCACAAATGCTCGCTGAGCTATTTAAGAATTCCAAGGAAGCCTGGGATGAACTTTTATAAAGAGAATTCCAAAGCTGACATTTGTTGATAAAAGCAGTTTGCAAGGTTTGACAGCATGGCCTTGGCCCTTCACAGTGGATCCCAGTGCCAGCCGTGTAACCACGTACGGGGGCAGCAGTGGGATGGAATTGTAGGAAGGACCCCTGCCAACATGTCCCCTCATACACAATAAATAAATAGACCAAGGTCATGAACCAAGTACTTCAGATGAAAATACATATAAAAATACACATATATTTTGTAATACTTTATTTGTTACCAAGGCTTGAGGAACTTATAGATACAAATGAGTTCATGAGATGTGCTACTTATTCAGTGTTTGCAATTCGTCCAGTGCTACATATACTATCTTACTTACTCCTCACACCTGGTGAGTTTGTGCAGAAAAGGATTCTCGTGTCTGTTCTACTGATGAGGAAACTGAAATTCAGGGAGGTTAAGTCCATAGAGGCAGTAAGTGGCTGAGCTCAGATTCATACCCAGGTCTCTGTTTCCAAAGATAGGCTCCTTATCACTTCTCTGAATAGCAGCCTTGACATTTTCTGGCACAACTGTACAACCGCCCATCTGAGAAACTGCAGGACTTTAGCATCTCCTTGAAGTTCCTATTCCTCTCAGGCATCTGAGGAATCCTTGGGAGTAGGGAGAAAAAGATTTTTATACGTACATAGGGGTTGTTTGTTTATTTACACACATAGCCCTTTCTCACCCCACATCGTTCCCATGCCGGAATCCGCAAAGCCTACCACCCACTGTGGGACGGAGCACAGGATTCCATTGATCCTAAAGCCAGTTTTTCGAGCTTCAAGAACTTGCCCATAATTTCTCATACATCACAGGATTCTGAGCTTTCACTGGACCGCTCCACATCCTTCATGACCTCGAAGCTTTCCGTTTTCCAGACTTAAAGATACTACTGTGAAAAAGTAAAAATGTAGCACCCCCTGTTCTCAATTTGAAGCTCCTCCGTCCACTAGTCACACTAGTTTCTGTCTCTGCCCCCCTAACTTCATGGGCAAGCCAGTAGCATTTTGGGAGCGGGGACTAGTTGATTTTTTGTGAGGCAGGGCTACCCTTTTTCTGTTTCTTCGCCCTTCCCCATGGTCCCCACAGGCCTTGATTCCTTGCAACGCATGTCCCAAGCTGTGGCAGGAATCGCAGGGGAAATTATGTCAGACGCTGGGTCTGGGCTTCTTGGTCTCTTCTCCTCCTTCCCCTCACCTCAGCCTGCTGGGGCCAAGTTCATCCAGCACTGCTCTGTCCACTCTCAGGGTCTTCCCACAATTGAGTTACTGTTCAGTGCCTGAAAGATTTTGATGACACCATAGATTTGGAAAACTCACTGAACAATCCTCTTCCCTGTTATTTCTGAAAATGTGACTCGGAACCAACTGCTGGCATTCCCGGTTCCCAAGAGACTGAATCATCAATATTTCTTTGTCACCAATGCCTGGAATGGTTTAAAGGCAGGAAGGAAGTGTTATCACCCTTGTTTCCAAACCCAGGCTACCTGCTGTTGTAACAGGCTTCTTTAAAGTCCAAGAACCCACAGCCATCGTCTTCCCCTTTATCTCCACATTCGCCTTCCGCCCCCTCCCCGCTAAGGGGCAAATGGGGCCTGACTTCCTGTCGGGGTGGCCTCTCCGAGTCACAGCTCCGTCAGCCTTCCAGCTTCCAGAGAGCAGCTCCAGAGGAAGCCTGGCGTAAAATTTCCGCCCTGGTCAACAGCTTGAAAAGAGAATAGATGAGAAGCCAGGCTGCCTTGTCTCAGGTCAGGTCCTCAGCATGGAAAAGTAGAAGAGAAACTGACAGAAATTCCGAGCAGGTGTGGGTGGATTGAAGAAGAGAGAGACAGGAGTGGATTCAGGATTTGTGGGACCCCAAAGCTTATATAATTTGAGGTGCCCTCTTTAAGGAAAAGAATATAAGATTATAAATGTAAAATTAAGTGTGAATGTTAACACTTAGAATGAGAAAAGAACACAAGACAATAAATAAATTTTTAAAAACTGGCAAATAAACATCGTGAAGTCCAGAAAAATTAATATTTTCCATTAATTAGCTGCTTAAAACACCTCTATCATACTTTTCCCATACATTTATTAGCTACTTATTTTATAATATCATTTTTTAATAAAGAGAATATAAATATTCTTTATTTATAGAGACTTTTCTCTAGCATGTTTGGTCAAAATTTGTTTTTTATTGTTGAGAAGTTTGGAAAAGTTTCTTTTGGCTTCACAAGTTATTCTTGATAATGTCATGTAAATATTTGAGTTGTTGTCAAGTTTGGGGAGACCTCTATGGTCTTTCTTTCATATCGGAGTTGTGAGAGATGTATTCATTGTTTGTAGTATGGTTACAGGTTTGTGTCAATAAACATAGAAGGTCTGACAAATTCCATTTCATGCAATTCCTGTCAAAAACTAAAAAATAAACATGGTGCCTATAGGGTACCTATAAGTTATAAGACTGTATGCTCTGCATTCCCAAGGCTATTCCTAACTGGGGAGAACTGCATTTTGAACAGGCACCGTTGAGAACCAAATCCTCCACTTACAGATCTGTACAGCCATAACTGGAAGGATTACCCACGGACTCGTTTCTGGCCCCACATATTTTAAATGTTCTCCCTCCACTCCCCACGTGCTCCCAGTGCTGGTGTAAACTGCCATGTGTCCTCTGACTCTGCACATTTATGTCTTGACACAGGGAAATTCAACCCGGTGGGCTCAGTGAGTATCCTGGAAGTCATTCCCCATCAGGATGGCTACTCATAACTCAGGTCTATGTGAAATTGTTTCAAAGCCACATAAATATATCCCATTTAACCCAAACTAAATATATCTCCAACTTAAACTCCATTAAAGCAAGTACAAAAAACCCCCAGGGCTACTCCCAACACCAACATGAGGAAAATAGAAACAAAGAGGAAGTTAGAGCCGTCTTAACTTGCTGTTTAAGTGTCTTACTTTTGCAAATTTTGTAATATAAACATATGACCATTTGAACACATTCTAAGGACCTTCCCAGGGAGCCCTAGAAGAGCCCCAAGCAAGTCAGGGACCCTGTAACTTAAGGTCAACAGCTTCATGATAAATCCTTCTGGGCACAGTCACATTTCAAGGACAGAATAGCTGCAGGTGACATGCCTCTCTTCATCACTGCTAGGCACTAAATAAGCCCCTCACCCCTGCCAAAGAACTTCAGGACTTACATTCTGCCTAAATTATTTCTCAGGAGGGAGGGAAAAAACCCTAAAATTTAGTTTCTCCACCGACCAGGCCATGCACACTTGCATTATGTGCACCTAGCAGAAGTGGGTGCTCGTTTCCAGTTCTCACAAGGCATTGCATGAACGAGGGCAGCCTGAATGCCGCTGCAGTTTGCTACACATTACACATGACAGCGCTGAAGCACAGGGAACAATACGGAGCTCAAGTCGGGGTGAAGAAGACTCAGGCCCACTTGAGGTTATCGTTGGAGCAGATTTGAGTGGAGAACAGTCACAGAGGCTCAGGTAGTGGACTGGACCAGGCGATGTGCCTCTTGTCACCGGAGTGGCAGATATATTAGACATACAGTGCCTTCAGCCAGGATCAGCAGCGCAGGGTGCCTTGGGTGAGCACTCCTATCTGCAGGCTGCAGGATCGGGAGAACTGACCCATGACCACGGCCAGACAGAGGAAGGCCTGTGCTGCCTGTGGCAGCCAAGAGGACCAGAGGGCTTCATACACTTACAGAAGACCCTAGAAACTCCTAGACTCCTATGGGTGGGAGTCAGAGCTGTCCACATCTGTGACTACTAGAACGTAGGTTCTTATTTCAACCCAACTCCCCATGACCGCCACCACCACCAGCAATGGCGTAACCCAGAAACACGCTTAAGTCTGGAGCTCTGTTGGAAGTTTATTTACAGACCTGTCTCCCAGCAGGACTATAACATAAGTTCCTTGGGTCAGGATCGTGCTACATTCGTATTGGTATCCCCCAGGAACTCTTCTAGTGCCTGCCATATATAATAGATGCTTGATCTATATTTACTGAAAGAACAAAGGGCAGGAAGCTTCAGGACATGGTCACTGTAAAACTGGGCACATCTTACTCCCACTGAGTGATTCCTGGCTACACACTGGTTTGTGCCACCCAGTCTGCTGCTGCTGCAGGGCTGAGGTGCTCCACAAAGGCTGACACACGGGAGAGCAGCTGCCCCGACCCCGACAGTCACCCTGGAACACCTGAGCACTCAGACTCACCATCTGGTGACCCAGGCAGTCTCTTTGGTTAAGGAGGTGGGCGTGGAAAGTTTGCGAAGCAGGTGAGAGAACCAAGGAGAGGAGGGAGGGCCCCAGAAATCTGAATGTCATAGGCTCTGTTTATTTCTTCTAGACATGGGTGCAATCCGATTTAGAGACAATCTCCTCTCCAGTTCCTGGATTTCATGAACAATGTATCAAAGGAGAAGAAATGGTTTGGGGTTTTGTTGGTAGGCTTGGCCACACACTTCCAGTTTCATCTATTAAGTTTCAGGAGACCCAGCTGTAAGAGCTCTGTTTCTCCTCCTCCTCCTCTTTCTCTTCCTCCTCCTCCTCCTTCTTTGTCTTTTTAGAGACAGGGTCTCATTCTGTTGCCCAGGCTGGAGTGCAGTGGCATCATCAGAGCTCACTGTAGCCTCAGACTCCTGGGCTCAAGCAATCCTCCTGCCTCAGCCTCCCAAGTACCCGGGACTATAGGTGCATGCCACTATGCCTGGCGAATTTTTTTTTTTTTAATTTTTTGTAGTGACGGAGTCTCGCTATGTTCCCCATTCTGGTCTCAAACTGTTGGGCTCAAGCGATCTTCCCGCCTTGGCCTCCCAAAGTTCTGGGATTATAGGCATGAGCCACAGCACCTGCCCCCGTATTTTCAATTCAATATCTTCTCCCCATGAAGCCAGGAATCACGAATGAAGTTCTCTTGGTGGCTGGCTAGATGGAGAGCTAACATTTAAGTGAACTGACATAAATTCCTGTTGATTTATTTCATGTGAATTCAACAAGTGTTTATAGGCAATAGCCATGTACACAGCTCAATGCATCAAGGGACTTTTTAAAAGGTCTAGGCTAGCAGGGCCTTCCACTAACTAGTTAGAAAAATGGAGCAGCGCCAATTTGGGAAAATACAGAAAAAAAAACCAGACAGGGTCTGATCACAAACCTCCATGAGTGGCCCAGTCACTGGGGAAGAGAGAAGGGAGATTGCTGTGGGCCAGAGGGGCATGAGCCCGGCCGGAAGAGCTGTGCAGGGTAGCGGGGTGTTAGGGGGACAGCATTCCAAACAGGTGGAATGGCACAAGGAAAGGCCAGGAGCCAGCACAGTGGAAACCCCCAAAGTGTTTCTGTTATAAATAGGAACCAAAAGGAAGTAACATTGAATGAGTTGGTTGGAAACAGGTAAAATGTTCTCCGGAAGAGTGTGTACTTGATCATGTCAAGGAGGAAAAATTTTTCCTCTATCCTATATGTTCAGTGGCTGGGGGCCTGCGAATTTAACTGACACAAGACAGGAGAAAAGCTATTGCAAGAATTACTAACATGTGACCGAAAAAAAAAACAGGAGAAAAGGAATAAAATATAAATTTAATTGACACAAGACATTAATAGGAGAAAAGGAATAAAATATAAATTTGTTTAGATTTTTACATGCACAGGAGTTCACAGAGAAGGAAGACTCAAAGAAGTGGTTAGACTCAGGGACTTAGATTATCATTTTCACAAAGGAAAGGGGTTTTGGCTTCAAGGGACAATACATTGTGGGAGAGGGACTAGGAAATATATGGAGGAAACTAATTCTGTATTTTCCCAAATTGGCTCTGTTCCATTTTTCTAACTAGATAGTTAGTGGAAGGCTCTGCTATCCTAGAACTTTTAAAAAGTCCCTTGATGCATTGAGCTGTGTGCATGGCTATTGCTTATCAACACTTGTTTAATTCACACAAAATAAATCAACAGGAATTTATGTCAGTTCATTTAAATGTTAGTTCTCCACCTAGCCAGCCACCAAGAGAACTTCATTTGTGCTTCCTGGCTTCATGGGGAGAAGATAAGGGTTCTTTTAGTAAAGCTTGTTTGTACAATCTCCTCTTCCTGGTATGGGAGTAGGGTTACATCTTCACAAAGGGAATGTTATGCCCTGCTTTTAGGCAGGAAAGGACAGAACAGAGAACTTTAACTGCATCTGCTGATTTTTCAATTCCTTTCAGCCCAAAATAAACCTTATGCCTAAGTGGCATATTTTGGGGTGGCATATTCTGGACCCCTTCAATCATGTAGGCTAGTATTTGCCAAAATGCCCTCATGGAATTCTAGCCTTGTTATTTTTACTTGCCCATGGGGAAAAAAGAGTTCTAGGCTACCTACCCATCAGGTAATTCACACTGTGCATGAACACAGTTAAAACTGCTAGTAGTCGTGCAGTAAAGAAATCTGTTTAACTTGGTTTAAACCCCTATTAAACATAAAAAGATGGACATCATTAGTAATTAGGGAAGTGCGAATTAAAAACACAACACTCCTATTAAAAAAATAATAAACCTTGCAATACCAGGTGTTAACAAGAATGCCAAGCAACGAGACCTCTCCTACATTGCTGGTTGGAGTGCTGTGGGGAGGCCACCAGGAAAATCATGGTAAACAAGAGTAAGGTTTGTTATGCATGTTTAAGGCAGTGCCTTCTCCATTGATAAGCATCTCTAGTGATTTAGAGTCATCCTTCTTGTCCAGCTACTGAGAGGGAGACACTCTTACAAATGCAGATTTCCTATTTAGATGTAAATTTCCCCTACAAAAGGGTAACTTCTTCTTTTTTTTTTTTTTTTTTTGAGACAGAGTCTCACTCTGTTGCCCAGGCTAGAGTGAGTGCCCTGGCGTCAGCCTAGCTCACAGCAACCTCAGACTCCTGGGCTTAAGCAATCCTCCTGCCTCAGCCTCCCGAGTAGCTGGGACTACAGGCATGCGCCACCATGCCCGGCTAATTTTTTTTCTATATATATTTTTTTAGCTGTCCATATAATTTCTTTCTATTTTTAGTAGAGACGGGGTCTCGCTCTTGCTCAGGCTGGTCTCGAACTCCTGAGCTCAAACGATCCGCCCACCTCGGCCTCCCAGAGTGCTAGGATTACAGGCGTGAGCCACTGCGCCCGGCCAAGGGTAACTTCTAATCTGTTTTCAGATCAGAATTCTTGTGTCTGCAGTTTCCCAAAATAATCAGCTCAAAATAATCAACGTGCCAAATAGGCATATTTTGGGGTGGCATATTCTGGGCCCCTATAGTGGGGGACCTCACTGAGAAATTGAAATTTGAGACCTCAATGAGAAATTGAAATTTGAGCAAAAACTTGGAGGCGATGAGGAAGAAAGCCATATGGCTATCTGAGGGTTTGGGCAAAGGGAACAGCAGGTGCAAAGGCCCTGAGGCAGGTACACACCTGACTTCTCCAAATGAAAATCCCTGGACAGGGAGTTGGACACCTGGGATCTAGTCCTTGTTCTGCAGATCATTTCTTCCACAGGAGCCCATTGTCCTTACATGTTCAATGAAAGCATTCAGCAAGGAGGTGACCAAGGTCTCTTCCAGTGCAAACCTTGTATTCTAAATGCTTGAACTTCACTGCCTCCTCTTCCTTTGAGACTGCCACTTGCTTTTCTGCCCATATGACCCACTTGTGCTCACAAACCCAAGATTCACCCTTTCTCCATCCACTGCACATAGGTTGGAGGAGCCTGGCTTTTGCTGACGTTTCTATCACTTGCTACAGTGATTCCATCTCAGCAGCATCTTCTCTAAAGAGATCCGCAATCTTGCTTATCTAAAATCCTCTCCCTCCCTCCACCCCTCAGTGGCTAGCTCAAGCAGCCCGACAAACATCCTACATCCCCAATTCTAAGATGTCATCGATTGTAAGATGCTCTATCAATTTAGTAGCAGCCTTTCTGTGGGAGAAAGAAAGGGAAGAGAAGGAAGAGAGATGAGAAGGAAAGGAGGGAGGGAGGAAAGGAGAGGAAGAGATAGAAAAACAGAGAAAGGGAGTAGGGGGGGAGCTAAACTTCCTGTGCATATTCTTAAATGACTTCAGTATTCATTTACGCATGCAATTATATGCTGCCTTCATACAAAGTTTAACTCTAGCCTATTTCATAATCAGACACTAAATATTCTTCCCAATCATCCTGGACACCCACAGTTATTCCCAGCCTTGTGGAGACATGCCACTTTCCAGCCAAGCTTATGAGATTGGCTCTTCGGGACACTTAAGATTGACAATGTAATTTGAGGGCATCATAGAGAATCCTAGTGGTTTGTTGGCATTTCCTCTTCGGTCAAACTTATAATTTTGTTTTTCCTTTTTTAAAGATAAACATTAAGCAGCTTCTTCTGAAAATCACTAGACACTTCTGATAGATTTTAGAGACTGATTAACAGTGTTTTGTCAGGGTTTTTTTTATGATGCATGAAGTATTCACACCAGTTCCCCCTTGCTTTGAAAACTGTATAATTTACGCAATGGGGCAATGTGTAATGCCAGGCATGTGCCAGGCAATCTTACACATACGTGGTGACTTTTGTCTCAATACAGTAAAGCAGTGTAATCTTTGTGAAGACATGTTCAGTGAAAATCAGGGACATGAATCTCAGTTAACAATGTACGGTGCCACCAATGCAAATAACAAAACAGAAGTGGCAAAATGGGTGAACAGATACTTCTACAGAGCTGGCTGAGATCGTGTGGCCACCAGCAATGCCAACCATGCCAGCACCTCACTCCTCTGCCCAGCTGCTGGCAACATTTTTTGACGAGGCATACATGACACACTCAATGTCATAAATGTTAACATGTGAGAAAATACAATGAGTCTTAAACTGGAGGAAATACTGCAGTTTTCAAACATCACAAGACCTTGGGGATTCCAGTTAGCCTGCGTGGCTGGAGCTGTGTCCATCAGTCAGAAAGTTGTTTCTCCCTCTTCCCCTTCTGCCCTCCCAGCTCCCCATCCAACTCCAATCCTGGAGATAAGAGAGTTCAAACCACAGCTTGGAGGGAAAAGCAATCCAAAAAGGAAGAAGACAGTAGTTAAGCTTATTTTAAGCTTCCTGCCTGAACTGCCATTAGGCTAAGTTCTTCTAGCTCAGACTTCATTTTCGGAAGGCTCACGGGCAAATGCCCATTCTCACGGCTGTGCTGAGAGAGGACGGTTCTCTTTTCTAGGGTCCTGAACATCATTTGAATTATTAATAGTAAAGACACACGGCTATTGTGAAACACCAACTCGAATCTCATAAAGGAATGAGGAACTAACCCTATCAAAGTATTCTGCAGTTTTGTGTGTTCATGCGTGTGGTTGTTTTACTTTTGGTGGGTTTTCCCCCCTTCTTTTTTATAAAGTTATAAAGCAAACAACCTTTTCATCGTGGTTTACAGTCCTCACATAGAAGCCCCTCCCTTCCTGCTTTACCAGTAAGAGCGTTGCCTTCCTGCTTCTGAAACAATTCCCAGCTAGTCCCTTAAAGGAAAGAGTAAGTCCCCTGATCTGGAAATATGTGACGGGGACCTACGCAGGAGGACAAAGACAAACCAGGCCAAGATGCAAATGTCTCTGAAAGGAATTGACACGAAGCTCTGGAAAAAAGAGTGGCCTTAAAGGGCACAGTCCCCCTCTCGCCCACAGCCAGCTCCAGAGTGACAGTGAGCATGCCGTGTGCATGTCCCCTGTGGCCAGATGACCTGCACACACGCTGGAACCCTAACACCAGGCAAACAGGACCGCAGGCTCCTGCTCCTCAGCCCTCACCCTCCCTGCCCCAGCCGCACTATTTGGGGGCAACAAAGAGCAACATCTCTGTTGGGACAGCTAGAAACCCTTTCCTCTCATTTCTGACCATGAAATCCTCCACACGTACCCTTCTCTCAGCACACAGGCTGTCAGGTTGGGTCCTTTTATGGGGAAAGGCCTCATTTTCCACATTGCTGAACGTCTCTGCATGGCACACGGAGGCCTGGGCTTTTCACCCACCATCAGTCCCGTCAGCACTGGTGGTCCTTTGCTGGGAGCCACTGCTGATATTTAAAAAAGACAAAAAAAAAAAAAAATGCATTTGGAAGAGCAGATGTCTGATCCAAATAAACAGTCTTTACTACTTCACAGGGACATGTAAATGTACCCTTTGTAACTGCTCGTGTTGAATAGCTGTCTTCCAGAACAGTCTTCTTAAAATAATTACTAACCTTTTGAAATAGATACTGATATTTCTTTAGCAGATTTTGTCCACCGGTTTTCTTACGGTCAGTGATATCACCACAGCACCTGTTGGATGGCAAATGTCATGCGTTCAAACATTTGTGCAAATTACACATTTATCGTCATTTCCTGAGAGTCAAAAAGACAGTCATAAATTTTTCATTAAGCATGCACTTAAAAAAAGAAAAAACCTCATTGTTACTGCCAAAATTGCTTATCGTGAGAGAAAAAAGGAATTACTAAGTAATAAAATAAATAGTTGTGAATATACACCTTATAATGAGTGACAAAACCACTGTAGCATGAACATGTAGTACTTTGTATATACTCTACGGACATGACTGCTCAGCTTTTATTCTCTGCACATATTTCATATGAAACTAACCTATCACTTCTCATATTTCCCACTAACCCTGCTGAATGGCCATGTGACGACATTGCATATCTCACAGGCCATAGCACACAACGCATAGCCCAGCTGGCTGGCACACCAAGTGGCCTGCAGGAGCAGAAGCATCAGATACCTCTCCACAGGCCCACAGACTTGAAGTTGTCTACCCCTCAATGCTTGTCTCTGAAAGCACATTTTATTTGTAATCATCCAACAGGCTGTGCTTAAAAGGGAGATATTAGTTATGGTGTGTCTGGAAAAGGTTGGGGAAGAGAACAATCACTGGTCAACTTTTGGATTTAATCACACATTAAGTGAGAACTGCTTTCCCTGCACATGTATCTCACACTACTCAATAAGGCCATGGCAGAAGCAAGGATAAAAGCAAAGGTCTACCAAGCCTATCCAGGTTAATTTAATGCAACCATAAATATGAATATATGATCAGTTTTTCAAAATGATCCATATACATTTGAAAAGAAGATATATCCTCTATCATTAGGGCATCGTGTTGAATATGTATTAAGATCTACCTTATTATTGATTACATTATTTAAACAACTATATCTTTGTTTTCCTTCCACTTGACCTGTTATGTACTGAGTGTGGTGTGTTAAAGTCTCCTATTATTAATGTGTTTCTATCTATTTCTATTCTAATCTTGTATAATTTCTCTTTTATATTGGTAGTTGCTATGTTATTTGGTGCATAGATATTCATAATTGTTGTGCATCCACTGTGAATGCTGGTTTTCAGTATTATATAGTACACTTCATTATCTCATTTAAAGCTTTGTGGCATGAATTGTCTGATATAAGAATCACTATTCCACCTTCTTTTTTTTGAGACAGAGTCTTGCTCAGTCACCCTGGCTAGAGTGCAGTGGCATCATCATAGCTCACAGCAACCTCAAACTTTTGGGCTCAAGTGATCCTCCTGCCTCAGCCTCCTGAGTACCTGGGACTACAGGTGTGCTCCATGATGCCTGGCTAATTTTTCTATTTTTAGTAGAGACAGGCCCACCTTCTTATTGTTTTTATTTTTCTGGTATATCTTTGACAGTTTTTTTTTGTATTTTTGACCTTTTGAATCACTGTGTTTGAGGTGCATGTATTAAATATTGCATGGGGTCAGGTTTGCCTTATAGGCCAATTTGAGAATTGACTCATTTTTCACTGTAACAAGACAAGAGGATAAACCAGTAAAGCCCATTCCATTCATTGATATGACTAATATATTTGGTCTCGAGTGTCATGTTACTTTATAATTACTGCATGTCTCATATTTACCATATTTCCTTCTTTAATTGGCATATTTTATTTGCTGTTTATTTTTTCATTTCTTTTGTCATTTCAGATTTTTGTATGTTTGTTCTAGTGGTTGCCTTTGTATTTATTCCATTTATAGTACCTTTAATCCCCTTTTCTTCTTATGGAACATTTTTCTTTCTGGTATGACCATTTATACTCTTTTCCCTCACCCATTAAATATTTAACTATCAATTCTACTTTTCTACTTTCCTCTTTCTCCTTTCTCCTCTCTTCTTTTTTTGATTGTGCAACTTTTTTTACTGTTTTTCAAAACATAATATATAATACTACTCTTCAATCCACATCCTCACCCTTGTTTTAGTCATATAATTAAATATATTATATTTTCATTATGCAATAAAATTACACCATAAAATACATTTTTGCCACTAGTTCTTTTGCTGTGATTTTTCCAATTATTTCTTGCTTGAATACAGCTTATCCTCTAGGAGAGTCCTACCGAAAAATGTGTACAGTATTCCTTGAGTTATTGCATGTCAAAACTGTTTTATTCTAATCTTGATACTTGAAGGACAGCTTGTCTGGATATAAAATCATTGGCTTATACTCTTGCATGTAAATCTCTTAAGAAATCTGCCCCGTTATTTACTTGTTTTGTTTGTTGCTCATGAGAAGTCTGATGCCAGTTTAATATTCTTACCCTTATAAGTAATCTTTTTGCCTGGAAGCCCTATAGGGCCACCAAAAGATGTGTCCATGTCCAAATCCCTGGAAGAGGTGAATGTTAACTTATTCGGAAAAGCAGTCTCTGTAGATATCATTAAGTTCAGGATGTTGAGATGGGCCAGGATTATCCAGGTGGGCCTTAGATTCAATGACAAGTATTCTTACAAAAGAAAGGCAGAGGGAGGTAGAATTGAGAGAGACAGTGGAGGAAAGACATGGGGTAAAGAGGAAAAGGCCATGTGAAGACAGAGACAGAGATTTGGAGTTATGCATCCACAGCCAAGGAACACTTGACGTCACCAGCAGCCAGAAAAGGCCAGGAAGGATCCCCCAGAGTCTATAGACAGGGAGCCCCATTGACACATTGATTTTGGATTTCTGGCCTCCAGAACTGTGAAAGAATAAATTTATGTTGTTTTAAGCCACCAAGTTTGTGCTAATTTGTTACAGCAGCCCTAGGAAACTAATACAAACTAATACTAATACAAGGATAGTGGTGTGTGTGCATGTGTGTGTGTGTGTGTGTGTGTGTGTGCATGCCTTTATAGCCTCATAGTTTACTAGAAAATGCCTGAAAGTTGCTCTTTCTAGGTCAGTTTTCCTAAATATACAGTGCGTCTCTTCAATATATGAATTTATATTTTTTCTTATTCCTGGAAAGTTTTCTTGGATTATAGTTCTGCTCCATTGCTTTGTTTTTCCTCTTTGGGAACTCATATTATATGTATGTTGTACCTTATTTGCCTGCATTCCATTTCAATCACATTGTCTTTAACCCTGTTTACAACTTTCTTTATTCTCTTATTTTACTGCTCCTCTTCAATACTGAAATTGTTCAACATTCAAATCCATTTTCCTTTGAGCACCTTGTAATTTATTCTCCATTTTTGAAATTGCTATGTATTTTTCTTCAGTTTCATTCCATGGATCAATCAACTCTTATTGCATTTCTTCCTATTTTTTGTCCACTTATGGTTTTAGTTTTTAAAATTTCTGATTCTGTTGTTTTTTTCTCTAAATATCTCCAGGTTTTTTTTAACAAAATTACTTCAGTTTGGAATATTGGGTTACTGTTTTCTTCTGCTCCGTAGTTGGTATTGGGTGAGGAATTTTTATCAATTAAACTGTTATGATTCTCATTTTTCTGTTTTCTTTCAATTAATAGTAGCTCTTTATGGAATTAAGTTGTTTTTTTTTTCTTTTCTTAGGAATTTTCTGTAAAGAATTCCTAATTCAAAAATACCCTCTCCTGTCAGTGTCGTGCAAAAGTGGGTACTGATGGGAGGGAGCCATCATGTCTTATTTCTTTCTCATTTCTGCAACATCCTCTATGTTTCCCTCTTAGTTCCTTCTTTCTCTTCACTGCCAAGTCTCAAAGGGGCACCATCCCTTCTTGGTTGATCTGATTCTCCTTAAGAAGCAGTGCTTCCTTGAAGCTGCTACTTCTGGTCCTCCTCACTTTCAAGCCCCTTCCCTCTGTGCTGTGAATGTGTCACTTCATATTGAAGCTTATTCTTTCTGGGGGTGATTTTGTGTATGCTACATCTAAGTCTTCCATGCCTCTTTACTCTTGAGGTTTTAAGTCTCCTTTCTTCTACTCTGTACCCAGCTTATAGTGGCAAGTGATGGTAGTTCTGTTGGAATGTGGTGTTTATTTCTCTACTTATTGGTGATTTAAAATACGTGGTATTCTCTGTATTCTATGAATGCTAAAGGCATGGGCCATGTGTGGTTTTCTTGTGCTCCTGTTGAATTTAAGGGTTGTGTGAAGTTGTTCAAATTCAGATGACTGTAATTATTCCGGAAACTCCCTTAGTGTTTCTTAACCTTTTAAAACCCATTTTCTGTCTTCATCATTATAAAAATCATATACACTATTGTCAGTTTTATAAAACTCAAAATAGATGAAACATTATAACTACAAACGAATCAAACCAATGAGACAAAGACCCATTTTCTTTCTAAACATACATTATCCCCTCCACAGATTGGGATGTGTAAATATTTTCTTAACTTCTCCTCCAAATCACTGAACTGGCCCACTGTATATTTAGGAAAACTGACCAAGAAAGAACAACTTTGAGACATTTTTGAGAGTCATAATATTGGATAAGAATATTTTTCCATAGTTGTTTTGATGCGGAAACATTTTGATACTTCTGAATTTACATCTTTTATAATACCTTTGTTCCCTTTTTTAACTTTTTACTATCTGTTCTTTCCAAGAGGTATAATTTGACTCACACCCAATACTGTACCATTGTCAATAATCTTATTCTACTTTGCCACTTCTCCTACATTATTTAGTTACATTCTTTTTACTTTGCCAGAACATGTAACATTTACATACTATTAATATTATTCCAATCATGTCCCTTTAGTCTTAGCTACATAATTAAATACATTAAATTTTCATCATCAGCTCATTTGCTGAAGTTTCCCCAGTTATCTTTTGCCAGATGAAACTCATCCTTTAGGAGGCTCTCTGGAAGGGCATGTAAGTATGGTATTTACTCTCTGTGGGGGCTTCAGTGTGAGTAAAAGTGGCAGCCTCAGAGAAGCATTACTTCTGGAGGAGAATCAGCTACACAAAAAAGGGGGGTACTCCTTGCAGAGTTGGCAGTGAAGAAAAAGATGGAAGCAAGAGAGAGAATTTTGAGAATTTTTTTAAGAAATGAAATAGATACATTTTTAGATCATCATAGTAACCGCACAACGAAAAAAACTGCTTTTATTCTCCAATTATAATTTGAATGTCCCGGGGCTTCCCAACCTGTAGGTACACATGAGGTCATATTAATATTATACTAGCTATCCTAACCTTGAAAGCCCAACTTATGCAACCTCAGGAGTTCAGATGTCTTTATGGGCTCAAGTAGCAGTCAGGACGCTGTACCAAGAACAGCTCCTACCCCCATTCAGGTTCTAATTAGCCCCAGCTGGTCACATCCTCGGGCTAGATTCTCTTCCCAGGATCCAGTCTCTGCACAATCTTCTAGCTCTTTCCCCAGGAGGCTCCTCAGCTGCTATGTTTATTTGTGCAAACAGATGCCACGGAAGGAGTGTCCTTGCCCTCAGTCCTGGCACAGGTTACGCTCTGAAAAAGCACCTGCCACACATGCTCCTCATCCTGTCCATGAGCTAAGGTAAGATTCTAGGATAGGGTAGGAAGATACCAGGAAAGCACAAAGGCTTAATAGTTCAATGCTCTGTTTGAGAAATATGTTGAAATATTCTCATTTTCAAAATGGCTGAGTCAAAATGTCATGTATCCCATGAACCTGGTGGGAATTACGGTGCAAGCTGGTCCAGAAGGGAAATATAATTGAGTGACTACAATGTGCCCCATACTTGTACACCATTACCTTACTTCTTACAACAACTTGCAAGTAAGGTGTTAATACCCAGGTTTTATGTATGAAGAAATTGCTTCCCATGGATATTCAGAAATTTCACCAAAGTCATCAGCAAGTGAGTGAGACTCGAACCAAGGTTTATCTGATTTCAAAATACTCTTCCCATTACATAATGTTGCCATCGCATACACACTGAGAATACGGGATGCAGATGCCATTCTCTGTGTACTCTTACCTGGGTTTTTCACTCCCTTTGGTGTTCTTGGCAGAGTGGTTTCTCGAGGTGGGAAGATAGGCACTCAGCACCCATTCTCACCTCCATCTACTGTACCTTCCTCTACTGCAGAGGCTGGCAATCTAAAACCAAATTTCCCAGTCTTACTTGCAGCCAGGAGTTAGTTCAACCAATTGTGAGTTAGGTTCAACCAAAGATGCGCACTTACAGGAGATATGGAAGTCAGAGTGGAGGCAGGAGCCACTTTCCTGCTGATCTGGCTGTGATCCTCAGCAAACACGATTATGGAGACACGGACATTCTGAAGTGGTGTCCCAATGGTTAGCCACTAATTTCGTGGGTGTCGAGAGACAGTTAAGGCGGTGGTGGCAGGAACTTCCTGATCAGCAGATTTCAGCTAAAGCAAAGTGTCCTCACAGTCACTATTTCCAGTGATTTCCAGTGTCCTGAGTTCCTACCTTGACATAGGTGGCAGAGGTGGAAGCACCCGGAAAGCTGGCTCCTCCAGGCCTCCCAACAAAGTTGTAAACACCTGCTGCTCTCTAGTCAATGCCTTTCTGCTTAAAATAGCTACAGTGGTTTTTGTTTCCTGCAACTGAGCCCTGCTGATATGCTGTTTTCCTTCTTTCCCTCTAACTGCTGGTTTCTGCAACCACCAACCCTGCAATCGATCCTTTAAGCTCTAAAATGAAAGCTTTGAATATCTCCATCACTTTCTATCTCCCTTATCCAGCTTTATTTTTCTCCATAGCATTTATTGCCACCCAAAGATTATTTTTATTTGTTGGTTGAGTGTCCACCCTACTAGAATTTAAACTCCATTATAACAAAGACTTTGTTTTATTCACTTCTATAACAGCTCTTTAACATTTAGAACAGTACCAGCAAACAGTAGGAATTCAGTAAATAGTGTTGAATGAAGAAAATCTACTTTTCTTAACAAAACACTACATTAATGTATTAGTGATAGACTCATCAACTATATACCCTCAATAATGTCTCCTCATGAAGCTTTCACCTGGTTTTGAAAAATCCTCAGAGAACACAAAATGTCATTTCTCCTATGTCTCTCGGTATTAAATTTAGAGCAACCAACTCCTCCCTGTTTGCCCAAGGCCTTCCCAGTTTTAGCACTGAAAGTCTCACATCCTGGGAACCCCCTCAGTTTTGGGCGAATCAAGATGACTGGTTACCCTAATTAAATTCATGAGCTGCTAAGAAAAGACACTTGGAATTACGTTATTTTAAATCAGTCTTCAAAACTTTGAAATCAAAGTTTAAAAACAAGTCTGTTGAATCAACCTGTGGTTTCCTTCCCATATCACAGCCATGTTACAGAGGATCCTTGAAACCACCAGGTCAAATTCAATCAATGGCTTTGGGCTACATTTCACATTTTTTTTAAACTAAGATTCCTACTTGCCTGTACCCTGAATATTTTGGAGTTGAGCCTGTGAAATTTCTTCTGTATTTCACAGTTACATTAAAAACATGATACACGAGTTTCCCAGAGAAAAGAAGCTGCAGCAGTAAAGACGAGATCTAGATCCACAGCATTAGAGAAGTCAAGCTGGGAGACGGAAGAGTGAACTCTGGAGAGAATGTGCATCAACGTGGTTAATTCTAGGAAAGAATAAAGACTTAGTCATCATTAACCATAAGGAACACACCCCCATGTAGCTGCTAACATTATCCTGAAACTTCAGGCAGTGTGTCCCAGCATAACTTGTGGATCCGAAACATCGATGCCTTTGAACTGGCGCACTGGAGAGCATTTGGAGAACAAAAGCATCTCAGATACCCACCAGAGTTTCCAGCAGATGGAACATCTTGGACATCCTCTTTCTCCGATGATTCATGTGGATGTACGTCTGGGTGTTCAGACTGTAAAACGTTCTTCTCAACCCAAACTGAAACTCAGAGATGCTATTGCCTTGGACATTTTTTTGCACCTGCAAAAACAGTTGTGTTTCTAAAATCAACCGTTTTCGCTGCACAGGCTGTTGCATGTGACAGTGGTCTCTCTCCAGCCGCGTACATAAGGGGTTAACCGAGCGGCGGTTGCACAATCCCAGCACAATGCATTCCACAGAGCCAGTAATCTCTGTCTGAACATGTTTATAAAGCAGATACGGAGAAACTGACCAAACCTCCAAAGGGCAGCTTGCTCAGAGGAACAGAAGTATTCACGCTGCTTTTCTTAGGAAGAAACTTGGTCAGAGGACTCCAGAACATGCTCTTTTCAGACTATGTGAACTCTGAAATGTCCTGTCTTGATCCTTCTACAGCATGACCCAGGTTCTTGGACAGACTTAACATTTTTGCCAAAACTGTTTATTAGGCCTGACCACTTCCTTCCTTCCAGGCACTATTTTCAGAAGCAGAGACAAAGTGCCTCTGCACCTGTTGTTAGTGTGGCCACAGAAAACCACTACGAAACCCTCATTTGTCCTCACGGCAGGGCCAGCAATGCCCAAGTCCAGGCAGGGGATGATACCAGTGTCTAGTGGGCCAGGTAAGGCCCAGAGGCCAGGCAGCCTCAGGAGGGAACATCCGAGAATCCACCATCATCCTGCATCTCCCAACCTGAAGATTCGCACAGCCCAGGCTCTCTTCTCCAGGTCTGCAGCTGGCCACGGGCCTGTTCCCTTGACACTGGGAGTTGTGGGGACAGGGGAGGAGGAGATGCTGGGGGTGATTGCCTAATACGTACCTGACCTTGTTCCACATGTCACGATGCAAAAGAGAACGAGACAGAGCCTCAAGAAGCTTACAATCCTGGGGGAAACAGACGAACTCCCACTGTGGTACCCTTAGGAGGGATCCACTGCAGGCAGGAAACAGCCGGAGAGTTGGTCAGGTTCTTGTCCCCGTGGCTTCCATGGCCCTGGCCCTGGGCATGCCATGGGATGGCGTCCCAGGACAAGGGAGGTGGCTGAACATCACCAGGTAAAAACCAGCTTCTGCCTCCATTCTCTTTCAAACTAAACAGGTTCTGAGACATAGGATATCTGACTCCATCATGCCAGAGACCCACCTTGGATACCTGTCTGCAAACCCTTTCCTAGCTTTTTGTCTTTCTTCAGTAGAAATGTGGCAGAATAGTGGGGTTCTTATTTTCACCTTTGATCTGGGCCTGTTTGTCCAAAGCTACAAACAATATACCAGGGAGCTTTAAAAGCCTAACTAATTCAACATCCAAAGAATGGCCTCAGCAAAAGGAATGTCTCATGTTCCATCTCTCTGAATTGGGGGCAGGAGGCCATTAGGGGCTTAACACCTTTTTCATTCACATGCAAAGTAGTTCCCAAAGCACAAGTTTGAAAACTCAAGACTCCTGAAGCCAAATCACTCACCTTCCTCATTCCTAGAGTGTCCGTCTCAGCAGTAGTTACACACACAGTGTACTGGTAGAGTACACTTTGCATTGGGGGAAAAGACAAGGGTATTATTTTAAGGTTTTGATGTCCAAAGAATTTATGTTTCTTATCCATGTATATTTCTTCTTCTCTACAAATACATTTAAATAGACTAAACACTGCCTTTGGCAGTTACTTCATCAAAACATGGAAAAAATGCTACGGTTGAGCAGGGATTTATTTAGACTTGCAAATGGTGTTCTGGAAGCCCTTTGTGTCAAGGTATGTAGGATGTGCTGGGTTCTTGCAACCTCACCACTGGCTGGAAGCACTTGTCACTGGATTCATAGTTCACAGCTGTACAATGAGCTCGTAATCAAGGGAGTGACCGAGGTACTGGCTGCAGAGAATGGAGGCTATTGTTCCAAAGGCAATCACACTGAACCTGCTACTTACGCACGCACAAACACACACACACACAACCAAGCCCATCATAAAAGCGTATCAGTTCACACAGGTGTCAACCAATAGAAACACATGTCCCTGTTACTTCCTCTAAGCAACAACAAAGTCTGAGGCTTGAGTCCAAGAGATGCCCCATCTTGTTTGTGTTTCCTCCTTGTCTCAGCCCCAGGCATTGTGCAATTAGCTTATTTTCCTAGGCTACCGGCAAGCATCACTGAGAAACAATATGGCCTTTTCCAGAAATATTTTCAACATGATTCTCTTTGTCATGACCGTATTGGCATTGGAGTATTTATTATCTTTGGTACTTAAATTGTGCATTTCCAGATCCTGAATTTTCTTCCACCTGGGAAGGTTCCCTAAGTCTGGTACCATGACAGGAGCAGAAGAAGAGGGTGGGGACGGCATTGGGACCCGAGAGCTGCTGCAGGAGGCAGGACCTGAGCTGGAAGCCCCGTCTGTGTGTGGGAGAAGGAAGAGGGAGGGGACCCTGGCTCCTTCAAACACTCTCATAACCAGGCCATGTGACTCAGCGCCACCTTTGGTTACTGCTTTGGTAATTTATTTAAAACAGGATGACTAAGTAAAAGGATTTAGACATAAGTCACAAAGAACTGAACTCATCCATTCAGGACCTGGAAGAGAAGTAGGTCTTAACTGAACAGCACAGAGCATCTCTTCCTCCTTAGCACTCCTCTTTTCACTAAGAGATTGAGAGAAACACAGCCAACAGAAGTGCCCCTCACAGGAGCAGCCTGCCATCGGGGTGTGGCTACAACACGTCGAGCAGGAACGTGGTTCAGCTGATTTCTGTTTAGGGCTGGAGAAGTTTATGACCACTAACTGTATCTGCAGCCACGCGTGGAGACAGGCATAAAAACAGCCCTTTGTCCTTTCATGGAAGGCACTGTTTGTTTCAAATATTAACTTAGCAGTCTCCCCCACATCCCAGAGGTGACAGGTGGGCAGCTTAGTGTTTCGACTGCACAGACATCACGGACACATGAGAGGTTAGCGCAGCGGCCTTCTCAAGGTCAGGGCTCGCCTTGAAACACCAAACAAGTGATGGAGATTGGTGCCCTTGATGTCACATTTTTCACTCCAGAAGACATACTCTAGGTTTTCAAGAAAGTGCCTATGTCAAAGGTCCTGGGTCCTAGGAAGAAACGTGACTGACATGGAGTCAGAGCCCAATATCTCCTGGTGTTTAAAATGTCTGAGCCGTGTGCCCTGTGACACAAACACAAAACTCCAGTCATATGTATAAGCCTGTGGACAAGAACAGGAAAACACAGAGGGGGTGGAATTTGCTCACAGCAGAGAAGGGGAACGAACGGTGAAGTACCTAAAAAGACGCTCTTCTTGGTAATGGATGTTCCCAACACAAAGAAATGATAAATGTTTAAAAGGATGGATGTGCTAAGAAAAAGAAAAAAAAAAGACCCCCATAGTCACACCAGACTCGGGCTTCACTTGTTCCTGGACCTTGCCACCCCTGTAACCTGAGTGAAGGCATCTTTATTCTATGTCTTCATTTCCTCCACGTGACATGGAGACAAGCCCTATTCTGTAGCACAGCGGTGATGAGCGCGGAAGGTACCAGCTGCAAAACACTCTGCACCGGGCCTGGCGCGGGGTGAATGCCCGAGGGAGGATGTCATCGCAGCCCACAATAGGAGCCTCCAGGGTTTCTTGAGCTCAGCAAGGGAGAGGGTCCGGGGCCCTAAGAAGCGATGATACTGTCAGTCCTGCCCCACCATCGTGGCTCTCTCAAAGCAGACACAGACAAAGCCAGGAGTGATGCCCATTAAAAATTTAACTATATATCATATTCATTTATTATCAATCCACAGGATAATCTGATTGCTACATGAGCTCATAAAAGCTTTTCTTCACCTTTACAAAATTAAAAAAAAAAAAAATGTGCCACAAGGATGTAATAACAACTGCTGATAAACAAGAAAAGGAATCTTAAAATTATAAATTTGCTGTAGAAAAGATAAAAAACAATTATATTTTATTTAGAATTTTACCTTGAATAAAATATTCCCCTGTATAAAAAATAAAAAAGCTTGCTCTGGTTAGAATTAGAGTATTTTTGTCTTCCAATCTGGGAATTTGCATAATATTTCCATGATCGTTTTCCTTTGTACCGCGTGGCATTCAAGCATGGCAGATTAGAAATATTTTTTTTTTAAGCAGTCTGAAAATGGGACATCTGTGGAGAAGTTCATTTTCTTCTTCTCCTCCGGATGCAGAACAGAGCCTCTGCGGGGAGGAAGAGGAGGGAAGGAAGTGGCGGGACGGGGTGGGAGGCGGGGAGCAGCAGAGGGGCGGCGGGCTGTGCCGTGGGACAGAGCAAGGTCGCGAGAAGGCCTATCTGTAAGTGCTTTAAGATAAGGTGCAGAAGCAGACTGCGCGTCGCTGGGACTGCCCTATGTACATATTCACAAGAATAAAAAATTCCAGCTAGTTCACATTTTCTCGTCCGTTCTGAGGCATCCACTCCATCATGCTGGCCTTGACCGTAGGCAATGCAGCACCTCCACTGCCCGTGTGGGTGTTGGTCCTTGAACTTGAGGGAGTAGCCCTGGGAGATCCAGCAGGCTCTAGAAATGCGCGTCTACCAATGGGCTGGAGTCCTGAGTTAAAAAGAAGCTCCAGTACTGGAGTTGGACACAGCAATCAATGTTCTAGTATCAAGGCTTTTTCCCTTAGATTTGTCTAAAATAGGTGTCAGAGAGAAAAAAAAAAATAAAATACAAACAAATCACAAAACAGAGCCAAGAAATCCCAACAACCACCAGGGAGAGTCAAAGGCTTAACAGCTCTTGACGCGGGCCTGGGTGATGTCTGATGTTTTCTTGATGACGCTGGCCCGGGTCTCGCGGTCCGGCCGACTGCTGCTGGGCGCTGGGGTCACGGACGGAGGGAGGGGGAGGTCCGCGAAGGGGGGCCAGGAGCTGTTGTAAGGCAGCGGACAGCTCTCCTCTTTGATGGTGACCTGGAGGTCGGGCTTGTTGGAAGTGACGAAGGTCGCCATGCTGGGCAGCAGGTATGTGCTCCGTGTGCCCGTGTTGCTGAGGTACTGTTTGCCTTCAATGTTCCTCTTCCACCAGTGTGGCCGCCCCTTTCAAAGAAAATAAGTAAGAGATAGATTTCCTTTTCCTTCTATGAAACGGCTTTTTAAAAATGTACCACGGTGCCCATGTGTTGGTGTTTTCACGGAATTTTTGAAGAATTGGGGAATGAACAAAAGCTTAGCAACTCTGCAACCCTCCGCTGAAAGCTACACCCAGCAAGTCATACCGTAAGCAACTGTTTCCCTTCCCTTTTTTTTTCTTTTTAAATCAATTCCCATTTGCTACCTCCCAGAAATGTGGCCCAGACTACTCCATGAAGGCAGCATCTTGGTTTCTGGTCCCCCCGGGCTCCGGCTGCCCCAGCACAATCACTGGGTAGGTTTCAGGCCACGGTGGCCCGTCTGTCATGGAGGCTTGGTCCTCACCAACGGCCCAACTGGATCTTTGCATGAACTTGCACTTTCAGAGAAAGGGAAGTGAGGAACTTAGTAACAGACAGTGAGTGCCCCTTGATGGCTTTCAAATGGGGACAGCTTAGAGCTCCAGGGTGCCCAGCACGCAGCTGGCCTCAGGGCTGGCTTCGTTCAGAGAAGGAGCTAGAATTGTGACCTTGAAGAAACAGGGTCGGGATACACGTGAGCACATACACCTGTCTTTGCCTGCACTTTACTCCAAAGTGTGTGGTACATTGGGAAACCACTAATGCAAACAACTATGAGCCTCTCACCCTCCCTCTCTCTGTCTCTCTTCCTCTCTTTCTCGTTCACTCAAGCACAGACCCAGAGCAGGTGGTCGGCAGGAACACTTTCCGTCAGCGTTACAGCCACATCCTGCCACAGTGTGACCCCAGCCCGCGGAGGAACGGGGAACAGGCCCACCCGGGGTCAAGGCTGCACACGCCACCAGCCTCCGGGCCCACACACAGAAGGAAGGGACTCCTTGGACACGTGGGGAGACTTTTGCTTAGCTCTCTCTGACGTGTACTTCTGGTCACTGCTTTTGGCCACACAGGACGTGCTATTTCTGCTTGTAAACGAGGATGTTTATAGCGATAAGAACATCAGCGTTTCCTGGCCTCAACTTCAATTCCCTCTTCCTGCAGTCACGGCCTCTCTTCCTGCTGGTAACGTTTAACTCTCTTTCCTCCCAGTCAGTTGCCAATGCTGAATTTTCTAACCCCAAACCCAAAAGTGTGGTAAATTTTAGGTTATGTATATTTGACAACACAAAAAACTCCAAAAGTGAAACTCATGATCTAAAGGAAAGGCACGTCACCGGCGGCGAGGACGCCGCGGGCTTGTCCGCAGCCGCGTCACAGGCGAGGGGCGGCGGCCGGCTTACCTCGGCGTTCTCCTCGTCGCTGGGCACGCTGTCGGTCGTTTCGCTTTCTGTTCACAGAGAGAAAAACACGGGGCCATCATTCCTGCCACTCCAGCTGTCCC
>CM052440.1:140023312-140110856 GCA_028533085.1 Varecia variegata
TTCTTCCTTCCATACATGTTTGGGCTCCCTTCACCCCTAATTATCCTCCATAAATGCCATCATCTTCTGTTTCTTTCCTTTCCAAATAAAAACGACGACACGCCACCAAACAAGACTCGGGGGCTGGGATTCCACCCCCCAGCCCAGAGTCAGAGTTGCTGGAGGGGGTGGAAGTCGGATCCCAGGTTCAGACTCCACAGTGAGACCTCGCACAGCGCACGGGCATGATCAGAGTGCTAATTTCCTTTAAGTACTCGGTTTTCGACTTCAGAGAAATAGTTGCCGATAAGAAAAGAGACACATGTTCTGAGCTTATGTTTTCAGCCGACACAAATGCCAGTTGAAGAGCCTCGTTTCCAAATTAAGATCCACAGCTTCTGAAGTAGGTAGGAAGACTCTCCATATCAGCAAACCGAGGTTCCTAAGTTTTTTGTTTAAAAATATGGCCTTGAGTGCCTTCAGCCTAGGAGCAGGCGACACCTGAACCTCCCACCTGAAGACCCAAACGCTCCTCTCTGGAATAACAGCAGTTCCCATGGCGACCCCTGAGCAGGTGGTTCATGGTGCTCTGGGGAGTGTACTCGTGCCCGATGTCCTCTGTTCTCTTGGTTTTACTACATCACTGCCACTTCCAGTGACTTCTTACGTGACACATGAGTTCACTGCCACTGCTGCTTCCAGATCAATGTCACTGCCAAGCTATCAACATTTTTCCTTTTGATTAGTTTAGATTTTTTTAAATTTTTACTTTGAATACAATGGAATAAAAAAGTCTGGAGCTGCTTTGCTAGCATGGTCTGAAAGCAGTTTTTGGTAGCAAAAACTGAAAGTGTTTGCACAGTAGTAACAGGTACGTGAGTAATTCATTTAGCCTTTCTGGCCTCAGTTTTCCTGAAAGCATCTGGGGTGAGAGGGAAGGGGACCATTTGGATTAGGTGATCTCACAGGTTCCTCCGGAACTGCAGTTCTGGGATGATGCTAGTCGTAGGTTCACACTCCACTTCAGGCCAGTTTTTAATGCCTCCGTGAGAACACATCCTGTTGAACCATCTCAGGAACATTATGGGGAGGGAGACGACATATTTCATGTGAAAGCTTTTTTGCACTGTGACATCCTGGTACGTTTTCTGGAAGGCTATTGTTCAACAAGTTTTATTGATATGATTGACAAGGATTTCTTCCTATCGATTGTACCCTTGATGACTTCCACTAGAAGGCTCAGCTAAATCATTCATATTAGAGACCTCTTAATCTCAAAGCCCTTGTATCTTTGCTTCACCCAATAAAATGCAAGGCTGATGTGGTTTCCATAAAAACCCAGAGCATGTGTTGACGATGACTGCTGGTCAGTAGGTGATCTCCACTCTCTCGGTGATGACCACTTAATCCTTCGCTCTGAGCTTTCTTCTCAAGTCTCTTCTCTACCCCCTCTCCCCCATCCTCCCCCGAAATACCACTGTGGCTTTCTTTTACTAAATCATCAACCACCTAATAAAATCCCGGTGCCACACATCAGTGAAGAGGCCACTTCTGGGTAGATCTTTCAAATCCTCTAGAGCTTCCCAAGCTTGGGCTGGGAACATCCCTCCCTCCCCAGGATGAAAGTTTTACAAATCAAACTAGAATTTTATGTTGTCTGAAAACATCCAATGCAAGTACTTCCGTGCAAAGAAACTATCTTGTCTCTTTCTGACCATAATATTTAGGCCAGAGAGAAGACAGACTCGCAAAACTGAATGTGGTTTCGTAATACTACTGGGATTATATTTCAATGATTAGTAGGGGAGAAAAACAGCCAACAGCAGCCTCCAAATACCAGCTTCCTAAGCAGGTGAATGAAGGTGGTTAGAGGAGGTTGAAATTCAGCTGCATAGCTGGAGCAAAAGAATCTGCCGTAGAAAACAGGCAAACAGCCTACAGGATTGGGGAATATAAAGTTAGAGAGGTGTATACAGCCAGAAGGCTGCCTTTCCCAGTAGAATGTTATAGAATTCCTGAATGAAAGACTGGAATTAGCCACGGCTAGTCATAGATAAATTCCTCACATGTCTGTAAGCTCTAGAAAAGCAGCAGTGATGGAACATTTCAGCTCCATCCAAAGAGGCTGGCTCCAAAAGGTTCTGCAGAATTCAGGCAATGGAAACAATGGAAAGAACCAAGGGCCAGGCTGGAAAGCTGGGGCTCTGACAGAAAACCCCCCCGCTGCCTGCGTGCTGGCACTGAAATCCTTCTTTTCAAATCTATGCAAATGTCCTGAAGAGGGTAATGAAATTTTCATTTCTCTCTGCATGGATCAGCTGTTCTCAGGATTCTTCTGCTAAAGCAAATGCCACTGCTGGCAGCATAGCACGAAGAGGTCTTTCCGGAATGCCCAAGAAGCCTTCAGAAAAGTTTCACTCAACAGATAAACACAACAGTCTATTCGAAAGCTCCCACCCCCTAAAAAAAAAAAGAAAGAAAAAGAAAACCACGTGGAGTGCAATGATGCCTGCAGCAGCATGATATACAGGTCATGAATTTTTAGACATAGCTATGTAACTATAAGCTAAGTGGCCGAGTGTTTCATGCTGCAGTTATCTCTACTATAAAATTAACGCATGAACACTGCGCTCTGCCTCCCCTGGTGGGTGCTGGAGAAAATCAACTGAGATCAGGGATGTGGATGTGCACTGAGTGGCAGAGTCTCGCACAGGTGGCCAGGGTGGCAGCAGCCGCAGGTAGGTTTCAGCTGTGCTGCCAGTTGTTTGTCCCTGGACACTCTGCTTTACCCACATCTGCCTTAGAGTCTTCATTTTCAAAGAGGGGACAGTGATGGTGCCCAGGCCGACAGATAAACAAGTCAACTGTACAAGCACTCGGCACCATTCCCAGGGCACAATAAACACACAAACAAGTAGTAGTTACTGTTATTGGGGACCGGCAAAGACCAAAAAGTGACTGGCACCTATTAATGAGTTCAAAGTCTGTTTGATGACTAAGTAACTGAAGACAAGCGTTATCCTGTTTGACAGATTATAAGCTTCCTGTAGCCAAGGTTTGTACTCACATTCCTTTTACGTTCCTAGCACAAAAGCAAGTTAGGACCTATCCGAAGTAAAATAAGCCAGTCACAAAAGGACAAGTACTGTGTGATTCTGTTCATATGAGGTACCTAGAACAGCCAAATTCATAGAGACAGAAAGTAGATAGGAGGTTGCCACGGGCTGCGTGGAGGAGAAAAATGGAAAGTTAGCATTTAATGGGCATAGAGTTTCAGTTTTGCAAGATGGAAAAAGCTCCGGAGATCGATGCTGGTGATGGCTACACAGTGTGAATGCACTTAATGCCACTGAACCATACACTTAAAAATGGCTAAAATGGTACATTTTATGTTATGTGCATTTTACCACAATTTTTAAAAATTAGGAAAAAAAAAAAAGGAAGTTGGCATTCAGGGAATAAATATGAGGTTACATTTGGTGGCTGATACAAACAACCAGTTGTTTGAGTCAACTCTCATTCTAATGCTGGTTCTGTGCCAGTCACCGGGGTGGCACCCTGGCTGGAGGACACCGCGCTTGGCAGTGTACAAAGAACACTGGGAAGAATCCCTGAAGCACTTGCGCTAACTGTAGTTTCCTAATATAGCGTCTCTGCTTCTTATTTTTAATATCTGCAAGCAATAACACTGACTCAGAATTTATACTTCCTAATTACGAGTGAGTTCCAAAAAAATTAAATGGAGATGATCAGGAAGAGAGCGTAAGATGACGTAATGTGGACGAAGAAAGGAGCCATCGTTTTCCTCTGCAAGGACAGAAGAACCGACGGAATCTGCTTTTCCTCCTGTGACTCTGTCTGAGCCAATTCCTGTGACTATGTAGCCAGTTCCCTGGGGAATTAGAAATGGGCCAGTACCCTGGCCCAAAGAGATGCTGTACCAAACAGTCAAAGAAGGAGGAAATGCGCAGACGGGACAAGTGAACTTGGTGGGATGGATGATCTAGCCATGAGCCTGGGGTCTGAAGGTTAGTTTAAGTCCTGGCCCGGACACTTACTGGCTATATGACCTTGAGCAAGTCTCTTCCCTTCCAAAAATGAAGGATCTGGAAGAGATGATTGGTAAGGTCTTATCCAGCCTGGTCATACTGAGATTCCATTCAAACACCCTGCCAAATTTCTGATGACTTGTGCAAATAAACTAGATGCTGATGAACCACTTCCCCAAAGAAATCTTATAATTTGTTAGGCATGCATGCAAATGTTAGGGGTGATTGAGTAAAGAGATGCTTGTGACCACATCTTCTAACTGAAACAAAAGTGTCCAAGAAGATGCTGGTCAAGAAAATTAAAACAGGAATAATTCCATCAGGAATAATCCCAAAGGACAGAGGAGAGGTTGTCTGTTGTGGGGTGAAATGGGTGACCCTGGACCAAAGGACGGCCCTCCCTTGTTCCCTGCCCAGACCCCCAGCTTCCCCCCACCCCACTTACCTGCGTAGGAAGACACGGGGGAAATCTGCAGAGGGTAGAGCTCACTCATGCTGACAGGCTGCTCATCACTCTCAGTGGTCACCTCTACAACTTGGCAAATGTCCGGTGGATTAGTGACAATCTCTTGATCCTCAATGTTGCTGTCCAGATGGGACGACGGTCCTACCACTTCAAAGAAAAGAGACGTATCATGCACCGAAGTTGCCTGACTTCACAATTCTAGCACACACGCTAAAGAAAGAACACATTCCCCAACACAGCCGGATCACCAGGAGTCAGACTCACGGTCACCACCTGTCCCCTACCCTGGGGCTGAAGAACAAGCCTTAGCTCTGAGCTAATGTCTCCGGAGAAGCAGCCTGCCAGCAATCCGGCTCCTCAGGCCTGTCTCCAGCACGCCTGCCAATGGCACATACAGGTGGCTGTGTCCTATCCAGCTTAGTGGAGTTCCAGACTCAACCACAGCCAAGGCTTCAGGACCAGAGGCTGCATCCAGCCCCAGCCCCAGGGCCAGACATGACAGTGCTTTGCACCTGACCAACCTGTTCTCTGCTCTTGCTCTGAAGGAAGGCAATGTGCTTGTTTTTCTGAGTTCCACGGTCCAAAGAAACACTATCAAATCTTAATAAGGAGGACAGACCGTGGACCTCTCTCCATTGTGTCCCTTCTAGCCGTGGGGTGCCCTGCTCACACTCCCAGCCCTCCTCCTGCTATGTGAGCACACGACCAACTGGCCCACGTATCAGAATGCTCAGTGGTTCTGATCAGCTCCCCAGTTCTAGCAAACATTGGTAGCATCAACTCCCCAGAACACTGATGAGATAAATTCTGACCATTCTGGCTCTGAAAACTGCCTCAATTTTTTAAATTAAACTCTTCATTTTGAGACAATTATACATGCACATGCAGTTGTAAGAAACGGTACACAGAGATCCTGTGTGCCCTTTACTCATTTTCTTCCAATGATAACGTCATGCAAAACTAGAATATCATGTCACAACATGGACACTGATATTAGTAACTATCCACCCATCTTGTTCAGACTTCCTCAGTTTCACTTCTACTTCTTGGTGTGAGTGTGCGAGTGTGCATGCTTGCACTTAATTCTATGCAATTTTATCATGTATGTACTTTCGTGTCTCTACCACCACAGTCAAAATACAGAACAGTTCCATCACCATAAATCTCCCTCATGCTACTCTTTTGTAACCATAAACACCTTCCTTCAATTCCTCCCCTCCACCTCCTTGTCCCTAAACCCTGGCAACCACTAATCTGGTTCCCATTTCTATGTTTGTCATTTCAAAGATGTTACATAAATGGACTCATACAGTAACATTTTGGGATTGGCCTTTTTCCCTTAGCATAATTCTCTGCAGAGTCGCCTAAGTTGTTGTGTGTATCAATAATTGGTTCCTTTTTTTTTAATTGCTGAGTAGTATTCCATGGTATAAATGTACCACGGTCTGTGTAACTATTCACCCATTGAAGGAGGTCTGGGCCAATACTAGTCTTTGGCTATTATGTTAGTAAATAAGACTTCTATGAATGTTTATGTTCAGATTTAATGTAAACCTAAGTTTCTATTTCTCTGGGATAAATTCCCAAGAGTGCAACTGCTGAATTATATGGTAATTTCATGTTTAGTTTTACAAGAAACTGCCAAACTGTCTCTCAGAGTCACTGTACCATTTTACATTCTCACCAGCAATGTCTGAGTGATCGAATTTCTCCACATCTTCACCAGCATTTGGTGTTGTCACTGTTTTTTATTTTAGGCATTCTGATAGGTATGTAATGATATTTCATTGTGGTTTTAATTTGAATGTCCTTAATGCCCTGCCCTAATTTTAAACAGAACTGACCTTAAACAGCTGTTGGCAGCTGATTCAATGACATGTCCCTGAAAATTGGCTCCAATAAATAAAGGGGAAGAAAATAGCATGGTAGTAACAATGTTTTCCCAAGGTCTTCAAAGCGCTTCACCACCATAATCTATGTTTTACTCGCACCTGTGTAAGTTATTTTAACATTTCAACCCATGAGAATGACAGGAAAGCATCAGTATCGTATTATAGATGAAGAAACTCAGGCACAGAGAGGGAGAGGGATTTGTCCAAACTCACACCACTTGGATTATGTGCAGCGCTCCATATTCCTGTCATTTTCTCACTGTTTGCAAAATGCTAAGGTTAGGCAGGAAGGGGGCCCACTCCAGTCTACTTGCGGAGTCAGCCTCATGGACTCACTTGTTCCTTGTTTCAATCAAAGTATTTTCGTTGCTGAAGTATCTTTGTTTATAAAGAAGTTCCTGTTTTAATTGCTTTTTGTGGGGTGGTGAGAAAATTATCCTATTTCTACGCAGGGAAGGTGTTAGAGGATGGGGGAATTCATGAGTTATTTAATAAAGAAAGGAAGGGCACAAAAGAGGCCAGGAAGGAGATGTGGGGACATGATAAAAGAATTCAAAAGCCACAGCACAGAGAATGGGAAGGAAATTGGATGCCGTTTAGGTTTTCCTGGCAGGGATAAAATTAAAGAAAAGGAAGGCAGGCTATATATGGCAGGCAGACTCCCAAATCCTTATTCCGTCCTCAGGACTATCCTATTTGAGTGTGAGGGCATCAATTATGCAGTTCACACACTCAGACTGACATTGACCGACAATAACCTCTCTCAAGTTTCTTCTGCCTCTGCCCTCAAGTAAAATAAAATGGCAGGAAAATGCGATAATGTCCTGTCCTATTCCAAGTCCTAAGGAGCAGTCGGTGGGTGGAAATGGAAACCAAATGAGGGTGTGTGTGTTTGAGGAGGGAGTGGCATGCATGATAGGCATACCAAGGCAATAAAGTCTTATATAAATTTGATTTCAATCAGAGCCACTTTCACTTCCAATACTTTTAAAACTCGTCTCTTTCTTGCACTGTTCTTCCCAGCAAAGAGGCAGCAAGCTCGGACCATAAACAATGGCAGCAGCTCAAGTTTCCTCCTCCTTCCATCCCTTTGTTCTGACCAGGAATTCCTTCCCTCCCTGCTTTTCCTGGGACGCCCAACTCAGCTACTCCACTAACAAAGCTGGACAGAGCACCTGCTTTGCACCAGATGCCGTTACCAAGTGGTAGAAGCAGAGGAAGATCAGTGTGGTCTGTAAGAAGTTAGTCTACACGGCTACAGCCAGCACCCGGCAATCCAGACAGTCAGCTGGAGGCGGTGAATAAGTGAAAAGGAAAAACAAAAAATGAAGGGGGCCATGTGATCAAAGCCGAGGAAGTGGAGTATTTTTTCCAGTTGGAGGAAGCGCAGGCTTCAATGAGGGAGTGACGGGGGCGGGGGGCGGGGGGGTGTGACAAGCAGTATTCAGGGTGCCCCCGTTTTCTGGAACCCCTTCCCAACCACCCCAGCACAGACCGACCGCTCTCCTCTGAGCGCCTCTCACTCACTGTCCCCACTGCTCTGCCACAACTACAATGTGACACGACCTCATGACGCTTCTTGACTTTCTGCCTCGTGTGGCTCGTTAACTCCACAGATCCTTACTGAACTTCTTATCTGTGTATATTATATCTTCTCAACCAAAGCATGGCTCCTGAGCGCCGAGAACCTGCAGGAGAACCGTTTGGGTCCAGACATGACACACGCTCAGCGCATGGGGATGCAGGAAGGGGCCCAGGCTCCTGCAGGAGTTTGTGGCAACTTGCAAACACGGAGCATGACAACCAATGTGTTCTAGAAAATGTCATCCCTCTGGCAAGTGGACTCTTTTAAAGCTAGGTGATGTGCTAAAGATACAGCAGGTTGTGGGTGTCAGGGGCTGGGGACTGGGGAGGAAACTTTTGGGGTGATGAAAATGTTTTCTTGAATACGGTGGTTACGCAACTGAGTGCATCTGTCAAAATTTATAGAATGGTACACCTAAAAGGGATTTATTTTACCATATTTTACTTAATATACATAAAAAGAATAAATAAGCACCTTTACTCAAATTTTAAGTGTATCCTGAATGCTGGTGACCAGGACAGAAAAAATCAGCTTTTGTTTTCTGGCCTACAATCTGGATACTCAGTTAATATAATTACATTATCTCTAAGGCCAAAGTTCCCGCAGAGGAGTGTGTTGCATCACGCCTCGGTGAGGGACGGCCACTCCTCTCCATCTAAACATCATTCAGGGCACTTTAGAAACCTTCCAACTCACCAGTGAAAGCCCGTGAGAGAAGCAGGGAAATCCCACAATCTGAAATGCTCTCTGGATGTGCTTAGACACTGTCACTAATTGGCCTCCATCTCTCGCTCCCTGTGAACTGATTTCCCCGAACCACCAAGTAGCAGCAACCCTGACTCCTGACAACTGCAAAGACACATGAAGAGCAAACTCACCTGCTGCAGCACACAGGGTCAGGAGTGGGACTCCTCCGGGTGCTGAAGGGTGTCCTGACTGCTGACTACTAATGACAAAAGTAACTTCCTGAGCACTGACCTACGCCTCCCCCAGCCCCGTGACAGACCTCACAACCCTGTGGGGCAGGCACAGTCGTGACCCCCGTTTCAGACATGATGAAATAACAGCATCAGCGAGAACTAAAGAACGAACTCAAAGTCAGACAGCCAATAAGTGGCAGAATCAGCATTCAAGATCGGCCTTACCTGACCCCAAATTTCAACTCTTGTAATACGGTCTCCCTAATATTAATAGAAGAGTTAATGAAGCCCAAACCAAGCTCCTCTTGGCTTTCTAAGGCCCTCTTAGGCGAAAAACTTTTGAATCTCACCTTAGTGAGTCTTTGGGCTCATAACCAATAGTGACATTTCTTTTCAACGTTGGGTGCCAAGGAAATTCTCAAATGGTTAGAAGAATGAGAAATCCACTAAGCTCCTTCAGCTTATTAAAGTCAGCACATCTGAAAAGAGTCACCCACAGGAATGTAGTTTTATCTGAACCTCACTGCTGAGAATTATAACAATATTATTCATGGCTGGTTACTGATGAGCCAGTTTGATTCCTTAAAAGGTCATTCTTACTTTATTAACAATTGTTGACTTAATGTGGGGCTCCACCTGAGGAAGCAGCTCGCTCCCACGCCTGGGGAAAGTGCTGCAAAGCAGACTATTGGAAAAGGAACGGCCCTTGGAGGTGGCTTGGTCCCACCATTTTACAGTTGAGAAAGGCTAAAACCCAGTGGTCAGACAAATTGCCAGGGTCACCCAGGAAGCCTCAGAGTCCAGAATGAAATGCATTAGCAGGGCACGTAAAATCAGACCATCAACATGGGGTCATAAAAGGAAATTTCCCCTGACTCTCTCTGAAAGTTTGAGTAAAACTGTTAATACCAGCCCTGATGACACAGCACAGCTGGAGGCTACGTTTCTCACTCAAATATATTTTAATGCGATGTTGGTAATATCATAACCATAATGTATCATTTTACCACCTTCCAGCCACAGAGGGATTTGTCTGTACATCTCGTTTGATTCTCACAACGTAAGGTGAGCAGGATCAGTAGTATTATTTCCACTTTATATACAATTTTATATATTTCCATTTTATAAATTATAATATACGTGTTATTTCCAATTTCTATGCAAATTGAATCTCAGAGAGATTAGGGAGTTTGCCCCACATCACATGGTAAATAAAAAACTTTAGAATTAGGTCTAGAACCCAAGTCTTTTAACTTCTAATCTTGTGTTCCTTCTTTGTAAAAACACAGCCGTGGTTTGGCCCAGGTGTTCAAGGTCAATGGTGGGAGAGACGGGCACCTCCAGAGACAGGACTTCTGTCCCTGCATGGGCCAGACTTCCCCCAACGCGGGCTGTCCCCCGCTTGCCAGGGCAACAAAGGAGTAACAGGAAGCAAGAGCGTAGCTGGGGCAGTAGATACTCTTTCCCCCCAGGAGAAAACAGCACCACATGTACTACACAAAGGTGAGCAAAGGATGTGTCCCAGAGAAAACTCAGTAGAGAGTCAACCAATGTGTCAAGGGCCAACGACCCGGGAGCAGGAATGAGCAAGTGTCGGCGTGGCAGCTCACACTCACCACTGGAACTGCCACACGACCGTTCCCTCCCGCGCTGTGTGCACAGAGCCTTAGCGGCTGCTCCACACCAACAAAACCCACCACCAACCTCGCTTTCTCTATGACAGCCACAGGGAGGTGACATGGTTCAGAATCCCTCAAATTCCAAAGCAGGTATAAAAGCAGTGCCAGGCCCCGGGGACACAGGGGCTGGGGTTTTTGTCTTAAAATCACTCTTGTGTGAAGGATGAATGGGGAGGGCAGAAGGGAAGCACAGCCCAGGTGAGAGCAGAGGGAGGACTAGACATGGTGTCAGGAGCAGAAGGAGACGGACTTAAGAAATACGGTGAGGAGACAGGAGTGGGTCTGAGAGTTAATTATCAGCGGGGTGGGGGCGGCAAGGAAGGAGGGAGGAGAAAAATACACAGCCCCACAAAAGATGACAGCTTTCTTGAGCAACTAAAAATTTCCTAGGGTTGAATAACCAACAGCCAGACTCCACTGCCCAGGTCTCCCATCTGGCACCTGTGACCGAGGAGCCGGCCCACAGTCTCACCTTGGTGACCAGGTCCAGACTGCACAAGAAAAATAAAGTACGTCATGGGTTCTGTATCTGGGTATACTGTGACGTCCTGGTTCCCACCTTGCATGGAGGTTCACGTTCCTAATTTTTCTAGGGGTCCTGATAAAACCGGGTGCCTTGTGTCTGGCCTCTCCTCCTAGGGTTGAATGGCTCAGGCCTCAGCCTTCCCAGGAGCAGGCACGGGTCACAGCTGATGAGCATGGAAGACCTCTTAAGAAGGGTTGCCCCCAGCTAAGGACCCACCCAGGAACTACTTTTATCTTATAGGTGAAATCTCATGTCTTAATCACTAGGAAAAATGGCAACAAGAACGGGGAACAAAGGAGATGGGAAATGGTGAAGACACAGTCCCACAGCCCTGCATCACCTTTGCCATCCTGAAACCACTGTGGATTCTGGTGCTGACCTCGAGTTAAAGCCACAAAGTCCTCCCGGGGACCTGCAGTCTGCCTCTGCGTTGTGAATCTACTCTCCTGAGCCTTCAGAACCCCCTGTTGCTCCTTGAGTTTCTAGGCATGGCTTAAAAAGCTACTTAAGCTTCACTTTAAAGTCAGTCAAATTTGGAAGTAATTATCAAAAAAAGAATGTCCAATGAGAGTGTGCACTTTGGGCAGCCAAAATTAAGATAAAATCCCACATACGTGAATTCCTGATCGCTGTCTTGTCACCATGGGTTGCCTTATTTACTGCAGAGTGATGAATAGTCTCCCTTGTTTCACAGCGATCTTTGCTTTATGGCAGGGTGGGGTTGCCTTTTATCGAGAAACACAATGGCTATAAAGTACTGCCTGGGCTCGTCGGACAGAAGGTCCGCACCTGCAAACACTTTCCACTAGCCTGGAGATGGTTTCAATACGGCTCGGCAAAACCACTGCGAACCTGGGCAAGGGGCCAGCAGAGTATTGTCAGGACAATCCAACATGTTGCTGGCTTCTTCCGTTTCCTAAAAACAGAAGTCACCACACACAACAAAAATTCAATGCTAACGAAAAGTAAAAACAAAATAAGGAGCTTTTTTCCCTTCCCTCCCCTTAAAGGGAAAGCAGGGATAGGTATTTGGGGCACTAAGCCTGTGCGCTTGACCACACAGAAGAGACGGGACATTAGAAGACACGTCTTCAGCATGACGACACCGCACTCCTCTTGGGCAGACACAGCTAGCTCAGT
This sequence comes from Varecia variegata, assembly GCA_028533085.1. Taxonomy (NCBI): domain Eukaryota; kingdom Metazoa; phylum Chordata; class Mammalia; order Primates; family Lemuridae; genus Varecia; species Varecia variegata. The sequence continues at coordinate 140,035,549 of CM052440.1, forward strand.
CTGGAAGGACATTCAGCTGTTAGGAGGAGGGGAAATGCTGCACCTCCAAGACCCCCCAATCTGAATCTGGTTCCTTGGTTATTCTCTGTCATTTGTCCTCTCCTTTCCTTGGCAGTATTGACCACAAATGGTAATGCCTAAGTTATCTGGGGCTTCTTTGTTTGCTTTGTGTGTCCTTCCAAGAAAACAGGAATTGGGCCTCCCAATCTATTTCCTGCTTACAGCACTGAGTCTAGTATTTGGAAGGTGCTTGAAAATACCTGTTGAATCAGAGTGTGTCCTTGGGCAATAAGTCTCTGTGCCTCAGTTTCTCTGTCCTTAAAATGAGCACACCCTCTGTGGCAAGTCTGCCAGGGAGAAGCTGCTGAGGGGACAACCTTCCCTCTCCTTGGCTCCCAAGTTTAATAAAGAACACTTTTGTCCATGTGACCAAACAGTGAAAGACAGGAAGCGCTAACCGTCAGCCACTGGGAAACAAACATCCTTTATTAAAATAATTTGCTCCATAAAATTTGGATTCAGTCAAAAGGCCGCACTCAAGCATCCAGAAGGCCACCTGTGGTCCCAAGGCCGCAGGTTCCCCACCCCTTGCTGACCCATCTAAGTTCCTTTTCCTGATCCGCAAAGCCCTTTATTTTTCAGCCCTGAAATCTAGGGGCTGGGACTCGCATTTTGAGATGGTTCCAAGACCTCCTCCCACTGACTTAAGTTATTCGAAGATCCCTGTTTTACAAATTTTAGACCCCAGAGGGCTGCTCGTGTGTATAAAAAATGAGATGTCAAAACAGTTTACCTATGATGTTCACCGTACTGTCCACTTCATTTTTTATAGCTGAAGTCAGGACCGCATACTCGGGAGAAAGATCACTTACTCCATTACTAAGCCCCAGAGATGACTCAACTGGTTCTTGCTAGGAAGAAGAAAAGAAAAAAGAATTGAGAACACTTCCTTTTCCTTCCCTTTACTTAGTTGAAATTCTGCCCTCTGTCTACTTTCTTTGTTGCTAAGGTCATTCACGTTCAGCTGCCGAATACACTGCCTACTTCTTTAAATTGGCCTGGCGTTAGAGCAGCAAATTCTGCACAGAGTGTGGGCTGGGTGTTGGGTTTCTTCCACCCTCCTTCCAGGAAAGGGCACCCGTGGGTCTGCCTCGCCTGTAGGAAACGCCTCCACCTGCAGACAATCGCTGGGGCCGCGCTGCCTGGGTGCCGAGGCCGCCTTCCCCAGGGAGCGTTGAGAAGCATCAACACCTGGCTTGCTCGCTAAGGCAGGGCTCCTGCCACCTCTTTCCCCACTGCTTCTTAGGAAAAGCTCTGCCTCAGTGACTGGCCCAAGAACAGGAACCCAGAGGAGGCTGTGGGTGAATTCTCCTTACAGTTCGCCGTGGACTCTGGGCTCTCCAGCGTCCTGCCTGGGTGGCTGCCTGATCACACGGGCCATGCTGACGGCGGAAGCTTCCCCTCCCTGGCCTGAGTCGAGTCGGGCACCCCACCCCCACGGCTTCACGCAGACGCCCTCTGGGTGCCTGCGTATCCCACCCAGCCCAAGAGGCTGCAGGTTCATACTAACGAAATAATGAGGACAAATCCCTTTTTCGTATGGAAGCTCTAAATTCCTGCTTTATTCAAGTGCACCAGAGCCCCCCACTCCAAGAGGACCAGCCAACTCTGGGGAAGCCAGTCCCGAGGGACACAGTGACTGTCAGCATTTTGGTGAGGGAGCTTTTCCTCCAGGTGAGCTTGCACCTGCTTCTGTGACAGCAATCACATCAGACAAAGGCCACCCAGGACGACTCCTAAGGAATCCACGATGGAAAGGAGGGTGGAGGGTAGGAGGAACACAGCGCCGGGAGCAGAGGACCATGTGAGGTGGATGTGATGGTGCTTTGAAGAGTCAGGATGGGGGACAGCTCTAAGGCACGGTGGGGGTTCTTACCAATTCATTCAGGCACTACCTGGAATCAATGATGAGCCCCCCAAAATCCTGCAGAAGTCACATAGGGAGGGAGGGAAATAAACTCCCTTCCTGATCCCACTTGGCAAACTCCCACTGTAAAAATCGTGACCTCAAAGGCATCACCTCACTGGACAGCTCAGTTTTCTAATAAACAGCACACTGCATGGGTTACCAGACGTACCAAAGGTCAAACATAAGGTAGGGCCCAGAGCGGCCCTCCTGGGCGGAGCTTGTACTCCTTGCTCTCCCCACATCTTGCATTTTTCTCTGTTTTACAAGTTCCAAATAAAAAAGCCTGCCCTTTCTGGGGAAAAAACTCACTTGCCTGTGACCTGAGTCACCAGTTTTTCCCTCCCTTTACAGCCAAACTTCTGGACCAGTGTCTGCTCTTCCTGACTTCGCCCGCTCCCCTGCCCCCCGCCTGCACCGTGGCCTGCCTTCCTCCAGGCGGGGAACAGTCCCCAGCGGGGTGGCAAGACCCCCGGCTTTGGGACCACACAGGCCTGGGGGTGAAGCCCGGCGCCCCCACTTCTCACTAGTTGCAAGACCTTATTTAACCTCTTCAAGCCTCTCTTAGGGCACTGGGGACAGTTATAAACTGACGACAATAATAGGACCCACATCATGGGGATAATGGGAAGATTAAATGAGATAAATACGTACATGGCACTTCTTATTAAATAAGTGCTCACTGTTGTCAAAGGTCGCCAATAAAACTCTGCTCTCCCAAATCCAATGACCTATTCTCAAGTCCCTTCCCCTTGACGCCATGCTCTGACCCTCCCTTCTCGACAACCTGAATTGTCGGATACTGTTTCATCCTCCACCTCTCAGATGGCAACTCCCTTTCCCAATGGCTTCTTCAGTCCCCTTTTTGGTCACCCCCTCCCCAGAGACGCCCCACAGGTTCACTATTCTACCGCCATTTCCTCCACTCCCTTAAAAGGAACGAAGCACAGGTATCTGAAGGAATTATGGAAAGATCTGCTCGTTTGTATGGGTTTCTTCTGCTGGCTTATGATATTTTTTACCCATTCTGCTTCTAGGTTTCTTATAAAAGTAACGAGGCAGTCAGACTTACACATACTTAAAAACTGAAATTAATTCTGATTTCTTAATTGAAGACCTCTATGTGTTTCACATGATTTACAGTTTAATTAGTGGCAAGTAACACTTTTTTCACTTTACACTTGAGAAAACTATGACTCAGAGACTAAATTAATTTTCCAAGATTGCACTGCTTTTAGCCCGAGGAGACACAGGAACTGAACTCAGTCTTTGGTCATGCAACATGGTTCAAGTCCAGGGGCTTTCTGTCTTAATAATCCCTGTATCCTGCACTAAGGGCGGCTGAGACAGGCTGTTCTGAACACTGGTTACTCCTCTCACCCCCACTTCAAAAACACCTGTTACTGCAAAGTCTTCAGTGCAAACCCTGTCACTGGTCCTCCCGCTCTGTAAGGACAGTACCACCAATGGTACAAACGTAGCCAGCACCTCCCTGAAATGTCTCCAACCAGGGTGCAGAACAGTAGGCCCAGAGAGAAGGCTCTTCACTAAACTCAGCTGCAATTTTTGAAACGATCAGAAGTAGAGATATCTAAACCTTGGCCGGGCGCGGTGGCTCACGCCTGTAATCCTAGCACTTTGGGAGGCCAAGGCGGGTGGATCGCTCAAGGTCAGGAGTTCGAGACCAGCCTGAGCAAGAGTGAGACCCCGTCTCTACTAAAAAATAGAAAGAAATTATCTGGCCAACTAAAAATATATATAGAAAAATTAGCCGGGCATGGTGGCACATGCCTGTAGTCCCAGCTACTCGGGAGGCAGAAGGATCGTTTGAGCCCAGAAGTTTGAGGTTGCTGTGAGCTAGGCAGAGGCCACGGCACTCACTCTAGCCCAAGCAACAGAGCGAGACTCTGTCTCAAAAAAAAAAAAAAAAAATGAATAAACCTGAACTATATTAAAAATCCAAGGATCCAAAATTAAGAAAAGGGGTGCACAGTTCTCTACGTAGCAAGTGCACAGAGATCCTGCAGGCCATGAATGGCCTTTGCCTGCGGCCTCTCCCGGTCCCCTCTGCCCCACTGCTGCCCTGGCCCAACCACCCGCCACTTGGCTACGCCATAACCTGGCCTGGTTAATCCTGAACCAGCCTCTTTCTGTTTCCCTTCTCACTTCAGGTAGCGACTCTCCCATAAGGCAAGTAGCCTGGAGCGTTCTTGGCTCTAATCCTCTTGCCTCACTCCAAAGAAAACCCAAGAAAAGACTGTCCTTGGGTCCAGAGTCCTCCATTGTAAGTGAACTCTGTCAGATATTTACACTCAAGCGCCTTTTCTACAATTATAGAACCCAACATTTGGTTTACAGTTTAAGGGATTTTAAGCAAAAGCAATCTGGCATGAAAACCAGTACAAGGGCACGGGTGGCCTTCTTTAGACCTGCAAGATAACACACCTTTGGTGGTCTCAAAGCTGTGCTTGCGGGGTAGGGTTTGGGTGGGCAGAGTTAGGGGACAGCAGAGGGACTATGCCACCAGTGCTCCTCATTCCGCTGCTCCAGCCCATGCTGTCTCATCCCTGCACCAAAGCCCCTGGTCTACAGCTCTCCTCCCCTGAGGCCCAATATAACGGGCCCCCAACCCACCTCCAACCCCCAAAATGCCCTCATTCATCAGTGAGAAGCCAGTCTCTTTGAAGCCAAACCCAAGGGCATCAAATTTAAGGGCATCTCTAGGACTGTCTGCTAACAAAATGTCCAGGCTGATGGCTGGGCTTCATAAAGTAGAACAGGGGCTCCAGTGAGACAGGCTGGAGCCTCCTGCCCAGCGCTAGAAACACCTTCCTCCCGCTCCTTCCCGGGACTAGGCCATCCTCTTTCTCCTCCTCCCTCTCTCGCTGCGACTTCCCTTTGTCTCCTTGGCTCCCTCTTCTCTCTGTCTCCTCCTCGGGTCTGTGTCTCTGTCTCATACAGCTTCTCTCTTGTAGAAGGCACCAGTCTTTGAAGGCTCCAATACTATTCTTGAGTAAATGACTACCCATTTGTCCTGGGAGCACTTACCCGAGCTCTACACCTGGCAGATCCAACTTTCTATCCAACATCTGCTTCACAGGGCTCTCTGGCATTTCAGACTCAACATGTTCAAAGTGAAACTCACTCTCCTGCACAAAATGAGCTCCATTCCCAGCGTGCCCTCTCTGAAGGGGCCTCCTCTTTAATCCACTATCTCCACACTCTCCTCCTCCATTCTCTGGAGAAATGTCTCCTCTCTCCACTCCAGCGTCCACCATCAACCATCTTCTACTGCAGTCTCTCCTTCCCACCATCCCTTCTATCATCGAGAGAAAGACCTCCCTTAGACCTCAACTCCACCCTGCTCCAAGTCTGCTCCCAGGAGTTCAAGGGTGCCCCATTTCATAAAACCATCCACAGAGGTTACGTAGCCCACCAGTTTCCAAACTGTGCTCCGAGCTCCCACATGAGCCACCACAGGAACCAGAACAGGCAGGATGAGCCCGATAACCTGCTTCATCCAGGGCAGCTCTCATTCTATCCGCTTTCCAAGTGGGCTGCTGGCGTGTGTTTTCATCTGATTAAAGTTTAAAAACTGAAGACCTCTTCCAACCAATGAAGGGATCACTCCAGTAACAGCCCCACCAGGGAGTGCACCAGGTCCTGCCACAGCTAGAGTGAACAGCTCTGTCAGAAAGCTCTGCTGAACCAACATCTGCTTTTCTATAACTTCGACCCATAGGTCTGCGTTCAGACTAATACAGACCAGGCCTACTCTTTACCGAGTGACTTTAGAGGCTCTTAATTATATTTTCCACCATAACAATAATGCTTTGATCTGGAAACACTTTACAGTTTCAAAGCATGTATATTTCATCTGCAACACCCCCCTGAAGCAGGAAGTATCATTTATATCCACCCTACCTACATGTCCTTCTGTCCCATTGTTCCCTCACGCAAACTCCTGCTCTAAATAAGCCAGTTTCCTGACTCGTCCAGGAAAGACCAACAACAGCCCTAATCCCCAGCCTCCCATTCATGATGCTCCTGAGCTGGGGAATGGCCACCATTTTACTCTGTCCACCCCCACAAGGCCTGGCTCAGGCCCCAGAGCTTCCAAAAGGCTGAGAGGCACCAGGTGAGGTGAAAGAGCTTGGGCTCCAGGGTTGGACAGACTTGGATTCAAATGCCAGCTCCAGAAAGCAGTGCAGGCCTGGGGAAATGAACCAACCTCTCTGTGCCTCCATTTTCTCAGTATGTAAAAGCAAGATGTCCTGCCCATTGCAGGGAAGACTCATTGAGATGATAATTATGCTTGGAACTTGGTATGGGCTCAGAAATGTCAGCTACCATCCCCCTCTGTTTACATACTTCCATCCTCGTTGTCCTTGGCCTTGTCAAGTCCCAGGGAGCAACCTGCTCCACGACAGCTTTTGAAACACATACATGCACTGATGATGTACACTCTAGTATTGCTCAGTACTGGTTTTCTTGTTCTTCTTTCCTTAGATAGCCAGTTACCTCCACACAGGCAGGGCTTAGTTCATGTAAAACATGGCTCACTGAGTACATAGGATATACTCACAAAAAGAATATCAAAGGGTGCTGAGACAGAGTTTCTGCACCTACTATATGGCCAAGAGGCCTTGGGTCTTCTAGTCTCAGGGAAACCATTTGCTGGGGGAATCACACAGCATGGAGAGAAATCATCTGAGTGACCCAAGAAAACTTCGGACACTTGGCTGACATGTTCTAAACATTGTTGGCTAATTAAAACTCCACCTCAACTTGAATATCCGGAAAAGCTTGCTTCAACAGCAGGTTTTCATGCCTAGCCACTACACACAAGACAAATGTCGGCAGAAGAAACCTACCAAGTCTATCCAGTTACATATTTGCACAGGACATATTAACTCAGAGTTTAGAGGGTTAGATACACGATAAAAAGTAATGTATTAACAACTCGGTAAGGATAAAGTCCTTTAACTGTACAATTCCAGATGCCCCAGGGAGTTAACTTTTGAAACACTTTCTAGATACATTAAGTCAACACAATGGCTTGAGCAGCCATAAGCCACAGAACTTAGGGGGCTCGCTCATCTCTGTTCCCCCATGTTCTACTTGCAGGTATACTGCAAGAAGATTTCAATTCAAAAGTTAGGCTGTGCTCATGTCTGATGGATCTCACCTGCCTCTGCTGAAGGGAGTTTCAGGTATTAACCACATCTTCATTGCAGAAGGATTTCATAATACACACTTCACTAACATGGAACCTGACCCACGTTGTTGCCCCTCACTTACTTCCCTGGGCAAATACGGCATAACCCAACCAGGGCTGTGCCTTCCACAACTTGCTCACGTTGGCAGCCACATGAAGACACTGCCAATGCTGATGCGACTGTAGATATTGTGGTGCATGCCTGTAGTCCCAGCTACTTGGGAGGCTGAGGTGGGAGGATCGCTTGAGCCCAGGAGTTCAAGGCTGCAGTGAGATATAATTGTGCCTCCACACTCTGGCCTGGGCAGCAGAGAGAGACCCTGTTTCTCTTTAAAAAAAAAAAAAAAAAAAAAAAGCCTTAAAAAATCCAAACTGTGAGAAACTTGGTATGGCTAAAAGGAGGTTTTTCCTATTGCAAGAAAAAATAAAATTTTTTAAAAGTAATGTAGGGGAAACCTATAGATTAAAAAAATACTCAAAAGACATATCCAAAAATCACGTGGATCTTGTAAGGATCTTAATTCAAGTAAACAAACTACACAAAAGTTATAACATTTATAAGATAACCAGAAAGCTGAACACTGCCTGGATATTTGATGATATTAAGGAATTACTGTTAATTTTTTCAGGTACAATAACGATACTGTGGTATTTTTAAAAAGCACTTATCTTTTAAATATATGTATGAACTATTATGGAAGAAATTATATGATGTTTGGAATTTGCCTCACAAGAAATTGTTTTTGTAAGCTAAAATAGTTGAATGTCTGAAATTTCATATTAGAAGTTGGGAAGTGGATAAAGGCATTAAAATTGGGGTGATGGTCTATGGGGTAAATTTCACTCATTTGTTTCCTTTCTATGTGTATCAATTTTTTCCACCAAAAAGTTAAAACAAAATTAGTCCTTTAATACTGTGCAATATTTAAAATAAGTCAGAAACTAAAAATATTGAAAGTATCACTGATAAAATACTCTGCCTAAAATACTTATTTTCCATTGTAGAGGTAAATATCTCTGAAGCTTTAACAATTTATCTAAGTTTTCCTTCAAAATCTAACGACCTTCTCAAGTCTAACTTTCTATCTCAAGTAAATTATTTTGTATCTTCCCTGACTGTTTCAACCTACTGGCTTGTTTTTAAATGTTGTACTGCAAAAACAGTATGGTTCTTTTTTCTGTAATTGTTCCTCTAAATTATAAATCAGAATACTCAGCATCTTCAGGTTCAGTCCTAAATAACCAGGTGACCCTGGACATGTGTCACTCAGCTCTCTCGAGCCTCGGTTTCCTCATCTGCACACAGAGGCCGGCGAGCTAATCTCTCTGGTGGTAACCACGGGGCTGTGACTGCAGTGCCTGCTCTTTGCTTAGCAAGTGAAGCCCGTCCCCAGTTCTGCATGGGGTATCTGGCTCTCCTCTCACCATCTAACAAGGGCGACCTAATCAATGCACAAAGATCGTCAAACTGCAGGGAGTTCAGACAACACAACCTACTGAGAAGCTCACACGCACATACACATCCCTATGGAAAACCCTCAGGAGGTGTGAGAGATGGTTCCAGGGTGGAACCGGAAAAAACTATTGACAGCCGCACTAACAGAGTGCCTGAGTTGACCACTGTATCCCCATCATAATGGCCCATGATGGAATAGATATAAAATATAGTTAATACCTTTTTATAGAAGTATATAATATCTAATATATATTAAAATATATTTAATAGCCTGCAAATATACTTAATAGTATCAGGCATAGGCTGGTTGCTGGAGCTTAGCTGGAACTAAGTGACCGGCTGGCAACAGTCGTGGTGACCAGATGGAGGCTTCAGACGGCCAAGCTCAGCGTGAATTTACGACTTCATTCATAAATTTCTCAGGCAAATTGCATTAAGCAGGGGGTATGTGCACCTGTGTCTGCAAGTGGCTACATGCTGAACAAGAGATGGGTAAGGTACATAGGATATGACAGCAAAAGAAGAAATATTAAACACTCTGCAGAGGTCTTATGACTTCTTATAAAACAGAATATGAATCATTAATATGGTCACAATTTTGACTTTCTCTTCAAACAACCCAAGATTACCTTGATGTGCTTAACTTTGTCTTCTTTTTCTGTCTTTGGTTTCTTTCCTGTGGCAACAAAAATGTAGTTTGGGTTAATTCATGAAGGACCTACAAGAGAAACATTTCCCCTAAATTAAATCCTTTCTGAAACTCTCAGTGAACCTGTTGTTTTAATCTGCATGTGACCAAAATTCCAAATGGATCATTTACTGCCTTTGGGGACTCGAAAGTCATGTTCGCAAGCTACGTAAGGGCAAAATTATCACCTACGGTATGAACAGGGTGTTCTACCCTTGAAGTGACTATAGATATAGAAATAAAGAAATCACAAAGGCACTATGTATATATTAAGTGACCAATTTTTTATTCTTTAAATATTTTTACCTTTTTTAGAAGGTCGCTCAGATAAGGGCAACATCCGGTATACTCTGAAGGCATTGTTTCCTTTCTTTATACTTTTGTCCTTAACTTCTTCAATATCAGGCAAGGAGTTCATGGCACATCGAAAATTCGCCTTCCATGTTTTTGGATCAGGTTTATCTACTCCTGGTTGATGCTTTCCTAACAAAATAGCCAAAGGTTAACAAAAAGAGGGAAAAAATTAGATACAGAAAAAAAATTCCTGGAAACACAGCATTGCTGGCCAGGTAGTACAGAGACGCCTTTTCATTCCAGGCTCCACCTAAAGTAACCAACCGTCCTGGTTTGCCTGGAACTGGAAAGGTTCTTGGGATGTAGGAATTTTATTTTTAAAACCTGAACACTTCAAGGCAAACCGGAACAAGCTTGTCACCCTGGTTCGACCAAACAGCTTGAGAGAAAAATATCATGGTAGAAGAATGGAACATTCTGTAAGTAATCCAGAAGACTAGAAGGCCAACAAACAGAAGGAACTTGAGTGCCTTTTTTTCCTCTGACTCTCAAACATTAAATAAAAAGTCCAGTCCTGAAAATAGCTCCCTACTTAAATTTTGTAATAAGTAAATATATTACTCCTGACTACCATTTTGGGGGAGATTTAGTCAACCCAAGTTTATAGCTCTAGAACAAAATGAGTTTATATTCCCGTGGGGAACTTATCAGAATACCATTATTTATGAGAAATTTAAGGACTAAGACTGTATGGGATGGGTGGAACATCACTTCTCAGTGGTATAGTTTGTACTCCATGTGTCCTGGATGTGCCTAGGGATAAGTCACAGGTTTTTCAGAGCTACCTTCATGAGGCCATAAGCCAGGATATTTTGTATGTGTAATAAAAATAAACAAACGCTAGCACCTGCCTCTATAAATGATGCAGGGAGTTTTAATACCTGTATGAATTGCCCAGTTTCTAAAGAGTGGTGCGTCTTTTTCCACATCCCACCCATGTCTAGCTGCATGCATCCAGGGGATCTGAAAAATCTTCTTTTCCTGGGGAAAAAAAAAAAAAAGACAAGTAAACAAGAACTGCAGTCATGGGTTTTGGCCCACCATTGCAGAGGGTTCTTAAGGCCTAGCTAGTAAGATTCTCCACTAAGCATCACTGAGTTTGTTGACTGTCTATAGGAAAATCTATCGTAAATCAAACCCACTTCCTCACTGGGCCCCAAATCTTGACAGTCTACCCCAAATGAGATTCAGAGTTTCTCCAAGTCTGGCAGAGCAGGAATGTATTCCAAGGTCAATGGTGATGATTTGGGATACACCAATGTGTTCCATTATCCATGTCTCTATTATAGGACTACAGATAGCTGAAATTCTAATGCCTGTTCTTATAATTTAATCCCATCGTTTCGTAAATAGTAACTCTGGGAAAATTTAAGCAACTTTCCAAAATAATACCCCTTTATGCTGCTAAAGAGAAGTCAGGTGTATCAGAGGCCATTGTCACAGGAATCGAACACCTCCATCTGCTTGGGTATCCAATAGGGAAAGAAGGTTGCTGTCTAATGTTCTAATCCCTGTGGCTCTACTGCCCTGCATCAGATAGCAAGAAGTGCAAACAAAGATGTGTAGATTATGGGATGACACTCATTTTCTGGAGAAAAGCCCCTCAATATAATCTTTATATCAGACTCTGTCTCTTTCTTACAGACCAAGAGGGAACTCAAAATTGCTTAAATCGACCCTGGCAAACATACAATTAGAAACTAATGCTTTAGAAATAAAGTCACACTCATAGTTAAACTACTATTTGAAACCGGTTCACCCAGCTCTTGTGACAGTTCCAGCACTTATTAAGGGCCCTGTGCACTGTACATTTGACTATGCATATCCACCTGGGGCTCAGTTTTGTTTCTTGCAACAACCTAGTGAGCTAAATATAAGTTACGGTTTCCATTTTACAGTTGAGGAAACTGAGGAACAGAATTAAACTATTGAGCCAAGGAACGTATGGTAGTAAGTATCTAAGTTCAAAACTGAGGTCATGTGATCCTGTACTCAATTACATAATCACCCCACATACTGTCTCCCAGCTTTTAGGTTTAGAAGATTCCCTGGCCTATGACAGACCTGTTGATTTGGATTCTATGGAGATTAAAACCCAGGAAACTCTATTTTTAAAAAATCTCTCAAGGTAGTTCTGACAATTGCTAGGTTTGGGGACCCCGGCCCTATATGCTGGGAAAGGAAAAATGTCAATAGCGAGTTTCCACCATTTTGGTCTCACATAACAAAATACAGAAAAGGGTGCCAGCTGTCCCCAAAGTAACTCGGTACCTCTCCACAGAACCAATTACAAAGCCGGAACTAAGAATATTTCAGAACATTGGAGAGTTTCCCAAAAACTATAAAAGGGGAAATTCTATTAATACCGTATATTTAAAAGTCAGTTAATAAAGAACTGAAAGTGAAGAAACTTTTTCATAAACTCCTCATTGTTCATTCTGTGTCATCCACAGAGATAGCAGTTGTCAGCTTAGCCAGTTTCAAAAGGGCAGTGATCAGAAAGGTTGAGTGAAATTTTATTTTTTAATGTAGATGAAAATCAGAGAGCAAAATCGCTTTGTGTAATTTTTTTGATGTTCATATGAAAACAAAGAAAAATGAAAACTGATTTCAGTAAAAGAACTTTTCCTGAAGTGCACACTCAGAATCTAAAGCTTTATGTTTAAAGATATAGGCCCTTAAAAATTTGCTGTTGTACTTTTTTCTAGGTCAGAGGAGTTCTGGGGTGACACGATCTGAAATCTCTCTCACAAGACACAGAGTTGATACAGATAAAGTCGATCTTTTTAAGCATTTGCACTTGTACACGCACACAAACCCAGTCTCACAGAAACTATGCAAAATCACGAAACCACAAAAGCAATGTCCAAATTTAGCAATATGTACTATGATCCTCTTGAATAAGCAAAGGACCTGAACAGACCTTCTCCAAAAAAAATGATATACCAATAAAAATGGCGGTGAGGATGGGGAGAAACTGGAATTCTCACCCATTGCCGGTGGGAACAGAAAATGGTGCAGCTACTATGGAAAACAGTTTGGCCGTTCCTCAAGAAGTTAAATGCAGAACTAGCCAATGACCCAGTCATTTCACTCCTGGATGTACAGCCAAAGAATTGCAAACAAATATTCAAACAAAAACTTATACACAGATGTTCAGAGTAGCACTGCTCACAAAAGCTAGAAGACGGAAACAACCCAAATGTCCTATAGCTGATGAACAGATAAACACAATGTGGTGTATGAACACCATGAAATACTACCCAGCCACAAGAAGGAATGGAAGATTGACACTTGCTACCACATGGATGAACCTTGAAAACATTATGCTACAGAAAAGAAGCCAGACCCAAAAGGACAAATATCGGATGATTCCATTTACATGAAATATCCAGAAAAGGCAATCCACAGAGACAGAGAGCAGATTAGCAGCCAGCTGCCATGAGCTAGGGGAGAATGGCCAGCGATTGCTTAGGGGGTACAGTGTTTCCTTTGGGAGGGGTGCAAAGGTTCTGGAACTAGACAGTGGTGATGGTTGCACAACATTGCAATGCACTTCATATCACCGAATTGTGCACTTTCAAATGGTTAAAACAGTAAGTTTTTTTAAAACTAGACGGAACTTTTAACTAGTTTTTCATATGGCAGGGGAAAAAAGAAATGACTAATAAGTGTACCACAGATATCTTTTTAAAAAGACCATACTGAAAGGTAAAAGAAGGTGAGATTCATTTTTAAACTGAAAGAGATTCTGACCAGTGAACATCATTCTGGTCATAGGTCCCTGTGTTCTATGGGACACAGAGTGTTGCCATGTGTCTGCGTAGGCCCCGTGACATCAGAGCGTGCCAGGTGGTTCAGAATCCCTGAGTGACCACTTGCTACCACATGGATGAACCCTGAGTCACTGAGTGACCACACTCGGTGGCCGTACACGCTGTGTATGGAAGGACTCCATGTACCAGGATCCACTCATGTCCAGACGCATAGAATTCCGCCCTTCAGAAGGCAGAAGAAAGGAGCACTGCTTGAGTTCAGAAAAGCACTTAAGATTATCTTGAGCAATGCAGAACAAACATGCCTTGGCCTTCCGTGGAAACTGGTTCTGTCTCTGCAGGAAGTTGCTTTAAAATACCACACACTCCCAGCATTTATAAGATTTTCCAATTATTAATAGTTGGCTATTTTTGTTTGGAATCCTTACCCCGGTCAGTGACAGTCTGATGTTTACACAGACACAAGCCTGCTTTCAAAGGGGGAAAATGGGAAAGGTCTGGAACTACCTGACGACCCCTGTGCCTTGGTGCCTGGGTCCAGGTGAACCTCCAACAGGAAACAGCAACATCCACAACCAAAGCGGGAATCCCACCGAGCTACGAGAGAAATCGTGAACCTGGACGTGGCTGCCCCCTTAGAAATGGCCCGGGGAAACACCAGCAAGCACTTGCACAGATCCAGAACTAACCTACTCTCCTCAAGTCAGTGGCAAGAAGGAAAAAAGAGGAGTTACTGTTCACAGTCAGGAGAGACTTAGAGTATAAACAACAAACACAACCTGTGGACCTTCTTTGGATTCTGATTTTAACAAATCAACTGTAAAAAGATATTTGGGGAATACTCAAGGCATTGTGAATATGAACGCAGCAGTGATGATATCCAAAAGCTATTACTAATTTTGTCCAATTGATAATCGTACTGTGGATATGTAAGAAAATGTCCTTAAGTCTTATAAATGTACACTGTTGGGAGTTGCTTTAAAATACCACACACACAAGCAAAGATAAAATAAAATGTTAATAAATCTAGTTGTGGGCATATGGGAATGTGCTGTCCTATTTTTCCTAGTCATTAGGCTATTCATACACACTATGTACATTCGCAAATACCCATAATAAGGAGCAAATGGCCCCAGCCAAGGCCACGCCCATGAGCCAGTCACAACACTGCTTTGCCAAACTTCCTCACTGTTCCCTCAGAGGAATCAAAGGACCCGTTCCATTACCACCCTGCACCGAACTGATGAAAAGTTTAAGTGCTGTGGTTTGAATATTTGCCCCCTCCAAAACTCATGTTGAAATGTAATCACCAATGTGGCAGTCCTGAGACGTGTGGTCTTTAAGAGGTGACTGGGTCATGAGATCTCTGCTAGGGATTAATGGATTAACGGGTTAATGAATTAATGGGCTGTCACGGGAGTAGGGCTGGTGGCTTTCTAAAAACAGGGAGAGACCTGAGCTAGCACACTCAGCCCCCTTGCCATGTGATTCCTTGACCTTGAACTTCTACCTAGCCTCCATAACTGTAAGAAATAAATTCCTTTTCTTTATAAATTACCCAGTTTCAGGTACTCTGTTATAAGCAACAGGAAAGAGACTAAGACAATAGGAGATGGAAACAAATTTAAGACATTGATTAACCACCTCTTTGCTTCTTACTAAGATATACTGGGTTAGATGGATTCTCCATTTGAGACACATGTAACAATTGCCAATCCAGTGTTCATAGGTCTGATTATTTTAACAGAACAAAATGCAGCCACCAATATTGCGCTCCTCTTCAAGTACACAACGCTTGTTCCTATATTCCCAGAACAATCCTTAAGGAGGAGCGCCTCCTACCACCAGGCACTACACCTGGCACTGAGCACCAGCAATGATCAAGACAGCCATGGCACCTGTGTGTGGGGAATGGCGCACTTCATCACGAACGCAAACACCTGGGGCATAAGTGCGCCACAAAGCCACGGACAGTGTCTTTCCTAAGAGTTACAACAGTCTCCAGAGGGAGAAGAGATTTGGGAATGACCTCAAGCCACTCAAAATATAGACGGGATTCCCAGGCAGAATGCTTGTGAATGGGGAGGAAACAACAGTAGGCTCTCCGCTAAGTATTTATGTGGACAGATGAATGCCAACAAGGCTAAGTTGGCGGAAACCTATACAAAGCTGCCCTGTGGAAGTGCAGGTATGGAGAGAAAAGGTCCTGACCCCAGCCGAGGCCTGCAGTGACAGTGATGGCACTGCCCATGTGCACACGCAGGGCCATATGCCCACTCCGGCTAGGCCCTAGTGGGACGCCTGCTTGCAGGGCCCCCAAGCCATAGTGCAGCCCGTGGCCTCCGTGCCAGTGGCGTGCTGAGAGGCGGCGTGGGCCAACAGCCACGGGCACACTCTCCTTCATCAGCCTGGCTCATGCCCAGCTCTAGCAGAGAAGCCCGGTGAGATGGCAGAGGGCTCTCCTTTTCCTCTCTGCCTCAGGAAGAGAACTCTCGAGCCAAGAGCCAGGTGAGTGAAGCAGGTAAGGGCCACCTGAATGGGGCCAAGTGTTCAGCTGCACAAAGAGAAATCCATTTGCCTTCTGGTCCTGTATCAGAAAAATACAGACAAAGTGGATGGAAGACAAGGCATCCCAAGGAGAGTCCCAGTAAGGACACAACCCTTAGAGGGTACATTAGTTTCCTAGGGCTGTCATGACAGATTACACAAACTGGGCAGTTTACAACAACAGAAATTTATTCTATTTCGGTTTTGGAGGCCAGAGATCCAAAATCAAGGTGTCGGCAGAGCTATGTTCCTTCCAGTGCCTCTAGGGGAAACTCCTTCTTTGCCTCTCCCAGCTGCTAGTGGCTCCTGGAGTCCCTTGCCTTGTGGCTTCGTCACTCTGGTCTCTGCCTCTGTCTTTTCCTCTGTGTGTGTGTCTTCTGTCTCTTATAAAGACACTTCTCACTGGATTTAGGGCCCTGCCAGATAACCCAGGATGATCTCATCTTGAGATCCTTAATTATATGTGCAAAAACCCTTTTTCCAAATGGCACTCCAGGTTCTGGGGATTAGGATGCAGACATCTCTTCTTAGGGGCCACAGTTCCATCTACTACAGAGGACAGCTAACTGCAACATATCAAGTGCCTCTGCATTACAGGTGGAATGATGACATTGCAAGTTCCTCCCTGCATCAAGCCAACCAAAATCAGTGGATGCATTTAAAAAAAGAAAAAGCAAACACAGACACTTACTTCTCTTCAGAATTAAAGCATTTGCTTTGATCTCCCACTCTAAATCAAAACAGATAATGTTATCTTCTTCTTCCAAATAGAATCCTACTTAACCTCTTTGTGCCTCAGTTTCCTTGTCTGTAAAATGGAAAATGATAACCATACCTACTTCATAGTGGTAATGACATGAGTTAATGCATGTAACTTGCATAGAAAGGTACCTGGCATGGAGGAAGCACTTAATAAACATTAGCTTTTCTTATTATTACTATTTATTACCCTATGTCTCTTCAACCCTACTTTCCTGAGAGCCCCATAGGTGTCCCTGCTAATGGAACAGGCAAAGGAACAACCCAATTTCTGTTTGTTTCTTTGGAAGAGGCTAATTACATATCTAAATCTAAAACACTACAGATACACCAAGCCTAGAAAAATACATTGCTTGCCATAAGACCTTAAATGTGTGACAAGTCACATGAAATAGGCACATAGTATAAATTATTTCTATTTACTTCATGACCCACCTTGTTTCAGAAAGGACTTACTTAAACAGATACATTCAAAACAGTCACATTAAATTAAAAATAAGTGGATGAGGGGAAAAGAACAAAAAGAAATAAGATTTGAGAGATGTCTGAAAAGATAAAATAAAGCCAGGAGTGAAATTAGTGAAAACAAAACAGAATGCTGCAATCCCCTGTTCGCTTCTTAGAAGCAGGCACGACCTGCAATCTGGCTCTCAGCTCTCGCACTTGACACACAGATAAAGCCTGACCAGCTAAATTATTCATTGTGTCCTTAAGATTAAAAAAGAGAAGAGGAGGGGGGTGGAGAAGAGGAAAAAGACATTTGCTCAGAAGGAATGCAATTGTTCCTGGTAGGAGGCAAGAGATTTCTCCCTGGGGCCCTCTCAAAGAAGGTATTGATGCATTCTATTTAGTTGGGTTTCTAGATTATATATTTCTACAAGTTGTTTTTTTTTTTTTTTTACAGATATCTTTCTGATTCATCCCTAACAGCAAGGACCAATTAAATTGAGAGTTTTGAGCTTAACAAAGTGAGGGAGTATTTATGCACGTGTGTGGGTGGGGGTGGGTATAATGATAAACTCATTTTTAGGACAGGTGGGCATACAAAGGTAAAAAGAAGACTTTTTTAAAAGAGAAAAACAAAAGTTTTCTTTAAATAAGAAACACTGAAAAGAACAGCAATATGCTCCTCCATCCTCCATGCCCAATATAAAACCCTGCAGTTTCCACGTCCTCTAATTCTAGGAAGCTGGGGAGGCAAGAAAGGAATGATCTGGAGAAGGAAGAGGGGAAGAAGCATTAAAGAAAAACATAGAAGGAGCTTCCCATAAAGAGTCACCAAAATGCCAAAGGTGAGCTGACACTAGCAAGCCAAGGTTGAGACTTCAGGCTAAGAAGATGATAAAACTTTTTGATACGATCGTTTTCGGTTGGCTGGTTTTTCTAATGAATGACCGTAAGATCTTGAACACAACAATTTTATATTTTTTGGTGGCCCACATGGGCAGCTCTGTCTCTCTCCCTCTCTCTCTCTCTCTCTCTCTCTCACACACACACACACACACACACACACACACACACTCCCCCACGCACTCACCTTGTTCAGCCACTTTAGCCCCGGTATTGTGTTGGAGTTGATCTGTTCCTCCAGCCACGGGCGCATGCGCATCCGTTCCACAGGCATGGTGCCCTGCTGCAGAAGAGAAACACAACGTTAGGCACTTCTGCTACTGACTGTGGTGTGTGCACCGCACACTTCCGACCCCTTCCTATTTTCCTCATCCTCGAGGCAGGGGCCAGGGGAGCGTCCTCAGGGGCTGAGCCCTAGAGCCACCTGCCCTCGCTCACCCCTCCCACTCGTCCAAGGAGCTGTCTCGGGGGTGTGGGGACAGGATGGCCCAGGCCTGCCTATTCTCTGAGCTGGCTCTCCACTGGCATAGGAAGCCACCGGCAAAAACCCAGGTAGCTGGAGGGCCCGGACACCTCCTGGTGACTTTGTCTAAAGCTAGGCTTTCCCCACTCCTACCCTGGCTGTGTTTACAGCAGGGTGTCAGGCATTCAGAGGACCAGCATGTCAAAATGCCTTTGGGTACTACCCTTCCAAGAGCCAAGGGTGGGCAGGGCAAAGCAGCTTGTGTGGGAAAGAGGCTAACCCATTCACTCCTTTGGGGTATCTGGGTTATATAAATGCTTCGAACCCCCAATATTGGCACTTAAAGCTCTAAAGGAATCAGTGTGCCTCCCCTAAAGTCTTTTGCCAAGGAGCCGTTTCCTCCGGACTTAGTCTGTCCGCTTCCAGAGCACACCAGCCTCTTGCTAGGGCTTCACCTCTGCTTTGCCCTAATGCAGTCACGCCCTCCCTCAAGCACCTTTCCTCAATCCCACTCTCCCCTCTGACCTGACATCACCCCTTTTTCCTTTAACTCACTTTCCCTTTGAAAAGCATTTCATGGTCTGATCACCCATCCTCCACTGGCCCATACCACGCCTCTCTCCCTCCTGCCTCCCTCCCTCCTTCCGGGTTCCTTTCTAAGACAGCCTTTCTTTTGTCCCCCAAAACATGTCCCGAGGGGAATCACTAACAAAGCACCTTCCAAACTGTCTACCACTCATCTTCACCCCACCAATGCCTAAATTTGCATTTAATCTGGGATCCGAAAGCAAAGGCCATGCTGATTCAAGTCTCCATTCTGTAGTACTTCATGGACAGGATGACATTATAATCCTCTTTCAACCCTAACCTGTCTCTCCTTAACTCATTTCCTTCAAAAAAGAGCTCTGAAAATTCTATTCAGAGGCATTTGGGCTGAGATGATCAACATCTCAATACCTCTCTGGGACTCCTTCTCCCTCTCTCTGCCCTGCCCCAGCTGGTGCAAAGGCTCAGCATCATTACTCCCTGCAGGAGCCACCGTCTTTTCCTTGCATTTCTCCCACCGTTCTGGCCCCTTTGGTGTTGCAGGCACCCCCTGCCCCTCGTTCACACCTTGCCCTCTGCTCCTCACTCTCTGGCCTTGCCAATCCTCACCTGCCTTCCAAGACCCAGCCTCCACCTTCCTTCTCCCCAAGGCCTTCCCAGACCACTTCGGCCTCCTCCAACTCCTACCATACCACTGGTCTTACACTGCTCATCCGGAAATCCAACACTGCTTTAGGGCTGCTGTTTAATCTTTAATCGTATCCCTCGCCTCACCTATGCACTTTTCGGCTGTGTACACTCTCTCTTCCTAAATAAATCCTACTTTCTTTGAGAGTATGAACTTAACTTCTAATGGGTCTTTTCATAATCCTACAAAGCCCAAATGCTGCCTTCCACACAGGAAACCTTCCAAACAAGGCCAGGCCAGCTCTGAAGATCACCTCGGCAGGGCTGCCATAGGAGGTCGGCCACACCCACTCATCTGGAGGCTCCGGCGGCCATTCTTTGAGACTGAAACAGAAACCCTGGAGATTTCCACAAGGACATGCAATAGCCACGAGGAGCCTCAAATACAGTTGCTCTCAGCGGGTCTCGAGCTGTCCCATTCATTCATTTCTTCGTCCACCCACTCAAAGACCACGTATTGAGAATGGTGTTCCAGAACTGGAAAAGAGAAGGCATTCCCTGCCATCTACGAGGACACAGGAAAGAAGGGAGTTCCAGACCCCGTGAAGAGCCCTGGGTACAAGACGATAAGGAGTTACGAGAGAGTCCTGGGGAAAGCTGTACGCAGATCACACTGGTGACCCTGCGAGGGTCTGCCCACCGGGGTGGTGACCACCAGCCCAGTCATATCCTCCCGCAGAAGGTCTCAAGACACAGAATGGGCACAGCTAAGCCCAGAGTAGGAAATAAAATAGAGGGAGGAGCAGAAATAGGGGGAGCTACAGGGGTCACGAGCAGAGAGCAACAGATGCCAGTTCTTCTGACAACCCGACACGCAGACGCCCGTGCGCGGCTCCCCAGCGCTGCTGCGGTGCCCAAGCCTCGCCACGGGGGGAACGAGAGGCCTGTGGAAGTGGCCCTGCTTCCAGTCTGTGATCATCGTAACGTCATTATTTCTTCCCACGTTTTTGTACAAGTAATTCTTGGGGAAAAAATGGTCACCTGAAATATTTCCAAAAGCTAAAGCTTGCACGGTCGGATCCGCATTATTGACAGATTCTGTATTTGTAAATTTGCCTACTCACTAAAATATATTTGTAACCCCCAAGTCAATACTGGCGATGCTTTTGCAGTCAGCTGCAGAAATGCACAGAATTCGACTTATCTGACACACACACTCCCAGCTGAGGTGGAACAGGGCCACACCACCTTCTTGTTTTAGCTCTACTGCTACAGACATACATGTCCTGTCTACAGTCTCTTTAGTGTGACATTTTCCATAATTTTGTGCTTTCTGTTGGTGATTTTGCTGTTTAAAATGCTCCTCAAGCATTGTGCTGAAGTGCTGTCAGTGTCCCTAAGGGCAGGGACACTCACGGAGAAAATACACGCGTTAGGTAAACTTCGCTCAGGCATGAGTTATAGCGTGCTGTTATGCTAACCAATCATTATAGATATGAAATAAGGTGTCTTTAAACAAAACACATAAAACAGAGTTATATATTGATCAGTTGGTGAAAATGTTGTGACCAGAGGCTCAATGTCCTCACAAGAAGAGGGAAACGTGGACACAGACACACGCAGAGGGAAGACGGCCATGTGAGGGCAGAGGCAGAGACTGGCGTGATGCTGCCCACCAGCCAAGGAATGCCCAGCAGTACCAGAAGCTGGAAGAGGCAAGGAAAGGTCCTCCCCAGAGCCTTCGGAGGGAGCGTGGTCCTGCTGACACCTTGGTTTTAGACGTATGGCCTCCAGAACAAAGACAGAATAAATTCCTGTTGTTTGAAGCCACACAGTTTGTGGTTCCTTGTTAGGCAGCCCTAGGGAACTAATAGAGAAGGGAGACGCTGCAAGGGCCCTGCGGCAGGATGACCTGCTATTGGCAGGCAGTCAGCAACAGGGAGGACACGAGAGATATGGAAAACCACGCCTAGGACTCTGGTCAACATCCTACGACTGAAGAGAAAACTGAAGGATTTAAGCAAATGAATGATATCTGTCAATAGTAAAGGTAAGAGCTGGTTATGAAATCTAAACCAGTGTTTCACCAACTTTCATGCACATCTGAATCTCAGTGCAGGAGTTCCAGGTGACCCCTGGGGATCTACCTTTCTAACAAGCTCCTGCGGCCTACACTCTGAGAAGTAAGACTCTAGCCTCCCTTTAATTGTTAATCATTCATTACCTGGTCATTCTGGCCTTTCGTCTAAGCGTCAGGTTTGACGGCATCATCTACCTGCTGGGCCGTCCCTTATTTACAGACTACACCTCTCCAACCAGGATGCAGCTCAGCCAAACCTCAAACATACAAAAAAATTCCCACAGTCTTCAATCGAGACTAGTATTAATTATAAGTGGATTTTTAGGAAACACAGAGCACATATTTTATCAGAGTAGGGAAAATTCGTACCAAGGGCTTTACTTATTTCAGGTTTATGTTTGTTTGATTTTGTAAATAGCTAGGACATCCCCCGTGACACACAACGACAAGCTAACCCACTTACGTGAAGGCCTTCCCTCTGTTTTACTCGACTTTACGCCCTGGCCCAATCTCCCACACTGAACAGGTTAATGAATTACCAGTGGTCTTGCCACATGACACAGAACAAAAAGTTTGCCGTCTGACACAGATTTCTCAGGACTCTCTGAGGGTGAGCATACATCATGACTTCTGTGAAAAAAAGCAAAGGAGGAATTCTACATTGAGTCTAGCACCAGGAACTGGTCATTTAGTTGGGCACTAAAAGCAGATTATATTTCCAGAGACTAAAAGACTGGATGACAGGCAGAGAGGGTCAGATGACTAAGTACTAAAAAGAAAAAATGCTTACTTGGTATATACTTTCTAGCTTCCGATATTGAAATTCAAGGTGACACACTGGTCTTCTTTCTGAAAGGCAAGTCTCCCCCAGGCACTAACACCCAGGCCACGTGAAACTTGAACAGAATTGGAGAAGGCAGGTCACTAAGTGGAGGAGACACATAGGTGCTATTTTTGCCTAAGAGAACCAAAATACACAGAAATCAGGACATTTGTGTCCCAGTCCTGACTCTGCCATTGCTGGTGTGTGTCCTTGGGCTAGTCACTCCATCTTTCTGGTCCACGCTTTGATCATCCAGAAACATAAGACATTTCAAAAAGATGATTTCTGAGGTCATCTGTGATCGTATGAATCCTTTTGTAACATGAAGGCTCATAATTTGATTTATCTTTTTGTAAGCTTCTATTCTCGTACACTGGGTTGTTTTTATAAGTAAAGTGGTAAGATTTTATGGTTCTATAAACTTAAAATATGAACAACCTCTACTTCAAAGGAAGTAAAAGAGCTGAAGCACCTACCTAGAGCCTGACAAAAGGCACTTTGTAAAGTCACCTTTTATTACACCTTTGAGATGTGGGGTTGGGACCAGCCTCCTAATCACAGTATCTGGCTATAAAGCAGTTCAGCACACGGCAGGTATTTAGAATATCACTGGTGCCAGGGCTGTTGCACAAAGGCATGCAAGCTACTCATTGTGAGTCACTGAGTCATATGATGTGAATGATCCCCCATAAAGTTGAGAATGCTATGGCCCTGATTAGTGCCATTAACAGTGAGGTTGAATTTTCACCTAAATAACTGAGGTTTGGTTCTGGGAATAGTACTAGCAATGGCTACTATTTGCTGAGCACTTACTATGTGCCAGGAATTAAAACTAGGATTTTCTTGCCACGTGCAGTGCCATGCACCTGTAGTCCCAGCTACTCAGGAAGCAGAGGTGGGAGGATCTCTTGAGGCCAGGAGTTCAAGGCTGTAGTGTGCTATGATCAGGCCCGTGAATCCACTGCACTCCAGCCTGGGCAACAAAGAACCTGTCTCTTAAAATAAAAAAAAAATTTTTTTTTAAACCCCAAGATTTTCTATGAGTTTTGTTACTTAACTGTCACAACCCCAGGAGGCAGAGACTTTATCATCCTTTATTGCAGATGAGAGGACAGGTTGGGGAACTGCTGAAAGGCAACCTACTAGGAGGTGGGGAGCCAAGACTCTCATGCAGGCACGTCTGACATGAAAAACCTGGTTCGTTAACCCTACCCTCTGCTTTCATCTTGTTTTAGGGTTTAGAAAGCACTAGGCTATGATGACCTCTTAACTGTTCTACATACTGAGACTTTCTCAACTCCTCTGTCTTGTAAACCACTGACATGTTCATCTTCCTAAAATACCACCCTAATCATGTCAATTCTCTGTTCTAGAGACTTCTAAATGTCCCTGCTGGATTTCAGATAATAAACTCCTTGTCTGAGAGGTGGGTGGTGTTTCTAGTAATGGCACAACAGGTAATTCAGACCTAACTCCCATGGTGAGTAACTAAGAAACGTGGACAAAATATATTTTTGCAAATCCATTTAAAAGCATCAGAGAGCTAACAAGGTAGTAAAAACTTAGGAGGGCGAGATCTGGGAGAAAAAGAAACCCAGGAAAGGAAGCCTGACACTTGGGGCTGCTCTTCTCCTAGCTCAGGGGCATCTGCTGGTCCCTGAAGAGGAGGATGTGGGACTTAAGAGGCTGAGCAGAGTTTTTGACATGTTCAGGTGACTAGGGGGACCAAAATTAGAGATCAGGACCCAGCTAGGAAACCAGGGTTCTGGAAACACCCCTCCCCAAGCTTTGTAAGTAATATAACTAAATGAAAATAGACTAGCATCAAAAACTGAAGCTCAGCTTTGAATCTTCTTAATCCTTGATCAAATTAAAATGACCTGGAACTTCCAGAAATAAATATAAATAGTATTTTGAGGAAGATAACATTATCCTAGGGTTCATATTATCTCTGCAGCTTTTCATATATACTCACCAGCATTCAATCAATACAGCTAGGAATATGAAGATAAAAGGCCACAAAATATTATAGAAAACCAAGGGAAATAATGGGCCATAGAAACAGACCCATGAGGATACAGACACAGCTCTTATACAGATATAATGGATATATAGATACCAAATGTTTTCAGATGCAGTGTTGAAAACATCTATGCCTAATATGTTAAAGGAAATAAAACATAATATGGAAAATGTTGTCAGAAAACTGAAAATTACGCTGGGCACAGTGTCTCACACCTGTAACCCTAACACTCTGGGAAGCCAACGTGGGAGGATCGCTTGAGGTCAAGAGTTCGAGACCAGCCTGAGCAAGAGTGAGACCCTGTCACTACTAAAATTGGGAAAAAAACCTAAAAATTATAAAACAAATGTATTTTATTTTTTATTGTATGTATGTTAACATTTTTATTATTGTTGTTATTTTTATACCTTTGTCTTTTAACTTCTGTATCTGAATTAAAAGAGATTTATGCACAACTGTTACAGTATTATATTATCTGTGTGTCCACATAATTACCTTTACCAGCAACCTTCTTACATTTATATGTTCTTATGTTACTGTTTAACAATTTTTCATTTCATCTTGAAGGACTGCCTTTAGTATTTCTTGCAAGGCAGGTGTAGTGGTCATAAACTCCCTTAGCATTTTTTCCCCCAGGGGAAAGTATCTCTCTTTAATTTCTGAAGAACAGATTTTCTATAAAACAAATTTTAGAAGTAAAGAATAAATCATTAAAATGAAGAACTCGATGGATGGGTTTAACAATACATTAGACACCACTGAAAAAAATAATAAGTGAACCCGAAGACAAGTCAAAAGAAATTCACAGAATGAAGCACTGGGAGACAAAAGGGTGGAAAAATGTAAAAAAGAACTAAAGGACCTGAAAAGATCTAAAATATGGATAATTCAGAGTTCCACAAAGACAAGAGAAAGAATGAGGCAGAAGCAGTATTTGAAGAGACAATGACCAATAATTTTCCAACCACAGATTGAAGAATCGCTGCAAACCCCAAGTGGACAAACACAAATAAAACCGCACCTAGGCGCACTGTAGTACCAAAAACATGGAAGGAAATCATAAAACAGCCAGGGGGAGGAGGGGCAGGGAGAGAAACCAGACTCACCACCTTAATAAAAAAAAAAAAAAAAAAAAAAAACAACCACAAAATCCATAAGCCCTGCATTGACTGCTCAACAGAAACAATGGAAGACAGAAGACAATGGAAAGATGTCTTTAATGTGTTGAAAGAAAATAACTGCCATGACTGCCATTTTAAAGTTTTACATCCAGAGGATACTGACTTCAAGAAAAAAGATGAAATAAAGGCATTTTTCACTCAGAGAAAAACTTAAGAGAATTTTCCACCTGTAGAGCCACAGTTCACCACCTCAGAGCAGCAGAGTCCGGGAGATGGGTCACAGCTTGGCAAGGGAGAAGGCAAAGGACCAGGCACTAAGTGACTAAGAATAGGGCTTGCGTGTGGGTGTCTCTGAAGCCGACGCCAGCAGTGCTCTGCCCCATTTCTTTTGTAGCTGCGCCATGTCTTTAAAGTGCCTCTGAGGACTCTTGTCACCTACTAGCCCTCCCTGCATAGCCATGTGTCCTCCCCTCTTATCAACCCACAGACATCCTACCCTCCCAACAAAAGCTAGCTCATATCTGCTTTCACCCACCAAGCCTCCTCCCACAGTGCTAACTACTGGACACTCTTGTCCCGTGGCATGTGCTGTCTCTGGACCAGTCACCCAGCGTATCAACAAATATTTATCAAACACATATTATTGGCCGGGTGTGGTGGCTCACACCTATAATCCCAGCACTTTGAGAGACCAAGGTGGGAGGATCGCTTGAGGCTGGGAGTTGGAGACCAGCGTGGGCAACACAGCGAGACCCACTTTCTACAAAAATTAAAATTAAAATTAAAAATTAAAAAACACACATATTATTAAAAGGAACTATGCTGAGTGCTGTGGAGGACTCACAGATGTGTAAGACATGATCACTGCCCTCCAGGAATTAATAACTGAACTAAGGACATGAGACATAAATCATATAAAGCTAACTAATAATACTATAATTATAATAATGAAAGACTAGGCAATAAAGATCAGAAGGCAGTATATGATTAATTGCCAACTAAATTAACTAGCTCATATGGAATATATAAATCATCATTAAATGGGTTTGGAAGGGGAAGCTTTACGGCGCACGAAGAGGCTAATGGATGGGAGGCGTCGCCCAGGCAGGGAGAGGGAAGCAGGCAGGCCCGGGGAGCTGAAAGGCTGGTGTCACCAGCCACAGCAGGACTGAGGGAGACGTGTCCTCTGGTGTGGGCAGAGCAAGCGCCTCCCGCACTCACACAGGTGGGGCCACATAACAGTCGGCCGGTGCATGATGGCAAGCACTGTGTGCTTCACGTAGTCATCTCTAATCCTCACAACGGCCTAACCAGCGACCACCATTAGCCCCACTGGAGAGATGAAGAAAGGTAACCCCCTCCCCAAAATAACATCAATAAACAAGAAAGAAAGAAAAAGAAACTGTCCAGGTCACCCAAGCCTCTAGATGGGAAGCCGGGCTTTGAACCCGGGTTTTCCCGGGGAGTCTCAAAGGCTCAGCTAGAGTCTGGACTTGTTCACGTAGTCTGCTAAAGACTTTGGAGCGCGTGCCTTGAGAAGAGCCCCGTTTCAGTATCACGAGCCATGCAAGCACTCTTGTTCAGGATGGTGGCTGTGGGACTGCACGGAAAAAACACAAGGGACAACCCACTTACGGGAATGTAATAGCTATTTTTAGTAGTCATTTTTCCTGGGTGCATAAGAGTCCTTCCCCAAATGCAAGTTCCTCTCACAAGTTCCTCACACTAACTTTTGTGTGCCTTTTCAGCAAAAATTAAGAATTTCCACACAAAATTATAGAAATTGACAGAAAGCTGGAGTTGGAAATTGAAAACCACCATCATCATCATCATTATTATCTCCCTCATGCCCATCATTCCAGGGCTTACTCGGAGTCAAATGCAAAGCAAGTGCTTTTCACGCATTATTTCATTTAATCTTTCAAAAAGCTACATAGGTAAAGTGTCTTACCCCCATTTTACAGATGAGGAAATGAAGCTGCTTACCAGGCTCCACAACCATTAAGTGGTAAAACTAAACTTCAAATCTAGATCTGCCTGACTCCAAGGGGTATGCCAGGAACCTCTAGAGCAGTGATTTTCAAACCTTTGATGACAACCCATTAGAGGGTCATGGAATCAGTTTACTGGATTCAGATTAGCATTACTGGATTAAGATCAGCACTTCTAATTTAATTTTAATGAACTACAATATAGACTAGAAAATATGAGGGAGCACCCCAAATAAAGTGAGCATTGTTTCATGAAATTTTTGTTTCAGTTTTATATCATATTGTATCATACAGGTACTGTGGTCAAAAGAGCACAAAAGCATCACCCCAGGCTACACTGGCTCCTACAGGTGTGTGTGCAGACCTGCATGAGCACGGGGACAGCTGGCAGCAGCAGGTGCTGTGGGGAGTGGGAAGCAAGAGAGAAGGATGCAGGCAAACAAGGAGAAGAAAACCCTAAGACATGCACTGACTGCTGGGAAGTAGAAATAAAACATATAAAAGCAGCATCATGGCATGTGCTTGGCATGAAAATATCATGCTCAGAGCTAAGATAATACGGCCCTGCACATTAGGCAGTGGGGTTGAGACCTTCCTATGTGGCCATGGTTAATCCTTCTCCGCCTGCAGTATTGGACTCACTCTACATGCTTCAGTGGGACCCTGGAGGAAGAAGTCAACACTTGCCAGTCAGGAAATCAGAAAGACGTTTAACATATGGATGGAGTGCAGACACAGAAAAAAGCGTGCTTTTGAATATTATGTATCATCTGCACCAATGCAAAACTGAGTTTTAAAAGTTTTGTTAGGTCAGGAGCTATGGCTGACACCTGTAATCCTAGCACTCTGGGAGGCCAAGGCAGGAGGATCACTTGAGGTCAGGAGTTTGAGACCAGCCTGGGCAAGAGTGAGACCCTGTCTTCACTAAAAACAGAAAAAATCAGCCGGGCGTATTGGTGCACATCTACAGTCCCAGCTACCTGGGAAGCTGAGGCAGGAGGATCACTTGAGCCCAGGAGCTGGAGGTTGCTGTGAGCTATGATGACACCACAGCACTCAAGCCTGGGCAACAGAGCAAGAATCCATCTCCAAAAAATAAATAAATAAAAGTTTTGTTAAACTTAGAAAAGTTAATAAGCAATGGAAATCAATTGTATCATATCCATTTTATAATTGATATAATCCTTATTTCATATTTAATACATTTGTTTTATTGTATTGAACTTTAAAAAAGATACATATCATATTATAGATTCATTTTTGAATGTATCAACCAGGTGCAGTGGCTCATGGCTGTAATCCCCAGCACTTTAGGAGGCCACAGTGAGAGGATCACTTGAGGCCAGGAGTTCCAGACCAGCCTGGGCAACATAGTGAGACCGCATCTCTAAAAACAATTAAACATATAGCCGGGCATAGTGGCACATGCCTGTAGTCCCAGCTCCTCAGGAGGCTGAGACAGGAGGATCGCTTGAGCCCAGGGGTGTGAGGTCACAGTGAGCTATGATGGTACCACTGGACTCCAGCCTGGGAGACAGCAAGACCCTGTCTCAAAAAAAAAAAAAAAAAAAAGAGTCTCCAGCCCAGTTTTCCTCATAAGGTTTCAAGCAATTCAACCATGAATTCTCCTCCTATGTGGATTTTTCAGGAAGAATGATGTGGCAGGACTGCTACCCCAAATACACCATAACCCACAGTCATACTGTTCAGTTGTATTCAGATCAGTATCTCCAAACTGCCTACGCGACATTATTACCTGGGGAACTTAAAAAAAAATCCCTTAGCCTCACCCTGATGAGAATTTCCAAGGCTTAGGAACCAGGAATTTTTTTATTATCCTGGACTAATTCTTATATGCAGCTGAGTGTGGGAATCACTGCCATTCAGTACCCATTAGCCTATGGACTTCCAGATCCCAGATGTTTAATAAACATCTTCACCTGAGTCTCAGGAAAACAGGAGGCCAATGGTGAATACATTTCATCATTAACACATATGAAATTAAAACCCTAAAGTGCCTTTACTTACCACAAAACAAATTTCTCATGCTGAGATTCATTCAGATTCTAGTTTTGCATATTTGCCATTGTATCCACAATCTTTTAGTTACGTGTGTTTTCTAGATCTTTTGGGAAGATACTACCATAGCTACTTTGCAAAAAATTACCCTGTCTCTCACCACAAACAACTCTGGTCCCTGAAACAGTGTGATTCAGCCTCTGATAATAACATGTGCTGCATCATCACAACCGTAAGCGGACAGAGAAAGTGACTTAGGGCCTCCCCCTGTGTGCTCAAAAGATCTACCACCGGTTCCTGGTTCTGCAGGTGACCCAGTGGTCATTCTAGAGAACAATTCCTAATGCAGCCTAACAAGAACAGGAGTTCTTCATCCAGAGAGTAAGCCTTACCAATGTAAGTGACATGTTATGCTCACACAGATGTGTGCTGAGAGAGACCCCCGAAAGCTCTCCAAGGGCAGTTCCCTGGGAAATGTAAGAAGCACAGTGCAAGAACTCCAGTGGGAAAGGAAAGCAGCTAGACCTCTCTGCCGACCTGTACTTGACTTCCCCAGACCCGTGCCCATCCTGTGGCACTCCACCCACCGCCACTTCAGCACCCAGGGGTGCAGGCTCCTGCTGCCATACTGTCCTGAAACCCGCAGCCTCTCTCCATCCTCCAGCTGCAGCCTGGCCCAGGGGCTTCTCCTCTCTGCCTGGTGCTGCCGCAGCGTCCTTGTCCCAGCCCCTCTGCCTTCAACCCATTTCCACACTTGGCAATCTCAGAAACAAATCTGTACTGGTCACTCACATGCTTCAAAACCTTTCAATGGTTTCCCATCTTGTGCCCTTAGGAAAAAGCCCAGACTTCTTACCACGGCCTCCAGGGCCCCTTCCTGGGTTCCCATTGCTCTTCAGTCCTGCTTGCTTTCCTTGGCACCCCAGAGCCCTGCACCCCGCCCAGTGCACCACTCCCTGGCCTCTCTGTCTCCTGACTCTGCTCTCCCACCCCCTCCCTAGACCGTCCACTCTCCGGCCCATTCTCATCCCCACGGAGTGGCCCCACCACGTCCCCGCCACGAGCAGGTCTCCTCGCCTCTGTCTTGTTTGCCCACACTGCAAAAACCCATGGTACACCGAGCAGTCTCGCGACAGATTGGTGGCTCATCGCCTCCTCTGAGCTTTCAGAGTCTCCGCAGACCTGTTTTGCTTTTCCCTCCTCAGCTCCGGGTTCCATTTCCCACAGCAGCAATCTCAGGTCTTTCCGTCCTCGCACTCCCCGGCTCACTTCCACCCTCATCAGTGCCGGCACGTGAGACTGCCTCTGACGCCACAGAGCAAACAGAAGCCGCCAGGCTCTTCTTCCTGAATGTCTAACCCGGCCCTCTTAGCAGTTGTCTGGGTTTCTGGAACCTTCTCTCCTTTCTCAGACCAGGGGGGTGGGAACGCCACTCCCTGCCACAGGGAATGCGGGAAGCGTGAGAGGAGAGATACTGAGATTGCTCTGGGGCCTGCTGAGTTTGAGATCTCTTTGGGATACCCAAAAGGGATGTTAGGTGGTCCATTAGATGCATGAGGCTAGAGCTCAGGAGAAAGGCCCAGCCTGGAAACATGCGACCATGTCTTTGAAGGTTGTTCAGATGCTGTCTCTTCGACCTGGCCAACTCAAGACCCGCGCCTGCCCCCTTCCCTTGAATTCATGAAACACACTGCCTCTAACAGTCATGTACCATGTGTTTGCTCTGCCTTCAAGTCTCCCCTTCATTTGTATGTGCTTTAATCCACTAGGACAAAATGCTCCTTTTGTGCTGGAACGCCGTGTTAACATCGCCACGTATGTCGCTACCTAGGCCTACAGTCTTGTTCTCTGCACCCAGCAGGCACCCAGGGAGTACAGACCTGCACGATCCAGACATTTTGCAACAGCAGACTTGCTCTCTATTTGCACAGGCCAACAAGGTAGCCGAGAGCCACATGGGGACACTGAACACCTGGAATGTGGCAAGCACGAATGAGGAAAAACCTGTGTCATCAATGATGGACACACAGTACTAAGGCTGGTTCTAATCTTCCCAAATCACACTGAGTGTTCAGGTGTCTGGTGGAAAGGAAATACCTGCTTCAGACACTGCTGTGGAGTTCCTGACATTGAAACTGTTCTGTTTTGAGGAAAGCTTAGTTTTAAAAGGCCTGACGCACCCTGCAAACTTAATCACCTTTCAGAACACCACCTGTTAGGGGGGTGGGGAACCTCTGTGTGAATAACTGCCTGATCCAGGTCTAGACCTGCAAGCCCTTGACAACCCGCTAGCAAGTATCCCACACTCCACCGTAAGGATTTTAACAATAGTGAATAAGTATTAAGTGCTTAACATTGTTAGACAAGTTCTAAGCATGTTACAAGTATTAATCTTAGCCCACTTGATTCACATCAGCCCCATACAGTAGGTACTACTATACCCCCATTTTATAGGCGAAGAAACTGAGGCACATAAGGTTAAGTGACTTGTCCAAGGTCACAGAGCTACTGAGTGGCAGAGCTCGGGTTTGAACAGGAGTCTCAGGCCCTTGCTTAGCCTCTGGAAGGGAGGCACGCACACGCAGGACACACTGGGTCCACGTAACAGGCGTGGAGGGCCCCACGCCTCCCTCTGAGCCCGCGTCTACACTGAGAGCCCTACAGCCCGGCAAGTGCCCTTCAAGCTCCGGTGGCCGGGCCTGGTGAACAGGAAGCAGTTCCCCCGCCTCCTTCACCCAGCCCCTCTTCCAGGCACAGCCCTTACCCCTGCATCTCCTGGCCCACCAGAGCTTTGTTTTGCAGTTTGTCCTTCCCCACTCCCATACTGCAAAAGAAAAATACTTCCCCTTACTCTCCAAACCTTCACCTCCATATCCTGTTTAAGAAACCAACAGGAGAGAACCAGAGGGGCTTTTTCCTTTGCATTACGTGGGTGTATTCTCCAGTTGTTTCATTTTAGTTCCTGCTTCTGCCATTCGGCAGGGTCACCTGGGTCCTTGAGGGGTCTTTTGACGGCAGAGGGGTTGGAATGAGTGCCCTGCCCTGCCTGTTACTGATTAACCTGGGGAGCTATTTCAGGAGCACAAATAAGTCCCTTTGAAGGCTTAATGTTAATTTCACATTAACATTTACTTAAGGTACCGAAAGCCACTAAAGTACTAAGCATTCTTAATATTTGCCATGTCCACCTCCTGCCATTCCAGCGTCTATGAAGAGCAAACACTAGGCTATGAGGCCATTTTTGCTCCCCACTCTAATAGTGGTCTCATTTTTAGTATCAGGACCGCTAAGGACTGCACAACCCCCATGCCCAAAAGCTCTACTCCAACCTACTCAGACCTCTCCGCACCCTGTCTGCTCTTTACCAGTCAACACCAGGTCACTTCTCTCCTGGACTTCAGGGGACAGTTTAAATCTGCCCCTCTGAGAAAGCTTTCCCTGCCAGTGTAGATTCAACTATGACCGTAACTCCTGCTGACTGACAGCTAATCAGTCTTGTCTGACCCTTAGCTCATTAATTTGACTTCCTAATGAGTAATTATGACCTCCACACAGGGCCTGTCCTCATTTGTCATGGAGGAGGATGGTGGCCACAATGTGGGACCCAGGATGGCACTCGAGGTGTGATAGCCACTGTGACTCTAGGGCAACACAGCCACCCAGGGGCAGGGCGCAGACCAGGGAAGACCTCGATGACTCCTGTGTCCATCACGAGTGGGCAGGGAGGGAGCCTATGGCAAGGGCAGTTTCTTTGTCACTGTACCTTATATGAGATAAGGACAGGGGACATGTGACCTGAAATCAGAGATCAGCCTGCCATCACCTAAGAACTCAAAAATCCCCTAGTCTCCCCACCCTCTCCACCCCTGTAGAAGCTGTTCAGGTCTTTGCAGTGGGGTTGGGGGTCTCCATTGGACGGGCGCCACCACTTCCCAGGACACTGCCTCAGACACCAAACACACAGGGTAACAGAACCCAAGAGCCTTATGCCTCGGTATTCTCCTCCGTAAAATGCAGCAACTTCCTCAGGGTTTGTGGTAAGGACTAAAAAAGATGTGTGAAGAGCTTAGCCTAGTATCTGATCAACAGTTGATATTTAATAACTAATAGTTTCTACAGACACAAATTTATGGTCGAGGATATTCAGGGAGCATTATTCATAATAGCAAAATTGACCCAAATACCAGACAATAGGAAGATGCTTAAAGAAAATGTGGTAGAGGCAAATGGAATAAATATAGTCCTGATAATGGAATATCAGGACTATAATAGCACCCCCTTATCTGGACAAAGGGATGATTCGCGTCCCAGGCAGGACGAGGTGGGATATTGAGAGATTTCATCACGCTACTCAGAATGGCATGCAATTTAAAGCTTATAAATTGTTTATTTCTGGAATTTTCTATTTAATATTTTCAGGCCACAATTGACCGGGGGTAATTATAACTGCTGCAACTGAAACCACACATAAGGGGGGACCACTGCATAGGAGAATATTTAATTTGTCTGGGAATGCTTAGGACAGAAAGTGAAAAAAAAAAAGTGGGGGAGGAGGAGGCTATTTAACCATCAGGGCAATAAAGGGCCGTGCACAAACTTCCAGGGTACGTGCGCCGCGGTGGTTTCCAGTGGCTGCTAGGCCCAGTGCTGACACAGCGCTCTCTCCTCCCACAGCTCTGATGACAGTCAGCGCTCCCCCGTCCACAAGCTCTCCAGCCAACTCACACTTAGGGAACTCAGAGCACAACCCTGGCTGACAACGCGTGCCGAGATACAGTTGTTTGGCCTGGAAGTGAGCTCTGGGGCATGGGCGCAGGCCCCAACACCAGGCAGTGCTGTACAGCGGTGAAGACGTTTCCTGAACAGCCCGATGTCATCACAAGTGCTATCCTGTGCTCACTGTAAGTCCTCAGTTTTCCAAGACAGTCCTAATGTCAGCAGTGCTCTAATTTTAGATCAGAAAATAAGAACAATATGGCAATAGAGAACATTCTCAAAACAACTGAGTTTCGTGCTACCCTTCCTTCCTCCCACCCCTCCTTTATGAATGATTTAGTCCAAACGCCCATTAGGTGGAACTGAGCAAAGTACTGAGCTGAACAGTGTCCCCCCCAACCCCCGCCACAACATTCGTGTTCACCTGGAACCTGTGAATGTGACCTTTGGAAATAGGGTCTTTGCAGATATCATCACGTTAACATGGGGTCATGCTGGATTAGGACAGGCCCTAAATCCAACATGAGCAGTGTCCTTATAAGAAGAAGGAAACTTGGACACAGATACACACAGAAGGGAGAATGCCATATGAAGACAGAGACAGAGACGGGAGTGATTCGTCTGCAAGCCCAAGGACTGCCAGCAACCACCAGAAGGAGCCAACCCTGCTGACACCTAATTTTAGACTTCTGGCCTCCAGAACTGTGAGAGGATAAATTTCTGTTGTCTCAAGCTGCCCAGTTGGTAGTAATTTGTTATGGCAGCCAGAAGAAACTAAAACAATAGACACTGTTGGGAGGGGCGGCCGCGGCCAGTGTGGGTGCTGGCACAAAGGGGCGTCCATCCAGGCGGCAGGGGCGGCAGCATCCCGGCGTGTGGGGCAGTGAGGAGAAACCCAGGGGCGGACAGCAGCCCCGTCAGGGGGCAGGAGCGGAGCAGTGTGGTGAGGAGGGGGCATCCTCATTGCAGCGGGCAACACAGGGACACGACATGAGATATGGATAGGCAATTGAGTCAATTACAAAGTACATCAAGGATAATGGGATGCAGCCTCCTCACTCCCAGAGAAGGAAGTCACAAATTCAGAAAACAAGCAAGCTTGAATAACCCAGGGTGTTGGATTAGAATGGGGGGAGTTGGTTTAAAGTCCTGGTTTTTCATATATCCCAATAAATACAGAAACAAATATAGATATCAAAAAGTATGTGTATGTGTAAAGACATATATAACTGACATGTATATTCTCTGACCTATCCACTACGAGGGCCTGGGAGCAGGAATACACCAACAGCCATGAGCACATGCAGTGCCCAAGTCTTAGTTTCTAAACACCATTCTCCATTCTTCACTGAAAGGAATCAGAGCTTACAGAGATGGCTGATTCCAGAGCTGGGGCAGGAGAAGCAAAAGATAAGCCTAAACCAGAGAGTTTACTTATTTACTTGGGGCCAGAAAGTAAGGAGGTGCTCAAAAGATGACAGGAACATGTTAAAAGGAGACAGCAGCCAACCTGAAGGGGCTCCCACTGGCCATACCTGAGACAAGGTGAGCATTCAAATAAATGACAAATAAATGACAGTATCTCTGTCATTGAACAAAACAGGGGTCCACAAATAAGTAAAGAGGAAGACGAGAACACTTTCCCGTAAGGTAGAATGCCAACAAATAACTGTAGAAAGAATGATGGAATTAGAAGACCAACATTCAGGGCAGTAATTATTCAGTCCAGAAACATCGATGGATGTTCACCTGTGGGTGAAACGTGGATGAGAAGTGGGATACTTCCATAGCCTCAAAGGGCCTCCCACAAAATATTTTTTACTGCAAAGAGAAAAAGAGTAACTTTACAATGGAGAAGCCTGACAGATACCTCCTTAATCAAAAGATCAAGTGAACATCACCATTAAAGGGACAAATCAAAGTCATATACCACCCGTGAAGATGCAAGAAGAACAGAGCCTCACACCTATGATGTTCTTGTAAAAAATGCATAACCTGGATTTAATCATGAGGAAACATCCAACAAACCCAAACTGATAGATATTCTCTAAGATAAATGACCTATAACTGTCAAGAATGTCAAATTCATGGAAGTAGAGGAATAATTAAAGAGGCAGGACACCTAAAGGCAACATCTGGCCCTGGATCAGAGTGTTCTGCTTCAAGGACAAAATTGACATATTTTTCTGGCAAATCTGAACAGGGTCTATGGATTGATTAGGTGGGACTAACACACTGATGTCAGTTTCCTGATTCTGGTGGTTGTCCTGTGGTCACGTTGGAGAGTGTCCCTGTTGTAGGAAAGACACACTCAGGTATTCAAGAATAACAGGACATCGATGTTGGCACGCTACCCTCCAAAGGTGCAGGAAAAAACTTCTTTGTATTAATATTATTCTTACAACTTTGGTGTAAGTGTGAAATTAGTTCAAAAGGAAAAGACTTTGTGAGAAAGACAATACCAAAGCACGAACGTGATTTACAGTACAGAGGGAAGATGGCATCATTTCTGCAAATACAATAAACTCTAGAAAACCTCCTTTGTGGTGCTTAAATTAAACAGCTTGCAGTTTACTCTTAGTGCACTGGGATGGTATTAATAAGCACATGTATCAATCACTTTATCTATCACCCACACGGGCAGCTCAGTCAAGCAATAATTAGCTGAACGAGGAGCCTCTAAGCTTCATTTCCAGGGGAAGGTGCAGAGTGACGGGCCAAATTCAACTGAAATCATTGGGTTGTGTAGAAAAGGAAAAATAAGACGACCACAGAGCTTTCCTGCATACTTTAGAGAAGGCTCTGAGATTTAGGCACCAAAGATTTACCTCCAGTCAAACTTCTATACTGACTTAATAGAAGTGATTTAAATTTTAAAACACAAAGCTGGTTTCCAAGTCACACTGCCTCTCCTTGGAGGTTAAGGTGGCAATAAAGGGAAACCTCTAGAAGCGCCCGCGCTGGTGCCAGGGATTGTACGTTTTAGACGTCTGCCCCCCACGAGCCCCCACGCCACTACCGTTCTCTGCAGGACATTTCAGAACAGCTCAGCTTTCCCCAGCGCCCCCAAAGCTGGCATTCCCAGCGCAGTTTCGTTTTCTAGCATGACAACAGTTCCCACTCCCACAGATTTTCAAGCACTTGGCTCAGAAAAGACCCACCATGAGTAAGGGTTTTGCTTTTGGTTTCTTGTTTACAACTTTTCCTCAACTTGTGGAAGACAGCAGCCTGCGTAACCTTCAGTTCTACTTGCTCGGACTTGGCTGAAATCTGCAGCCGCCACTCTGGCCTCAGAGCACCAAGCAGAGCACGCATTTACCGTTGTCCAGGAGGACAGCCACTCCACTGTAAGAACAGAAAGTGAAACCAGTGGCGAAGAACAACTCCTTCCTTCAACAAAGACTACCCAGCAGCAGCCCACCCCAACCCAGGATCTGCCCTGCAGCCAGAACACTCTCTTAACTGCACAAATAGGACCTTGTCCTCGCCCTGGTTCGAGACCCACTGAGGTCACACGTGCATGCTCTAAGTCCGTCCCTCTGCTGTCCTTATTCCCCAAGCCTCCAGCGGTGGGTCTGCCCCAAGGCTCTGCACCTGTGGTCCCTCAGCCTCAAAAGCGTCCCCTGTCACGGGCTAACTCTTCCTCATTTTTAGATTTTGCTTCAAAATCCCTTCCTCAGCAAACCTTCTTTGTCTTTCTGGGCCAGTCCAGGTCCCCAAGTCTGCGCGAGGACCAAACCCATTCTGCTCTGTCCATCACTCCATTCCCAGGGCCCAGAGCATGGCCAAGCCTGATGCTCAACAAATGTATGCCGGGCATCCTGTTAAGCTAAGGGGAACAGAAAGAGGGCCTGCAGCCCGGTTAAAGAACGTCTGCACACAGGCAATCACAATGAGGAAAACGATGGGTGGCCATAGAAACAAGTATGTATAAATGCTCTGGGGAATTCTACCTAGGAAAGCAGCAAGGCATACACCTTTAAATTATTTCTTATAACCATGCTTTAAATTATTTTAGGTTTTCAAGATATAATCTAGAATCATGTTTATTTCAAAGTTTTATATATGGGAAGTCACTAGAAACTCACCAGTAGTACCACGTTGCCCGTTACCAAGCACTAACTAACAGGTGGTCAGTATGGTGACCATATAACTTACTGGCCAATATAGAACACTTTTGAGTGTGAATGGGGTCTCGTTAATAGTTCAAAAGTGCTTGGATTTTAGAAAGGTGGTCAGATAATACGGTGCATTTACCAGCAATATCTAGGGCAGAGCCCCTTAATCCAACACAGTAATATTTCTGCAGCAAAACATGAACATTCACACTGGATAAATAAAAGCTATGAATAGTTTCATGTCAATTCAGGGCAGGCTACACTGCCAGATGAGTCATGATAATAACTTTCAGTTTCAGAGCTTTTTGGATTGCAAATAAGGGATTTTGGACCTGCGGAAGATTTCGAGTTATTTCTATCCTTGGAATATATTATTGTTATCACACTATACAGGAAAATAAGGATCATTTTCCTTAAATTGTACTTACATTAGAAGGTAATCTGGCATACACTATGTTAATTTAGTGAATAATAGCACCTTTTAGTTCCTTTTTTTTTTTTTTTTTTTTGAGACATTGAGACAGGGTCTTGTCTTGCTCTGTCACCAGACTCAGTGGTGTCATCATAGCTCACTGCAACCTCAAACTCCCGTGCTTAGCCTCCTCCTGCCTCAGCCTCACCAATGGCTGGGACTACAGGCACGTGCCACCATGTCTGCTAATTTTTCTAATTTTTATAGAGATGAGGTCTTGCTCTTGCTCAGACTGTTCTCGAACTCCTGACCTTGAGTGATCCTCCTGCCTCCACCCCCCAAAGTGCTAGTATTACAGGCATGAGCCACTGCACCCAGCCACGGTTTTTAGTTCTAAAATGGAAAAGTTTAATGCAAATTGCTTCTGCCTATTATAAAGTAGGAAAATCCTTTTTTTGAATAGTTTTATAAAAATTAAAATCTTAAGTAGCCATTTAAACTTATTTCCTTTAAGTCAGGTTTACCTAGAAATATGTATAAGAGTTTTACTTTACCAATCTAACACATAAAATACTTATTGATAAAAGAAGAAAAGCTTTAAGTAATATTCAAAATTTCTTTATAATATTCTCCCTAAGTTTCCTTTACAATGGCATTCGTAAGGAATTTGTAATGCCATTGTTCTTTCTCCTATGACATTTTAAATATTTGATTTAAAAACTAAATTTGTTTTAAGGAATACCTTTGTGAGTATCAAGTTAAATGGATTTTGTATTTGTTTATTAATTATTGCATTTGTACTATGAATGAGGTCCATGTCATCCACTGAAATGGGTACATAAGCTACTATTTCATTTAATATGAGCCCTACTCCTCTATAGAAGCCATGGTGTGAAACAGACTAAATACTGTAGTGACACAAATGCAAAGTTCCACAAGGAAGGGTCTGGAAAGTTTACCTCCTACATTTCTTTTATCAATTAATTTTGAATAAAGGGCAAAATGCCACTGCAATGTGAGAAGTACAATATACATTGAGCCGTATGGGTTCTATGGAACTTGGGTAGAAATTCAATTCAGCAATCCATGAGCACACACTTCCTCCTGGAGATGTGAAGAAAGAAAAAATACTAAGGCAAAAGAGGGTCAAGGTGAAGGAGCCCCCAGAGACCTTCCTACCATAAGGGCCAATGTACTTAAGCCAATTTTTACACTTATAGGCACTGAACCAAACTGTATGTAAACATATAATAATATGTACATGCAAAAGTCAAAACTTGCATCAAAAACGATGTCCTCCTGATTTCTCAGTAGACAATGGTGGGAGGGGACACGACAGCAACGCCCATTTATTGAGCACCTATGAGGCACCTGGCATTGAACTCTATGCATGACCTCATTTAACCTTCACAACAACCCTACGAGGTGAGTACCATTACTAGCCTGAGTTTAAGAAGAGGGAGCTGTGCCTTAGCCCATGCCAAAGCTGGTTCTTTGTCACTGAGCTCCATTTTCATGAGAACCAAGAGTCCAAAAATGGGCTTCAACCTTTAGGGGTCCTCTTGGTAATATAAAACCCTGGGGAATAGTATTTTTCTGCATGTGTCCTTGGTCCTTGAACACAAATGGGAGAAAGCTGGTGTGCTTCCCAAGCTTTATTTGGACACCACACTAGTTCTTCTGACGGTTGTCTCCTGATGTTCTGATGGTAGCAGAAGCATGAATGGTCAAGCCCACAGATGAGAAAGAAAACGCAAAGCCAGAACATTCACTGTGGCATTTCCCGACACTTTCTGCTTGGCTTGATCTTTGTTCAGAGACAAAAATACTAATCACCCACAAACAAGGATGGAACAGGAAGATAAGTGAGCTGTCTGGGACTTTTCCTAAAAGAGGAAGCCTTTTGACCCTGTATAACCCTAGGGCCGCACTGATAAAAACAAACACATTTTTTGCTATCCATCACACCAAACCCAGCAGCAAAGATGAGCATAGGTTTAAAACATGAAATCCCTAAACAAACTCTGTAAAACTTTCACACCTCTATTTGGCATTTGACATCCCTCCTCAGGTGATATAGAAAACCAAGCCAGGCCCCCCAACATGCATGCTGAACACACACACACACACACACATACAAAAGACAACACACAATGATCAGTAAATCTGTTGCAGATACAAATGTAATATTCATTTTTGTAAAAAACACGAGAAAGCTGTGTAAAGTTACACACATAAATTACTTTCCAGATATTATACATCTAAATTATGCAAATCGAAGAGTATTTTTTAAGCTATCACTTTTTAAAAGAGTTTTTTTTCCCTAGAAAAATTCATATCAGACAATTAGGACCTAAAAGGGTAGACTGACTTTTTAAAATATTTGTAAGTTTAAAATCATGCTGGGACGCTTGGGCACGTTTGGTCCTGGATCCCAGAGCCTAGATGGCATCAGCCTCTGCAATTCAGCAAAGCAAGAATCATGGACAGCTTTCGAAGCATATGGACTCCAGCTCATACTGCATTTTCAAACCGTATTTCCATATGGGAAATGGGAAAAGAAGAGATCTTGTTTTTCCCTTAATCAGCATGTCCTCTGAGCCACTGCCTTTGCGGTCCAGAAGTAAAGCAACCTCTGAAAGGCACAGCTTCTCCTACTCCGAGTTCAGTAGAAAGTTCATTTAAGATTATCCCTCTTTCCATGAACAGGCTGGTGTCCTGCGGCCATCCCTCTCAGCCGGCAGGTTTGCAAGCCGGGAACAGACCTCTCAGTCCTCAAGTACACCAGGAAAGAACAGGTATACGGGAAAAGTTCAGTAAGATGGGGTACGTAGGGAAAGGGCAGACCCCAAAGTGGATACGTGAGATACACGCTGGGTGGAGGAGGAGAGGCTGGCAGGAAACGGGCAGGATCTGAGCTGCTCATGTCACCCGGTCACCTTCCATTTCCTCTTTACACTCCACAGACCTACAAAAGGTGTGTTTTGCCCCAACAGTAACACAGTAACACAGAAAAGATAAAGGGCAATGTGTTCAGTACTTAAGTTTGAAAAGTCAAATAAGAGGGACTCTTAAAGAGACAGCAGCTTACTGGAACTAGAACCAAGAAAACCTTTCTGCATAAAGCAACAAAATTGTTTGCTGCCATCTGATTTCAAATCGATGACTTGGAAACTACCTTGAAAACCAGTGTCTTCCCAAAAGACAGTTTCCTGAAAATAATTTGTTTTGAGAAAGGCTGACTTTGAAGAGTACTCTCTTTCCCCTGGATGAGAATAAATGATCCCTTTCTCCCACCCTCCACAGCCATAGATAGGCTGGCTCTGACAGCTCCTTCTTGCTGCCACTTTCCCTTTGAGGATTTCATTTGATTGGTCCCCCACTGCCAGGACACTCTCAATACAGTTAGTTACCTGTTGTTGTTGTTGTTGTTGTTGTTGTTGTTATAGAACCATCCATTTCAACTCTATGTTCAAATCAGGCCGAGCTCCAACACACA
Organism: Varecia variegata; assembly: GCA_028533085.1. Classification (NCBI taxonomy): domain Eukaryota; kingdom Metazoa; phylum Chordata; class Mammalia; order Primates; family Lemuridae; genus Varecia; species Varecia variegata. Next base: position 140,078,101 of record CM052440.1, read on the forward strand.
AACTATAAACTTATGCACTATAGTTTTCACTAGTTTGATTCTATTCGTGGAATGAACCATCCTGATTACCAATGAATTCCAACTGGGAAAGAAAGCCAAAATTGCTACCCACTCTAAGAACAGGAATACCCTCGAAGCAAGAAGACCTATCTCCCCTGCAAGATCCAGAATTATCTGCAAATATTTTTGAAAGATACTTGCTGCCTCTCAACAACTTCCAAATGGCAGCCAGAAGAAGTTGGATTTGGTATCCTTTGTATTGTCACCATTTGCCCCTCTCTGCCAACCCCTCCAGGACCACAATGGTTTCTCTCCCCTTCCCCACTGAAGCCTAATATGGTAGAGAGAGATCAGGTTTGGTGTCCAGAACACCTGGATTCAAACCTCACCAGGTTTGAAACTGCTCCTAACCATAGCTTCCTCATCTATAAACAGAGATCTTAATAGCAACTTGGCAGAGCTACTGTGAGAGGAAACAGATGAAGAATAGCTTACATTAGGAAGAAAATTATGAGATGAGATTGCATTGGTCTCCCCTAAGATTCCCCAGAGATATTTCAAATAGCAGAGCCAGTGCTCCACCTAACTGTAGGTAACTAAGCCAGATCATTCCACAGGGAGGAGAGGGTATCCAGGGTCCATCTCTGGGATAGAAGCATATTCTCCACCCTGCGCAGTGCTGGCCAGACTAATCTTGCCAAACATCTCATCGCCTTGCTGAAAATCCTTCAGTGGCTCCACAACGCATCCTCCTCCAACCTCCCCAACCTCTTCTCCCATGATTCCTTCCACCTTATGATACAACCAAAGCTCATAGCTTCATGTACTTGAAAACAGGCTTATCTCTGTACAAAGCCCTGTGAGCAGGTGTCCCATCTCACTCATCTTTGAACACCCCCCCAAGTATCGGGCACAGTACCTTGCACATAATGATACGTAGTGATTATTTATTGATAAAAAAGTAGATGAATCCCTCCTAAAGAACCCACTGGGGGCACAGAGTGGGAGGAACAAGCAGACATTAACTATATCCTGTGACCTATAAACTTATGACAAAAAGTGAAATGCGAGGGAAACAAAATGACTGCAAAAAGCATGCAATCTAAAAAGGGATAATTTTACTATTTGCATGACATTTTCCAGGTTCACAAACTTTAGAATCACATTCATTCAAAAAAAAAAAGAAAACTTGACAGAGCCAAGCACGTGAAAAGCAGTATGCGCCAAACATTACACAAAGCTCTGTGGAGGAAACGGAGTTATTGGTTAATGGGTATAAGGTGTCTGCTTGAGATGATTAAAAAGTTCTGGAGATGGATAGTGGTGATAGTGGCACAACACTGTGAATGTATTTAATGCCACCGAATTATATACTTTAAGATGATTACAATGGTAAATTTTATGTTATGTAAACTTTACCACAATAAAAAATAAGAATAACTTAACATGCATTTAGGAATTCACTACTTGCTGCCATTGTTTCCTTCAGTTCTCTTATGCACAATAATTTTTCTTTAATTCCAGACAACTTAAAGTATTCACTATGGCCAAACACACACACACACACACACACACACACACACACACAGAGAAAATGATGCATTTTCAAAATTAAATAATTAGGGCCAATTTCCCCTTCCTGGGGATGTGCTCTCAAGCCCTTGGAGGACAAAGCCTTTCCTAGTCATGCAAAGACCTGGGTTTTCCCAACACAACCTCCAGAGCGACCGAGGGCAGGAGTACTTACTCAGCAGCACTGCTGGTTACAGTGTCTACCCCCAGGGAAAGGGAAGCAGACAGTGTCTTTAGCCACATCAGTTTTTCTGAATGACAAAAGACACCAAACAGCTCTACATACCAAACTGAATGTGGAAGAATCGTGGAAAAACACAGTATGTTGTTTTATGGCTATTTTATGATCTACTAAAAATCTGCTTTTCAAAAAATAAAATGTATACACTTGGCAAAAAAATCTGTCACATGAGCACCGTGGCTTCCCCTACAATCTGAGCCGACCCCATGTGGCCCATGGACAAACTCTAAAAGGGATTCACAGATACCTAAAACCACTACTGGGACTGTCATCTTAGTTTCCTAATTGCTTGATTCTGTTTTGTGTATTTGGATAAATTAGGATCCTGACTATAAAGGAGTGCAGATCCTCTATCTACCTAGCCAACTCAAATCCAAGTTGATTGATTACTTTTCTTCCTTTTTAGACTTCCCTGTACCTATAGTCAGCACTGAATGAACATCCTTCAATAAATGACTGAACGATCAGAATAGTCAAGTGTTTCAGTTCAGCACCCTTCTATATCCTATCTCCCAAATTGCAACCTGAAAAAGTCATAATGCATTCAAAGCACCTGTAAGAGAAGCAAATCCTCCCTGATAATATTTTAAATTCACCCTGACCTCATGAATCATCAGTAATGACCACACCCCAAGTGGAAAGAGCAGTTCATCGACATTCCCTCCCAGGGCCTTCCTTACAGACTCCCCAGGCTTCCACCTTCACTCTGCAGGGGAGAGAAGAATGGGGATGGTGGCCTCACTGTGGGTCCTGAAGAGTACGAGACCACCCCACATCCCCAGGTGCGTCCTCAGGGGCAACAGCCTCCAGTCTGACTTCTCTGACCCAGGTCTTCCTACCTACCTCGAAGACCTTAACGTCAAAGGTCAGCTAAACAGAGCTCATGAGTTGAGTTTTCCCATATGAACAAAAATCCCAACGTCCCAAGAGAGAGTCAATAAAGATTTACCTTCAGGATTATTATTTTAAAGTGAGATTACACTTTTCTGTTCTTCTGTCAGTTGCAAATCCCCAAACCTACTAGAATTCACTTAAAACTAATCTACAGTGTTTTCATTGGAAGAAAGCAATCAGGAAAGCTCTGACCCGCTGAGCAGCTGGGAATTTGGTTGCTGGAAGGTTTGGTTTAGTCTTTATTTTTCTAGCTGCTGGCCCTGCTAACATGATTCCGTGAAGGTCGCATTTAATCTTGCAGAGAAAAGCTACCTAAGCAGTTCTTAGGTAGGCTTCAGTAAAAATAAATTGCCTTGGCTCTGTGGATAAGTCTGTTGCTTCAACCCAACAATTACAGTCAAAGAGAACAAATGAAGGCAACTGTAAAATACTATACTTGATTTCAAAAGAATTTCTCTGCACAGACATGATGGACTGTAAGTGTTTGTTAACAACAAAGTTATTGTTAATAAGGAACCCGTGGAGAAAGTAGCAGCTCCCAAATCTATCTCCAGGTTACCACCAAATATAGCTTATTTATATGCATAAGAAGGCATCAGTACCATCATTGGAACTTGATGTCAAAGGAATGGACTGATAAGATTTTTTTTAAAGGTTTAAAGGTCTGGGTACAAAGGAGAAAAACCAAACAATTTTTCACCGTCTTGGTGTTGGACCTGTAATACAAAGTGACAAATCCTAACGCAAAGTGACAAATCACAATGTTTATGTGCTCAATTCATATACCATTGGGTTTCTAACACGAAGTAGATCAGTGCCCTCCCCCTCTTGCTGGAATTCAGACTTCCAAGCTAGTCTTTGCTTTACAGCTGAAAATCAAATCAACAAATATTTATCTAGTTCTTAACCCGTATCAAGTACTGGTGGGGAAGGCAAAAAAAACGGGACACCATCCTAGTTCTCAAAAAACCTTACTGCGTAAGTGATACAAATGGGAAAATCCAAGTAATCAAAGATTTTCACAGTTCATGAGCCTAGAAAAAATTCATCAAGATGTACATAGCTAATCATCACCATAGGAGTGGCGATCGTTTGTTGCTTCAGTGGAAATTCGGATCATTTTATTGTTTTAGGCTAAAGAAATCAGGCATGGTTTGTAGGGAGAGGCACAAGGAGATTCCTACAGTTATGACCAAAACAACCACCCTAACTCTGCTTTCCTCCAGTCCTTTTAGGTTTCGTCTCTGTGTTAAAACTGTCCCTTGCATTTCTCTTCATACCTTGCTTCATTTCCTAACCCTGCATCAACCTGTATGGCGGCCACCAGCCACGTGTGCCTACCGAGCACCTGAAAAGTGGCAAGGCTGAATCAAGACATGCTGTAGGTGTAAAAGACATTGGATGCTGAAGACTCAGTATGAAAAAGAATGTAAAATATCTCATTAATATTTTTACATTACTGATGTACTAAAGTGATAATATTTGGATATAATAGGTTACTGAGATATATTACAATTAATTGCACCAGCTTCTTTTTACTTTTCTAAGTGGCTACTAGAAAATTAAAAATACACATGTTGCTCACACTGTATTTGTATTGGACAATGTTGTCCTAATCAATACTTTTTTTTTTTTTTGGCTGTGCTTCGGCATTCAGCCTCTGAACTCTTAACAGTTACCCTCAACCCTAGTTTCATAACAATCCAAAAATGTCTCCATATTCATAAAAGGACCAAAACTCTTCTAATATTTTTTCAGCTACAAATTAGGGATCAGGAGTCTTCTTCAGTTGTGAAAAGTCAGAGGCCACACTCTGATTAAGTCACACTGTCATTCTTCAACAGGGGACCTGTAAAGGTGTGGGGAGGAGTGGGAATAAAACTTCCCCGGGTTCCTCAGGGCTCCTGTGACACGCCTTAGCCTCCTGAGACGCAGGAACGGGTATGATAGCAAGATAGGGAATGTTTGCTTTCACCTCCCCTACGAACATTTTACTCTCTGAATACCATGTGAATTAGACTGTAGCCATTTATCTAAGTTAAATGCTCTTACCCAAGAGGGCCAGTTACAGCCTGGAGTAGGTCCCTAGTTTAAGTTCCCAAGGTGCTAGGAAGACCTACCTCCCTATTCATTTATTTCAAAAAAGATAAAGTTCAGACCTTGGGGACATCCCTAGGTGATAAAAGTCTTAGTTTCTAAAAGGTTAAGATAAGAACCCTGGATCCTTTCCATCCCATCTCCAAGGAGCAAAAGTTTCTGTTTGTTTGTTTTTTCTCTCATTCTCTCACACTGCACTGTTCCATTAGTTTTTAGCATTGCCTGAGGGTCTAGGTGTAGGGGACAAACCTGCAATGTCACTCTGGCCAGCCCTGGTTGTAAACATCAATAAGAAACTCTTCTCCTACCCAGGTGTCCTGTGCTTCTGCAGTCTTCCTATTTATAAAGGACATAACTGTGAAGTGGATAACGTCTCAGACCCTTCATGTTCTTGACAAAACATCGCGTCCCAACCTCGCCAAGGAGCCACCAGTCTGTCTTCAAGTAGCAAGAGCGTCATGGGACACTTGGCACCTTCTAGCACTCACTGGCAGGAAGGCCCTGGTTCTAGAATCTGGTCCCATGCGTGAAGGCAGAAAGACCCGAGAAGGGCTAGGTCCAGCACTACATCCTCAGCTCACCCCATTTGCTTTTCCTAATCTTACCTCTACCAGAGGTGAGGTCGGAAGGAACACAGTAGCACTGTCTTGAGACTATTTTTCTGGTTACAAGAGTAACTGTGCTTGTTATTTTAAATTTGGAAAATACAAAAATGTTTCAAGGATAAAAAAAAGCCAAACACCCACAATTCCACCATCAAAATGATATGTTTTCTTCTGGGATTTTTTTAAATGTTGTAGACACAGATACACACATATGTTTTAAAATAAAATTAGGAGCACAATTTAATATCCTTTTTCTCCCATTCGACCAACATACATCATAAATATTTTCCCATCATTAAGTAGGACTCCAAAACGTGAATTTTATAAGCTACCTATACTCTGTCTGGATGTGTCATAATTCATTTAAGTGTGTCCTATTGTTGGATATTTAGGTTGTTTCCAAGTTTTCACATAACAAAAGCTAATTCAATAAACATCCTTGTACATAAATCTTTGCTCCCATCTCTGGTTACTTCACATAAGTAGGTTCCAAGAAGCAGAATTACTGGAACAGACAGTTTAACATTTTTAAGACTTTAAGTATATAACACCAAGTTAAATTCCAGAAAGTTTATTTCCATTGTGCAATCCCACGACAGTCAGTGTGGAGTACTAAAAGTCCAAATCCGTGACCTGCAGTACCCACTTATGGCATTCGCACGTCAACCTTAACCTGTGCCATCTGTCTTTCTTCAGGAAACAGTGTTGGCCCATTCTATTTTCCTGATTCCATATTTACCCCCTGCAATCTGAAAATCCCAATTACATTGATTTCATCTTTATAAATTATATGAACGTATTAAATTATCACATGTACCCTAAAAATATGTACATCCCTTATGTATCAATTTTTAAAAATTAAAATTATACATCCATTAAAGGGCTAATATCCAGAATCTACAAAGAACTCAAACAAATCAGCAAGAGAAAAAAAAAAAAACATTAAAAAGTGGGCAAAAGACATGAACATAAGTTTTTCTAAAGAAGATAGACAAATGGCCAAGAAACATGTGAAAAAAATGCTCAACATCACTAATCATCAGGGAACTGCAAATTAAAACCACAATGAGATATCACCTTACCCCTGTCAGAATGGCTATTATCAAAAAGTTAAAAAACAATAGATGCTGGCATGGATGCAGAGAGAAAGGAAGGCTTATACTATGTTGGTGGGACTGCAAATGAGTACAACCTCTGTGGAAAATAGTATGGAGATTCCTCAAAGAACTAAAAGTAGACCTACCATTCGATCCAGCAATCCCACTACTGGGTATCAACCCAAAGGAAAAGAAGTCATTTTATCAAAAAGACACCTGCACTTGAATGCTTATTGCAGCATAATTCACAATCGAAAAGATGTGGAATCAACCTAAGTGCCCATCAATTCATGAGTGGGTTAACCAAATGTGGTATATGTATACCAAGGAGTACTACTCTGCCAAAAAAAGGAATAAATTAATGTCTTTTGTAGCAATTTGGATGGAAGTGGAGACCATAAAGCAGCTCAGGAATGGAAAAACAAACACACACGTTTGTTTTTGGAACTAATCAGTGGGCACAAATGGGCACAGAGAGAAGTGAAAGTCATGAGCAATCAAGAAGGGGGAGGAGGAAGGTTGGAAGAGGTAAAACCCCACCAACCAGGTACAATGAACACTACCCGGGTGGTGGGCACACTAACAGCCCTGACTTAAGCATTATAAAAGCTATCCATGCAACAAAAACATTTGTACCCCCTTAATATTTTCAAATTTTTAAAAAAGCTGCAAACTGCAAGAAAAAAGAAAAATAATTGAATGGAAATGTCCGTACCGCTCATTCGATATTTTGTCAATGTGTTTACTTTTAATTAACCCGAAGAATACCACAAATGTGAGCTTGGCCAGGCCTTTTGAGGTAAAATCCATATTGGAAAAGAAACCTCGAATGTCCTGCCAAAGGTATTTAGAAATATATTCCTCACAAGATTAAAGCTGAAAGTCCAAAGTAACTGCAGTTTATTCCAACAATACAGTTCAGTGAAACTTTGTTATATCAAACACTTCCTTATACTTCACATTCATTAAAATAGAAAAGGCCTCATCTAAAGGCTTGTAAAGTGACTTTTCCTCCATATAATATTTTCCTGTATGTAATGTTCAAAACTTGTAGTGCCCTGGAAAACATTACAAACGATTTTCCTTGTTAAAACAAAAAAAAAAATTTTTTTTTAATTTTTTTAAAAAACCCTCACCAAGGAAGGGGAAGGGAGGCAGGCCCAAGGCAGCTATTACAGTATTTCTGATAAATTTTATCGACACGTATCTTCCTCTGGGAGCCCAGGGCTGCCTCCAAAGGCAATTTTAGATTGAGTTTGGAGCCTCACACAGTGGGTGCCAATTCTTCCATCCTCAAACAGCACTTCAAACCAGCGCAGCCATAAATTCTGAGAAACGCATCGTTAAGCAAGTTTGTCATTGTGGGAACATCACAGAGTGCACTTACACAAACCTAGATGGTACAGCTTACTACACACCTAGACTAGGTAGTACCCTCTATTGCTCCTACAAACCTGTACAGCATGTTACTATACTGAACACTGTAGGCTGTGGACAACTGTAACACAATGTGTATCTGTGTATCTAAATACAGAAAAGGTGTGGTAAAAATGTAGTAATACAATCTTACGGGATCACAATCGCATATGCAGTCCATCATTGACCAAAACGTCATTACACAGCACAAGACTGTACCTCTGAGTAGCTTCAATCATGCCCAAGTGACAACGCTCATAGTTTCGTGTCTCCTTGTATAAAGTCAGCTGATGCCTAGCAGGTTTCCCATCGCACTTTCTTATCCCCAGGATAAAAAAGTCTAACCCCAGAGTCAGAAACAGAGGGTCCTCCAATCTTGCAACTGGTCCTTGAGTTACTATTAATTGACCACGAACTTGCTCCCCACACCTCCAAAACTCTTTCCATGACATCTATGCAAAGGGAGAAAATCCAGCTGCCTAATTACTTCTTCTCTCTCTCCCATGCACGAGTTCAGGAGGCACTCTTCTACGCCCGACTTGTATTTTCCTTTGTCATCACCCCACACCCCAACTCTCACTTTCCAACACCCTCCCATTCCTATCCTGTACCCCGCACACCCCGTTACCCCGCACACCCTATCACCAGCATAATTTTTCTCATCTTCTTCAATAAATCTAGGGGAAGAAAAAGAAAAAAAAAAAACCCTCTTTCGAAAATAACAAGGTAGGCATTACTTGAAATAAAGCAATTGGTATGCAGTTTCTCCTCAGAAGGTCAATCACATGAAATGGGAAAACCAGTAGGATTCTAAGCTTGTGGGGCCAGGATGGCATAGTCCACCCACAAAGTACTTCTTTGGATCTTTCAAAACCCTGACACTCATAAACTCAATAAGAACAAATTAAAAGGTAAACTCATCTTTCCTTTGATCACATTAGGTGTGCACGTATCAAATGCTATTAAACAGCAACAGATTATTAAGTATGCCTGAAAAGAAAGGATTTACAAAGAGTATTACATAGCAAGCAGTTAACTTTCAAAAATGTTTAACAAAAACTGGACAGGCTTTTATCATATAAAATCCTAAATTAAGATATTTTGTTGAACTAAATTGGTCTTGCCCTTGAGATAAAAATACTTAGACTCTATCATCAGAAAAAAGCCCCAGGAGCCTTCTGTTTCTCACAGGGAAACATTCTTTGCTCAACTCTAGCTCTTTCCTGCTTATCAGAGCTGAATACTGAACTGATAAAAGGGACAATGAGCCAAAACAGAAACAAAACAAAGTAAAACAAAACAAAACAAACGAAACAAAACCCATAACTCTCTATGGCCTTCCTGGACAAAGAAAGAAACTCATAAAAGGAAGTCCTTCTTGCCTCTTCAAAGTGGAAAATTCAACACAACCATAACACAAATACCATTTCTGTATGACAAGCAAGGTCAACTTGGGAAGAGCCAACAGCGGTGAGCCCAGGCCCCCTGTTCAAAGCACTGTTTGTAATGTGGAAGCAGGCTCCAGCTTTTGCTTTCCTGCCCAGCACGGCCTCTGAGCCTTGGGAAAGATCAAAGATTCTGCCCTGGGAGGAGATCCTTGAGTCAGTGGTTCTAGGACTTTGCTCACACACCTGAAGGGAGTGGGGGACAGGCATCCAGCACACAGTGTGACAAGGAGGCTTCCTATGGGGCGGGAGGAGCCAGGAGAGGAAAACCTGCAGACAGTCTCTAAACTTGGGGCCCTACATGTTTCCAAAAGTCCCTGCTCCCAGGTGATTTTGATAACACACCTAGGTCCCATCCCCTAAGGATGACAGAACTATCTAACCACATTTTAAGATGTGAAAACTAAGGCCCCAAAGGGGGAAGTGATGGCAGAGCTAAAAGTCGACTCCAGGCATCTAAGTTCCTGCACCGCCCACTACAGAGTCTTGTACATAGCTGGGTGTCAACAAATATTTAATAAGCAAGTAAAATAATGGCACAATGTTTATGTGCATTTAAGAAAATAATTGCATGTGTTACTACATTTAACAAAACTATCCATTTAAAATAATTGCATGGGGTCCCTGGGTCCCTAGCAGAACTCAAAGTTACTGATGGAGGGTCCTTGGCTAATTTCAGTCCCTTGGGAAGCCCAACAGGATTGTGAGTTTATCTCACAGAGCGCTGCCCAGGCTGTCTAACACACAAAGTATGTGTATTTTCAGCTAGAATGAGACCCACTAGATATGATGATACTAGTTTTCTCAAGTCAATAAAGAGTTCTGACTGGAAGTCTTATGTGTTTCTGAGAAATAAAAATGGGCACATGAAATCTTCCTAAATAAACACAATTTGTTTCAGAGACAGTTTGTCAAAAGATGGAGCTTATGAGGGGGAAGATCCTTGAAGGGAAATGCCAGAGACCACAGGCCTGCTGCTTGCTCTGAACCCACACGGGCCCAGATGAAGTCCCCAGGACAGGGCTACCGCCCAGCATCACACACCTGTGGGCTGGGTTTCCTGGCTATGTGTTTCCCTTGGAACTTTATAAAAAATATTGGCTTCAGGTTTAAATCTGGACCTTATACATTGCTAATCATTCTTTGTTGATAAATAAAGTTTAATTAAACCTCCTCACTCTCTTTTCCATCAGCCACCCCCACCACCAGAGCCACCCTTCTACTCAGCCCACTGTGCATTAAGCTGGCATTACATACCGAATATTGACCACACTCAGGCCAAAAGTGGGGCACCAATAGGGCAGAAAGAGGTGGAAAATCCTGGCTTCCTACCCCTATGTAGGAAGGAACATGGTGTCCCATACAGATGGAAAGAACAGAATTTTATTAATAATAACCGATATTTCACAGCAATTTAATTTTATTTTTACATATTATTTTATGTATTTTATATATTATACATATATACTATCAGTTATATTTACTTTCACAAATGTTCTCACATTATTCTCACTTATATAGTGTTAGGCATACAGTAAGCATTCAATAAATGCATGTGAACCGAGTCCCTTTAAAGATGGTAGAGCAAAATACTGAAGTCAGCCAAGGGCACACCTGCAATACGAGATAATTATGAATTAAAGAGTCTGATACTATAGTGAAGACAATTCAGACTAAAGCACAGTGAGGCTTGGGAAGATTTTCTTATCTGATATAAAGAGGGAAAATACATTGGTCCAATCACTGTTGTTTCCATATCATTTGGTCTCCATGGATACCACCTAACTTTCCTTCTGACTGGAAAAAATTCACTGACAATATTAGATTTCACTGTTAAATATTTTCTTGATACTTTACATAAAAGTTATTCAATGTTTAATTCCTTACCATTATTTGTATACTTAAAAATAAAATCCCCTCTTGCGGGAAATTCTATAAGAGAAAGATAGGGTGTAATCCAGACGAGTTTCCCTAGCTTCTTTACGTTAATAATCTGACAGAATTTTGGAAGTTAATGCCTTACACATTTGTAGATTGCTGTAATTTATGCAACTGTTCTTTCATACACTGTATCTCAGTTGTTCACAAAAGCAATCCTATGAGATATACAGTTAAGTATTATTACCTTCCATAGAACTAACCCCAAAAGGTAACTACTGTATTTATTTTTTGTTGTTTATTATCAGTTCACCAAAGAGAATGCAATCCTTAGTGTAAACAGGTTGTCTTTCTTGTTGTAAGTTGAATACTCAGAGCCTAGCACTGGGCCAAGCACATGGTAAATGTTCTACAAGTATTTATTAAATGTATAAATAAATACCCTTGTCTGCTTTAAGCCCTTTTTGGTATAAGGCACATAAGGGAACCATGACCCAGATACCCCATTTACATACAGGTCAGTGTTCTGCTCACTATCAAAAGGAAAGGATGTGGAAATGCTCTAAAAACAACAGAGTTTATACTAGATAATGTTAAGAATAAAAATACAATATCCTTAATAACATAACAAAACTGATGCACATCAAATGCTGAACGTCCAAAGTTTCAAATTGCCGCTACTAAGTTTAAACATCTTTAGCTCCGGTATATTGAATATTTGCCTATTAAAGTATTTCAGAAAGCAGAATAAGAAAAAAGTGGGACCATGGCTCAGACCTGTCATTACTTTATGGCAACTACTTGTTTGCCACAATTTGGTTCCAATCTGATTACAAATCCTTACTTCCGATTATGATGACATTTTTACAGGTAAGTCTGATATATGTGGAATTATCTCTAACTTTTACAGGTCAACAGAAAGAAAAAAACTCATTGAGAATTAAGTATGTAAATGTTTAATTTTAAGAAGCAGTTACAAATCATAACATACAAGAACTCTTGGATCTAAGTCAAGAGGCCAAAAGCTAACTTCTTACACAACAGGCTAAGTTATAAATTCTAATCATTCACTAATTACAGTGAAATCCTGGACTCTGCCATATCAATCAATAGATGCTCCAAGATTGCCCCTGGAGATACCAGTTTAAGTCCCAAATATTCCGTCTGCTAAAGTTTCCTCAGAAAAAACAAGTTTGTCCAGGACTTTTTAGGTTTCTATTTTCCCCCAAAAGAAGAACAAAGAAGGGTTGGGAAAAATCAGTGAATCCTGAATCTGGGTGCGTGAGAAAGTTAAACAGGATCACCCTGGGGCCTGTAAAGGAAGCCAGCATCCGTCCAGCATCAAGACCATGCACCACCTCAGCCTTACCCCAGCCCCTGTCTGCACCTGCCCTGAAGCACCAGAAAGTGCAGTCTGCTAGGTTCCAACGTTACTTGCAGGCGATCTGAAAACTAATAAATGAGTGCAGGCTTGACAGCAGCCTTGGTGATTCCTGAAAATCCACAACAGGAAATCTAACTATCCTCCCCGCTGCCTGGCCATTCATCAAAAGCAACCGAGTCACTGCTACAGGGAGGCCAGTGGCAGAAGACAAATGCCAGCACCACTTTTCCTCATTTAGAAAGACTCGGCGTTTTCTTATTCCATAACCAAGGAGAAGGAGCAGCCTAGAGGGAGGAGACTGAAGAGGGAGGGGGTAGGTAATATGTCCCCAAGTTTCAAACACTAACGGGTTAGAAACGAGTGAAAGCCACCCCGCTAATATGTGGCTACCTGGACTACCAGTCCCAGGGGTCACATTTACAGCCGTTCACCAAGGGTCCTGCCTACGCCGACTGACCCGGGTGTTGCGCCCCGCTCGGGCTGCCAGCCTCGTTCCCTCCCCGCCCCCCTTCTAAGGACCTGGGGCAGAGGGAGTTGCCAGTGCGTCCTGGGGAAGGGGATGAGTTTCATCCGAAGCCCTTCCAACTTGGCCAGGCTCGCCGAGCCCTCTCAGGCGCCGGCCCCCCGGCCGAGCCACTGGGAGCGGGCGGGCGCCGCGATTGGCCGCGGCCGGCTTCACTCGGTGGGCGAGCCCGGCCGGCGGGGCGGAAAGGAAGTGGCGGCCGCGGCTTTGCACCAACCATGTTCGGCCAGCCGGCGAATGTCACCCGGCGCCCAGAGCCGGGTCGAAGGGCACGGGGCGGGCACTCACGTCCCCACCCCGCCGCAGCCCGCGCCCCTGGACCCCAAGGGACCCCGGCCCCCATGCCTGCCCGCAGGGCGCCGCTCAGTCCCCGGAGGCTCCCCGCCCCCACCTCGCCCGCTCCGTAGCCGAGGCGGGTCAGGCCCAGCGCGCGAGGCCGGCCCGGGGGCGCCTGCGGGGACCCGGGGGCGCAAGGCGCTAGGCCGCGGCCTGGGCAGATGACCCCTGGGCGCGGCGCCCTACCGGGAAGCGCCGCCCGAGCCCCTCGCGCGCCCGGACAAGTGCAATGACAAAGCCCCAGGGCCAGGCCGGGCGCCGGCCGGCGGGAAGTAGGACGCTGCGTCCCTTCCGAGCGGCGGCGGCGGCCCAGCCCCCAGGAAGCGGGGCGCGTCGGCCAGGCCCGGCGCCCTGCCGCGCTCGGAGCCCGCCCTCCGGCCCCGGCCGCCGGCACCAGACGCCCGCGACCCTACCCCTAGCCCGGTGGCGGGAGGGCCCCGGGACTGCCGCGGGGCGCCCCATCAAGTTTCCTTGGCCGCGGCGGGAGGCGCCCTCCGGGCCAGGGCGCGGGCAGACAGGCGGACGGCGGGTGCCTGCTCGGTGAGGCTGGAGGCTGCCCGCGGAGAGGCGCCGCCGCCGGGCACCGACAAGGACCCGCTCCCCTCCTTCGGATCTGCTGGCGGCGGTGGCTGTACACACACACACGTGCACACACACATATACACACGATAATTTTGTTTTAAATGAGGCCCGACTCCAGAGGACCTGCACCCCCACACACAACACCTGGGGCGCAGAATCACACTGAGCAGGTCTGTGTCCATGGAGCCACCTCTCCGCATCTGCGAATCCAAAAGTGAAATTAAACCTCCACCAACCTCCTCCTCCTCCTCCCTCTCTACCTCCTCCTCCTCCTCCACCTCCTCCTCCTCGCAGCCTCAGCAGCCCCCGTAGCAGCAGCAGCAACAGCAGCAGAACCTGCTTCCCCTAAAATCAGATGATCCATAATCGCGCCGACTGTTCCTCCAAAAATCGGCATTAATATTTATGAACCCCGGCATTTTCCGTCTGCAAAACACCGTGTCAAAGCATCAGGACACGCATACACACACAGCCCCTCCAGCCCCCATAAACATGCCCTCGAGAGAAACACACGCACAGTCACAACTATTATTTGAAAAATGTTACCTCTCAGTGTGCTTTTTTCACGCTACCAATACAATTCCGCAAGGTATAAGTGTTGCTAGGGTGTGTGAAATGGAAATGAAAGCCCGTCAGTTGAATAATCGCAGGAGCAAAACTAAAAGTTACTCCCCGGCTTGCCTGAGAACAGTCCAGATCGAAAGCAAAACAAGGAGAGGAAACTGCGAAGAGCTGAGGATGGAAATCCCCCCACCCCCCGCCCTCCTCCCGGCCTCGCTCCCTCCCTCGCCTCCCCTCTCCGCCCTCCTCCCTCCGCCCTTCCTCCCCAGTGTTTGTTTCAAGCTTGTGCAACCGGGAGGTGGAGGCGGAGGGAGGGTGCGAGCGGCCGGGCCGGGAGGTGCGGAAGTTCGCCGCCGCTGTTCATTGGCAGGCAGCGCCGCTTTCATCATTTCTCGGAAAAGTCAATTTCATTTTCACTTCCCCACGTCGCGGCGGCAGGAGCAACAAGCGGCAGCTCGTGAGTCCGTGGCTCGCGCGCAGGAGCTCTCCCCTTCGTCGCGCGCACACCCGAGTGGGGGTCCTGGGGGCGGCGGGGCGCAGGCTGCGGCTCAGGCCAGAGGCTAGTGGCGGCAGTGGGGAGAGCGGGGCCAGACGCTCCATCCTAAGGGTTACCTGAAGGTTGCGACGTAGGGACTAGGAGGGCGTCCCATCCAGTGAGGAGGGCAGATAGATGTAAGTGGTGTTGAGAACCGCTGTTTTCAGAGTGAATGAAAATTCATGTTGCAACACTGCTCACACCTCGAAGGAGTGAAAGGAACAACCAATCGAAAAGACGGCAGTATTTGGAATCTAATCAGTGGTTGAGGGTGTAACCATTTCATGGGCTGCTACCCTCCCTGACACCACTTGGCGCTCGGTTTAGGAGCGAGGACGATAAGGAAGGCCTGTCCCTTGTAAGTCACAGCCAAACACTGCAAGAGTAGTTATCGCCTGTCCAACAGAAGTTCCCTCAGTGCAGGGTGAGATGGGCAAGGACGTGAGTTGCTTTTTCTTAAAGACGTCTTGGCCTGGCTGGTCCTGGAGAGGCTTTATACTGTGGCACGTCCAGCCAAGTTCAGATTTGGCCTCCTTAACTTACTAGCTGGGCATCCTTGCCCTCAGTGTGCAACTGGAACCGAAGGCCTTGGTTTTCCACAGTGCAGTAAAGTTAAGTGAGAGAATGCATAAGGTACAGCGCAGTGACAGGTGCAGCAAGGCATACAACTTCCTTGGGACCTACCCCCTTTTGGTCCCTTGTCTTAAAAGTAGAGATTCCCATTTAGTTAAATGGTTCTTCCCCACACGCAGTTTCATCAGTCTTCTCCCAAACTTCTCTATCCAACAGAGAAAGTCCCTTCCTGGGAGACCATAACTGTTTATATGTAAACATTTGCCTAAAAAATAACTCCACCACCCCTCTTTGTCACAGAAGTGTTGAATTCTGTGGACTGGAAAAAGAAAAGTATCGAAATATACATGCCTAGTAAGGAAATAGCTGAGGGTTTAAGATTCTGTTTTGTGGCTGTGGTCTCAGAAATAGATCTCATACACACACCTTATCCCCTCTGTTATAATACTATGTGACACAGCCAGTCACTTTCTCTTGTCCTATAGCAAGCAATGAGAGTAACTAGATACAAACTTCAGGATCCAAGTTAAAAACTCAATAGTCATTCTTTTTCTTTTTTTTTTTTTTTTCCTGTACCAAAACAATTGTCCTCCTTTACTTTCCCTGGAGTAGAAAAAGGAATGGAGAAGGGATGAACACAAGGTGTCACCTTGAACTTCTCCCTCATTGCCCATATGGGACTCTGCTCTCACTTCAGCAGCCTCCACTCACAGGCCCCAGAAGTGAAAGAAATTATGTCTAGTGAGACCAGCTAATGCTGCCTTCCTTG
Organism: Varecia variegata; assembly: GCA_028533085.1. Taxonomy (NCBI): domain Eukaryota; kingdom Metazoa; phylum Chordata; class Mammalia; order Primates; family Lemuridae; genus Varecia; species Varecia variegata. The sequence continues at coordinate 140,094,609 of CM052440.1, forward strand.
TGTCTGTGAAAGGCAGCGGCCTCAGTGGTGTGATTTCAGGGGAGTCAGACAGGGCCGACCCACAAACCTCTACCCTGCATCCTCTATTGCCATGCATGAGGCTAGCACTGGAAACTCACTTGCTCCAGACTGCTGTGATTCTGATCTTGATTTCCCAAGGAAAAGTGTTTCAGCAAAGGGCACTACCCTAATTATGGTCCTGGGGGTGGAGGGGAGAGAAGTTTGTTGTTGCCTTATTTATTTGTTCATTGGTCATACATCCCTGCAGCATACATCCAATCAGTTGTATCCTGTTGACTTACTGATGCTACTCCCGACTATCTCTGGACCTGGCCCATCCCCAGTTGCCTGATAACTGCTCCCTGTCTCCTGCCTTGGATTCTCCCAGGCCAGCAGCCACACTACTGCCCAAGTTCAGTAGAAAATTAACTTCAGGTAAAGCACAACTCCAATCCTAACTGCCCCTCAAAAGCCTCTCTGTAGACTTCAGAATAAAGGCCATATTATTGGACAAGACACATAAAGTCCATTGTAATCTGGCAGCAAACGACTTTTCCAGCCTCATCTCTGCCCCACAAGCCCTGCAGCCCTCCTCTGCCAAACCAGCTTCCATTCCTTTAGGTAAAGCAACAGAGCAGTCCACTTGTTCATTGTTTTGTCCTTACTTAGCATGGTGACCGGCACAAAGGCACTCAAATATTTGTAATAATTATGTGCTCTTTTCTTCAAGTTCTCATATTTTAGACTTGATCAGAGCCTTTGTTTTAGATCTTAATAGCTTTTTAATGTAAATGCAACCCATATTTATTGTATAGAATTTGGAAAATACTGGAAAGTTGAAAGAAGAAAACAAGCCCCCTGATATCTCACCAGTCAGGAATATACCTGTGGATATTTTATGTATTTCCTTCTAGTAATTTTTCTAAAGCGCCGTTTGCAGTCCTCTTCTACTCCATCTCACTGTGTCATTTAAGAATGCTGACTGTGCTGCTGGCTCTCGGCGATGCCCATGTGACAGCCTTCTGTCCTATTCTAGTTCTTGGCTGGCTGCTCTTCTGCTGCCAGCCCCCTAAATTATGGTGTTTCCAGGCATTCTATCTTCAACCCTCTTATTTTCTCATTCAACATGCTTTCTCTTTGGGTGCTCTCATCCACGCCCAAAGTGTCAAATATCACTATTTGGTGATGCCTCCAAAATCTGTAACTCCTGGTAGCTCTGGACACATTAACCCCTAGACACTCCTCAGGTGCAACAAATTATACATGTCCAAAAGTAAACTCATAACATCTTTCCCACAACCCTGTATTGCTCCCCAGTATCACAGACTCCCTGCTTTCCTGAGCCCCTGGAGCTTCCTGAAGTATGGGAATTGCTTCTAATTTTCCAGGCCCCTAACCTCATAAAACATAGCATGAATTTCACTCTGGTCTTAAGCCCTTTATTGCATGTCACTGCAAACCAAAAATGTAAATATGACCCAAAACATCCACATGGTACTGATACACACAGTCAAGAAGTATTTCTTAGTCTTTCGATGAGATGCATATAGTTATAGATCTCTGTGGAAAATGGATCAGTATAGCAAAATACAACCTTTTGGGAAGTCTATGTAAAAGTAACCTTTGCCATACCAAGAAAATCTGACCAAACACCTTGGTCTAACAGAAAAACTGTTGTTTGAGCAGTCTTGTAAAGTGCAAGTAGAGTGATCTCATGGGTGAAGCATGTTTATATGTCACCTGTGGAATGGGACATCCTAAAAGGTCTATCTGGATGCATTAGGACCGATTTCTTTTCAGGGGAGTCAGGTGAGGACAATGATTACTTGAACGTGGGCGTGCCACATCTCTCCACGAGTGGATCTTAACTAAGGAAAAAATTTAAAGATATGTTCAGACTTAATCCCTTTCAAATGAGTTTTTAATTTATTTTTCTAATAAATGAGAGATGTTTCATAAAATAATCATTCAAGTAACAAACATTTTTTGAGTGCTCAGGAAAGTTTGTCAGCACTGGGGATACAGCAGTGAACCAGAGGGATGAAAGTCTCCACCTCCAGGAAGTCTTCTTACCGTCTAGTCAATTGATGTGCTAATTTCCATCATAGCATCCCAGTAATGGCACCAGCTTCATCTTCATCTATAATCACGGCCTTTAGAACTATACGTTAAAGTTACGAATGTACACTATGATAGCATACTAACTAAAGTGTATTTACAGCTGTGATTAAATCAGGGGGCCCTTGTGTCTGTCAGCTGATGCTCTGGTTTTCTCCAGGGTGTCACTGGCACCACTTCTGTCCCGGCCTCTGAGTCTCCACTCTGTGGTGCTGTATAATTCACGAGGTTATAAAATCATGGCAAACAAGAGTTCCACACTTGCCAGAGCAGTTGGCCAGTACAAAGCCATAGATAATAGTCCTGCATTGCAAAGAACATTACTGTGAAGTCTAAATTGAATAAACATAGAGCCAAGTTCAATTTTCGTTGAGCCAAAAGAACTGCGATGAAGTTGAAAAAGGCTTCAGTCAAAGTTCAAACATCATTGGCATCAAGCTGGAGAAATCCTTGAGCATATTTGACCATTACTTCATGTAATGGTTCCTTCCGTTTTACTAGGAACTCCGAAATAAGGATCATTTTGTCACAGTTGTTCTCTGAAAATCATGAATTTAAATTGAGTAATATATTGCCCAGTCCTTAGTAATAAATATTCATTTTGTCCTGTTCTGATGAGGAAAGGGAAAACATACTCTCTAAAATTTCCAAGATTTCTTTATTTGTGTGTGTGTGTGTCAGTTTTTCTTGTCCTGTGTTTTCAACTTTGAAAACTTCATGAATTGTTTTTTTGGCATAATTTCCCAAATGGTGATGGTATATTCATTATTTCTCTATGGTAACAAACTACAAAGTAGTCCTTTTACCTTGAAAGGCAGATGGAAAGAAAGAGTGCTTATAGTTTTGCCTTGAAGTTCTTTAGAAAGAATCACTGTGATAGTTTTGGGTATTGAAGAGATTTTTAAAGAGATAAATTTCAAATTTGTAACCTAAATTCAGGAAACTACTTGTTTCTCTGGCCATCTGTATATTTGAGGAAACTTTTTAATAGTGTTTCTATTTGTTTTCTTATTTTAAAATATTTAATTGTCAAATAAAGACTAAATATATCCCATGAACATGATGATTTGATACACTTACATTGTGTGATTATTACCACAATCAAATTAATTAACACATCCATCACCACCCCTTCTGTACATTAGATCCCCAGAAATTGTTCATCTGGTAACTGAAAGTTTATACCTGTTGACCAACATCTCCCCATCCCGCCCCCAACCCCTGGCAGCCACTGTTCTACTTTCTGCTTCTATGAGTTTGACATTTTTGGATTCCACATCTAAGTGAGATCATACAATATTTGTTTTTCTGTATCTGGCTTATTTTACTTAGCATAATGTCCTCTGGGTTCATCCATGTTGTTACAAATGACAGGATTTCCTTCTCTTTTTATGGCTGAATAATATTCCATTATATACATGTACCACAATTTCTTTATCCATTCATCTTTTATGGATTCTTAAGTTGTTTCCATATCTTGGCTATTGTGAATAATGCTGCAGTGAATATGGAGTACAGATATCTCAAGATACTGATTTCATTTTTTTATTTTATTTTTTATCTATTTATTTTTTCCCCTCATGTGCTACTTTATATGGCAGATAATTGAACCATACCCTTGTGGTCTCAGCGAGGAGTTTCATCCTTACTGATGCCTCACGTTAGAAATCTTAAGCACTAACTCATGTCTTTCCATTCCCCATGCCCGGCCCCAGGGAAAGCCCATTTTTTAGATGTATACCCAGAAGTGAGATTGCTGGATCGCATGGCAGTTCCATTTTTAACTTTTTGAGGAAACTCCATACTGTTTTCCATAATGGCTGTACCAATAGACATTCCCACAAACAGCGTGCAAGGGTTCCCTTTTCCCCACACCCTCACCAGCATCTATCTCTTGTCTTTTTGGTAATAGCCATTCTAACACGTATGAGGTGATATCTCATTGTGTTTTTGATTTGCATTTCTCTGATGAAGTATACCTGTTGAGTACTTTGTACACCTTATATGGAAAAATGTCTATTTAGGCCCTTTGCCCATTTGCTACAACTTTCACTATTTCTCAGTAAGCTCCAAAGTCACAGCGTATGAAGTTTGATGACATTCAGTGTATTTTCTGCCTCCTCAAACTTCATAGCATTTGGAATGATAGACCTTTACTCTATTTGAAAATGTTTGGAAATTTGCCAATCAGAAAGAAGAGTGTCATAAAATTGAAAGTACTTTTTAAATTCTCTCACTTTCTCGACAAAATTCATCTCCACTAAACCCAAAATGTGCATGGCAGCTCACATACGTAGCTCTCTGCCTCTCTCTGCTCACTGCCTCATTCACCTTGGACGCGGCTCGGCGACATCTCCCGCCCATGTTCATGGAGTGCGTGATGCTCCGGACTCTGCTAGCTGCTGCCAAGGCAGCAGGCACCACGCAAGTGACGGTCCAGGGAAGGGGAGGGCGCCAGGCAAATAAGCCAGCAAACCAGTGCAGTAGTTACAGATCTGTCCACTGCACTGAAGGAAATAAACACGAGCTTTCATAGGAAATACTGTGCCATCTCGGTGGTCAAGGAGGCATCCTCTGAGGAAATGAGATTTAAGCTAAGACGTGAAGAGTGAGAAGATCCTGCATGGTTTTCTAGGGCTTAAATGACAGAAATCTACTGTCGCCCAGTTATGGAGGCTGGAAGTCTGAGATTAAGGTAACCACAGGGTTGGTTCCTTCTAAGTCTGTGGGGGAGACTGTTTCGTGCCTCCTGGCTTCTGGTAGTTTGCCAGCAATCTTGAGCATTCTTTGGCTTGGAAACGCATCACCCTGATCCCTGCCTCGTTGCTCACATGCCATTCTCCCTGTTTGTGTGTCTGTGTCTAAATGTCCCCTTTTTATAAGGACACTTACATTGGTCATATTGGATTAGCAGTCCACCCTACTGTAGTATGACCTCATCTTAACTAATTACTTCTCCAACTACCCTATTTCTAAATAAGGTCACTAACTAGGGGGTAGGACTTCAACATGAATTTGTGGGGAGGGAGACAACTGAACCCACGACAGGTACCAATTGTGCGAAGAAGCACCAAGCTGAGGGAATAGCTGCGACAGAGGTCCTGAGAAGCAAAAGGGTCTGGCGCATTCTGGAACTGGCAGAAAGTGAGTGTGACTCAGAGTTGTGAGGGAAAGAAGGACATGGCTGTGGTGGACAGGTGGCAAAGGCCAGACCGAGGGGTTTGCATTTTATTCTAAGAGTAAGGGGTACATTTCAAAGGGTTCTAAACCAGAGTGACATGTGGTTTTAAAAAATCAAATTATACCTTTCCCATTGTCTCTTCTCATCAATGAAACACAAGGATTTCTTCATTTGTTGATTTCTCAGAAGAATTTGCAACAGTTCTTTCATTGCCCTCTCAGTCTATTGCATGATGAATTTACTGAGAAACACAACATATTTATGATCTGAAATAATTCAGTCTTTTTTATTCTACTTTTGAATTCCTAAGTCAAAATACTTATTCCCTTTAACTCTCCGATTTTCATCTCCGTAAGTAAATAAAGTTAATTAATGACCTTTTACCAAAGAAAAAAAAAAAAGAAGACTATTCAACTGTGGATTTCAGGCACACACTATTTTCCTCATTCTATTTTGAGTAAACAGTAATAATTTTCAAAGATTGGGTCACCACAAAATCAACATTCGTTTCAAAATTGTAATGGTTTCAAATGTAATTAACTTTTTTGATTCCAAAAATTTTCAGATTCTTTTCCATAAGAAACTCCTTGTGTAATAAATATTTTTTGCAAAACTGAATTTTTGTTGGCAAAACAATGAGCATAAGTAAAACTTAATGATTTGCCTCAAATGTTTTGTAATCTAAGTAAATATTGGTTTAACACATTGCCTGCCACACTAGAAAAAAAAAATTTTCGCTGGGGCCACACTGTTTTATTAAAACAAAACGATCCTTTCTAATTTGTTATTTTTTATTGTTTTCTGTGCATGAGTTATATGCAACGCAATCCACATTTTTAGAATTAAATTGTCAGTATTAATTGTAACAATAAGAATATCAACAAGTCAACAAGTAAGATTTTCACAAACTACAGGGTTTTGCTTGATAAAGCCCTGGAATCAAATACAACTCACGTGGCAGTCAATGTGTTCAACAGCCCATGGGAACTGGAACTGTGGATACTGATTTTAGGGACTACACCTTTTCAACCAAAGAAGGTCTACTTTTTTCTGCTTTACATATTGAAAGTCTAAGTAGGATGTCATTTGGGAAAAAGATTCTGTTGCTTGAAAAAATAGGAAAAATATCAAAGCCACTAATAACAACTGTTAGTTTTACTTCATTTTCAGATAATTGGCGATAAAAAAGAAAACACAGCCAACCAGGATTGAAACACCATAAGATTGAAGGAGAGAAAGAAATATGTACACTAAGAACCATCAGGCTGTGCAGGTGTCAACATGGCGGGGGAAGCTCACGTTGTCTAGCCAGGGAGAGCCAGCCACTTTAGAGATACCAGCGTTATAGGTCCATCATCAGTTGAGTTATGCTCAAATTGTCCCCATTTTTCATTGTTTTTATTTCCTATCTTGATGAGGACTTTTTGTCTTTTTAATGATGTAGAACCAACAGAATTATGTCCAGTTGTTTCACAATGTATGTGGTTGATGTCATGCTTCTATAACATTTTCTGACAAAGCTTTTTTCTCTGATTGAGAATTTGAAGAAACATTATCTCTGACTCTGTCATGGCTCACAATGCTTTTAAGGCTCTGTGTCCCAGTGCACCCTGCAGTCAGGAGCCAGGCCTTTCTTCCCTCCCGGGCATGGTGGCTAAAAATTAGCCAGGCATGCCTGTAGTCCTAGCTACTTAGGAGGCTGAGGCAGGAGGATTGCTTGAGCCCAGGAGTTTGAGGTTGCTGTGAGCTAAGCTGACGCCACAGCACTCTAGCCCAGGCAACAGAGTGAGACTCTGTCTCAAAAAAAAAAAAAAAAAGAATATCTGTTGCTCTGGAGAAGGGACCAGGATGTATGGTAAAGAATGAAAACCAAGATGCAAAGAAATGTTCACATTATAATCTCCTTTTTGCAAAGACAACAGTGACTCCCCTCCAAAAAAACTTTGAAATAAAAAGGATAAAGATGTACATACCAATCTATTAACATTGGCCACCTAAGGATGGGTGGGCTGTTAATTTTTGTTTTTGTATTGAGAAAAAAAAATGATAATTTTAAAACAAAATGAAATTGTGAAAATGCAGAAATTAAAGAGAAAATAAAATCACTTTAGTTTCTTAACTCTGTTTTATTTTATTAGGTAGTCTCTGTGTGTGTGTATGTATGTGTGTTTGAACTACCCCGGGTAACTAATTAATTAATTAATAGATATTTCTTGCCCACTATGTTTATATCACTCCAGGGGCCTTCTAGCAAGAGTCCTTTTCCCCAAAGCCACCCAACAGACCCACATGAAAACATTTAAATAGGCAGTCCTTTCAGTTCCCTCTGATCTGCCCACTCTCCCTGTGGGAAAGGCCCATTGTAGCCTTTTCTGTGAATCTCTGCAGCCTACAGGATAAGGGTTTCCTTAAAGTGTAAAACTGTGGGGGTTGAGAGGTATCCCTGTCACGACATCCTGAGTCTTTTGCCCGTTCTAGAGGTCCTCCGCCTTGTACTAACGAGTCCTGCATCACCTTAGAGAACCGACACGGCTTCCCTCCAGGCAGGCTGGATGCACCCACAGGAAGAGACAAGCAGCTGGTGGAGTCTGGTCCACTGAGGACACTTTGAGAACAAAGTGCCATGTACATTTCTGCTCAACACCACTCGGGTGCCCACAACACCAGTTCAGAGGCCTCATAATGAGCGGGCACCTTAGCCCAGTTTTCTCTGTACCTCCTTTGAACAATCATTCACCAGGAGATAGATGTCCCGTTCTTCAACATGACACTTTCATCAGTCAAGCACAAAGCTAACAACTGTAGATAGTAGAAAATGAAGCACAATGAGCACTACCAAAGGAAAGGCATAGAAGGCTTCCCACAGAAAAACAAATAGCAGAGTAATTAAAAATAGATTTATATATGCATATGTGTCTATTGTTAATATCCAGCCCTATAAAGCCCTGACAGAAGCCTTCAAACTTTTAAACATTCTCTAACCCCACAGAGACCACCAGTCTGACAAACTCCTCTGGTCCTATAGTCCAATCCAGCTCTGTCTTTAAACCAAATGGATTTTGTTGAATTATATAGTCAAGATATTGGCAGGGTTACGAAACTAGTTGTTACTGGTTTGTTTTTTTTTTTTCAATTAAAAACTGGGGATGGGAAGGAGAATCCTAGATCCAACATGTGGAAGAAATATGTGCATTTAATCAGATTTCCAAGGCAGCTCTTCAGCCTCTGAAAGGGTAGATTGAAAACTATTTCCTTGTGATATTTTGACTGATTTCTCAGGAATTAAAGAGAAACGTGGCAGTCACCAGATCAGTGCCTGCAGACGTGTATTCCTTGGAGCCTCTCAGGGCACCCATCAGTAGATGGGCTGATGGTACTGGACTTATTCACAGTCACATTTGGGGTGCATGGAAGAGGAGCCTCAAGTTACTTGTTAACTCAGCATTTCACTCACAAGTTACTTTAATTACATGGCTGTGTCTATTCCATAACACCAAACATCTGGCAAAAACTAAAGAAAGATGTCTAGTATCCAGATGTTTAGCTTGTGGTCGTGCATGCAGAGCACCTGTGCGCTGACACAGGATCTTAGCCAGAGGCTGGTAGTATGTGCCGATGGCCCTTTTTCTATACAGTTTATTTCTTCCAGTTAGCCAGCGTAAAGCCCAAATTAGATTAAAAATGTGTTTATCTCTAAGTTTGGGCTTTAAGTTAAACAAAAACAAAGGAACTGTTAAAATCTGTAATATGGTGAGCCACATTTTCTGCTATAAAAATGTAAGAGACTCTGGGTTCAGAATGGCAGAATAAAGACATACCCACACCATTGCCTTCTCTCAAAAGTCACTGAGAAACAGCAAGGAGAACAGGTAGCAGAAATACACATCCATCTTTAGGAAACTAAGAGAAGTCTATAAACACAATATATGAAGGCAGAATTTAGAAGAGGGATAAATATTTAAAATGATGGATATCCCAATTACCCTCATTTAATCTTTATACACTATATGAATGTATCAAATTATCCCATGTACTCTAAAAATATGTACATCTATTATGTATCAGTGAACAAAAAGGAATTTGGGGAGAGGAATAGCAAATGACTTAGTAGAGAGAAAGAAAGGCAACCCGTAGCACCCACAAAGGCAGTTGGAGAAGTGAGAAGTGAGCCGATTTTCCATATAGAACCTCCAAAGGCACAGGAATAGGGGAACTAGGCAGGAGGCTGCAAGATCATATTAAAATCTAATAAAAAGCAGTAAGATCTCTCTAATTCTCCACCCACACCCAGTTCCCAAGCGACTGGTTGATTCCCCCCTCCCTGCAGGCACTGAGGGCAGCAGTGAATTCCTTCCAAAGCCAGGGAATTGAGGGACAGCCAGCCCGCTGAGCAGTGAGGTGGCCTCCCTTTCTCCCCCTCCCCCACTGCTCAGACTCAGAACACCAGCCTGACAGTGAGATTCCCAGAGGGGGACTGGAGGATGCTACCCCAGAGAGAAAGCTTGCAAGCAGTGGCATTTGGAGACCGTCAGTTTTCCTCAATGAAGACCACCAGTGTTACAAGCCCAACACATGTATACAGAGCTTTCTTGTCAGCCTTTTTGGTGCTTTACTTTTAAAGAGTGTGTTACAGCAGGTGGTCTCGAGGACAAACCGAGCGGCACATGGAGAGTTGGAGAATCAAAGTTTATGCGCCGGTGGGTCCAGAGGGGTCTCACCACTAAATTCTGAGCCACATCTACCCGATTTTTCCCATTTTTATTAAGTTGGGGTGGTCCAATGGGTGGGGTCTCAGGTGGCTAACGAGCCAGGATGTAGGTTAGTTGATGTGTCAGGTAATAGTATTATGCTGATGCACCAGGTAATAGATTAGTTGATGGGCCAGGTAATAGGTTTAGTGTTATGCTGATGCGGGTCTTCCGTGAGGGGTGGGGGTCTCAGGTGGCTGACTCGCCAAGTAATAGATGGGGGTTTTCCTTATCGAGTGAACACCCCAGGGTAAAGAGACACACTAGCAAAAACTCTTAATTTGACCAAGATGAAAACAAACAGAATAAAAGAACTCAGAGGAAACAAAGATGATAAAGGGAAAAAAACTTCAGAAAACTTCAACATCATCAGAGATGTGAAAGAACATATCACATCTACGAAATAAGAACAAAAGTATAAAAAGAATAATTAGAGAATAAGGAAAAGCTTTTAGAAATTGAAATATTTTTTAAAATTAAAAATTCAGTAGAATAATTGGGAGATAAGGCCAAGTAAATCTCATGTAAAGTGGAAAGAAATCATAAAGAAATCGGCAACAGGAAATAAAATAAAAACAAGAAAAATGGAGGATCACTCCAAGGGATCCAATATCCAATAGAAATCCCAGAAAATGAGAATTAAGACAACAGTGGATGGGAAATTAGTAAAGACATAATATAAGAATATTTCCTAGGAAATTTCCAACAGGATGATTTTCCAAATTCAGAAGACATCCCGATGTATAGCACAATATTTGAATGAAGATAAGATGTGAAAACTAAGATCATCACAGTTAAGAACTAAAAGGACCGTTGGCCATGAAAGAGTAAAAGCCCTGGACTTGGCCTCCTGGAGCAAACAACCAGAAAACCGAACAAAGCAGACAAAACAACCATCCTCAGGCACTGAGCCATTGCAGCACAGGACTGTGATCCCTGAGAGAAGGGAAACAAATGAAGTAGTCTCTGGGAGGCCGAAGCGGGAGGATTGCTCCAGGTCAGGAGTTCTAGACCAGCCTGAGCAAGAGCGAGACCCCATCTCTACTAAAAATAGAAAGAAATTATCTGGACAACTAAAAATATATATAGAAAAAATTAGCCGGGCATGGTGGCACATGCGTGTAGTCCCAGCTATTCGGGAGGCTGAGGCAGGAGGATTGTTTGAGCCCAGGAGTTTGAGGTTGCTGTGAGCTAGGCTGACGCCACGGCCCTCTAACCCGGGCAACAGAGTGAGACTCTGTCTCAAAAGAAAAAAAAAAAAAAAAAATAGGTCTTAAAGGGATCAAACTGATCTGCAAGTATAACTACGTGCCTAAACAAAGTCAAAAAAAAGTATTAAAGACAAAAAAACAACAAAAAACCAAGCAACCAAAATCCAGATACTCAACAATATAAAATTCAAATGTCTAAAATCCAATAAAAAATTACTAAATATGCCTGGAAGTAAGAAAATACAACCTATAATCCAGGGGAAAAAAATCAATCAATAGGAACAAATACAAAAGCCAGGGCTAATGAAACTAGAAGACAAGGATGTTTTTTAAAAAGCTATTATAATTGTGAGGACATATTTAAAGGAAAATATGAACCTAATGAGGAAAGAAATGGAAGATATGAAAAAGAACCAAATGAAATTTCTAAGATAAAAGCATACCACCTGAAATAAAAATCTGACTGAATGGAGCAGCACTCAGATCTTTTCTAAAACTATTCTGCAAGAACAGGAATCAGGCCTCCTTAGAGAAATGGCTGATTCTAGGACTGGCCCAGGGAATGTACAAGAAGGGCCTGGAGCATCTTGTGTGCCAGAAAGTAAAGAAGTGCTAAATACAAAATGATAGGAAGTAAGAAAGTGCTAACAAGTAAAAAGTCAGAGGGACAATAGTAGCAAACTGAAAGGCCAATGCTGGAACAATCTGAGCATGAAAATAAATATAGTTGTCCCTCAGTATCTGTGGGGGATGGGCTCCAGGACCTTGTGGATACCGAAATCTGGAGATGCTCAAGTCCCTTCCATAAAGCAAGGTAGGGGGGTATAGCTCAGGGGTAGCGCATTTGACTGCATAAAACAAGCTAGTGTTTGTATATGACCTCTGCACATTCTCCTGTATGCTTTAAACCATCTCTACATTACTTATAATATCTAATACAATGTAAATGCTATATAAATAGTGGTTATAACTATATTGTTTTTATCTGTATTATTATTTTTTGTTTTTATCTTTTTAAAAATATTTTTGGCTGAATCCCTGGATACAGAACCTGAGGATAGGCAGGGCTGACTATACTGAATTATAAACCAAAGTATAAAATAAATATGTATGGGCCCACACTAATGTAGAGCAATGACTGAATAAATAATAAATAAATAAGGAGACACAAATAACCCATATAGAAGACTTTTAAATCATTTATATAGATATTTCTTCCTCACTGAGATAGCACATAACTCCCACCCCTCAAGTATGGGCTTCGCGTAGTGTCTTTGTTCCAAAGAATGCAGTATGGCAACAGGAAGGAAAGTAAGGCTATAATGGAGAAAACAGACACACACTGTCTCAGCCAGGTGACCAAAGTTAACATCATTAGTGACAAGTCATGTTGACAGCAGGTAAACTTGACATGATGTGGTGAGAAGGGCATTTTACCTCTGGGGTCTTCCTCCTCCAAACACATAATCCCGGTGTGATAAGCAGAAAAACGGCCCCCAAGATGTCCACGTTCTAATTCCCAGAAGCTGGGTATATATCACCTACGTAAAGGGACTTTGCAAATGTGATGAAGGGTACAGACTTTGAGACGGGGAGATGATTCTGGATTATCTGGGTAGGCCCAGTCTAACTAATCACAGGAGTCCTAAACATGGAGAATCTTTACGGGCTGGGGTCAGAAAGAGAGAGATGTGATGATGGAAGAAGGGTCAGGGAGGAGGGACGTTGCTAGGTTTGAAAACACGGAGGGAGGGGGCCACCAGCTAAGGAATTGTAGGAATGTAAAATGTCCTTTAGCTGGAAATGCAAGGAAACCGGAATTGCCCCAGGAGCCTCCAGAAAAGAATGCAGCATCCCCGCTGACACCTTGATTTTGGCCTAAAGAGACTCAAGTCGGACTTTGACCTACACAACTGTAAGGTAATAAATATGTGTTGTTTAAGCCATCCAGGTTGTGGTAATTTGTCACATCAATAAAAAACTAATACATCTGATATAACTGTGAGAAAAACATCAGACAAACCAGAATTCGGGGACATTACACAACATACCTGACCACCACTCCTCAGAACTGTCAAGGTCATATAAAACAAAGAAAGTCTGAGAAACTGTCACAACCTAGAGGTGCCTAAGGAGATACAACTAACTGTAATGTGGGATTCTAGACGGGATCTGAGGACTGAAAAAGGACATTAGGTAAAAACTAAGGGAATTTGAGTCAAGTATGGACTTGAGCTAATATGAATAGTAATGTATCAATGTTTGTGCATTAGTTGTAGCAAATGTGCTGCAGGAATGTAAAGTGTTGACAACAGGGGAAACTGGGGATGTGCAGGAACTCCCTGTAAATCTTTGCAATGTTTCTGTAAATCTAAGACTCTTCTAAAATAAAAGTTTATTCTTAAAGTTGCACTGGATTAGCAACCAAAAAAGACACAAAAGACTCAGGAGTATTCATAACAATAGCAAGTTCTATCCAAAATTAAGCACAGAGATTAAAAAAAGACTTAAAGAAAAAATGGACCGAGATTGAGTGATTCCTAGGACAATGCAAAGCTGCCTGACCTGTATGTAACTGAAGGCCCAGAAAGAGGAGAAAAAGAAACCAGAAAAACATATTTGAGGAAATAATGACCACAATTTTTCCAAGTTTGATGAAAGTAATAAGCCTGCAGATCCAAGAAGCTCAATAAACCCTAAGCAGGGTAATCAAATTAACAACAAGAGAAAAAAACCACAGTTAGGCATATCATAGTCCAATTTCTGAAAACCCATGTTAAAAAGAAAAATCTTAATAGCAGCCAGAATAGAAAAGAACACATTGTATACAGAACAAAAATAAAGCCAGCAGCAAACTGCATCAGAATCTTTCAAGCCCAGAAGATAATGGGAAGATACTAGTTTATAATCAGATTGATGAATTCAATTGTAAAAGCCCTAGACATAAAACTTAGAATTTAATCAAAGAGATAAGATTTGCAAGCTGGAAAAAATTAGGAAATAATTCCAGGGAAATGTATCAACCTATATCTAGTATGTAGATAAATCATAGTGCCAGTTCCCTAAAGTAACCTTTTGCCATGGTTGTAGTGGGTTGAATGGTGAGCTCTCCAAAAAATATGCCCAGGTCCTAACACCCAAAACCTGTGAATGTGACCTTATTTGGAAAAAAGAGTCTTTGCAGATTTAATTCAGTTAAGGATGTTAAGATGAGAAGACCATCCTGGATTATCTGGGTGGGCCTACATTCAATGACAAGTGTCGTTCTAAGAGACAGAAGAGAAGACACATACACAGAGAAGTCCATGTGAAAATGGGGGCAGTGACTGGAGTGATGCCACAAGCCAAGGAACACCTAGAGTCACCAGAAGTTGGAAGAGGCAAGGAAGGATTCTCCCCTAGAGGCTTTGGAGGATTGTGGCCCTACTGGCACCTTGATTTTAGACTTCTGGTTTCCAAAACTATAAGAGAATAAATTTCTGTTGTTTTAAGCCATCAAACTTTTGGTAATTTATTTAGCAGCCCTAGGAAACGAATACAACAGTCATTTACCCTGAGTTTCTCTGAGTCTGCAACTCTATAAGAAATCCAGTAAAGTATTATAAATATCCAGTTTGAAGCCAAGAATTACGATCATATGTATGCTTTTCCTATGTATATAATATTAATGACTATTGATTAAACACCTTTAACTTTGTAAGTATACAAAATCAAATAGGCATAAAATCTTTAACCTACAACTACCTTATTTTATTTGACTCCCAGATTCTGGGTTCATTAGATTTTTATATAACCAACCTCAATCCCAAGTTGAAAATTTGCCAATATCAGGCAAATTCCTGACTTTGATGTTTCCTACATTTTTATTCCTACTCAATGCAAGGAGAGATCTGAAGAATGGAAGAAAATGGAATAGCACATAAAGATTAGTTTTTTCTTTGTTAATTATGGAAAAAATTATCAAGTACATTTGTTTTTTCTCTCTATACTTAGCATAATTTTAAAACTTTTTGATATATTAATACTCTAAATGGGAACAACTACACAGATTAAAACTAAGAGTATTTTCAGAGCAACAGTAAGTCTAGTGATCTTGATATCTTGATAAACTTTAATCAGTACAAAAATTTTAGCTATTTCATATGAAAAAATATGAATATACCTGTGTGTGTGTGTATATACACACACCATATATATATATATATATATACACACATCTATCGATCTATCTATCTATATCCTATTGTTCTATTTCTCTGGAGAACCCTAATACCATAGACACACACACACATATAGAGAAGGGGAAAGAAAGAGTAATTTATTACAGGAATTGGCTCATGTGATTATGGAGGCCCAAAAGTCCCACTGTCTGCCATCTGCAAGCTGGAGACCCAGGAAAGCTGGAGGTGTAATTCCGTCTGAGTCTGACTCTGAAGGCCCGAGACGCAGGTGAGCTGATGATGTAAGTCTTGGTCCAGGTCTGAAGGCCCAAGAACCAGGAGCAAGAGATGTCGAAGGGCAAGAGCAAATGGATGTTCTAGTTCAAACAGAGAAAGGGAATTCGCCCTTTCTCTGCCTGTATATATTCTATTCTGGTACTCACTCAACAGATCGAGTGGCACCCACCCACACTGAGGGCAGATCTTCTTTATTCAGTCTATCAGCTCAATGCTAATCTCTTCCTGAAAGACTGTCACAAACACACCCAGAAATGATGTTCCACCAGTTAGCTGGGCATCTCTTAGCCCAGTCAAGTTGACACATAAAATTAACCATTATATATGTTTATGTGTGTGTGTATGTGTGTATATATATATATTCTGTCACAGAGTCATTAACAAAACTGAAACGTATGTCTACTTACTTTTAATGACATTATCTGACCAATTTTAAGTAGAATGACCTATTTTTCTGAGTGATGAGAGATTCAGACCAAGCCAAGTATTCTCAGCTTTCACCACCAAAGAAAGAAAAAAAGCATATGGCACTA
>CM052440.1:140111356-140143889 GCA_028533085.1 Varecia variegata
GCTATTATCATTGGAACAGCTAAAACAAATATTTTGATATTACAGAAAATCTTTTTGCCTATTTCAGAAAGGAGACTTAGAAATTTTGCTATGACAAGATGCAAAGTAAGTGTTGATTGAATTCTTATGGTGGTAGGATGTGTATATTTGAAACAACCTTCTCTCCTAGCTTCTAAACAAAGAGCAATTGTTACTCCATTACTTTAGAGTCTCAAAAGCACTTATATCTTCTCAAGGTTCCTGTTACTGATGACCAGGCTTCTGGTTTCAATTTAATTTTTTTTAACTTTTTATTTTGAAAATATTTTAGACTTACTGAAAATTTGCAAAAGTAACACAGAGTGTTCCCATAAACCCTTCACCCCAATTCCCCTAATGTTAACATCGTATGTAACCATAGTACAGCTATCAAAACTAAGAAATTAATGTTGGTACAATACTATGAGCCAAGCTACAGACTTTTCACTTGGATCTGCCAATTTTTCCTTAACGCCTCTTTCTGTTCCAGGGTCCTACATGGGATTTAGTTGTCACGTCTCTGCAGTTGCCTCTGGTTTCTTGGTCTTCCCTTGTTTTCCATTACCTTGACAATCTTAAGGAGCACTTGCCACGTGTATCCCCCAATCTAGGCGCATCTGATGTTTTCCCATGAGTAGACAGGAGTTATGAATTTTTGGAAAGAACACCACAGAGTGAGGTGCCCCTCTCATCTCACTCTATGAGGAGGAAATGACATCACAGGTGACACTAACCTTCACACCTGGGTAATGTCATGTTTGCCAGGTTTTTCCATGGCAAAGCTGCTATTTTTCCCTTTCCCTACACCATACTTTGGAAATGAGACTCTAGGACTAGCCCACCTCCATGGAGAGAAAGCAGGGATGAGACATGTCTTCCTGGAGTGAGGAGTATCTGCAGATGTTGTTCAGAATTCTTTCGTAAGGAAGATTTGTCACTTCTCCCTTGTGGATGTATTTATTCAATTATTTACTTGTACCAGTACTGACTTGTATATTGATTTTATACTTTGGCTTATATTCCAATACTACATTATTTATACTGTGGTTCAAATTGTTTTAGCTTCGGTTATTGGGAGCTCTTGTAGGTTGGCTCCTGTGTCCCTTCGACAATGCCCCAAACCTTGGTTTTTTGAACACTTCCTTACTTTCTGGTTCTTCCAATAATTTTAGCATCCATTGGTAGATGCTGCCTGCAATGGTTATTTCTGTAGAGCTCTAATGGTGATTTAACTGACAAAACCGGGATGGATTAATCGGACAAACACTGTTGATGTTGGCTGACTTGCAACATCACTTTCAAATCTTATTGATTCTACAGCTGGAAAGGACCTTAAAGCTTTTGTCACTTTTCAGAGGTGAAAACTGAAGCATGGAAAGGCAATTTTCTCAGAATCACACAATTGCATAAAACCAAAATTTTGACTTTTCCTTCCCCAAGACTCTTTCCTTCCATCGCACCTGTCTGTCCATGAGGATGAGGTATCAGAGTGCTCACCTATCTGGGAGGCACATTCCTGAGAGCTCAGGCATGGCCCTGGGAGGCACATTCCTGAGAGCTCAGGCATGGCCCTAGCAAGACCTGGAGCAGCCTTCAGGACAAAGGTTGTTCCAACCTCTGGAGGAAAATTTTCATGCTTTGCATTATCTGAGTCAAACCCCTGTGGACGATGACCTCACAGCATCGCCAACCCTTGAAAAGCAAGTAGCAATAAACACCCGTAAGTACTACGTGTTGATAACCCCCCCAAGTGAGGACACCCAGATATGGACACACAGGTTTTGGATCACAACACTTTGGGCACTTAATATTATCCACCTTGTCTGATCTATTGGTTTTTACCTTTTATCTCCAAGCTTTCCTAGGCCAGGAGGTATGAGACCAGGAGTGTGACTAAGCAACTCAGGGGTCTGCTTGGTTTGAATTTTATCCCACATGCGTCTTTCTTCATATATTGGTATGTATAGTAAAGATGTATATTAGTAATAGTTTACTGATCCTAAACTTTAAAGAAATTGTCTAAAACGGGGTCATAAAACAATATGATCATAAATATCATCATAAAACAATGTAGGGCACATCAGCAGAGCCCCCACGCCGGGCACATCACAGCAACACCGGTGTAGTCAGGGAGCCTGTGGGGATCGTGAGGACTGTAATTTGGAGCAGGTCAGCTCAAGCTGCCATCTGTAACACTCAGGGAGCCATATTTTGGGTGTGCCCCCTTTTAGGGGTAGAGAAAAGTAGGTGCCCCTCTGATATTCATCTTTAAAATCCGGAGTGCTTAACCCACCCCAAAGTGAATGCAGAGACCACCCCAAGGCAAGCCGTCTGCAGGGGCACTGTTGCTCCGGCCCTGCAGTCCAGAAAACCCCTGAGTCTCCCCGCACTGACACGGCACCTCCGTGGGCCCTCACGTAAGAAGAGCTTCTTCTTCTAGTACTGGGCAGCCCATCAGCTTGTCAGAATGTACCCAACTCCCTCCCTTCCTTCCTTCCTTCCTTCCTTCCTTCCTTCCTTCCTTCCTTCCTTCCTTCCTTCTTTCCTTTTTTTCTGTTTAGAGCAACAATAATACTTTACAATGCAAATAAATAAGAATAATATTGTTTTCAAAGTAACAAACCCCCTCTTTTTAATTTTTTATAAGAAAATTTTTTAAAAAGTTAATTGTGAAAAGCATTGTCTCCTATTGGAGAAAAGAAGTCTGACCCTTGTCGTAGTCACCCGAGATGGGAATGGTCCTATGTGTTTCCTTCTTTGCTGCATCACTTAGGAAGTGACATGTGGTCCCGTGTAAGGGCTTGACTTTAAATACAATAGAACAAGAGCAGGAGGAGAGGCTCAGGCAGAGGGCAGAGGTGGGAGGAGCACTTCAGAATGGATCGAGCTTAGAGTGGCCAGCGTCTGTCCGTCTTCAGTCCCTGCGAAGCTTTGCCCTGAGCCTGGCAGGTTCCATCAGGATCCAAGCAACGCTGTGACTCTAGTAATATGTAACATTTGTTAAGCACTACCTATGTGCCATGCCTGATTTATAAGCCTCTACATGAATTGTGTCATTGAATTTTATTCCAGGTGAAGGAACCACTCTGGGGAAGCCCAGAACCTGGACGGGCAGAGGGGCTCTGTCTTCTGGCCCACCCGTGCCTGCCTCCCCGGCACTGACCTCACGCTGCCTCGTCCGTCCTGTCCTGAAACTGCATGGCTATTTCTAGCTCTACTGTCCCCCCTCCAGCTCCCTATTTCATTCCTGCCCTCCCGGGGCGATGCTGCATCCAACCAACCTGCCAGTAATGACCTCCTGTCGTCCAACTCTGGAAACTTCTCTCTGGATCTACGGCTCTTCTGCGAGGCCCCTCCTTTTTCTGGCACCAGCGGTTTATTTGTATTTGAAAAATAAAATAATAACACTACATATAGATGCACATCGGGGAAAAAAGTGGCCAAGACTCAGGCAAACGATTTGATTTTCAGGCTCTGGTTGTGGAGATGCTGCCGGGAAGTTTGCAGACGGGCCACCAGAGCCGATTGTCTCTTGTGTGTCCACTGAGTCAAGATGTTTGCGTTAGCAAATTGTAAGTGAAAAAGTCAGAGTTTGAATTAGGCAACAACGTGGGATAACATCAAATTAAAAGATTGTTCTTCTCCTTGGCCCCTCCCTTTGGTTAGCCCAACTGCAAAGTTAGTGTTGACTTTGTCATCTTCTAAAATTCCACCTCTCTGTGGGTGCTTGTATTTCTGGAACATCCACCAAAAACAATAAGGTTGCACTCTCTCGCCTGGTGTTGGCTCTGGGTTGTCTGGGAACCAGGCTTATCGGAGGGAGGTGGCCTCTGGACCTCCCAGTAAAGGGTGAGCGTGAATGTGTGGAAAAGGGGGTGCTGTGCCTTTAAATCCTGCAAGTGAGCTTGGCTCAGGAAGGCCAGCAGCTCAAGGTCCAGCCCCTGGAAGAGAGAAGAGCTACAGATTCTCCATCCTCAGTCTCTGGGAGGCGACGCGACGGCTGTGCCAGCCGGGCTCTGGCAGGCTCCTGGCAGCATGGCAGCGATGCTCAGGGCCCTCCTGCTGGCCCTCGCGCTGGGCCTGGCTCAGCCAGCCTCTGCCCGCCGGAAGCTCCTGGTGTTCCTGCTGGACGGCTTTCGCTCAGACTACATCAGTGACGAGGCCCTGGAGTCGCTGCCTGGTTTCAGAGAGATTGTGACCAGGGGAGTAAAAGTGGATTACTTGACCCCAGACTTCCCTAGTCTCTCGTATCCCAATTACTATACCCTAATGACCGGTGAGTACCGTGTGCTCTTCTGGGCGGGCAGGGAGGGCTGGGGTCACGCAGGGAACAGCTGGCTCCTGGCATCGGAGTCTTATTTAAACGCTCAGGATTCCCCAGTCCTATGGGACATCAAAGGTAGATAAGGTCTGTGTTCTTGGCCAAGAAGATTTTTGTTTTCACGGTTATGTTGCTCCCCAAAAGTTACCCCAAGGACCTGTTTTGGAGTCTCAGTGTGGAGAACAGACAACTACAGCAATCGATGATATGTGACGATTTAAAAAGTGGTTATTTATCTTAGAAATAGAAATTCTAGCTATTTTCTAAGTTCAAGTTTGAAAAATCGACAGGTCTTCATGCGTCCCCATCAACTTCCTTCTGTCCCTTTGCTCTGCAGTCATCTGTCATCCTGGAGTCTTTCTGGCTTGTGTGTCAATGTGTCGGACTGTGGAAGTGCCCATAGGATTCCTCAGAGGGGAGTCGTGTTCCTGCGTTACTTGGGGAGGGCGTGAATTTTCGGATCATATCATTCAGTGTTACTCAGCAATGCCACTCCCCTCAACCCCGACTTTTTATTTTGCCTTTTTTGGCCAGGTAAAATGACAAGGAGAAGAAAAAATCTGTTGTGTAGTTCGGATTCCCCATTTTTAACTTCCAGCATCTGTAAAAAAAACCAACAAACAAAAACTCAACGACACAAACACAACCCCAGCTAAGCCAGGCTGCCTGGGTTTGGGAGGGCTGGTTTGCCTAAAGATGACCTTCCTCTGGGATTGCCAGGACTCTGAAGGTGACTCACAGACCTGCTCCCCTGTCTGCACACCAGTGCGTGTGGGTTTCTCTCTGCTCACATAGCGGGGCTCCAAGCTTTGTTTGTTTTCCAGTTAACCTTTGTGAGCACAGCGAGAGGCTCTCAGAAAGAATTTAACAAACTATCCAGGGAGGCTGTTAAGAATGCACTGTTATTGCTGGTTATGAGAGACTTAGCCGTGTGCTCTGAGCGCAGGGAAAACTCTGCAAATTATGTTAACAGAAAGGGGATGAGAACCCGGCTGTCTCATTATGGATTTCCACAGAAAACCAAAGTCTAAGGAGTCTAGAAATACGGACAAATATTTCTAACTCTGTGCATGGGTACTATATACATATGCATACATAAAAAAGCCATAAACTGATGCCCAAAATTGAAGGGAAGAGATACTTTGGAGAATTAGAAATAAAGGCACGGAGAGAGAGAAAACATTCAGACTGCATACAAGCAAGGAATTTATTTATTTGTTTTTTATTTCTCCCAACAGACAACCAACCAGTCTGTAACATAAACAGAATTAACAAAAGTCCCTCTCGTCCTTACTTGGCATGCCTCTCCCCTCGCAGGGAAGCGGTTTGCAAGCTGCTGGGTCACACATAGATGTGATTGTGTGTCACAGCCGACTTCAGTTCTGTGCAGGGGCTTCACACACACAGCCCACCCCCACACCAGCTGTCTTGCAGGGCCTTGCTGGGGGACCCAGTTCATAAACTGCCACGTGCAACTTCTGCGATCTCAGTGGAAAATGAACAAAATCCATTTTAGAAAGGACTTGAGTAAGTAAAAAGGGACCATTACAGACTCTACAGAGAAACCAAGCCAGTGACATGGCCTTTTGTTTGTCAGACCCACCCTCCTGATATTGGCAGAAGGAATAACTTGCACAAAGCCTCTGTCACATTGAGACACACCTTCTTTTCAGTCTTTGGGTATTTTCCCTTGTGGAGTTCCAAGAGAATAGCCCTTTCCACCGTGGGACAGTGCAGTTCCCATGAGTGTCTGAATAAGATCTCACCCTCATTTTCAAACTGAGGCTGGCCTAAGGAAGCTGCAAGATCTCTATATGTCCGTATATTGTCAGATGGCAGAATATATTCTCTGATTTGAAACTCGACTTGGTCTATAAGTTGGCTCTTCCATCTTCATAGAGGCTATACTATACACAGGATGTGTCTAGCACGGCTCATGTTT
The DNA here is from genome assembly GCA_028533085.1 of Varecia variegata. Lineage (NCBI taxonomy): Eukaryota > Metazoa > Chordata > Mammalia > Primates > Lemuridae > Varecia > Varecia variegata. The sequence continues at coordinate 140,117,638 of CM052440.1, forward strand.
ATGTACAAATGTCTTTGAGTACCACTTGTCGTGAGTGGTACTGAGCAAACTGACAGACTCGGAGCAAGATTTGCAGCTGGGAGATGCCAGGCCACGAAGCTGGTATTATTTCCCCTGTCTTGGAACTGACTCAGGGCTAAACTTAGACTATTTTTCCCAATATCCATACTTATTTTTCTACCTGATGCTGAAAAACTCCTCCTTTTTTCATAAAAGGAAGGATGTAGACATTGTGAATTGTACTTAAACATATGGTTTGAGCATTTGAACATTTTACGAACCAACAAAATTGTTATGCTAGATCTTTTTGGTACTGAAAGATATGCTGTTTTAGTGTTCTTTAGAATTCACAGGAGAGGCTATACTCTCACTTCATTACATGAATTATTGCTTATAGAGAGAAAGCCCTTGGTGTTCTCCCCTTGCGTAACGAGGAGTGAGGTGGGCCGTTGGGATGGATGCCGGCCTCGGCGCTGGAGAACTCGCTTGCAGTCCTCGCAGGGAGACTTTGGGCAGCCGTCGCACTGCCCTGGGCCTGTTTCCCAGCATCTGTTCTGCGAAACAGAACTCGATGAACTGCCAGGTCCTCATCAGGTCGCGATTTCAGGTGCTGCCGGATGCAGACATGGAACTAAGCCATGCACGGGGAATTTAAAACAGCTAGGACCGGCTCCCTCTTGGGAGGCCTTCATGTAGAAATTAAGCAAACAGCTGGAACTCCCTGAATTTCGCAAACAGCTGAATCTCACAGGGAAGCCGTGTGGATGGAGATGGGAAATCAACAGGCATGTTTGTAAGGAACCTTGGAAATCTTCTAGCCCAGGCTCCAACATGAAGCCACGGTGGCTGGTTACTTATTTGCCTCCAAACACGTTTGGTTCAGGACAAATGTGGACAGAATTCCAATAGTGGCCAAGAAGATCAATCAAACAATCGATTCTGGGAGCACAAAAATCTTAACACAGAGCCTCTCCCGCAGGGAGGATGCGTTCAGTCAGGGAGGACAGACACTCCGAGAATGGATTCCCACTAATGAAAAGGATGGCAAGGTGCTGTGAGCTGAGCTGTGCCCCTGTGTCCCCACCCCCAATTCAAGTTCCAACCCCCAGGACCTCAGAAGGTTACCGTGTTTGGAGATCAGGTCTTTAAAGAGGTGATTAAGGTAAAATGAGGCCATTAGAGAGGGACCCTATTCCAAGATGACTGGTATGTCCTCGTAAGAAGAGGAAAGGACTCCAGAAATATGCGTGCACAGAGAACAGGCCACGTGAGGACACAGCAAGGAGGAGGCCGCCTACAAGCCGAGGACAGAGGCCTCAGGAGACGTCAATCCTGCTAACACCTTGTTTGTGGACTTTTAGCTTCCAGAACTGTGGAAAAATAAATTGCTGTTGTTTAAGCCACTCAGTCTGTGGGACTTTGTTATGGCAGCCCGAGCAAGGTAATTCACAAAGGACGGGGGTCATTTCCCAGTACGCTACGGAAGACCCCAGGAGAGGAGAGTTTCCTTCCAATTGGAGTAGCGGGAAAAGGCACTTTGAAGAGGTGAGATCTGAGCTGGAGGAAACAGCCACCAGCGTGGCATGTGTCATGATGTCCTCACTTGGGGCATGAGTTCTCTTTCTGAAGAGCCGTGTGTGGATCAACTTAATTTTAGTTAAAACACAACCGCAGTTTAAACGCCATTGGAGTGCTTTCTCTTTTAATATAGTAATATCTTACTGTGGCTCTTTTTGTAAAGTTATTCTCTCTTTGGAGTGAATCCACATTTGATTTAAGTGAAGTTTAACATGAAATCAATGGAAGAAAGCCGTGATTTCAATCCAGGTCATGGGGAAGAGAAAAAGCAGCGTCGTTTTGCTGAGGCTAATGGTGACATTTGTTTGTGATTCTCCAACACTTCTGGTTAAGCAGTTAAGGAAAGTGGCCCAGAAATGTTCTGAGTAGCGGGGAAGCCAGTCTAGAATTTTTGCAAATAACCTACCAAGAGATGAACATAGGCTGAAACAAGTTTGCTATACAGTGTATTATTATTTCAAATTTAGATACTTGTAAATGAAGCGCAGGGAGGTGGGGGGGTTTGCGCCAGGCATCACAGAGCTGAGGCGGGACAGTAGGCACCAGAAGCCTGGTGCTCATGCAGCAGGGCCTGGGCCCGAGACCTGGGGTGGCCAGGAGGTTGTCCACGTGGCCTGAGACCCAGGGGCAGAGGTCTTCCCAGGACCACTCCAGGAGGCAGTGGGAGCCTGAATAAGTGTGCTCCTCCATGGAATCAAAGCAAAACCCTGGACGTTAACTGCTTAGAATTAATATTTGTGCCAATATATTTCCTATCACACTCCTAGACATTATGTGCGACACAAATTCTAACCAGATAACTAGGGCCCAGCATTCTGGAGTAACAGACAGCAGAGTAAGGGATGCTTCCCCCTGACACCTCCCCACCCCCCACCAGCTACTTTTAAGAAAATATCTGATTTAAATTAAAACCGGCTGTCACTCGGACCAAAGGAAATTGATGCAGAAAGTACTTGAACATTTTGGAAAAAGCCCACATCCTCAGCCTCCTGCAGAACTCAGGCTTCGCTTGGGGGGCTGTTCACAGACCTCTGCACGCCCACAGCTCCAGGCAGGGTGCTCCCTCCCCTCTCCTTCCCCAAGGTTGGTGCTTACACAGGGACATTCCCCAGCTTGTCATCCGCCTTGGATTTAGGTACCTCTCCAGTTAAATGATCCATGTTTGGTGTGCCCCCCTCCTCTCCTCCCATTCTCACCTGCACCAAACTCAGCCATGCTTCTGTTTGCCCCAGTGCCCTCCTGGTGGCCCCTGGCCACCCCTAGCTCTGGTTCCCTCGCCCAGGACAGCATCTGCACATCCACCCCACCCCCACCCCCACCCCCGACAGCCCACTGGGTTCCACGGTTTGGTTTCCTCCTCTCATTTCCCTGACTCCTGCTTGGTCCCTTCTGTCCTCTGACCTTTCTGGATTCTCCCTGCAGCCTCTCCTCTTCCTGCCTCCTTGCTGTCCCCTGCTCTCCACACACCACCAGAGCAGCCCTGGAAGACACCTCCGAGCCTGCCACTCCTCGCTCCTCTGTTCAAACGCTGCAAGTGCAATTGGAAGTCCTCACAGACCTGGCCCGTCTCTGACATCACTCTCCCCTGCGCTTGCTGTGGGGTCTGCTGGGCCGGGCCTGTGCCCACCTCCCTGTTCCTTCTGGCTGTTTCCTTTCTGTTTGTCCCCCAGAAAGACCCAGCGTTGGCATCTCTGCTCTCTTCACACCTCATCCCCGAAGTCCCTGCAGCGGATCTGCCTTTCCCCAGTGCTTGAGCTAAGACAGTCGGCTGCAACCCATCCCTGTCCTGCCTCCCTCGTTGTCCATCATAGCGCCAACTTGCTTATTTCTGTTTTCTCCAAATAAAATGTATAAGGAAGAAGCATTGTAATAATGATGAAAACACTCAGAGTTTCAGGGAAATTGTTGATCATTACTTTGATTTTAGCTACTCCTAAACTAGTACAGAGGAGAAAAAACTGAAAGTGTGTTTTGCTCACAGGAAAGCAATTAGCCATTTAGGTGAACTAACTGCCATGTACGTCTGGTCATCTTATGTACTCACGTTGCAAAATATGTCCTGCAATTGTGCTTTAAATTTTGACTATAAGGTCAGAGGCGGCGAGAGGGCCGAGGAGAGAGTCGCCCAGGAAGAGGGCGGTGCCAAAGCAGGGGGTGAAGGAGGCTGGGAGTTGGGAGAAAGTTGTACCAGAACACTGGTCGCCAGCAGAGAAGGAGAACCTAACTGTCGTCAGGGCTGCCGAAACCAAGAGGGCAGAGGCAACAGCAGAACACCGCAAGAGACAAATGACGCAGAGCCAGCGTGGAAAACGGTGGGAGGATATCAAAGGCTCAACGTTACATGGTCCTGTCTGTGGGACCTGGGGATGGGTCCGGCGACTTCGAGGGCCTGGCGAGGCCATCCTTGTGTCCTCAGCCTCCATCACAGGCTGCGTATATGGCCAGACCGTGCACGCACGCGTCACAGGAGGCTCCTTAGACACAAGGCAATGTTAGGGGCTGGCTTGTGTCTCTCCCCAAATCCATGTGTCTGAGGCCCAATCCCCAATGTCTCAGAATATGACTGTAGTTGGAGGTAGGATCTTTCAAGAAGCGATTAAATTGAAATGAGGTCATTAGGGTGGGCCCTAATCCAGTATCACCGGTGTCTTTATAAGAAAGGAGAGTAGGCCCAGCCAGGCACGGAGGGAAGACAGCCTGAAGACGGGGGAGAAGAGGCATCTGCAAACCAAGGGGAGAGGCCTCAGAGGACAGCAGCCCTGCCGACACCTTGATCTTGAACTTTTGGGCTCCAGAACTGTGAGAAAACACATTTCTGTCGTTTAAGGCACACAGGCTGTGGTACTTTGTCACGGCAGACGTTGGAATCTAGTACACACATGATTGCAGTGCTAGACAGGACACCTCAGCCACACGCCCACTCATGGAGAGTTTCTGGTGATTTCTGCCCTGAGACTGAGACAGCCGTGGCGTCCTCGTTTTCTAGGGCTGCCATCACAAATTGCCACAAACTGAGTGACTTAAAACAACATCTCACGTGGCTTTCTCCCTGTGTCTCTCTGTGTGTCCCTTCTCCTCTTCTCACAAGGACACCAGCCATATTGAATTAGGGGTCACCCTGATGACATCATCTCATCTTGATCACATCTGTAAAGACTTTATTTCCAAAGCAGGTCACATTTGCAGGTACTGAGGGTTAGAACTCAAACATATCTCTCTGGGGGAGACAGTTCAAACCGTAACATGTGGTATAGTGGAAAGAGCTGTGGATTTGCTGCCGAAGATCTAATTTAATCTACTATCACTTTTTTGCTTCCGGAATTTGAACAGGCTCCTTTTGAGTTTTAGTATTTTTTTACTAGTAGAATGGAGAAAGTCAAACTTACCCAATAGGATTGTTGTGCAAACAGCATGAGAAAACGTATGTGTGAAATCACCGTTATTAACACCGTGTATGTTACACAGTGTATCAGTAAGGTGAAGCTAAGTTATGCTGTAGTAACAAGCAATCCCCAACTGTACCTGAGGCTTCCCACAACCGAAGTTTACTCCTCACCTGTGCACCTGGCCATTAGGAATGAACTCTGCCCCCTTTCCTCTTTGTTCTGGGATCCAGGCTGAAAAAGCAACTTCTAAATGAGAGCTGCTGCTCTCACAGGACAGGGGACAAAGGAGCTAGCAGGACATTATGATAGCGCTTAGAGACTGCGATGAGATGAGGGGTGTGGCACGGGCAAAAGTAGGAGAAGTGAGCGTTACAAGTCAGAGGAAGGGCCCTAAACCTGTGCACCATCCAGGTGTGGGCTGGAGGGTAACAGAGAGATGGATGAGTTTGTAAAAAGGACAAAACAAAAAACACATGCAATGGGTCGAAACCAAGGACAGCCCGGTAAGCTCCTCCTTCCCTCCTTTTCCACTTCAAACATTTGAACATCTAGTGAAGGGCACCCTTGAGGCGGAGCTTGCTGATTGGCTGATGCATGAATATGAAAGCACCAAAAGGAAGGGAGGCTGAAGCGGTTCCAAGGCCGTGAGATATTCAGCAGTCTGAATAAAGGGGCTCCTATTAGCAGAGATGGGAGAGTGCGAAGGGCTGTTTATTTATTTCAGTGAGATTTATTTGGAGAAGGAAATTTTCATCAAATTAGATTCCAAGTTGAGTAAGGTATTCACCTGGAGTTGGCCCTTTAGGGGTCCAGAGACAATGTCTTGAAGGAGGGTTTCAGAAACATGCAGAATACGATGAAGTAAAGGAGAGAAATCGATCCCGTGGGTCCCAGTAGACCCCAGTAAATGGACTTCCTGTCTCTCTGCTTGCCACACAGCTGGTAGAGAATATTTGTCACAGATGCACAGTTAGAATCTATTTCCTCACCTGCATGAACTTTTGTCTAAATCGTGTCACTTACTTTTCAGCGATGCCTAACAACATCTTTCCACTTTTCCACTTAAAACTGTGGTCTCTGTCGTGAGCCAGGGTTAAGCTGCCTAAAGAAGCAGGCAGGGTAGCTGAGGTGTTGGGCCACAGAAGCCGGGAAGAGCACTCACCAGCCATGCCCTGAGAAAAAAATGTGTTCTAAGAATTTCCAAAACTAATGTCTCCTGGCACATCATTATTTAAGCTCCCATCAACAGACCTCTCCACACTGAAGTGTCACTTTTCAAAAAGTATGTTTCTTTTGGCTTCCGTGGTGATGAGAGGTAGCTCTGATTGTCGGGCATTCGGCCACTGGAAACTCCCTCCCCGCAGAAGGGGGTGGTTAGGGTAGTGGGTAAAGCTTTAAAACGTGGTGAAAGCTTTCGATTGCAATAACAGCAAGGCCTTGTTCCGAAGGTGCACCCGCTCCCGCCTCACTGTTGATTGACAGATCGTATGGGCCTCCTGCCAAAGCCTCTGGGAGTTCACCTGAGCCATGCTGTTCTCGGTACCTGCTCTATCGTGAACCCTATGCGGGTTAACGGGTTAAAGGACATTTAAAATGAATTCGGAGGGAGCCTGACTCAGCAGATTAACACTCATTTCAGAGACATTTTAAATGACACCTACTCGTGTTTCAGAGTCCCCCTCCGTGAATAGGCCCATTGTGTCCACAGCCTAACCAGGCAGGGACCCGGGCAGGTCTGGGGTTCCCGCGGGCCCCATTGTAGCATTTGGCTCCTGTTGGATGCTTTGCTTAATCTCAACCAACTCCCATCCTCAGCCCTTTCGGTAACAAGGAGAAAAGATATAGCACGCCGGTCACAGAGTGACGTGTGGGCAGCGTGACTGCCCGTGGGTGGACTTTGGGTGCAGAATATGGAAGCTACTTTGCTTGTTGATGAAGTAACTCCCCTGGGCGCCTTGGAGAGTGAGTGCGTCTGTGGTGGCCCAGTCTGAGGCAGCAGGAGCCGTGGGACTGTCGTGAGAACGTGTGTAAATGTCTGCACAGAGCAGCACAGCCACGCGAGGGTCGCAGGTGTGCCGGGAGGCTGGGCCCGTGGGAGGCCGCCTGTGGTTGTGAGCAGTCTCGTCCCTTCCACCCAGGTTTGCCAACTGAAACGCCGTTCAACTTGGGACGAATCGCTCATCTTTCTGGCCCTGAGTCCCTGCTATTTAACATGAGAAGACTGGGCAGATGGGGCCTGGGGTCAGTTGTGCGTTGTGAGTGCCAAGTGTGTGCTGGGAATGTTCTAGAGGCTGGAGATTCCGCAGTGAGGTTCCCAGGGGCCCCTTAGTGGCGGCAGAGGGAAAGGGTGGCTGGGACGGGCTCCCGGGGACACTCTGTGTCCCTTGACCCTATTTCGACCCCAGCAACTCCACTTTGACCTGTTTTGTACATTTGAAGAAAGTGGCCTGTAGTGACCCCCACTGGACCCTGAGGGTCCATGATAAAGACTGGCCTGAGGGGCCGGGTGGCAGCAGATTGAAGTCCCCTGTCTGTGGATGCTGGGCACGGGACACCCACAGAGTTTGCCTGAGGGGTCCCTGGGCCAACAGGTTCTGTTCTTCTGGATCCTGCACACGAATCACACACACCAGCCCCCGGCCCTGTAGCATGTCTGGTCTTCCCCGAGAAGCTGTCTGTGTGTATGAGGATTTGGACTCGAGAAAACATGCTGTCCTGATGGTTGAAGGCAAAAACCTTAAACACATGTAGGCGTTTGGGAGAAAAACTCAAATCCTGGGCTCCTCAGCCACTCACTAGGCCTGGCCCGGGCTCCCCAGCCCCTCCAGCCCCCACCCTTGTAGCCCAGACTCAGGACAACATGTGAAGGGTCACTGCCTCAGGGCCGTCCCCCGCAGCTGTGTGACTGTGGGCACCCTCTTCCCTCCCTGGGCATCAATCGGCTTTCCCATTTGTAGGGGACACGGACGCTCCCTGGGACACTCCCTGGCCTGCAGGACATCCCATCATGGAGCCCACCAGAGAGGGAGGATGTGGTGGCGTTGAGGGTGGGACGTGTCCAGGCAGCAGGGCACCTCAGAGGAGACACTTGGGAAGTGCTACCAAGTCACTTAGCCCGAGATGTTCCAAGCAGCATGTTCTGAGAGGACCTGGCCGGTTATGTTAAAAACTTTCCACACTCGTTCCCTTGGTCTCTGGTCACGAATGCTCCGTGGCACGGAGGCAGCACCTCCCTCGCTCTGTGCGGCCAGGATCTGTCAGAGGCAGGAGGTGGGGGCAGCCCCCGTGGGAGACGCCTGCGCCGTCCAGAGACCTCAGGGCCCAGCAAAGGATGTTTGCCAACTAGAGGGAAAACGTGGTTTTTTTAAAGAACCGTGGTTACCTAGTTTGGTGGCAACTGGGAGATGGGAGGCAAAGCTGGGACAGAGATATCTTGTTGCCTGTCTTTTTGAACAATGTGAACTCCTTATCTATTTGTAATATTAAATTAAAAAATGCATCCGTATCCGATGGGACTTGTTCATCTCTACTTAAGCAGATATTTTTATTCAATATTGATTAAGTTCCCCACTTGTGATTTTGGGAAATAAATTCACATTAAAAGATTATCTAAAAAGATGTTTCCCAGCCCAGTGGACATACAGCGATGTTTTGTGGTTTGGTTTCCTCCGTCTGTACTGCAGACATGCAAACAGCGAACGGCCAGGGCTCAGGAGACCCATGGTGAAGGTCGCTGTCACCATCCTCCTCTGAACACCACCACCCCTGGGAGCTGCCACTGCCCCTCTGAGGAGCAGGACGAATGACAGTGGATGAGAGCCCACCTCATGCACGGCCTCTGAAGGGCTGCCATCCCCTGGGTGTGTCCCTTGAGCATCTCTGCAGGGCAGGCCAGTCCGCACAGCTCTCTACCCTGCTGCTGGCTCCACTCCCTGCAGGGTGGTGGAGTGTGGCAGTCTCCACATCAGGGCCCCGTGCTCACTCAGAAGAGGCACCTTATTCACATTTGCTGGACTGCACTGGCTCAGTGCCAGTAACTGAACTTCTGTCCCACCCCCTGTTGGAAACCTCGAGTTATCCACCTTTACAGTAGGCACGAGAGTTGTGTTACTGGACCTCACCTGTTGGCTGAGCTTGCACTATTTTCTAACAAACTACCTAATGCACTCACATGCCTGTTTTGATCTCCCTGGATTCTGGGTTCTTCCAGCCACACTCCATATGCCTCTAAGTTCCCTCCTCTCATCCTCGCCCAGGAAGTCCTTCTCCTCCTCAGGGCAGAAAGCCATCCCCTACCAGACTTACCCTGCCACCCTGGACCTCCCAGCGCCCAGGGCTATCCCTCTGGGGTGGGTATAATTCCAGGTTCCAGTCACTCCCAGCCTGGTCCCTTCCACTGTGGCTTAGCCAGCTGGCCTTGTCCCAAACCATGACACCCCTCCCTGTACATTTCTCTGTGTGACATTCATAGTTCATTTTAGTGTACTTTTGTCTGTGTAAAATATAACACTAAAACTATGTGAATGAGCTTGGGAATATGTAACAAAACCCACTACATCCCAATCCAAACTTCCCCCAAAGGACATTCAGAATTGCAAAATGTGAAAAGCAGAACTTAGAAATGCCAGTGCATTTGTCTTATTGTACAGAAGGCCTAAGAGTCAGATCCGGCAGCTAGATGAGGGTGGAACCACACCAACGCAGGCCTGGATTTGGGGCTGGTGCCTGCTCGACCCCCCAGGTGATCAGATGGAGGCCCCGGCATTCCCTTCTGGCCCCTCCTGCCTGTGCACCCAGGCTGACCTGTGCCCCCAGGCTAACCTGTGCCTGGGCTCTCAGCGTGGCTCTGGGCACTCCACGCTCTCATGCTCAGGCTTCGCTGGGTTACTTTTGCTTTTTTCTCACCCCCATTAAGATCGTCCAGGATGTGTAAGCTGAAATGGAGATGAGGTTCAAAGCAGAGTGTGTGTGTGTGTGTGTGTGTGTGTGTGTGTGTGTGTGTGTTTCACCAAAGATCTGGCCAGTGGCGAGATGGAGCCACCCAGAATGTGGCAGGTGGTGCTTGGCCTCGGCTCAGCCGTCCTCCCTACTTCCTAATGCCACAGGTCGTGTTGAACTGGCTGCTGTCCCTTCAAGTCCTTACATAATTTCACCAAGTTCTGATGGAACAGATAAGAAAAGCTCGTTCCAAGGAATTCACTTGCAGCCTGTGTCAACACGGATTACAGCATCTAGCTAAAAGCTGAAAGAATCAAATGAAAACACAGTGATTTTACCCAATCCCCAACCACCTGTTTTCCTGTTCTTTTGAACTGAAGAGCCAGCTGGGTGGGTGTCCTGGAAATGCACCCCCCCGGAGACCCCCTCAGTGGACAGCAGACCGATCCCCAGCCTGCTAGCGAGGGAGCATCAGAGTTGAGTTCTCCTGGCCAGTTATGAACCCCCGCTGGGATGGAATTTCAGCAGGTCCTCCTCACCTCCCCCTTTGCAGTCCCCTGTTTTTGTTGGAGGCCTCTCTGGGAACTGTCAGTCCTTCTCTTTGTTGATACCACGTTCCCTCCACAAGGGCTCTACTCCCCTCCTCCCAAGCCCACAGCCCAGCCCCGGCGTGGCTGTTTTCCACCTATCTTTCCTTTTCAAGCCAAATATTGCAAGATGTCCCCCCTCTAAAAGGCTTCGACCTGTAGATAGTAACATTTCAGAGCTAGATGATGCCTGGAGATCTTGCTATTTTCACCCATTTGCTAATCCCTTTTCCACTGTCTGAACCATGGATCTTGGTAATTCCACCAACATACGTGTTGACATTCATTCCAACAGTACATTCCGATATGCATGTTATCCACTCCGGGACACACTGAACGTCTGCTATGCGAGAAGTACTGTTCTCAAGATGACCAGGGTATGGCCTCTGTCTTGGACAAGCTTGCAATGAAGTCAAAGCAATTAGATATGTGCTGGAATAAACATAATCATAAGTCAGAGTAGACTAGGCGGGGGGAGGCCAAGATCATGTCTGGAAGTGTGTGGTGAAGAGGGAAGGTTCGCTGAGGCGATGGTTACTTGAGTGAAGCCTGGAGGATTCGGACAGGTTGAAACCTGGAGGAAGGGCCTGTGTGTGGACGGCACGGCACAAGCCGAGGGCAGAGGTGGGGAATGGCGCGAGCAGATGAGGGAAGAGAAGAGAAAGACGGAGGCAAAGGAGTAAAGAGCTACCAAAGACCATTCCAGCAAAGACCTAAAGTAAGAATTAGGATACAAGCAGGGTCAAAGTAATCAAGGAAAGATGAAGTACCTAACAAAAGAAGGTCAGTTATCAAACGGAAAAATAAGAAACAAAAACGTCTTTAGGTTAGGGGGTTTGTACTTAGCAGCAGGGTTTGCAAAACCCCTGGGGAGCAGAAAGGAGGAAAAATGCTCTGTAGGTAAATTCCACATTTGGGAGGTTTGGGGGCTGGTATTTGCCTGCATAGCTGGGAATCTTGAGGATGTGACTTAGACACTATATGCTAATTAGGTCCTACAGATGGATCTGTCGTGGTGATCTCACTGGATGGGTGGGGGAGGGGACGGGTGTTTACCTACATGATGAGTGCGATGTGCACTGTTGGGGGAATGGACACCCTTGAGGCTCAGTCTCAGGGGGTTGGGAGGGGCATGGGCAATATACTTAACCAGAACGGTTGTACCCCCATAATAAGCTATAATAATAAAAAAAAAATTATTATTGGCCGGGCGCGGTGGCTCACGCCTGTAATCCTAGCACTTGGGAGGCCGAGGCGGGCGGATCGCTCGAGGTCAGGAGTTCAAGACCAGCCTGAGCGAGACCCCATCTCTACTAAAAATAGAAAGAAATTATCTGGCCAACTAAAAATATATATAGAAAAAAAAATAGCTGGGCATGGTGGCGCGTGCCTGTAGTCCCAGCTACTCGGGAGGCTGAGGCAGTAGGATCGCTTGAGCCCAGGAGTTTGAGGTTGCTGTGAGCTAGGCTGACGCCACGGCACTCACTCTAGCCCGGGCAACAGAGTGAGACTCTGTCTCAAAAAAAAAAAAAAAATTATTATTAACTGTTTTATTGAGGCATAAGTTACACACTATAAAACCCACCCATTTTAAGAGTCCAATTCAATGATTTTTAGTTTATTTATGGAGATGTGCAACCATCACCACAATATAATTTTAGAATATTTCCATCACCCCAAAAAGAAACCTTATGCCCTATAGTTGCTCCCCATTCATACCCCAGCCCTAGGCAACTATTAACTCTTTTGTCTTTCTAGATTTACTTTTTCTGAAAAAGTAAATCTACATTTACTTTTATTTATTTATATTCCATTTCAGAAAAAAATGGAATCCTATAATATGTGTTCTTTTGCGTCTGGTTTCTTTCACTAAGCATAATGCTTTTGAGGTTCATCCAGGTTGTGTTAATATGTTATTCCTTTTTATTGCCAAGAAGTATTTCACTGTGTGGATAGACCACATGTTGTTCATCCGTTCACCAGTTGATGAACACGTGGGTTGTTCCCACTTTCAGGCTGTTGTGAATAATACTCTTAAGAGCAGTCGTGTACAAGTCTTTGTGTGGATATGTGTTGTCATTTCTCCTGGGTAGATACCCAGGAGATCTCCCAGGTAGATACCCAGGAGATCTCCCAGGTAGATACCCAGGAGTGAAATGCTGCCTCACAGAGTAGTTCTATGTTTACCATTTTGAAAGATTTCCAAGCTGATTTTCAAAACGGCTGCCCCATTTTACACTCTTACCAGCGACATGTGAGGGTTCTCATTTTCTCATTTCTTCACAACCTCATCAGCACTTGTAATTGTATTTTTAATTTTAGCCATTCTAGTGGGTGTGAAGTGGCATTTCATGGTGGTTTTGATTTGCATTTTCCTAAAAGCTAATGTGTTGAACATCTTTTCACGTTCTTATTGGCTATGTAATAATTTCTTTGGGGAAATTCTATTCAATCATACTACCCATTTTTAAAATTAGGTTATTTGTCTTTTTATTTTTAGTTGTAGGAGTTCCTTCAATATTCTGGATATAAACTCCCTATGGGATATACGATTTGCAAATATTTTTCGCCCAGGCTGTCTGTGTTGGTCTGTTTTGCGTTGCTATAAGGAAATTACTCTGAGGCTGGGTAATTTATAAAGAAAGAGGTTCATTTGGCTCACAATTCTGCAGCTGTACAGGAAGCATTACGCCAGCATCTGCTTCTGGTGAGGACCTCAGGGAGCTTCCAATCAAGGCATAAGGTGAAGGGGAGCAGGCGTGTCACATGGTGAGAGAGGAAGTAAGAGAGAGGAGGTGATGCCAGGATCCTTTGAACAACCAGCTCTCATGTGAAATTAATAAAGTGAGAACTCACTCATTATTGTAGGGAGGGCACCCAGTCATTCCTGAGGGGTCTGTCCTCAAGACCCAAACACTTTCCACCAGGCCCCACATTCAGCACTGGGGAGCAAATTTCAACATGAGATTTGGAAGGGCCAAACATCCAAACCGTATCATTGTCTTTTCAGTTTCTTGAGGGAGTGTCTTGAAGTGTAAAGATGTTTAATGTTGCTGAAGTCCTATTTATCATTTTTTCTTTTACCACTTGTGTTTTTTGCATCATATCTAAGAAATAATTCCTTAACCCCACATTATGAAGATTTGCTCCTATGTTTTCTTCTAAGAGTTTTATACTTCAAGCTTTTACATTTAAGTTTGTGACCCATTTTGAGTTAATTTGTGTGTATAATATGAAGTAGTTGCCCCAGCACCATTTGTTAAAAAGACTATTTCTTTCCCACTGAATTTTTTTTGACACATTGGCCAAAAATCAACTGATCTTAAGGTTAGAGTTTATTCTTGGGCTTCCAATTTTATTACATCAATCTGTTGATCTATGTGTCTATCATTATGCCAGGATCACACTGTCATGATTACTATAGCTTTGTGGTAAGTTTTGAAATGTGTAGGACCTAAACTTTTTTCATCTTTGTGAAGATTGTTTTGGCTATTCTCAGTCACTTGTGTTTATATAAGATGTGAGATGAGCTTGTCAATTTCTGCAAAAAATCCAGCTGGCATTTGGATAGGGACTGTGTTCAATCTATAGACCAACTTAGGGAGAATTGCTATCTTAGTCTTCTGATCCATGAACATGGGATGTCTTTCCATTTATTTCAGTTACAATTTCCTTCAGTAATGCTTTGTAGTTTTCATTGTACAGCTTGCACTTCTTTTGTTAAATATTTCTAAGTATTTTATTCTTTTTGAGATTATTGTGAATGGAATTGCTTTCTGAATTTCACTTTGGAAGTATATGAGATATAATTGATTTTTGGGTGTTGATCTTGTATCTTGCTACCTTGCTGAATATTTTTTATGAGTTAAAATAGTTTTTTGTGCATTCTTGAGGATTTTCTGCATGTAAGAATATGCAAGATCATATTTTCTGCAAATAAAAACAGTTACATCTTCCTTCCTAATCTTAATGCCTTCAATTGATCCTTATAATCACCTTGGGAGTTGTGTAAAGGCATTTTACAGATGAGAGAACTTTAGTCTAGAGAGGTTAAGTACCTTGTCTCAGGTCACCTAGCCAGAAAGTGAGTAAATCGGGACCAGAATAGAAGACTCCTATCTCCCCATCCATCACTCTGCATTTTCCACATGCTGCCTCCAGTCGGCAGAGTCAGAATCAGAGAAGACAATGGACTGCCTGTGTCTCTGCAACCCTCCTATTGTCTTTCTTTGTTACAAGCAGCCAGATTCAGCCAAGCAGGGAGCAGAATGTACATTTCCCAAATGTCTACTGTGTTTTGTACTGCACTCAGTGCTAGGTGCATTCAAATACTATTTCAATGAATCTTCATAAAACTCTATAAAGTAGTCACAATTATCCCCATTTCATAAATGAGGAAACCAAGGCTCTGAGATATGAAATTACTTGTTCAAGATGCCTTAAATGGAAGAACTATGAGTACAAAATCCTGTGCTCCTCCCATTGTATCATGCTGCCTCTTCCTTCCTGCATCCACGGAAGCAGCTCTCAGAGCAGCACTGTCCTGTGCAGCCCCCTGCGTGTCCCTGCCTTAGACTACGATCCTGTGGCTGCATTATGCACGTGGCCTACACCTGCACACACAGACACCCCTGCTGCATGAGTCACTGCCCTTCCAGGCTTCCTCCAGACTAGGCAACCTCACGGGGAACTATTTTTTAAGCCCTCCTTTGTGTGTCTCAATGGACAATGTGAACAATAAGCGCTTCTGGGGTTGAGTATAAAAGAGAGGATTCAACCTCAGACACTTAGCTAGTTATCTGCAATGGTCAAGGCTGCACAGTTGCGAGAAATGGCTTATACAGACCTCTTTTGAAAAGCCACATCTGGGATACTGACCCAGACCACCAAGATGCAGCTCTGGACAAGTTGTTTCTAGTTCACTTGGCTATGAGGGCCTGGGGGGCACAGTGGTCCCAAGGAGGGCAGGATCTAACTCACCCTACATCCCACTCACCCTGTCTGATGCTCCGTGGCATTCAGTAGACACTCAACAAATGCCTCCTTGTACTTGTTTTAAAGTTACTTGAAGCTACTTTATCCTGAATTGTTAGCCAGTGTCCCTGTTAGCTGTTCTCTTCCCTACCCCACTCCCACTCCTAACAGGAAAGGAATTCCTGCTGCCAATCTATCATGGGTGATATTTTTAGTCTTACAGCAGATAAAACATCCAAATAGACATGGTAAAGATCACGCACGAGGCAAAGATCCAACATAGCTCTTTGACTCTCTTTGCCGTCTTCTCCCCAACGCCAGTCCACATGCAACCCAAGGCAGGTTCTAGGCACACAAAGCAGAAATGGAAATAATTATTTTGCAAACTCTGTCAAATACTGCAAGAGGCAAGTGGGCACCAAACTTAAACTCTTATGATTTACCTTCTCACTAAATTCCTGATTGGTGAGTAATCCAGCTCTCGGGTGGTTTAAACAACTTCTTTTGTATTACCCAAGAGATTTTAGGTTTGGGAGTTTAAGTCATATATGACAGAGGGTCTGGAAAAGTTCTCAGAAACAACAGTTCCCTCGGGCGACATGGTGTGCGGTAGGAGGTATTCTGTTTTAGCCCAGCAATCCTGCTTCCAGGTGGTTTTGTGGTCAGCAGGAGAATATGATTTTTTAATAACATGAAATAAAAAGGCAATGCTTCTGCCAAAACAAGATTACCTTGCATTTCACTCAGCCGTATTTTATATTCTCTCAGTTCATTGCCAACTCCAACCACTTGTCCCCTCACGTGAGTTTCCTTCCTATGCAGGCTCCCAGGCGGATCTGGAGCTCTGGCCTGGTCACTCCTTCTCTGTCTCTTGAAGACATTCAGGGGACGAGATCCAGGCTAGACTAGAAGCAAGAGACACGGGTTCTAGTCTGGTCTACAGCAAGATCTAACCTTTGCAACCTCAGACCAAGTCTCTTTGGGCTCAAGTTTTTTTCTAAAAACTTAGGGTGTTGAGGACTCCAAGGAGTGACTTCAGATGCTACTGCAACCTCGTCTTTGTCTTCTTTTGACCTCTTCTGGTCTGTTTCCTCCAGAAACTCCCTCACCTTTGCCTGTCAATGGGAAGGCAAGGCGGCTCCCTGCCCTGGCTCCTGAGCCCGACTGGCACTTCAGCTTTGCCTGGCACAGGAAGGTGCACGCCTGTCCATTTGCTTTTAAAAGCATGAATTTAGACCTTACATCCCCCCACCCCTAGTTATGACTCAAAGTTATGATTTAAAAGGAGGGAAAATGGCCTGGCTTGAGGTAGGATGTTGGGGGTTAGAAACCTAGGCCAGACATTTCTGTTTCAAATCACATCCTTCACTACCAATTTCCCTGAGGAACACAGTTTAATTCTCATTGGGAAATATCTAATAGACTCCATCCCCTCTGGTTTCCATGGAGTAACCCCCACTTAGAGTTCTGGCCAAGGCAGAGTGGGGGCCGAGAGGAGGGGCCCCCTGGCACCCACAGAGGCATTATTTATTGCACCAACCCCAACCCACTTCCCCAGCACAGCCCGGCTCACTCGGCACACGGAGCCTCAGTCCCCAGGCAGCTCCCAGACCAAATGGCCACCCTGGAGCCACAGATGGAAGGTCCAGGAAACTAGGTTTTTAAAGAATGACAAATACATTTGCTTGCTTAATCACCTTGTCAGTCATTTTACTTCCTAGCAATCTTTCTAGATCTGTTTAGGTTTAAGTCTAAGTGTTAACAGGGCCAGAGTTGTACTGCTACGTGAAGTCAGGACCTCGTCTATCACATAAAGAAACAACGAATGAAATGCAAAAAAGGTTGTATCAATGGGCCCGGGGGATTAGCAATGACTCTCACATGTGTGAGCTTCTGAGATGTCTTTATTTTGAAATAAGCCTCCCCTGTGTAATTGACAATACATTTTCCCGAAGCTTTTCTCCTAAGAATTGCTTCTTCCTCCAGCTAAATTGCTCCTAAACTTTCCGACCTCTGGAGCAGAGTAGCATCGGTTTTCACATGTGGCTTTTTCTGGACTCATTTTACCTCTTCCGTGAGATGCCTGTCTGTGGTCCCATGGAGTTATTCCTAGCAACCGCCAGCAAACCTAGAGCGAGTGGCAAGACCATGACGCAGCTTCAGGGTGGAATGTTCCAGTCGTGTGCCTTCCCTGTCCGTGACACAAGTAGAACACAGGTTCCCAGATCTTTAGATAATTGGGTGGTGGGGGAGGGGTGAAAATGGCAGTTGGGGAAGAAATTGCCTTCTTTGTTTGGAACAAAAACCTAGGACAATATTTGATTTTGTTAAATGAATGGGGTTGGTATTTTGAGAAAATGTTTGCATTGTAAGACTTGGAATTTACCCCACAGAAGCCAACCTCAGTTAACGTTTTCATAAGGAGATACCACTGGGAAAGTCTTGAGGCACAATATAAACCAACACTTGACTTCTAGAAGTGAAACATAAACACAAGAATAGAAACAAAAGGCCACTGGGTTTGTTCAACCCATGGTCCATGTGATATTCTTTCCTGGGATAGTCTTGTATGAGAGCATGCTCCTTTAAAGTTAACATAAGGAGGCTTATACCAAGATATCTCTGCTTCCATAAATATGAGTCTAGCATCCAGTAATCAATCTTGGTTTTTTTTTTGTTTTTTGGGTTTTCTTTGAGACAGAGTCTTGCTCTGTTGCCCTGGCTAAAGTGCAGTGGCATCATCATAGCTCACAGCAACCTCAAACTCCTGGGCTCCAGCAATCCTCCTGCCTCAGCCTCCCAAGTAGCTGAGACTACAGGCTTGCGACACTATGCCCGGCTAATTTTCCTATTTTTAGTAGAGATGGGGTCTCACTCTTGCTCAGGCTGGTCTCCAACTCCTGGCCTCAAACAATCCTCCTGCCTCAACCTCCCAGAGTGCTAGGATTTCAATCTTGTTTTTATTAAAGAATGTATGTTCTCTGAGAGCAGGGACTTCGTCTTGTTCAGTGCTTTAGCCCCGGCTCCTGGAACAGTCCTGGTTCATTCATTTGTTCATTTATTAAACAAATATTTTCAGATCTGGCTGTGTGGACACAGGAGGTGCTCTTCATTTATTTGTTTAAAAATTGCCTATTTAAAAAAAATAAAAAGTACCTATTGCTTTCCATGGGCCTAGAAATATATTCCTCTAGGCTGTGAGGATGAAAATGAACAAAACGGTGCAAAGTTTCTACTCTCCTGAAACTTAAATTCTTGTGAAATGCTGCAGACAGATAAACAAACAGATGAACATAAACAAGGTCAGGCGGTAATAAATTTTTTTTCTATGGAAAAAGTTAGAGAAAGTTCAGGGCACCGAGAATGCTCAGAGAGTACAATTGTGTATAGGGTGGTCTGGAAATGCCTGTTCGATAAGATGAATTTGAACAGAGACCTTAAGAGAGAGCTGGTGCTGGCCTCTAGAAATCTGAGAGCGAAGCATTCCAGGCAGAGGGAACAGCAAGAAGAAAAGCTCTGAGGCAGGTGCACGCATGGTATGTTGGAGAAACAGCCAAGAGCTGGTGCAGCTACAGCAGAGAGGGTGACAAGCAGAGTGGCAGATGAGGTCTGAGGTGCATGGAGGGCTGACACGGTGCTGCAGGTCTCCTGCTGCAGAGGACATGGCTAACGGACAGTCCCAGCTGCTGCCCCCGGAGCCCATCGCCCTGGTGCAAGGTCTCACTGCTCCCAGAATGACCTGACCAATGCTGGAGCAAGGGCAGGTCCCCGTGCAGGCCTAGTCCTCTTAACCGGTGAGTTTAGCTAGAGGACCCCCGCCATCTAGCCAAAGCTTCCCAGACTTGCAGAGGGCCTTTCTGCCCAAACCCTGCCCTCCCCATGTCCTTTCACCAACGTCAGACCACAAATGAGAGCTTTTCCTGCCTGCTCCTGCCTCCTGCCCTCTGTGTGTAACGAGTGCTCTCCCAGCACTTTCCTTGTGTGTCAGATTTTGTCCTGCTGTCTGCTTCCTGAAGGACCCGAACTGACAAGAGGCCACAGCAGGTCCTGTAGGTTATGGTGCAGACTGTGCTCACACTCCGAGTGTCAGGAACACCTTGGAGGGTTCTGAGCAGAGGAATGGTATGATATGGTTTTCGTTCTAGAAAGATCACCTGGGCTACTGGGGCATGGACCACAGGGGCCAGTGAGACTCACGGTGGCAGCAGGGAGACCTTTAGGAGGCTTCAGCCCAGACCAGAGTTGGGCGAATGTATGAGTTGCAATTAGACTTGTGATGCCATCCCTCTACCATAACTGCTCTTCCTAAACTCACTCAAGACCTCCTGATCGTCGGATCCAGGGACAGCTTTCAAGATCTCTCTGTGTGTTTAACCTTTTGACCATTCCCAGCTTCTAGAAAGTGTCTCCCTGCCAGGACGCTGCCAGCTCATCCCATCCCCATCTACGGAAGGATAAGGGCTGGGAATAAGAAGTTTCCCCCTCCAAACACCTACCAAACAAACTGAGAAGTCCCTCGAAGACCCTGTCTAAAAGGAAACCTGCCAGTACTTTCCACGACACTTAGAATAGAATCGAAATCTGCACGATGGTGCTGCACACGTCAGCCTGTCCTACCTCCGACCTCGTCTCCCATTTCCTGCCCTCTGCCGGCCCACCCTTCTTCTCGCACTTTCTCCCTGCAGCACTCTGGCTATACCAGGCTACAGTGCGGCTGCATCTGTCATTACGTCCTCTGCAACTGCAGAGTCACCTCATCTCCTCCCCAGGTCCTGCTGGGCTGCCTGAGTAGCGCAGCCCCCACCTGCTTTCCTGCCTCTCCGGTGCGCTGGGCCACCTCCCTGCACCACTTGGTTTACACATCTGTGACCTGTCTCCTCCCACTCGTGAGCGAGCTGCGTGAGGGCAAGGAGCCTGGCATTTTGCTCACTGCTCTATCCCAGCATCTCCAACTGCCTGACGCATGCCGGGTAGAAAAAAAAATTTTTTTTAGCTGATGTTATGTGAATATACGCGTCTTTAAATAACCAACTATAGCAATATATCTATTTTCCCAAGGCAAGAAAAGGAGCTGAAGAACAGCCACAGTGTGGCAATGTTTTCTTTTTTAAATGGCTTAGATAAAACTGTGATAAATGTATGTCACTTGTGATGTGTCTGGTTTATGACACCTAACCTTAATTACTTGAATTTATTTTCTCAGGGTCTTATTTTCCAAAAAAAAAAAGCTGCCATAACAAATCCCATTCTACACACTCTTTTTACAGTGTGACACTGACACTCCCCCGTCAAGTGATGCCCTCTTTTTGAACCTGAATAGACTTTGGTGACAGCTTTGATCAATAGATACCAGAGAAGTGATGCTATGTGACTTCTGGATCCAGGTCATAAAAACGCCCAGTATTTTCTCCTTGCTGTCTCGCTCCTGGGACACGGCCTCCATACTGTAAGGCAGCCAGCGGCCACACGCAGAGGCCACAGGTAGGTGCAGGTGCTGACAGCCCTGCTTAGGCCCCAGCCCGCAGCTGGCACCCATGGCCTGCAGGTCCTTCCAGCCTCGGGTGTCAGGTCACCCCCAGCCTTTGAGCTGCCCCTGCTGGTGCCACAAACAACAGAGGAGAGCTTTCCCTTCCCCGCCCACCCAAATGGCAGATTTGTGAGCTGAACTAGCCACTCTTGTCGTTCTAAGCCACTTAAGGTTTGAGGTTGTCTGCTACCCTGCAACAAATAACCGATGCAGCTGCTCACTTCAACGTAAAGAATGTACAGTCCAGATAGAAATGCCAAAAAGAAACTGCCTGTTTCCAGAGAATAGTTTCACTTGGGAAGGGAGAGATTTGGGGAACAAAAGGAATGGATATAGGTGCCGGTCAATGGTGGCTAAAATCATGAGATAAAAGTTGATGGGGAACTTCACAGCAGAGAGAGGAGGCGGGCGCCATCCAAGGCCACTGATGCATCTGAACGCACATCGTGAGCCGTGTGACGTGATGCAAGAGGAAGTACACAGCACCACCTACAGTGGACTCCTGCCTGCAAGGAATCAGACCTGAATATACTCAGACCGCTAGATCGAACTAGGAGTTTGCAAGAAATACAGGAGAAGAAGGAACATGTTAATGAGACCATGAAGATATAATCAGCTGAATCCAGAATACGTAGTATTTTCAAGACAAATGACCCAGTTTCCTCAATAAATAAATGGAGAATAATTAATGAACCAAATGGAGGAGAACCATAACAGGTTAAAGGACACCCAGAAATGTGACCAATGCCAGGCATGGGTTTTGTTTGAGTGCTGATTCAAAGAGACCACTTGCACAGAGGCACTTTTGAGACCACCAGGGAAAACTGAACACGTCCTGGGTGGTAGATGACACTCAGGAGTTATTTTCATCCTGTTGGGTGTGGTAACAACAGTGTGGGCTTACTGAAAATCCTTCCGGACCAGAGACAGGCAGAGAAGTATTGATGACTTACAGGATGTCGGAATTTGCTTTAAAAATGTTCTAGGGTGGGGAGGAAGACACAGGAACCTGGGCAACATACTGTTCCTTGTTGTCACACTGGTTTTGTACACTTGCAAACTGCTACAATAGAGAGTTTTTAAACTGCATCTAAGCCCTCCAGGAGAGGTCGACTTGGGCTGGGAGCACTTTTAACACAAACCAGTGCATGAGATTTGCCATGGGGGTAGGCTGTGGGCCAGGAGCAGAGCAGGACGGCTGAGGCCCGGCACTCAGAGGCCACGGGCATTGGTCTGCAGAGGTGCTCAGGTGTCACCCTCTGCAGCCAGGGCCCAGCCCAAGCACCGTGAGCCCTGGAGAAGGAGGGCAAGGCCACCAGAAATGTGACTGCCACAGGCAGCGCAGCCGGGGAAGAGGCAAAGGAAACAAGCACAGATGTCCACGGCCTGCTCCCCCAGGCTCCTGCAGGCAGAGGCAGGGGTGGACCAGAAGCAGGACTCAGGGCTCTCCTCCCACCCCCTGTCCCTGTCACCCACTTCTTGTTGCCCCCTGGCCACACTGCAGCCTCAGTGTCCCTTTCCAGAAAGCAGTCATTACACTGGGGACGTTTCTTCCCAGCTCAGCCACCAAGAGGACAGGATTCTTCCCACGGAGCTTGGACCGTGGAGCAACAGGGTCACCATGGCAGGGGTATGGTTCCCTCGCTGGCCTAGCTTGGGCCAGTCACCCACCCTCTGCTCTCTCTTCATCCCAGAGAGGCTGGGTCCTAGCAGCTCCCCAGCCGGCCGGGGGTGGGCTGGAGGGGCTGCACCAGTATGGACCAAGGAGTGTTGGAAGTTAAATAAATATCCACTACAGTGACCATCCCAAATTGTGTTTTTTAAAAAAATCACTGGCCTCAACCAAAAGAGAAACGAAGATATGGGTGGGAGAATGAAGATGTGGGAACACAGGATGACACTTAAAATGACGACAGTCCAAATCCTTTGGCGGGACAGCAGTTCACGTTTGCTGCCTTGAGGCCCTGAGACACGGGGCCCTGCCTCTGCCTGCAGTCTTGGCGTCTTTAGCATATTCCCAAGCAGCCCTGAGCTGTCAATCCTCTGGGGCCTTCAAACCCGGAGACGCGAAGACAAAGCGCACGAGGCTGGCGCAGCCCTCGCGTGTCCGCGGGCCGGGCGCGGCGGGGGCGCAGGTGCGCGGCGCCGCCAGCAGAGGGCAGTGCGCGGCCAGGCATCGCCCCGGCGCACGGCGGGGGGGGAGGGGCGCCTGTCACTCTCTGAATCTAGCAAACCTTCCAGATTCTCTGGTCCTGGGCGAGGCAGACGTGGTAGTGCTTTTTTTCTCTTCCGTCAAGGGGATTTGAGAGTTTGCCTCAGGAGATGGTGTAAATACCAAGTCAGAAAGCTGCAGCCCAGCCCACCCTCCCTGGAAGCCGTGCTAAAGTGCGTGCTCTTTGGTAGGGACTTTAGGCGTTGGCATGCATTTACCAAGGCCTACTACGTGCCACACATCCTGCAGGAAGGTATGATCACTTCCCTTTTTCAGGTGCAGAGCCTGAGGCTCACTGAAGTTTCCTGAGTCGCGTGAGGTCGGGCGGTGCCTGCCGGAAATAGGATGCAAACTTTGGTCTGGTCTGTTGGGCTCCAGCATTCGTTCCACTGGGCTGTTGTCATAGATTCTGAGTTCCTGCCGGTTCACATCCTACCTGATGCTTCTGTTTTTAACTCAAAAAGTTCCCCTATTCTACTACTCGGACTGGGAAACTCAACACATCAAAAGGATACTTCTTGCACTTAGCAAAGTGACGGATTGTTTGCTTGCGTTACTCTTTCACCCCTAAGGCAAATTAGCTTTCAACACATTTTATGTATGCGAAGAGCACTTGAGAATTATATACACGAATCATGACGTGAGGCACGCTGTCTGCGCCGAACGTCATCTGCTCAGCTGCTGATCATCAGTGATCAGTAATCAGGGCATATGAGCTGTGGCTGCAGTGATATTAACTCCCGAGTCTTGGGAAGCTGGTCTCACTTGTTTATGGGCACAGCTGGCCCCAGGCAGTGAACTCGCACAGACCAGCATCATCCCTCCCTTGCAAGTCCTCGCAATGACAAAACTAGCCACGCCAACACAAAAATTTTCTTCCACTTGTTTCTTACTAACAAAGGGTCGGGGGATGAGGGTCCCTGTCAGGTGGTGGGTTCACATTCGATTGAGCTGTTGAAGTCACTGATGAGCTCTCATTCCTAAACACCTGCGTTTGATTGTTCCCTTTCAATTCCTGGCATTCACGGTAGCTCCAGTAATATTTTGGTATCTGATCCTTTTTGTTAGAGATCACCCATTGGCCATTCTACACCAGTTGAAAACCTTGATTGGAGAATGCGGCTTGGATCCAAGTCTTAAATGTGCCTCTCTTTTTTTTTTTAAATTGAATTAAACTCCCTATCCTCACCTCCCACCCCTACCCCCATCACAGGTGGGGCAGCTGGAGAATGAGAGCAATCCCTCTGCCCCTGGCATGAGGAGAGCTCCTGTCCTGGGTGCTTTTAGGGGAAGAGAATGCCATTCCCCAAACCCCACCCGCAGGCAGACAGCGTGGGAGGGGCTGGAGCCTGGTTTTTGCCACAGTCACCATCTCCATGAGTGAGGAACACAGCCAATCTGATGCTCCTGGGGAAGAGGAGGGTAGGATGGAGGTGCTTCAGGATAGAGGTGTTGGTAGAATTTCACATACGGAAGGATAAGCACCCAAAATAAGAAGTTTCTCCCTCCAAACATCTGCCGTCCTTTAAGAAGCCCCTAAAAGAACTCAATAAAATGGGAATGTGTCTCAAAAGAGATTCCATTTTAAATTGAGTAGTTAATTCAGCTCTTTTCCAACTCTGCACAGAGGTGAGGATGGATTCGTGTGGAAATTTCTTTGTGCTTCTATAAAAATTAGCTTTCCAAAAGTAAAACATGTTTAAATAAAAATTTCAGAATTTATATTTTTTTCTTTATGCAGGAAACTCATTTTTGTTTCTTTTCCTGTATTCTAGTCGTTAAATCATCGTGCCAAGCTAGTGGGCATTGCAGAAAAAGAAAACAGTGTACTTTTTTTAGTCTAGTGACCTCAAAAGGATGAGTGTGAATGTCTCCAATCAAAAATGCCTCTCCTTTTAACATTTTGGGGTTATTTTTGTTGCAGTCCCTACACTTCACACTGTAATCAAAGCCTGTTATCTCGGTCTTGCAATACTTGTGCCTCAGACTCTAATCACGACTGTGTCTGGCACATACATCAGTAGTTGCTTTTAAGGATGTGCAAATTGTGAGCTTTTCTTTCAATTTAATCTTACATATTTCATTGGAAACCACTTCTTTAACATACCAAAGTCTCTCTTTGAACGAGTTAAGAAAATAAAATTTATTTCTCAACAGAGGTGATCTGCAAGGCAAATTTCAATTGGTAAGTTAGGTACTTTGAGCAATGCAGGGTTAATTCTTTCAAGTGTCTTGGGTTATAAAGTAGTTATTTGAAAGTTCACTAATCCAAGCAGGGTCTAAACTAATCTTTACACTTTCCAAATCCAAGGAAAAGTACTGAGAGCAGTCTCGTAGTAGGAAAGTCTGACTTATTTAACATTCTCAAGCTGCCTGGCTCTGAATCAGGTATATAAAGTTACTTCTTGGAACTGTGTCAATTTGAGATGATATATTAATATATACATTAAGTCTCTAACATGCACTCATTAACTTGAGATCCCTGGATTTCAGAACTTTGGGAGCCTCTCTTTCCACAGCTGGCCTCCTTCCAGAGGAAGAGGAAACCTAGCATTACTGTCTGCTCTGCTAGTGTCCCTGTCTTCAGAGATGTTTACTGTAAACGGGCTTGATAGCGATTGCAAGGGGTAAGAGTATGTCCGGCATTCTGGAGATCTGTGCCCCTCCATGTGGTTACTTTGCTGATAGTCTCAGAATCAAGCCTGACTTAAAAGGCAATTTCTATGAAAAGGACCAACCCCGGGTGAGCCGATGAGGCAGTGCCACACTGGAGGGCGGCAGGTGGGTGCTGGTGCCGGCAAGGCAGGGTCTGAGTCGCAGAGGCCTGGCTGGACCTGGGGCTCTGCCCTCTCCCCAGCTGCAGGGCTCCAGCCTCATCACTCAGCTCCTTCCAGCCTTAGTTCTCCCACCTGCAAAATGAAGATGCTACTATCTATCTCTTAGGCTTACATTGAAGACTATGCTACAAGTGTAAGGCATCTAGTTCCAGCCACATGGGAGGTGGCCAAGGACTGTTAATTATTCTTATTATTAAACTGATCAGCAAATTC
>CM052440.1:140144389-140163223 GCA_028533085.1 Varecia variegata
TAGCTGGGACTACAGGCATGAGCCACCATGCCCGGCTAATTTTTTTCTATATATATTTTTTTAGTTGGCCAGATAATTTCTTTCTATTTTTAGTAGAGACGGGGTCTTGCTCTTGCTCAGGCTGGTCTCGAACTCCTGAGCTCAAACAATCCGCCCGCCTCGGCCTCCCAAGCGCTAGGATTACAGGCGTGAGCCACCGCGCCCGGCCGCATTTCTAATATTTATATTAGAAAATATAAATAAAATTCTAATAAAATATAACTTTTTATGCTTAAAAATTATTTCTTGAAGTTTGGGGTTCTACTTGGTAAAATGATAGGCTAAGTTCTTTTGAAACAACTTGTCTCTCCAGGAACAACTAGAAAAGCTGCTGTTATATCAATGTATTTGAAAATGTAGATAAAATAGACAGATTTCTGGGGGGAAAAATTACCAAAATTGACAAAAAGAAATAGAAAATTAGAATACTTCCATATCTATTTTTAAATTAAACCTTTAAAAATCTTCTCTAAAAGAATATCTCAGTATCAGATGCCTCCACTAGTGAAGTTTGCAAACATTAAAGAAAAAAAATACCAATATTACACAAATTCTTTCAGAGAATGTGTAAAGATAATCACTCCTATAATGAGGTTATTATAATCTTAATACTAAAATGTGACAAGCATATTAAAAGAAAGTAAAATTACGAGACCACCGTTTTCAAATAAACATAGATACAGAAGTTCTAAGCAAAATATTTGTAAACTGAATCCATCAATACATAAATAGAATAATATATGCCAACCTGCTGGGTTTATTACAGGAAAACCCAGGTTTAACATTTAAAAATCAATCAGTATAATTCATAGCAGTAATAGGATAAAGGAGAAAATCATTTGATTATGTCAGTAGACACATAAAAAACAATTGATAAAATTTAACAACCATTCATAATAAAAACTGAGTAAACTAAACTAGAATTTATTAGAATAAACTTGGGTAACTAGTAAACTACATCCTTAATCTGGTAAAGAATATCTACCAAAACCAACAGCAAGCATCATAGTCAATGGTGAAATGTGTTCAGAAATCTGACCTCTACCCGGTGTCACACTGAGGGTCCTACTCAGCTGGCGGTGCTGGGGAGTGGGGCAGGGAGAAAAGTAAAACCATTAGAAGGGGGGAAAAGTGTCATTATTCACAGATGACTGTTTATGAAAAAGCCCCAAAGAATTCACTTTTAGAATTAATGAGGCATTTTGATATAAAATTAATGTTTAAAAATTCTTGTCTTTATATATACTAGCAACAAAAAAATTAGAAAATGAAATTTAAAAGCCAATACTATGCATAATAAAATAGAAAACATGAAAGGCGTGGGAATAAATGTAATAAAAATGGCTCAAGAACTTTATATAAAAAACTAGAGGAATCTAAATAAGCGGAGGAATATTTTATGCTTATAAATTGGAAGTCTTAATTAATATTATATCGATTTTCTGAAAATTAATCTATAGATTCAGTATAATCCAAATCAAAATCCCACCTCTGTGTATGCATGTGTGTGCGTGTGTGCACACACGTGTATGCGTGTTTCTGCATGTGTATGTGCATTGACAAGTTGATTCTAAAATTTACATAAAAATGCAAAGTCTCAAGAATAGCAGAAACTATTAATATCTTGAGTCAAATGAGCAAAACAGGAAGATTTACTCCATTAGATATAGACACAAAAATTAAGACAAAATGGTATGTATGAAACAACAGACAAATAATCTAAGGGTAAAGGCTAGAGTTTTTTGAAATAGACCCACAAATATATGATCCAATATCTTGTTTGTGACAAGAATGACACTGCTGAGAAGTAATAAAAGATGGTCTTTTCAAAAAATTATAATAGATCAATTGTTTATATGCGTAAAATAATGCATATCTTCTAACTCATATCTAACACCATATATGAAAATTAATTCTAGGTAATTCCTGGTGGATTGTAGATCTAAATATACACTGTAAAACATAAAGCTTCTAGAATAAAACATAGATGAATATCTTCATGATCTTGGATAAGAAAAATATTTTTTAAGCAGGAAAAAAATAGCACTAATAAAGAAAAATGATGAAGGAGACATTAAAACAAGAAGCTTCTCTTCATGGGAAGACATCCTTAAGAAGGGCAAAAGCTAATCCCAAAGTGGGAGGAAATAAAACAAACAAAAATTTGCCCACCTGGAATATATGCAGAACTCCTGCAAATAAAAGAGAAAAAGCTAATTCAATAGAAAAAATATGGAAGAGATTTGAACTGACACTTAACATAACTGGGTATTCAAATGGTCAATAAACATATGGAAAGATATTCAACCTCATTAGTTATTAGAAAAAATGCAAAATAAAACTACAATGAGATAACTCTTCATACCCACTGTGATGGTTAATTTTATGTGTCAACTAGACTGAGGGGTGCCCAGATTAGACATTATTTCTGGGTGTTTCTGTGAGGGTGTTTCCAGATTAATTAGCATTTGAATCTGCGGACCCTATAAAGCAGATGGCCCTCCCCAATGTAGGGGGGACCATGCAATCCTTTGGGGGCCTGAACAGAACAAAGGCTAAGGAAGGAAAAATTTGCCCCTTTCTGCCTGATTGCTTCAGCTGGGACATCGTCTTCTGCTCTCAGCGCCCCTAGTGCCCAGGCCTTCCGACTGAATTCAGACAACTGAAACTGCCAGCTTCCCTGGACCTCCAGCTTGCAGGTGACAGATCGTGGGACTTCTCAGCCTCTATAATTGTGTGAGCCAATTCCTCATAAGAAATCTATTTATATAGGTGTGTGGATATCCTATTGGTCCTGTTTCTCTAGACCTTGACAGTCACATCCACTAAAATGGAAAATGAGTTATTTTAAAAACCAACAAATCCAAGGATCAGTAAGGATGGAATAACTGAAAGTCTCAAACTGCTGGTGGGAGCGAATGGATGTAACAACTTCAAAAAACTTTTTGGCGTTATCTAATAAAATTGATCATATACATACCCCAAATCTAGCACTTCTACTCATATGCATATCCCAACAGAAATGCACACCGAATGCACCAAAGAACATGCACAAAAATATTCATATCCATAATATTTAAAAACTGGCAACAAGTCAAATGTGCAAAAACTGTAGAATGGATAAATCATGATATATTCATACAATGGAACTTGTGTGTCCTAACTGGTATATTAGAAGGAAGTTGGAAGTTATCACCAAAAAATAAGTTTTTGCTTTCTTATTACAAAAATAGCATTTATTTTGGAAAAGTTAGTTCAGATAAGCAATAAATAAGAATATAAAAGTCACCATGATCCCTCTGTACCAGTTAGGAACTGTTTGCTGCAAGTAATATAGAAATTAGTTTAGGGTGGATAAACACATAGGAGTTTATTTGTATCACACAGCAAGAAGTACTTTATGCAGTTCAGATGCCTAACAATGGCATCATAAAAACCCAGGCTTTTTATATATACACCTCTGCTTCATTTCAGCACACTGACTTTTTATCTTCATGCTTGTGGCCGTGGAGTTTCAAAATGACTGTTGCGGGTGCAGGGACCCTGTCTTCACCCCACATTCCAAACTAGAAAAGAGAGGGTGGGGGAGCGTGCACACAGGGCACCTTTATCTTTCACAGGGAAGCAAAGCTTCCCACCCTGAGCTCCTCAGCAGATCTCTGGGCCTGTGCGAGGTCACATGACCATTCCTAGCTACAAGGGAACCTGGGAAAGTGAGAAAGCTTTCCTCTTTTTTTATGGTACGAGATAGAAAGGGAGAAGGGTATTTGGAATGTCTTCAGTTTAAAAACCCCAAAAAGTCTACCAAACCAGTCACCACTGAAATTTTGTTGTAATTACTTCCATTCTTTTTTTAGCCATGAATATGCTTTAAATATTTACAAAAGGAGATCATCCTTTATACACTATTTCTGTAGCCCCTTTTCACTCAAAATATTGTCAATAAATACAAAGACATAATTATTTTAATGCCTGCATAGTATTTCATTATGTGGATATACTATAATTTAACCATATTATCAAACATTTAAATTGCTTCTCTATTTTATAAATAACATTGTAAGAAGATGCTTATATATACAACTTTATTTTCTTAGAATATGTTCCTAGCAGTGGTTTGCTAGGCAAAGCGTGTATACAATGAAAGTTGTAGTCTCAACAGATTCAAGTGATTCGGGAACACATCCCTAGGTATCTGCCTCATTTTGGTATTTTTCAAACACAGGTTTTGGTCCATACTGGCAGTGAAGTTGATTGAAATCAACATTAAAAAAAAATGGAACAACACAATAGAAGGAGAAAGTATTTGTATGCATTGCCCATAATCTGGTGAAACTTTGTTTCCGTTGCCGAGTGCCTGTGTTTGTGCACTGTGTCAGGAAGCAGTGTGAGTGTTTTGTCACGGGTTACAGACAGAAAGTTTTTACAGTGCTCCCGCAGAGGAACTCTCGTGCTGCCTCCTGATTTCCAGCATTCATTTCTTATTTGTTTTTCTCGTTTGATGAGAAATTCTGTAACAGTAATAAATGACAGTGGTGACAGCAACATGCCTGATTTGTTTCTGACCTAAAAGAAAATGCATCCCCTGAAGTTTTGAAATGTAGACTTTTCACTGTGGTTAATAACTAGCCTGTCAGTAAAGTTTTCATTCCTCTTTACATCAAGTCACAGAAAGGTTTCTTTTTCATTTATAAGTAGTTGGATTTATTTTTAGTTAACTATTAACGATTAATCCCTAATTTTCTTACCTGTGATCAGATATATGCATTCTGGCCTATAAAATTTCTGCTTTGGGGAAATTATTGAGACCAGAATATGATCAGTTTTTCCAACAGTTATATTTGAAATGAATGCACATTCTATGCTAGTAAGATAAAATTTTCAATATCTATTGAATCTAGCCTATTGGTACTAACGTTCAAATCTTCTATGTTTCTATTTATTCTTTATATCTTGAATTGTCATTAAAAACTTCCACTTTCAGGCCGGGCGCGGTGGCTCACGCCTGTAATCCTAGCACTTGGGAGGCCGAGGCGGGCGGATTGTTTGAGCTCAGGAGTTCGAGACCAGCCTGAGCAAGAGCAAGACTCCGTCTCTACTAAAAATAGAAAGAAATTATCTGGCCAACTAAAAATATATATAGAAAAATTTAGCCAGGCATGGTTGCGCATGCCTGTAGTCCCAGCTACCCGGGAGGCTGAGGCAGTAGGATCGCTCAAGCCCAGGAGTTTGAGGTTGCTGTGAGCTAGGCTGATGCCAGGGCACTCACTCTAGCCCGGGCAACAAAGCGAGACTCTGTCTCAAAAAAAAAAAAAAAAAAAAAAACTTCCACTTTCAAGATGGCAATTTTGCACTTTATATTTCCAAGATTTCTTTGTGTGTGCATGTATTTATGAAATATAAACCATCATACACATTCGCAACTATTTATGTGGATTTTTATCTGTTTCAGGCTTTTGATATCATCATCTATTTTAATACTATTGACATACCCGATTTTTTGGTTTACCTTTGGAGAATTCTTTTGGTCCATTCTTTTTTGTCTATTCTTTCTGTGTCCTTTTATTTAGAGTGTGAATTTTGTAAATAGTTTACAGTTGGATTTTGTTTCTTGCGTCACCTTGACATTCTTTAAAAATAGAGTTTAATCCATTCATAATCATTTTGAAATGAGTAGATTTGGTTTTGTCCTGTGTTATGCTTCCTGGATGTTTTCTTTTTTTCACTTTTATGTACCTTGATATCTGACTAATTTTTTATGCTTCCTTTTTCTTCCTTTAGTGATTTGGAAGTTATGCATACAACTGTTGTTCCGTATATTCAAATCTTTTAAATCAATATCTAGAATGAAACATTATCTGTTGACTATCCCTTCCCTTCATCAACAATGAAAATGCCTTCCCTTCCTTCCCTGGCACACACTCCCAATTTTTCTTGAAATAATTTTGAACTTTAGATCCAGATTATTACATTAAAAATGCTCAATATGCACCTCATTTTTCAATAAAATATTTTCACATAACTACCTTATTATTTATTGCTTAGGCTTAACTATGTTTTGCCATTTCATTGCTTAATGCTGTTTATATTAAAACCCCACTGGTGTTCCGTCTTGAGTTCTTTATTTTGACTTATTTCTCAGTAAGTCTGAGTAAATATTAATAGTAAATAAAGCATATTTTCTGCCCTTGCATGTCTGAGGTTGCCAGATCCCATTTTAAAATAATACCTAAAGTTTTAGAGTCAGAAAAAACTGGATTCAAATCTTATCTCTTTCTGGTGCTGGCCCTGTGACAATGGGGAAATCTTTTCACTTCTCTGACTCAGTTCCTTGTATGTAAAATGGAGGTCACATAAGCTACGTTACAGGATTTGTAAGGAGAGTACTGAGCAAAGTGCTTGTCCGCTTAAGTATGTATTGGCACATAACAGCCAGTCAATAACAGATTGCTATTGTTAATCCTTGCACACTACTGTCTTTGTTTATTCACATCTTAATAAAATAATATGAATGTTATAGGTAGTCAATTAAATTATTATTGTTTTAATTTTTGAGACAATTTGCATGCAATAACATGGACAGATCATATGAGTATTTGAGTATATTTTTTTATGCATTTTCAAAATTGCATGCATCTGTGTAACTACCACTCAAGTCAAGATGGACAATTTTTCCATCATCCTTCTTCCTTCCAGGAAATTACTCCTCAACCCAATTTGTGTTGTCATTGATTAGGTTTGTCCAATCTCAGGCTTCATATAAATGAAATCATACTATTAATATAATGTAAGTACTCTTTTTGTCTGTCTTCTTAGTTCAAAATAATGTTTTTGAGGTACACCCCTGCATATATCAGTGGTTTATTCTTTTTTCTGTTCAGTAGTGTTTCATGGCATAAATATATCAAAATTTGTTTTTCCATTCTTACATTTATGGATATTTGGGTTATTTCCAGTTTGGAATTATTATGACTAGATTACTATGAACGTTCTTGTACAAGGCTTTTTGTAGTCATTCCTCTTGTGTAAATACCCATGGGTGGAATTACTGTTTCATAGGGTAGATGTATATTTGACTTTACATTGAACAATTACAAAGTTGCCATATCATTTTTCTGTCCCACCACCAAATTATAAGAGTTCCAGTTGCTCATCATTAATTATTTGGTATTTTATAGAAATCTACTTTGTCTGATATATAACCATATCAACTTGCTTGTACTTAGTGTTGCATGGTATAGCTTTTTTCCCACTCTTTTCTTTTTAACCAGTCAATGTATTTACATTTTAAAAAATTTTCTTTTGTAGACAACATGTATTTGGGTCTTGTTTTTTTTATCCAGTCTAACCATCTCTGCCTTTTAAATAAACTGTTCAGTTGATTTACATTTGATGTAATTATTGATATTTGGGGGTTTAAGCCTCCTATGTTGACTATTTTTTTACTTGTCGTAACTGTTTTCTTCTCGTGTTTCTCTTTTCCTGTCTTTTCCACTAATTGAGTACTTTTAGAATTCTATCTTCTCTATTGATTTTGAATTTTATTATGTTTTTTTCTAATCATTACTCTAGACATTTCAACACACATCCATAACTTATTGATGTCCTACCTTGAAATATTATATTGCTTCACAAATGATGTTAGTTTTTTAATTTTATAATGCCAATTTGTCCACATATACACTCTTTATATTCTTATTACCATATATTTTACTCATACATATGTTGTAAACCCCATAATGTATTGTTATTAATTTTGCTTGAAATAGTCAACAATTTTTTAAAGAAATTTCTTCACATTTACCCTTTCTGGCCAACATTTATGTCATCTGTGGATCTAATTCTGTTGATTATTTTTTCTCTTAATTATGGGGCACATTTTACTGCTTTTTAGTATGTCTCATGCTTTTTTATTATATGTTGAACATTGTACGAAAAAGAACAGTAACTTGTGTAGCAAATTATATTTTCCCCGGAAAAGTCCATATTCCTTCCTATGTCAGGCCTCTAGGGTGGCATCAAAGTCAACCTAACCTATAGCTGAGCTGTGTCTAGGCTTTTTTGAAGATTTAGTTAGATTCATTTTGCCACTAGCATCAAATGTGAGGAAAGATAAGGCTTATCACTTTAGCAGGAATTTGCCCAGTGGAGAACTCTCTGTTTTACATAGAGAATTTATGCTGCCAAGTTTTTGGGTCATTGAGGAGTTCTTCTCTCCAGCATTATCCACAACTTTCTGCAAGTTGGAAGATCTCTCTCCAACCTGATGTTCTATCCCTAGTCTTTGATAAATTGTTACCTTGTACTCAGTGAAAATTTTGTGTACTTTGGGGGAATTTCTCTCAATTCTTCTATCCTACACTTAGCCTTTGGTAGGATGCTGACATGCCCCTTGATTAAATTAAAATGAATTATGATTTCTAAGAATAAAGAATTCCATAACAGTGTAACAATAGCTTTACTTTGTCACCTATTGCTTCTAACTATACTATAGAACTTTACATGTAATTAATAAAAAAAAGTAGTTGTTCCCCTGCTTTAACCTGAGACAAGGGTAATTTTCTCAGGCAAACTATATTACTATACCAGTCTTAAGTCCAGATTCATTTTAATCAAATAAAAGTATTAAGAGAACATATGCTTGATAATACTAACAAACATGCTTATTGTTGATCATACAAAAAACATTTACGGTTTGATGTTCATGTGCAAACACCAAAATAAAAAAGCATGCTGTTTCTTTTATCTGCAAAACCATGGTCAAAATTGCATTAGTTGCAAGCTCACATACACATGTGTCAGAGATGCCAGAAGCCGACACCTGGTCACATTGTACAAGGCTGTTAAACTTTGAAAGAGTAGGAAATGTCTTATTTGCTTTTGGGTTTCTGGCACTGAACATGGGGTTCAAAAATAACCTTCAACAAATAAAACACAGATATCTAAAGTGATATAACCAGTCAAGATTCCACTGGCATTTCTTATGATAATGAGTGATTCCCCAGAAGCTATGAGCAAGATTTATGTCTGGGTCACCTAGCCTATTCGTCCTCCTCAATAAACATGTCTTGGAAAAGGGAGCATCCCTCCCTGCCTTCTGTGAAAAGTTCTCTCTCAGTTGTCCTAGACAGCCCCTGCTCCCTAGATCAGGGAGAGCGGGATGGCGTCTCCCATGGCACACCCCGCTCTTGATATGCCGGATGAAGGAATTCTTCCGGGAGGCTGCCCTGCTGTCTTTTAAATCAGCTGTAACCAGCTGGCCCATGTGCCTGGGGTGGGGTCGATGTGCTTCCTGACAGAGGGACTCCTACCCCCACACTCCCTGCTTGTCCCACTTCACTTGCTTCCACCTGGGGAATCGTTTTCCCTGGGCTACCAGGAAGAGCCAATCTGGTCTCTGGGCACCGTTGCCTGCATTTTATTGCGCTACAGCTCTCCATACACACAGTATCCTCTGTTCTCTGAGCTTTTGGTCATGCTGCTCTCTCTACCTGGGATGTCCTTCCAGCCCCACCTCATCCCCCGTTGCCTTGGCCAAGTCCATAAGTCTGTAAAATTGAGCCCAACGTGGGGACTCGAGGAAAGCTTTCAGGAGGAAATGCTACCTGAAGTAAACACCCCACATTGCAGTGTGCACCTCATTCATGTGTCCCACTGCTTCCCACATGTCCCCTCCCGCCACACTAGACTCTGGGATGCTCCAGGATGGAGACCCCGACTGATCGTTCTTGTTTCCACTACGTCTGAACTTGGAGACTAGTTCATAGTAGGTGCCCCATAAGTACTTACTCAACTACCATAAACTGAGACGGGCTTATGCCTCTCCTGCTCTATGTTCTCCTAATATGGTTGGGAATCTCTTCCTCAGGACAACTACTGCTACTTGTCCAAGAGTCTGGGGCAGAGAATCTGAACTTATTCACATCTGAATACTTTTGATTCCTTTACTTCATTTTGGGATGGGCAAGGTCATGGCTCAGAATCCTTGCTTTAACTCAGTGATTGTTAGCTTGCTAATCTACCTCTAAGTCTTTGTGTAATACCACAGGAGAGTGAAATATTTATTTTATAATTCTTTGACTAATCAGATATTACTTAATACTTGATTCCAGAATAAGCAAAGTACACTAGAAGACTTAGTCATCATGAAAAATCCACAGGAAAAAAGTTTTAATTGAGGTATTGTGCACACTGATTAATCTTTGTATTGTTTCAAATTGAGAAAGATAGCCACTATCTAACCCTTGCCAGTCTCTGCCATGGGATACCAGTGTTGCATAGGAGTGACATTTGAGAACCTCTGCTCCAGTTAAGCAAGATAACAGCTAAATACACCACCTACCAGCAATAAGTTATTTTAGTTCATGAAAATATAACAACCCTTATTTTGACTGATGGTGCTTGCTTCCTGAAATAGGCTCATACCCTATCTTGGTTATTGAAGAGAGTAACTATTTGCCATCTTTTTCCTTCTCAGGCTGTGAGGTTGAGATTCTTGGTGTCAGACCTACTTACTGCCTAGAATATAAAAATGTCCCAACGGATATCAATTTTGCCAATGCAGTCAGCGATGCTCTTGACTCATTCAAGTAAGTGTCCTGAATTCTCAACCATACCGTTGTTCTTCCTTGCTTCCAGGGCAAACATGGATCCCAAAGTGAATTGAGAAGGCTTGGTGGGGGTGAAATAATGTCTCAGAGAGTGGTGAGCCTCTTGTATTGTGATGGTCAACTGATAGTAGGAGATAATTGTGAACAAGTGACTTCACTTTTGCAGGGGCAATCCCTGGAAATGTTTAATTGAGAGCAAAAAAGTCCCCAGGAGTTTGGGCCCTCCTTTTTTATTAATTTGTTACTGGAAAACGGAGAAGCAATGTAAATGTCAGCACTTCCCTAATAATGATTTAGTGCACAATTGTACCTCAGAAGATATTAATAAGTATTTGGCAGAAAGGGAGGATCTGTGGTCAGATAACTTTGGGAAAATTGCCTACCCTAACCTCTCTTGGAAATGTACTAAGTACATTATTAGCATATTAGAACACAGAATCTGTTGCTTCCCTCCCACGTGGAATCACGACATACAGTTTGAAAAATGTAGAAATCAGTAATGTTATCCTGAACAGCACACATGAGTCTGTCAGGGAAACTGATCAACAAGAGAGGCTAGGACAAAGCCTCAAGTCAGTCTCAGAAATCGCTGGAAATGGAAGTTAAGATGGGAGACGGGTGGGGGTCTGCATCAGAAACCAGCAACCAAGAGGCTCAGGGTGTTGGGGGCTCTCAATTCTCCAGGGGTGGACTTGAGGTCACCTTGGCTGCAGAGTGGGCTTCCTGGGTGTGGCCAGGCGGGAGACCTGCAGGAATCAGAGAGTAGAGACCAAGGTAGGACCTTCATCTTCCCCAAGAAGAAGCCTGGTTTCAAGTCGGGCACGTCCCAAGAGCCAACGTACCCTAAGCACAGTGTGCAGATCACTAGCACTACCCATGTAAACCGGGCTGTAACTAAGACTGCTTCAGACACAGAGCTGACCTGATATGGATTTATTCTTGCCACGCCCACCTCATCTTGGTGAACAGCCATCACTCCCACAAATCTATAAAAGGAGAAAACACCACCCTTCCTTCACCGCTTCTTAGAATGATCCTACTTCCAATGAAACCTATCAAAAGGGTCCTCTGGGCACATCAAGGTTCATGCTCTGATTGACAGGTTGGAGAGAAAGTGGGTTTAAAATTGAGAAGTAACAAATCTAAAAGTACAATTTTTTTTTTCTGGGGGAAGAAGGAAGGAGCAGAGTCTGGGGGAGTAACCTTTAAATAAATATTCTTCAGATGTGATCCTGCCTCCTACCTACTCTCCTTTCTTTTCCTTGCCCACAAGTGCTGGAAAACCACACATAGGACAAGCTGGAATATTGTGCTGCCGTCTAGCTTTGTGCAAGTCAAGCAGAACAGCACAGCACGCGCAGCAGTGAGCCGAGCTGGAACTCCGGGACAGCTCTACGTCTCACCACTCCTGCTTCCAACATATCCAAAACGCTAGCCATCCCCACAGCCCACTGTCTTGTCAACTGTGAAAATTGGATAATAGATATCATACAAATACCTCTAAATTACCCAACAGTCTGTTCGGCAGTGTCATCCTTTTCACGTTATCTTGCCTGAACAGCCAAATGACTCCCACTCTCTGCCATGCAGTGACCACAGGTAGAAGAGCACACGGCGCACAGCCATGAGACCCCCAGGCCAGTGCTGGCCCACAGGCTGCCAGTCTAAGCAGACTTCCCTGTGCTGAGGGACACCAGAATGCCAGAGGAATAAGTACTGGGGTCTATTTCCTCTAGAGAAGCTCTTCTTTTTCCCTTTTCAAGCATGACAAGGCGACAGTATACTGGGGAATTCATCTTTACCTTGGAGAACATTTAGGAATGGGAAGGGTTTTGGTAGTGGTAGTGATGGTGTGTGTGTGTGTGTGTGTGTGTCTTTATCAAAGGCACTGGGTGCCACTAGAGAGAAAGGCTACAAAAAAACTGGAAGCCCAGGGAAGTGGCCCCAGGACAGGCCTCTACATGATGTGTCCTGGCACTGCCACACTGCCCAGCGCAA
Organism: Varecia variegata; assembly: GCA_028533085.1. Lineage (NCBI taxonomy): Eukaryota > Metazoa > Chordata > Mammalia > Primates > Lemuridae > Varecia > Varecia variegata. The sequence goes on from CM052440.1 coordinate 140,157,037, forward strand.
CACCATGCATATTCTAGTCCATGGAAATGGCCCTGAGCTCCAGGGATGGCAGCCACATAGTCTAGGACATGAATGATGCCCTGAGAGGATGGAACCAGGCCAGTGCAATTGTCTTATGGGGTCTTCGTGCTACCAAAGTTGACAGGACCCCAGAGACAGCCCCTTTGCATGGTAGGTGGGAAGATGGAGACCCACCATCTCTAAAACTAGTCAGTGCTTGAAAGGAGAGAGAGAGAAGAGCAGTAAGTCTGGGAGGGCAGCAAGATGACTTAGACCCTACCCCAAAGACAAAGGAGCACCTCCTTCAGCCGACCCATGCGTTCCCTTTTTACAACGTAGAATAAAGGACTGAAAGTTGTAGGTCAACATTTTTCTTTAAAAGAATCTAAACTTAGTCCTCTTTAGGAGCAAAGTAAGAGAAGTGTCCATTCTAGAACAGTCTAGCCCAATCAAGACCACTTTCCATGTAGCAGCTTGTCCATGCAATAATGTAGCTCGAAGGAATCATTAATGCTTTTGGCATGTCTGTCTAGACCAAGAGTATAATTATTTATCTTTCCATCAGAGAGCCCTAAAAGGAGGAGCATGTCTAGAACTCCACAGCTGACCTCTTGTTTTCTGTCCAGCTCTGTCTCACATGCCCAGCTGTGACTGGAAGAGCACTCAGAGTTTTCGTACACGAGCATCTCTGAGTCACCACTTGCCCATGAGGTGTCTTTCTTTGCCCACTGTGCTATTAGTTTGAGCAGCAGAGAGAACGGGACCCAGGATAGGTGGGCTTTGGCAGAAAGCAGGAGGGCCTGCTCAGATCTTGAACAAGGAGGTCTGCCAGGGACACTTCAGCAGAGGGTCCTGTGGGTGCAGGGCCACCTGTCTGCAGGAAGGACAACCCATCGTCCATGTTTGATCCGGGCACGGCTGTCTGTGCTCATAGGCTTTATTGGCCCAGTGGTACCCTGGGAGGTGCTCCCTTTGGACTCAGACAACTTCTAGCACAGAGCAAAGGAGAGAGAAAGAGAACTGACGTGGTTGACACCTGTCTTCTAGCATTGTGTCAAAGGGCTTTATTTCCTGTGACCCATTTTGCTATGACACCCACATTACGTAGCTGTTGCTCTCCCCAGCTCACAGAAGAGGCCGCCGCCTCCCTGAAGGTTACACACCTTGCCTGGGCTCTCTCAGGCTGACAGGTGGTGGAGCCAGAGCCCAGCTCTTTCCACAGGGGCTCTGGGCCCCGTCTCCTGGGGACCTTCTGAGTGTGCAGTGGCTAAGAACGACTCCAGAGTCAGCCCCTCAGCCCTGCACCCGGGTCTGCACCCACACCTCTGAGATGGCCTGGAGCAGAACCAGCTTGGGACAGGAGTTCGAGAACTACCTCTTTGCAATTCCTCTCCTTGAGCCATCCCTGGGCCTAGGGCTCTGAAGGGCTACAGAGGAATGCAGCCCTGCACTCTGCACACACTGTCCCTCCCCTGTCAAAAAAGAAAGCAGTTTGTGGTCAGCATCACTTAGTGCATCCTCCTGGAAGTTCTGTTTGCAGGATATTCATGGTTCTATGGGCAGGAAGAGGAGCTTGGTGCTAAAGCCCAAGCAAGCCTTGAGTGGCTCATGGACTGGCGGGGGGAACGGGGAGGCAGCCACAGCGAGGCCCGGCTGTCTGGAGGGCCTCAGAGGCTGCTGGCACTGGTGAGAGCATGGAGGGATAACGGCACAGCTCTTTCCATGAGCTATGACAAAGCTGGCTTTTGTGTCCTGCCCTTGGTCCCTCCTCCCTGGGGACTGTGGGGAAGACAGGACAGGATTCAGAATCAGACTCAGCAGAGCCTGGATCCTGCTCCCTGCTCTGCACACATACTCAGGAAAGGGATTGAGGGACATCTGGAAGGAAAGGGGACACAGGAGGCATTTCTCCCCCTTCCCTCCCTTTCACTGTGTGCCAAGCGCTTTGCAAACAACGGCTTTTTTAATACCCAGCAAAGCCCTTTGAGTATATTTTTCAGATGAGGAAACTGAGGCTTGGAGATACTTTTGCTGTTCATCTGAGACCTCCAGGTTAGTGAGAAGAAAAGCCAGGCTTTTCATCCCAGATTTGTCTAGTTCCAGTGCCCCTGCCAAAAAAGAATTTGCAAAATCAAAACTTTGTTGTGTGTCCACTACATCTCTGTATGAGGATTACGCCAAAGTTCAGCTTGGTTTCTCACAGAGGAGAGTCGGAAGAATGACAAGGCCGGTGAAAAGGAGGATGTGAGAGATGCATACGCACAGATGAAGGCACAGAGTGGTGGAGGATGATGAGGTGTGGCCATTGTCAGAGGCAGATACGCTTAGTAACATAGAGGGTAATCCAACCACAATTCCTGGGACCACTTTCTCTCTCAGACAGATATAATTTTTATCTCATTGGTATCCTACAAATTAACAGCTAGGTTTACAGAGTCTGAAATCTAATCAGCAGTTAAATCTGTGACACCGGCAAGCTTATTAGACAGGGCTCTAACATGGCACTGAACAGTCATTTTGGGGGCCTTATTTCTAAGTTATGAAAGATTTTACTTAACAGTCAATAATGAGGCATTTCTTTAAACTGCCTTTATTTCCCTCTCCCTAGTCCTTTTCTCTTTCCAGCCCACTTCAATAGGAAAAATGGATGTAACATTATGAACTTTTTTTATGGCAAAGAAATTTGAATAGAAGCTTAAGGTGATAGGAGACTCGAGTGTCCCTGAAACCCCAGGGCAGCTCTCAGGTAACTAGGCTGATGGTCACATGTCCTCTCGCCTGGTTCCTAGACCCTAGATCCGTCACTGGCCAACAGCAGATGTGCAGACGTGGCCACCCATCTTTCCCCATCCAGCCAACCCACTGCAAATGAGCTAACCTGGGACAGAGACCAGACCCATGTGGAAAACAGCTGGCAACTAAGTCTGCCAGCTACACTCCAGACAGGCAAGTGCTCTCAGCCCTTGAAGACTTAGGTCTCTAGTGAATCAACGAAACTTCAATGTGGAATTCTTTCACAAAAGGCATGTGTGTAATCCCTGAATTGCAATCCAGTGCTCCTGGCATCTGGGGCTGATGGCTTCCTGATGCAAGGCCGTCAGGTAAATTGCTTTCTGATCACATGGAGATTTGGGAAAATGGTAAATTGCCCCAAAGAAACCAGCCCAGTGATTGCTGCATTAAGGTGAGTTGTCTAACAGGAAGAGACCTAACAGTATTTCATTGAACTAAAGTGCAATGCAACAGTTAGCTTTATTCCTGAAAACTCCTCAGCATAGTAAGTCACCACTGTATTAAATAGGATTTTCCTTATGTAGAAGCCCTGGCCTGGAAGTGTGGACACCTAAAACATGCAATACTCTACCAGGTGTGAATCAGCACACCTGGAATGCTAGAGATGCAAGGACCTAAAACAACTAAGTGCTGAGGCTTCTCTGAAGGACAGATTTTATGGAAATTTCCACTATGTTCAAATATAGCAGTAGAGGAAGTGTTATCAACTCAGTCAGGCTAATGAACATGGGCCACAAAAAAGTTTCAGCATATGTATAAAAATGCCATTATCTAGTACGAGCTTTTACCCACCACCTACACACTTGTGGGACCCTAAAGTGACTTTTTGTTCTCTGCTGTCTATAGATGCAGAGGGAGTTGGATTAGTCATTCACACATTAGTGAGTATGAATAATGATAATATCATTTGTGAGAAAGACCTGCATAATAACCTAACGCAATCCACAGTGTGGAGGAGGGTGGTAATGGGGCTTATTAACGGGGGGCTAGTTTGTTTTATTCCAAAAAGGGAAAAGAGCATTTGACTAGCAATTTCACTTAACTTAAAACCAATGTATCCTCCAAACCATTAATGAAGTACACTTCAGAGTCCCCAGCAGAACATCACAGCATTGCGAACAAGCGTGCCTACTTGCAAGTGTGGCCAGAATGAGGGAAGATGCCAGGCAGAACAATCTGGAACTTGCTCCCCAACGTACTGGATGGAGTAGATGTGGATGTTCAAAGACGCAGTCTGGTAGAGTTAAAAGTGTCCTGACTACAGAGGTGGAAGATTTGCATTTCCAGTTCTAGCCCTGTCTCAGAAATCTGTGAGGCCTTGAGTAACTTCTAGAACGCTTTCAGGCTCGTTTCCTCACCAGTATCTGCAAATGCTTTCTTGGCGTTGCAGTTCCAGACTTTGGAGGCATATTCAACACAGACACAGAGCGCGGAGCATCCGGAAGTGGAAGTGACTCAGTGTCACGGTGATGCTCTTGCAGCTGTCTAGGGATTGGTAGGATTCTTGTAAGAGAATAAGAACCATTTCCAAAAGACCAGTTAGGCTAAGCAGAGCGTTTCCTCATTGGCATGGGCTGCCGAGTTCTTTGAGAGTATTCAGTGGTTGCGTTCAGGGGCTTGGAGTCAGCTGTGCCTGGTTCAGATCCTGGCTCCACCCCTTACTAGCTGTGTGATGCTGGTAACTATCTTGAACTCTCTGTTCAAGACATTCCTACCTTTCAGGGTGGTTTTGAGGATTAAATAAGGTAATATATGTAAAAGCCCTCAGCGTAGTGCCGGACCCATAGGTGCTATCATTTATCAAGCACTTACTGTTATCATACATTCAGCTGACAGTTACAGAGCTCCTGCTGTATGCCAAACGCTAGGCTAGCGCTGAGATACAACGACAAGGAATCATCGCCCCTGGGGTGAAAGAACCTTGCAATTTAGAGAAGGGAAGGGACACATAAACGGGTAATTACAGCACACGGTATGAAAATTCACAGCCCAGAAGTGACCCTCGAGTGCCAGAGAGCACACAGGAGGGCCACCAGGTCTAGCCTCGGGCATCAGAGGAAGCTTCTTGGAGGAGGTGATACCTCCCCTGGGACCTGAAGGGTGAGCAGGAGCTGTTAACCCTGAGCGGACAAAACCAGCTCTCTGAACACTGGGTTCTTTTCTCTCCCCTGTGGACAGCAAGACCCAAGGCACTGCAGGCTCTGAGGACGTACGCTTTCAGTCCTCGTGTTGCAAGTGTTGGGAGGCCATGGCAGGGGGATCCATGCCAGTTCATTGCGTGTGTGTGTGTGTGTGTGTGTGTGTGTTTAACATATACTTTTTCAAGAGAAATAAGGCAATCTTCCAGGAGTATTAGCTATGAACCCTTGTAAAGTCCAACCAGAGAAATTAGCTTCGTTTTCCATTGCTTCACCTTGTGTCGGCCACTGCTAACATCATCATCATCATCATCATTGTTCTGACCTATTTCAGGTGCTTTATGGGGAGGGCATGGGCACAGGCAGAGCTGGGGAGGGACTCACGGTGGGAAGCACCGTGGAGAAAGGAGAGCTCACTCCACGGCACTGCCCTCCCCCCGCCGGCTCTGCCAGCTTCCTCCTGCGATTCACGTCACTAGTGCCCGGTCACTCTGAGCCCAGCATCAAGGGTGAAATAGTTTGGAGTTTTACAATCAATACTCCGGTCCAGAGGGAGAGTTTTGTCAGAACTGGGCCTTCCTGGGCTCCCGGAAGTGTGGTCACTCTCTGTCCACATTGGAGCTGACCCCTCACACGTCCCCGTGGCACCAGGGTCCTGGGGTGTCTGCCGATGTCAGGCCCTGAACCTGGGGTGTCTGCTGACGCTGGGCCCCAAACACCTGTCTGTTCACCTCCCGTAGGGTTGCCGAAATATTGCTGTTCTTATTTTTGCCAGTCAAGTAGATACACAATGTAGTGCTTTATATAGAGACGTCCTTAGAGTCCACAATACCTGAGCAGTGCTTATTCACATGATGGCTCCTCGTGTTCCAACCTGGCGACATAGCAGGTGGTGAGGGTGGAGCTATGAGAACTAGCCTCTGCCTGATACCACATCCTCCCACTCTTTGGAGCACGATGAGCAAGGCCATATGGCCAAGAGGGGGTGACAGTAGACACACTCTCTGACTTTCATCGCCAAGGTGCTCAGGCCTGGCAATTTGCTCGATGTGCCTGTTTTTCCCTTGGAGAGCTCCCCCTGCCCATTCTAAGGTGGTGGCCACAGGCAGGGTTTCAGGGGATTCAAACGCCTTCACGGAGGACTGGGGGTGACAAGGGAGCAGGCTGGCAGGGCCGCCCTCAACCACGCCCCTCTCTCCTGCCCCCTCCAGGAGTGGCCGCGCTGACCTGGCAGCCATATACCACGAGCGCATCGA
>CM052440.1:140163723-140184225 GCA_028533085.1 Varecia variegata
CACAGAACTTTGTTGAAAAAAACACGGAAGATGAAAATGGAGAACGTACCTTGAAAAGCTGAAAGCACTGTGTGGCACGTCAGCATGCACAGGAAAGGGACCGAGCCGTCACACGCCCCTCCCAGAGGGCCTCTGCTGTCATGTGAACTGTGTCTCATCAGGGCAGAATGGTTTCCTTTTTTTTTTTTTTTTTTTTTGAGACAGAGTCTTGCTTTGTTGCCCGGGCTAGAGTGAGTGCCGTGGCGTCAGCCTAGCTCACAGCAACCTCAAACTCCTGGGCTTAAGCGATCCTACTGCCTCAGCCTCCCGAGTAGCTGGGACTACAGGCATGCACCACCATGCCCGGCTCATTTTTTCTATATATATTTTAGTTGGCCAGCTAATTTCTTTCTATTTTTTAGTAGAGACGGGGTCTCGCTCATTGCTCAGGCTGGTCTCGAACTCCTGACCTTGAGCGATCCACCCGCCTCGGCCTCCCAGAGTGCTAGGATTACAGGCGTGAGCCACCGCGCCCGGCCCAGAATGGTTTCCTGATACCCTTCTCCTGCCGTTTGTAGTTTATAAACTTTTCTAAGTGTAAGAGTCTCGCTCTCTCTGTGCTATAATGACGGCTTTGCCCACCCACAGGAGCGGGGCCTGCAGGACAACCTGAATGTCATCATTTTCTCGGATCATGGGATGACTGACATCTTCTGGATGGACAAAGTGATTGAGCTGAACAAGTACATCAGCCTGAGTGACCTGCAGCAAGTGAAGGACCGTGGGCCTGTCGTGAGCCTCTGGCCAGCCCCTGGGAGACACTCAGAGGCAAGAGACACCACGACGGTGGTGGGGGGTACAACACACCCCCATTTGCCACCTCTTAGGGCTTTTTCCTTTTTTCATAGTTTTAACTCAAACTAGATCATCTTCCTCTAGAGTCCCTTTCTCCAATGCTGGCAGGTGACTTAGTTTGCCTGTCACTCCCTGAGTGACCTCTCTCAAGTTGTTCAGCTTCCCTGTCTCTGTTTTCTCTTCTCTAAAATGGGCATAATGATGTCACCCTCCTTGACTGTTATGAGAATTGAATGAGCTAAAGGATGCCCAGTGCTTAGCGTGTGCACACGCTAGCAAGCCCTCACTAGGGCTATTTTATTAGCGGCCCAAACACAGTACTTCTCAGGCAAACCCGGGGAAGAGCAGGTGCATACGTAGCGTGCTCTTTCTCTGGGAGGAAGCTGCCAGTCTGGTCTGTTCCATGGGGGACTGGGGACAAAGTGCTGGATGACAGGAGCTGAGGCCGTGTGTGCAGTGGCCTCAGCTCTTCATCTCAGGAGCACAAATCCCAGCTCTGGCATCAATCAGAAACCAGACAAGCTGCCCATGCCGGCCCCTCTGCCTCTCTGTACGTGCCCGCGGAGTCACAGCTGCCCTCCATGTAGAGGCGGGGAAGCACGTAGAAGCATGCTGAGCCCACTGCAAGACCACGTATGTGTCAGTTGTTACGGTGACCCCATCTCAAGGGATGCTCCCAAGAGGGTGTGGTTGTACTGCCACAGTGTGCAGACAGGGGCCAGAGCTCCCCTCCCCATGGTCACTGCCTTCCAGGAACTCAGCACCCCGAGATGACTAAACCTCTACTTACCATTCCCTCAAAACAACCATTATATCTGGCAGTATGGGGTGAAGCACCCCAAGAAAAGGAGGAGGAGCACATGGCTCCTTTGGCTGACTGCCTGGCCCGGGATTTCCTAGTCACCTCCTGATACAGCCTTTGTGGCTTCTGCCCACTCCCATGTAGGATCTCTCCATTCTGGGGTGGAGGAGCACAGTTGCCCACATGCCACCACCCCTAGCCTACCCCTGTCCCCGGGGACGTGCACCTTGCCTTCTTTCTCAGGCTCCATGGTCAGAAAGTACAGGAGCAAAATGTGTTCATGCAATGTCCCCATGAATTCCCTAAGTGTGAAACCAGGAAGAATATTTCACACACTGGCAGGTGCTTGAAAAGTTCTGGGGTTTTTTTGGCAAGGAACATCATCTTTGTCTCCATTTGGCACTTAGGAGCGTGCAGTCTCCAGAATGCTTGGGCAACAGCGTATGAGCTAGGAAGAGCTTCTTCCGAGGTGCCGTGTGAGTCAGGCCTCGCAAGCAGCCCAGAGCGGTTGGGAGATTACTCAAAAGTGGGGGCTGTGTTTGAGCAACAGTTTGTCATGTGATGGACACAACAGTTTGTGAGACCTATTGTTTGTCACCAGATTTTTCACTTACACAAAGTCTCTCTACAAACACACCCTACTTTCCTTCAGAACTCTGGATTTTCTTAAGTAGGAAATCATAACTCAGGGAGCCATCAGAAACCCTCTAGTAAATTCTTTTTCAGAGTTGAGTGGATAAACTCAATTTTATATTCCGTGATCCCCAGGAATATATGCCTAGTTTAGGCAAAGGCCACGTCAACATCAACCAGTTGACTTTAATTTTAGCCATAAATATTTAAGCTGCTGCTAATACTATAGATACAATGTTTACATCTTCATAATCAAATTAGCAATGAAATTAATGGCAAACAATTACTAGTTCTTTCAAGATTCATGTGTAGATCAGATATGCCCTAGGACAAGTTAAAAGAAGAAATCCTCCTTATTTGATCTTTGTGATATTTAAGATCAGGCAGATCAATTTCTCACTTTCCCTTTAAATTTAGCGTGGACTTTTTGACATACATAAGTTTTTGTAATTTGTTTATTAATTATTGAGTGAGAAAAGAACTATTATAAAATGTGTAAGGTGTAAAGGATAATATTACAACGAACACTTTAAATTCACTAAACACTTGAGAAACCGGCACATTACCATTATCTGTGACATCTGTGTGTCCTTCCCAGACCCAATCACCTCTTCTGCCCCCTCGGAGGAAACCACTGTCCTAAACTTTGAGTTACATTTCTGTAATTCTCTTTATAGTCTTATCATATGTGTTGTTTAGTTTTTTTAGTTATTCAAACTATAATAGAAATAATTTTATTCATGTTCTTGTGCAACTTGCTTTTTGTTTCCTCAAGCTGAGATCCCTGAGATTCTAACAGGTGTCTTTGTAGCCATCATTCATTCATTTTTACTGCTGTATAGTATTCCACAGTCGAACCACATCATGATTTCTTTATCCTCCCACTGTTGCTGGGCATTTGGGCTGTTCCCATTTGTAATATGTTAGCTTATTAAGTATGAAATGTCCGATTTCCTTAAGTACTAAGTTTGACAGTTGGTATCTCTGACATTTCACTTTGACACTTCTTGTTTTATGTTTATTGTGAAGGTACATCCTCAGTCTTTCCAATACATATTTTAGCTTGTGATTAGCTTTCAAAGTTTTTTTAAGAGCAATTTTTGTGAAACCATGGATAAGTCAAAAATTTGTGTTATTTTCAAATATGAGTTCTACAGACAGCTCAAAATATCAACAAAGTGTTTGGGGAGGATGTGGCTAATGAATGCACAGTATGTGGATAGTTTGAGAAGTTCCATTCTGGTGATTTTAATCTTGAAAATGAGCCATGTGGATGAGCTGAGACCAAGGTGGACAATGATGAGCTGAAAGCTGTAGTGGAAGTGAATCCATCTCAACCTGTGCGTGAATTAGCAGCAAGGTTTGATGTGACTATTCCAACAATATTGGACCATTTGAAACAAACAGGCAAGGTAAAGAAACTGGATAGATGGGTTCCGCGTGAATTAAACAAGTGTCAGAAGAGAAATTGTCTTGAAGCTTGCCTTTCTTTGCTGTCACAAAGTAAAGGTGAACGATTTCTATACTGTATTGTTACGTGTGATGAAAAATGGATTCTTCTTGACAATCACAAGCATTTGGCACAATGGTTGGATAAAGATGAAGTGCCAAAAACACAGTCCAAAACCGAATATTCACCAAAAAAAGCTAATGGTGTCTGTTTGGCGGTCCAGCGCTGGTATTATCCACTACAGCTTCATGAAACCTGGTCAGTCAATTACAGCAGATGTCTACTGCAACCAGTTGGATGAAATGATGAGATACTTGTGATTGAGCAGCCGAGATTGGTCAAGAGAGACAGGCCAATCCTCTTGCCAGACTACAAGTCACACAAACAATGCTGCTCTAAGTACAGCAGCTGGACCTGGAAACTGTCATCCACCGTATTCACCAGACCTTGCACCAACTGACTACCACTTCTTCCAGGCTTTGGACCACTCCTTGCAAGGAAAAATGTTCACTTCTCAACAAGCTGTGGACAACATCTTTTGTAATTTCATCACTACTCGCTCTGCAGGCTTCCTCACTGCTGGTATAAACCAGCTACCGTTAAGATGGCAAAACCGTGTTGATAGTTTAGGTGCATACTTTGATTAATTGTACTGCTTCTTGTTTGAGATATAATAAACTAAACTTTTGATTCAAAATCGGACATTTCATATTTAATGACCTAATATATTCCTCTACATGTCTAGAGGTGCACGTGCATGGGAGTTTTCAGTACAGCCGTAGCAGTTAACAGGTCAGAGAGTCTGTGGATCTTCAGCCTTACTAGATAAAGCCACTTTGTTTTCTGAGACACAGAAAAGTCTCTCATTTTTACATAGTCAAATCTATCAGGTATTTTGGTAATTTCTTTCTTTGGTCTTATACTGAAAGTTCTCCCCCACCAACGTCCAATAAATATTCACATATATTTAAGAAAGAGAGTGCAAAATCAATCATTCTTGACTTTCCTTGCAGATATATAACAAACTGAGCACCGTGGAACACATGACCGTCTACGAGAAAGAGGCCATTCCAGGCAGGTTCTATTACAAGAAAGGGAAATTCGTCTCTCCTTTGACGTTAGTGGCCGATGAAGGGTGGTTCATAACTGAGGTAATTATAAAGTATATGACCATTTATTCAGTATACAAATTCTATCACACGGTCCAAAGACAAATGATAATTATTCAGTTTTTACATGTAAAAGATTTTTCCACTTAAGCGCCGTTCGTTGCATCACTGCCTTCTTCAGAGAGTCCAAAGGCTTGCTCGAGTGACTCTGTAGACACAACTGTAGCCGTGCACCCCGAGTCACGGTTTAGACTTCGTGGCTCCAGACTCTCTGTGTTTTAACAAACGGGCCTTAACTCGATTACCCAGGCTTACCATGTAACCTGTTCAGTTTAAAGCGGAACGATCACTGTGAACCAAAGCAATCGCTCCAGGGCAGTCAAAAGCAGGGAGAGGCTCAGCCTCGCTTCACCTTTAAGAAAAATGTTTGGCAAACGAGACTCTGTAGGTCCAGGTCCCCAGCTTGAAAACTTGATTTTACGGGGGAGATTGTCTTGCATTTTGGGGCCAAACCTTAATTGCCTCATGCCTGAGTGACCTCAACAGCCTCCTCCTAGTCTGCTTGGACTGCAGGCGCACCTGGCTCTTGGATCAGCTCAGGATATTGGGCCGCGGTGGGAAGGCCCTGCCCCCCCAGGGGAATCTGTGGTCATGTCATGTTTGGAATTAATTCCTGAAAGGAGCATGGGGTATTCGAGATATGCATTTGAAGGTGGGTCGCAATTAGATCACACTACAGGGTAAAAGAAAATAGTGGGTTGAGGCCAAAGAAGTGTAAGACCCAGGACTTGTGAATAAGCCAGCAGAGAGAGGCACGACGATCAGCAGAAACACTGACTGGGGAAGGGGTGGGAGCCCAGGGACACGGGCCTGGAGAAATGGGGGTTCTGTGACATGAACCTCAGGTATTCAGGAGGATCGAGTGGCCCCTGTGTTCCCTCAGAGAGGAACACCTGGTACACAGTGATCCGGTTAGAAGCATCAGTTTTGAATCCAGTTTACTTTCTCATGTTGGCTGCAGGTAGGCAGGCAGTCAGTCCCAGGGGTGCTAACCCAGCAACTCAGTGATATCAAGTTTCTGCATCTGCTCATGTGCGGTTCTTTAGGCTTTCCTTTCAAGGTCACAAGGTGGCTGCTGCAGCTCCGAGCATCACATGCCCTTAGGACACCCCAAGGCAGGAAAGAAGGGGTGTGGCTTCTCCTTGCACATTTCCTACTTTTATCAGGGAGCAAGATACATGTACCAGAGCCACATGCAGGTTTTGTGAGACTCTGAAGATTATGGAATTTGGATGAAGGGAAATCTCTCTTTAAGAAAAAAAAATACAGAATTATGAATACAGAATTAGGTGTAGGGACCCTAATGCTTAAACTTCTTTAACTGCATGGCCAACCCACTTCAGCCCGGAACCCACTGGCAGCTTCCACTAGGGTCTCATCAACTGATGGACTAGGGTGGCTAGAAGATTCCTGTCTTGGGTCAGCTTTGGTTCTGAGACCTGACCGTCTGAAGTGCAGACCTGGGGGCCACAATCACAAGACGAAAATGATGCAGAGGCCAGAATCAGGCAGATGGGGTCCCTGAAGCCAGAACAGCAAAGAGGAGGTGAGGAGAGGGAGAGAGAGAGAGTGCACCGCCCAGAGCACTGTGACTCCCGGTGACACTCAGGAAGCCCAGCGACAAGTCCGAGGAGCCTCCTTCTGCCCCGGCTCTGCTTCCATCCCTTCCCGATGACACCCCTGCCCCACACTCTGCACTCTGTGGGGGTCCAAGTACCTGCCCCCCTGCAGGAAACTGGCCAATTAGTGCCCTCTGAGGGTGAGGCCACATGGGACATGTTATGTTATATTGTATATCATTTTGCAGGTACTGCGCAAACACACACACACACACACACACTTTTGTTTGAGTAAATCAGAGCTAAGAGTCAATGAATTAGCCAGGGCCACCCAATAGTACATCATATGTCCTAAGGAGAGGGGAGAAGCCACTGAACAGAAAGGAAAATTGCCAAACTATTAACAATGACCTGAGCAGCTTTTAAAAAGATATAATTATTTCAAAAGGGACATTCGAGGTAATCTCAAAGATATGTGAAGCAAAAAGTTTAAGAAAAAAGAAAGAAATCAGAAATAAACATGATGTGAAAAAACAAGATTAGTTCCGAAAGGTTAGTGTGACTCACAAATACAGAGACTAACCATAGCATCTCGCACACCGTGAGTTAGCGATGACGAGTACTGTGACACCAACCTTCGTGTGTCACTCCTGGATCATTAGAAACTTTAGAATGACCTCTGCCCCAAAGTCTCAAGGACATGCACATAAAGTTATTGTACATTTTTCAGATAGTAAATATATCAAGAAAATTTTCTGTTCAAACGTTGATGAACGACAACAACAACAATAATAGCTATCTTGAATAAAGTGCCTCCTGGTTACTATTTCTAATTTTCCCAATGACTCTACATCGTGGGTATTGTTTGTTCTGAAAATAACATACCACCACATAAAATGGGACACAAATGCAGTTTTGAGCTTCCTAGCAGCCAATGCAAAGAGGAAAGTACAATCGATTCTATTACTATAGCTTATATTGTCTATACTTATGAACACAAATGTTTCTCTGGAAAGTCATACTTGACCCTGAGTCCTGAGAAAAATGTATGTATCTGTTAGTGACGCCCATTTGTACCTTTGTAGTCCCCCAGACTGCATACCTTAATTATTTTACTCCTATCCTTGAATTTATGGATTTTAAGATATCACATGTAAAAACTGTAATTTCTGATTCTACTTTAATATATATATAACATTGAGGATTTATTTCTTTGCTTTCTGAAAAATCCTGAAAAACAAGCACCCATTCTTTCTTTACTGGCTTAGACTTTTTTTTTTAACATCATTCTATTGTTTGTTTTACTTTCTTAGCTAATAGAGAATTAAAATCTCCATTCTATATGGAGTTCCTGCTCTATGCCAGGGCTATTAATCTCTCACATTCCTATCTGCAAAATTTCTCCCCAAATGGTAAAGGAATGTCATGTTTGGCTCTGTAACCTACATCCAGCCCGCAGTGCATGCGATGGTGTTCTTGTGCTGGGTTACACTTCACATCTGCAGGGCAAGAACATTCCCAGCCCCGAAAGCAATCTCGCTGGGTCTGGAGGCAGACAAGACTGCTTTCTGGATTAGACATGATTAGGAGAACAGCTGACTCAGGGCAAGGTGGTGCTGGCGGGAGCCCAGAAAATAGAGCCCCCGCCCCCCTTCCTTTCTCCCCCCAGCTGCCATCCCATCAAGACGTGCGACTTGGCTTCTTTGGTAAAAATGCCGTCCCCATACAAACACTAACTTTCTGCCACCAATGTAAGTTTTGCAGACTCTAAGGAAGCTGCTCTAACAGGAAGACTTAATTGAGTTCCTTTTTTCTTCTGGTTGCTTAGAGAGCTGTCATTGAAAAAGATAAAGACAGGGAAAGGGATTAACGTGTCACCTGGAATTGCTCAATGATCCAGCACGACTGCTGACACTGCTGTAGGAAAGCAAGCTCCCTGCTGGGCCCCCCCCCAACCCCCCCTGGTGTGTACCTGCCCCTCACTTCTTAATAAACAGACTGGGTTTCCAACTGCTGTCAGTCTTTTCTCCAATCTCCCCTCCGGAAAGGGCAGAAATCTGAAGGGGTTCCTGTTCCCAGAGGAAGAAAGAGGCAAAAACACAGGCCACCTCCATAGGTCCAGCCCAAGACTGCAGGGACAGGATGTGGGGCTTCATAATGGATGCCCCACCTGAAGCCTGGTCACTGTCCTCTGGAAAGCCTTGGCATTGCTTCTTCCTGCCAGGGGATGAGGGTCACTCTTTCCTAGAGCACAGGAGCCCTGCACAGGTGAGCTCCACTGTCACTCACTCACCTCCACTGGGGTTCTCAGTCAGCCACCTGTCACTCCCTGCCCCAGGGGGCTGGGTCACACTGGGTTGTCACAGTGCCTATTGGGGGTCCAAGGATAATGAAAAGGCAGGTCCAGCAATGCTAAATTTCCTTGGTGCTAAATGTCCTTGGCATGTGGGATAGGCAGGAACAACACAGCACAACGCCAAGTGGAGAAATACTGTGGGTATTGGTATTCCACCAAACTCAAGTATCCTCTCCCATCCTCAACTGGGAAGGCTACATGTCTAAATCATCACGTGTCAATTTGTTGAGTGCCCACTACATGTAACGTACCAGGCAAAGTCCTAATTCCATAGTGGGGAACCACGGGGTGTCCCTGCCCCGATGGGGCTTAAGGCCCAGCGAAGGAGCCAAATACGAAATACACATGCAAGCCCTAAGATTAGACGAGTGGGCCATCGCAAAATGTGTTAAGTGCTGTCATGAACAAAGAGGGTGCCATGAAGGAGGAAACTGTATCTGGGAGGAGGGGGCCCATGTAGACGAGGGGCAGGACGGTATCTCTGAGAAAGGGAGCTTCCAGCTGACACCCGAAGGATGAGAGCTCAGGGATCGGGCAGGGAGAGGCTGCCCTCCGGGGGAGGAAACTGGATGCTCAAAGAGCCGGAGGCTGGAAAGTCCTTCGAGAATCAGAGAAACTGTTATTTTATTGTAAGTCCAAAGGGAAACCATAGGGAATTTTAATGGGGTCGGGAAGGACTGTGATCCATACTCCTCAGGGTAAAATAATCCACAGTTCATGGGAAAAACAGAGTTAAAGAACTGAGGTCATGGAGCTCTTCCACAAAAATTTTTATATATCTTATGTTGACCCACTAAGTAGACTACTAATGCTATTTCATATACCTTTAATTAGCAATACCAGGTACGGTAAAAAATAATCTTCGTTTATCATCCTGGATCCTTACAGACTTTAGAATGAGCTCCCTGCGACTCCCAAAAAAGTTTTAATGCATACACATCAAGTTATTTTGCATTTTGCATGTGATAAATACATCCAGAGAATTTAAAAAACTCAATAACAACAATGACAATAATAGCTATCTTGAATTAAGTATTTTCTGGGCACTACCTCTGCATTGTGGATATTGTTATCCCAGTTTTACTGAGTTCAATTTCACTGAGTTAGGCAAGGCACCTGAAACTCTGAACGTTAAGGAGGCTAAGTCAGGCCTTCAACGTTGGCTAATTATTAACAGCCCTAGAAAAGAAATTTCAACAGGGACCAGGTGTCTTTGTGGAGACTCTGAGTTTTAGACGCTTTGCCTAAGGTTGCAAATCTCTGAGTAACAAAGCCAGGATTTGAATTCAAATGTGGCCATTAATCACGAAGTCCTGTCCAGTTCTCCAAAGATCTCCCAAATGTTTCATAGAATGTTCAGTGTATTCTGATTTTGTGTTTCCCGGCGACAGACTCACCCTGCTGGCTCCTGTGGGGTCTAGAGAGGCGTCTCAGCTCCTTCACACTAGAACACAAGTTCTGACATCATCTTCCTCTGTTATTTTCCCTGCTCACGTGCTGCTGTAAAACCTCTGCAGCTGCTCAGCGGCTCACTTTGCCCCCTTTTCCTCTTCCCAACCGCAGCCCTCTCCTTTCCCATCACCAACATGGGTGATTCGTATCTATTTGAATCAACATGTTCATTTTCGTGGAAGTAATTTTTCACTCCAAGACTTAAGTGTTGGGAATTAAGTGGCCAGGGTGGAGTAACTGTGCTCTTCCAAATAACTTCAGTCAGCTCACTAAACAGTCAGTAGAATCCCTGGAATGCCCTCTCCATCCCAACTCCTGCCCGTTTTCGTTCTTCGGAGCTCAACTTAAATACCACCTCTTCCGGGAAGCACCCGAGGAGTTCCTAATCTCCTCCGTCTCAGAACTTTCTTAAGGCCTTACTCAGTCCACCTGGCGTGTTCGCCTGCTTGCGGGCTCTGCCCTCCTGGGGCGGAAGTTCCTTGCGGGCAGGTCTTTGGCATCCTGACCTTAGGGTCTCAGTACAGGTTAGCAGATTGAATGAATTAATACATACTGAGGCAGTGAACTCTCGGTCACTGACTGACAGGTTGTTCACTTTGTGGGTTTGTAAGTCGGTGACGGAGTAAACAGAGAGGAAGCCTGAGTCAGGCCTAGAAGAGACATTTCAACAGGGACGAGGTGTTGAAACCACTAATGGCAATTCTCCTGGCTTCGGTGAGCCCAGAGCTGCAGTCCGAGGGCGAGACACCCCCGCACTCCCCAAGCCCCTGCCGGCCCTCCTGGACAGTGTCCACCTCCTGCCACCATTCCCGTGTTAAGAGGCGGGCTGGGACCAGAGCCTGGGAAAGATTAAGAACCATGGGGCTGTTGATCTGGCCTCCCGCCTGCGTCGAGAGGAAGGCAGCAAATTCAGGCCCACGCTCTAAGGGAGGCCAATGTTTTTCTCCAGAGGAAAGATTTATTTTGAAAACTGGCAAAGGATATGAGATGCCAGGCTCAATTCCGAAGGCTGTGGTTGGATGGCAGTTAGGCCTGGACCCAAAATATTTGGGGAAATCAAGACAATCTGGAAAGCAGGGCTTCTGTGTTCTGGAGGCAGTGAGCATGGTGCCGTGCGGGCACCTGACTGCGCCCCAGGGAGTCAGACAGACGTGGGCGCAGAAGCCACAGGATTTCGGGGGGGTGATAGGGCCGTGTGTGTAAGCGCCGTGGGACCCATGCGTACCCTCCCTCCCCACCGCACTTCTGTAAATGTGATCCTGGGAAAAAGAGACCCCGTCCACTTAGTGCTTCCCCCCGACACTTTGCTCCATCCCACGGACTTTCACTTCCCTTGGTCCTGCTGACTCTGCTGCGTGGCTTTTCCATCTCAGGATCAAGCTGTGTGTGGCAAGGGGCTCTCTGGTGTCAAGCCAGAGGCCTGAGGCCCCAGGGATTGAATTCTGTTTTCGAAAGACAGAGAAAGGGAAGCTTAGAGGGACATCTCTCTGGAGCGGTGCGTGGCAAGCACATGGCAGAGGCTCGTAACCATGCTCCCAAGGGGCTCCCGAGAGTCCCGCTCACCAGAAGAAGCATCTCTGGAGGACAATTTAAAACAGCAATGCCACAAAATCTGAGAAACCATGGCTTGTAACAGAAACTACAGCTTGACCTCAACCGTAGCAGCAAAAGCACCTGAGCCAGCCCAACTGTCATCATGTCACAAGGTTTTCATGGAAGCTTGAAGCCACCCCTGACTTGAACATCACTGGGTGCGTTTTCCAGCCTGGGGTGATGTCAGAAGGTTATTGTATTTTCGGGCAGGTGGGAGGCTTTGGTTATAACCATGTCCTAGGAGAATAAAGTGGATTTCATTTTTTGTTAGGCCCTAACACACCTTAAACAGGTTTTCACCTTTTGTTTATTTTAATCTGGCCAGATTTCAGTGGTGTTCCCACTGCCCTAGAGCTCTGTTGCGATGCTTCAAAGGACAAAAGGGGAAACTTGGGTCCCTGACCCCACACCCTGGAAGAATTATACTTTTAGTAGTTGGAAGGGGGGATGATGGTCCAATGTGCGACAACCAATGCCCGCGGGCGCCGGCCGCTGAGAATGGAGCGCAGAGGAAATAGCTGGTTAAGGCCGTATTGACTCCGCCCGTCAGAAAGCAGCCCAGTGTCAGCTGAGGCCCCGGGGACTTTCTGGGAGGGAAGCCCATGCTGCTACGCCCGGGGCCACACACTGGGACGTGAGACACTGTCTCCGATCTCAGGATCTCCTTGGAAAAGGACAGCTCATCACTGAACATGGTGCATGGCTTCCAGGGGTTCTGACACCCCAATCACCTGGGGACATTATTAAGAAGAGACTCCCGTCCTCACCCTGACCTACCCAACGCAAATACCCAAGTGCCTGGCCCAGAGCCAGCTCAGGGCAGCCCCGGCACAGCCAGGCGTGGGCAGCTGCCCGTGGACAGCGTGTGTTCCGGGTTCCAGGAGCAGTGACGACTGTGGCCTCCGTGGGAAGAAGGCCAGAGAGGGAGCAGCGAGCAGAGCAGGAGGGACCAGACAAGACCCCGCAACAGCTCCTCTGCTCAGGGAGGGAAACTTGGAGGACCGATTTCAACCTCCCCAGCCATCCTGCGAGGAGTCATTTGGGGACGGCAGGGCAGAGCCGGGGCCACATGTCCGGCAGCTGCTGAACCTCCCGCCTCCTCAGGGGCATTTTTCTCTGCGGCTTAGCAACCATCTGATCTGCAGTGAGGAGAAATCAGAAGGAACAGGTGAGAAATACTCTTGCTCACGTATTCTAAAAATGTAACAAGAGAAAAAACAAGTAAACACCCCACATGTCTGCCAAAGCAAGTCCCTTGCCCCTGTGGGCAAATGTAGAAAACAATGACCACAGACTGTTCGGAGCTTCCTTCTTTTCCTGCCCTTCCAGCCCTCCTGCCGCCTTCGCCCTCATGCCCAAGCCGGCCCCACACCTCTAAAGGGGCTCCCCAAGCAGCTCAGCCCAGCACCATGAAGGGTCCCAACACGGTGACCTCAGAAAGCCCAGCCCCGGCAAGGGCGGAACAAGCTTCATCTACTGGGTTTCCGATTTGGGGGCGAAGAGTGGTTGTTACCTTTTCTTTTCTCTTTTCTTTTCTTTCTCTCTCTTTCTTCTTTTTTTCTTTCTCTTTCCCCCCTTTTTTTTATGCTAAGGATGATTGGGACAAACCTCTAGTCTAAGAATGATAACTCTTATCTCAGAATTATTCCCTGGCTTCTGGCACAAAGGACCCCGAACAGAGCCCAAACTCCAAACAGAACAACTCACGCATTTCTCGCAGTGCTTCCTCGTGTGTAGCTCTATTTGTGGCTCTTTTCTGTTGGAAATGATGGCCTGGCTGAGTGGCTCGCCAAGGAGGGTCCTGACACCGCTGTCCACCCGTGTATGGAGGGTTCTGGAAGGCTCTGGGAAGTGTGAACACACTGCACTGGGTGCGCATTCTATGTAGAGATGGTGTTGATTGTAGAGTAATGAACTTGTCCTCATCTGCCTGGGACTGTCCTGGTTTTAAAACTGAAAGTTGTGCAACCCTCACAGCCGCACCCCGGGACAGCCGGCCACGCTGTTTGAGTGGCATGATCCCAGGTAGCCGCTGAGAGCAGAAACCCCGGGTTCCCTCACCTCCTCACCCCTTCTGGCATCTCCCTCTGACGGATGCTCTTTCCGTGTGTGGCCACACAGGGCCTCTCCTTTCAGGGCCTCTGGTGTCAGGACTTCCCCCCTATCAGAGTCCCCAAGGTCCTGTTACTGGGGGGCCTTGGGACATCCCCACCCTTTATTAGGGCCTCCTGTGCGGCCTCCTCATTGTGGAACTTCCCCTCCCTCCTCCTCCCACATGCCTACATGCACTCACAATCGAGCGCACACACACTAACACACACAAATACACATACACACACTCGTGCACACACCACACAAATACACACACACACACACACACACATGCACGCACACATGACCCATGCACACAGCCCCTGCCCCGCCGACCTCCCTGCAGCCTCCTCCCTCCTTCACTAAGGAGGAGGTCTTTTAGGTGAAAGAGCTGCCCTCCTCCCCTGTGCCCCCGACCCCAAAAGCCTAGCAGAGTGCCTGGAAGAGACTCACAGCTCAGCAGACATCCATGGAATAAGCCAGCCCTGCAATCGTTGGTTCTCCCCCATTCTGGCAGGGACACCCCATCACCTGGACTCCCTACCAGGGACACCCCGCTCCTCTCTGCCTTCATGGAGGGAAGATTCCATGACTCCCTCCCGCACCAGTCTGTCTGTGGGGAGCTGCCCCTTCCAGCACATGGTGCAGAAGGCTGGGTGCTTCCTGCAGCCCTGGGAACTGGCTGCCCAGCCTGCGAGGGGCCTGGCTTGCTGAGGGCTCCCACTTGGGGCCCTCCTCTCCCCTCCCCCTGCCCCTGCAAGCCCATCCTCCACTCGTTTCTCATTTTTGGACCGAGTTGGGGGGTTTGGGGACCTCCCCAGGGTGTCACCAGGTGGCACTATGTAGCAGCCCATGGGCCTGGTCTCTAGCTTCCCAACCAGTAGCTTGAGGAGGGCAGGCTGGGGATCCCCCCTGCAGAGGCTGAGAGGGGGTGACGCACAACCCTTCATCAGCATGCCCTCCTCTGTATGCCCTTGGAAAGACAATTTGGGGTACAAAACAAAGTTGCCAGAAGCCACAGGGAGAGGAAAAAGAAGAAAATCACCAATGCACCATTTTGAAATGAAGGCTGTGCATGAAATGTGATCCATTT
Source organism: Varecia variegata (assembly GCA_028533085.1). NCBI lineage: Eukaryota > Metazoa > Chordata > Mammalia > Primates > Lemuridae > Varecia > Varecia variegata. The sequence continues at coordinate 140,178,756 of CM052440.1, forward strand.
GGGCACTTAGACGAAATGGTCACCTTCTCATGTAACCAACCAGGGTATTATTATTGTTTTAAATCAGTGAGAGCAGTTGTTTTGCTGGGGCAACTTGTCCTGTTAATGAAAACTAGTGGATGTGCCTATGACCAGACAGATGCCAAATTACTTTCAGGGCTGAGTTTTCATGGGTGTATGTGCTCATTTATAGGACTTGGAGAGCAATTTTTTAATCAGGCCACCAGTGGTCATCCCCCCTTCCCCTGCTCGCTTGTCATGGGACACACACGTGCTGCAGGGGTCATAACTGGTGAGGTCGTTAGCAACAAAGATGCCCTACTTAGTGCTTCAGGACTCACTGCCTTGCAGACTGCGAGAGGCAGAAGCAACACCTTAAGTTAGCTGACGAAGCTAAACTGGGAAGTGGTGTGATCATCACGGCAGACAGATAAAGAACAAAAAGAACCAGTCAGAGATGCACCAAGTTAACGAAGCATTCCCATGGAAAAATACAAGCCACAGCTGGAGAAGGAGGGACGAGGGATGATGGAAATTCAGGAAACGGAGAGACTTGGAAAGCAGCAATGCAAGGGGCGATTTATGGGGTGAGACCGATGGGTGTGCAATGTGATATGACAGCTAAATAAGCAAGAGAGGGCTCAGCCCTCCCAACCCCCGCTGCCTGCTACGCACAGCCCGAGCGCCGGCCCCGCTGCCCGTGGCAGCTGTGGACCAGACCACAGCCACATACGGAGCACCTAGGGTGGGTCGGGGACTTAGCGTACAGTCATGCTGTCCTCTAAGGACCCTGCAAGGCAGGGGTCACCATCCTCATTCCCAGCAAGGAAACCGAAGCTCTGAGAAGGGAAGTAGCTAGCCAGGATCACGCAGCCAGAAAGTGGCAACTGGAATTTACCCCACGCTGATCTGGTTCCAAAATCTCTTTAGTGCTTTGCGTCTGGCCACACTGAGTGAGAATGCAAGGGACTAGGTGACACCTTGCTGTCCAGTGCCAGCAGGAGCACTGCTGTGACTTCTGGCTGTGCGCAGTGGAAGGGGCACAAGGACCGGGCAGCAGACGACCTGGCTTCCAATCCCTGGCCTGCCCCGCACTAGCTGCGTGACCCTGAGAGTGTCACAAAACCTCTCTGTGCCATAGTCCCTTCAACTACAAAATGAGGAAAATACGCTGGGATGTTTTGACGATTAAGTGGACATCAGTGTCAGCATTCCAGGAACTGCTTGGCTCCCTAAATATTATACGTGGTCCTGTCACTGACATTGACAGCCAACCTGTACATTGCTGGTAGTTTAGCTGGTTTGATTCTACTCATCCTTCACAACCAGCCAAGTCTACCTCCTGCATTTGAAATATTTGTAGTATTAAAACCTGCTTAGCAGGAAGCTGACTGGAGTGTCAGGAATGAATGGTTGGTCTGCAATGAACGGCAGGGGCTGCATTCAACCGGCTGCATCCTCGTTAGGATTCACAAAACCTTCAAGCCTTTGCTTTGCAACAAGTGAGCATCTGAGTCTAAGAGAATTTGGTTCTGAAGGAACGGAGGGTGACAGGAAGTGATGGTTCTGGAACCCATCCCAAATGAAGAGTGGTTGAGGGAAATGAGGATGCGCAAGGCCTGGCCAAGGAGCATGGGCGCCATCTTCCAACGCCTGCTTGAGGGGAGGGAGGAGGCCGACCGTCCCGAGTGGCTCCCGAGGGTGGTGCTAGGAGGGAGGAAGGGCAGGTGGGCTGCACGGTGGAAAGGGCACTGGCAGGTCTCGAGGGGACCCCTCTGGGCCTCAGCTGCTTTACTAGTGAAGTGAAGTGATTGGCCAGATGCTGTGTTTTCCAAGAACAATTCTCCAGCATCAACTGGGTATCCTACAGTCCGATCCAACTCTGACACTAATACCTGGAGCTGGAGCGGGCCTCACAGGTTGAGGTGCTCAGTCCTGCGAGACGGCCCCCACTTCAGATGCCAGCCACAAGTTCCGGGTCCCCAGGCTACCAGCACTGGTGTTGGGTTGGGCTACAAATTCCAGGGTCCTCACAACCCCACTTTCGGTTCCATAACTCACGACAGTGAATCACAGAACTCAGGAAAGCACTATACTTATGATTGCAGTTTTATTATAAAAGGTGTCGTTTAGGAACAGCCGGAGTGAAAGATATGCACAAAGTGTGGGAGGGGAGGGCGCAGAGCCCCCAGGGCCCAGAAGCTCCTGACCCAGGGTGCCCTGTGGGCTTTGCATGGATTTCACGCCATAGGCACCAGTGAGTAAATCATGGTCACGTGATTGCACTCAGTCTCCAGTGCCTCTCCCCTCCCCTGGGTGGGCTCCTCTGGTGACCCCCCCCCCCGAAGCTACCTGGCCCCCCCAAGCCCATCCCAACTCATCTCAGGATAAACTCAGGTGTGGGAGAAGGGGGCTTGTTATGAATAACAAAAGACACTCCCACCACTCAGGAAATTCCATGGGTTTTAGGAGCTCTAGGTCAGGAACCTGGGACAAAGACCAAATACATTTTTCTTATATACCACATATACACTTTAATTTCCCTTCTGTCACTAACACGCCGTATTTACTGGACCTAAAACTGATGATGAGATACAATTCAGCTCTTGTGAACTAGAGCTCTTGGCAACGTAACAGGCTGCTGCCTGAGGTCTCAGCTACCTGGAGTGACAAGTGAGCCAGCTCAGGTGGGGTGACCCCAGTCGGGGATGCTGAGGAGGAAGTCCCACAGTGGGTGGCAGTTTGGAGCAGATGCCCACTCATGGCCATTGTCAAGATGCAGTGTCATGTAACTGCCTTGCTTGATTTCAGAATCGAAGGATGCTTCCGTTTTGGATGAACAGCACCGGCAAGAGGGAAGGCTGGCAGCGTGGGTGGCACGGATACGACAACGAGCTGATGGACATGCGGGGCATCTTCCTGGCCTTTGGACCTGGTAGGCAAGGACATGACCAAATGCTCCCAGTCCGCTGTTCCCCAGGAGGTGTCTCTCCTAGGGGCTGGTGCCAGCAGAGGCTGCAGCGACTTCCTCACGGCTGCCTTTCTGGGCAAAGCCCAGCAAACCCGGCCGGGCTCCGGGAAACATCTTGTGCTGGCTTCCTTTCAAATGCTTCTTGGTTTTGGCAAATATGGCCAAAAACTTTTCCTTGTAAATTTTAAATCCTGAGTGCAGTGAAGAAAATGTATTCCACATGTTGGTGATTCATTTTTTATTTAATTCATCAAAATGTTATTTCACAGCTATCTGGTGTCCAGGAAAGCTTATTGGACACCAGGCTGCTGACAGCTGTGAGTCTCAAAGTTGATGAGATCAATTCTTGGGGTCTGGCTCTTCCACGGACCTCCCCGTCCACAGCACCCACCCTGTGGGGCTCTTTCAGTTCAGGGCCCAACCAGAAGCTAGGACATGCTCGAGGACAGGCTCAGAAATGACCTGGAGACTGACCTTGATTCAGGTTGACTAGGGGTGTCTTGGATGAAAGCAAATTTGCTGCACCCTTTCTTGATCAGACTAATTCCCAGCGCTGGAGGAGAGGGGAGATGGAGAGAGTTTATCTGGTCATTTGATTTAATTGATAGAGCACTGTAGGTTCACACTTGGGAAAAATTTACCAAACACTCTGAAGGTTGTATTACCATCTAAATATTGCCCTCTTCCAAAAAAATAAAAATAAAAAAGGGAAAAAAGCATTCAAAAGCCATCAAACATCCGTTGACTGGCTCATGGACGACTCTCTCTTCTCGCTACTGTCCACCCTACTTGGTTGAGTATCATGAGCCTACCCTGAGATCTGCGTTCCAAATGCCTTTTTCTGGATGTTGATCAAATGGTTCAGCCCACAACAGTCCACGTTTTCCTTTCAAATTACAGGTTAGACGTCACACTCACAAGCTCTGCTTTTCTCTCCCATGTAGCAAGGCCAAAGACATATGTCAACGTGCTTTATTCAGTCTGCCTTGGTTCATTCCACTTACCACAAAAATCACTGTTAGCAACTATGAGGTGTCAGTTTCTGCAGCCTTCACAGGTGCTGCTGGGAACCTGAGCTTAGGGAACACCTTGGTCCAAATGCTTTCCTACATGTGATCCAAGTTTCCAAGTCCTGAAGTGAGCATCAGAAGCAGGAGCAGCAAACATTTATGGAGCGATAACTGGGTTCACGACATTGACCTAAAAGAGCTGGGAGGATGCCTGAGCATGTTGTCATCAACCAATAACAGTCATCAGGTAGGGGCGGGTAAGCAGAGGCCACAGCTAAAGGAATCAGAAACGGACAACGCTGAGGTCAACTGCTAGATGAGGCTGGAGTCCTTCCAGGGCCATGGCCTTCCTGTGGGGGAACATCAGGCAGCAGGACTGTCATTCAGAAGCACTGCTCCTCTTTCCCTGGAAGAGAGAAGTAAAGTCGTGAATGCAAAACAGTTGTCTGTTGGGGGGGGGTGCATAAATGAGCAAGAGTTTCAGGTATATTTTAAAGCAGAACCAAATCTAGCCCCAAACCCAAATGTTTCAACAAAGTACCCAAAGCTGCATTAAAGTTAAATTCAGTGGGGGAGATTTCATCCATGAACAGAGGCCTTCCTTAAATGTTTCTTGAAAACTAAAAGACCTCAGTCTTTCACAGGCAGAAAGATGACCCCCGGTGAAAATGAACTGGGCTAATTGCAAAATGTTTCCAGGCAGATAGAGCACTGAGAGCCTCCCGCACGCCATCACGTTTCTGGCTCCAGGTCTCATGAGAGATTAAACAGCTTTATACACTGACTGTTTACCGAGGAGAAAATGTAAGAGCGAGGCCTTTAATAGCTATCTAGCTGCACGGTGAGATAAAGGTGCAGGCCTCCTGATTAACTGTGCGCGTCTTGCTTAGGGAGGCAAGCAGGCATCGTCGCAGCTGCCCAGAGACGACCTTAGAAGTCACTAAGTCTGGTCCGGCAAAGAGAAAGGGAAATAATTCTGGAAGAAAGCCTCTCTCTGGTTAATCCCAGTTTCTAATTTGAACAACCTAATCTTGCCCTGGAGAACTCCACACTGGAGATAAGACAGCAGGGGTGTGATTCAGTGAGCTGCCTATAGCCAGCCAGCCTCACTCGGAAAGCAGCCCAAGGCAGCCAGGCACGGCATGGGCTGCACAACCCTCTCTCTTTAGGAGACACGTTTTCAATGTTCAAAAAAAAAAAAAAAATGTAAACCCAGGAGGATAACTTGGATTCCCAGTCCAGGTTAGCAATGCCATGTTGAGCTAGTGGAGCCTGTCCGGGTCCTCCCCAGTTGCTATTCAGGAATTTTCTAGAAGCTTTCATTCCAGCCTGGATCATCTCTGCCTGGAGCCCAAAGTCCCATCCCTGCAGGACAGGAAGCCACAAGCTAGAGGGGGTGGGAAAGAAAATCCAGTTCTCCTTCCTGCTTACGTGCACAGAATTGGATTTTATGCTTTCAATGTAAAAAGAGAATATTTTCTAACACTTT
>CM052440.1:140184725-140244171 GCA_028533085.1 Varecia variegata
GGGCTGTGTGACACGGCATCCAGAGGGCAGGAGTTTCTGTTTCAGCCTTTCAGCAGCCGTCCTCTTTAGGCTTGCACAAGAGGAAGCGGAGCAAGGAGGAGAAAGGAAGAAAAGATAAATTAGCTCTGTCTTCACCACACTTAATTCGACTTTTCAACAAGACTGTGGTACAAGCGCATACTGTCAATTCTCCCTGCCTGCAAAGACACAATGGAAAGAGCTCCGAGTCCTGAACACCCACGACTGAGCACGTGGAGGAGAAGGAAGACTTCCAACACCGGCTCCTCCCGCCCACGCCTCTGGAGCCGGATTTGCCTTTGAATCCAGCAGCCCCAGGAAGTGGGGGCGGCCTTGTTGACACCTCTCCTCTCTCCCCTGCGTTCTGCTGGTGAGGAAAGTCTGGCCAAGCAGGGAGCTGTGCCCCAACCCCTATCTTTGAGGGAAGGGGTGCTCAGAGCACCTCCTCGATCCCACCCTTGGGAAGGAGAGGCAGAGAGGGAGGGGGTGCCAGTCCTGGAAAAAGGAGACGCAGAAGCCCTTCTGGTGCCCGATGAAAGAGGTTTGAGTGGGTTTCCTCACCCTCTTCCGCAGTGTGAGGACACAGAGAAGGCTCCATCTACAAGGAACGGCCGCCCGCAGACACTGAAGCTGTCAAGGGCCTTGACCTTGGACCTCCCAGCCTCCAGAACTGTTAGCGATAAATTTCTATTGCTCATAAATCACCCAGGCTGGGGTATTCTGTTATAGCAGCACAAACGCACTGAGACAAGAAGTCAAGGCAGGGGGCTTTCTTTGCAAACAGCTTCCGACCTACTCTCAGCATAGCCCCCGCCCAAACCATCACCCCGGGGTCCTCCATGCTATTTTTGGATAACCCCAAAGACCCCATCACATGGGCTCTATAAACTCCTAAAGAGGGGTACTGTTTATCTAGGGGTATCACATGACAATCAGAACAAATAAAAATGTTTTAACCAAAGTCACTGATTCTCAAAACTGTTGGTCCAAAATTACCTGAGGAAATTATTTAAAAGTACTGATGTCCAGGCTCCACACTGGAGCTTCAGACTTGAATGTTCTGGAGGGGGCGGCTCAACTGTTGATATTCTTTTTTTCTTTTTTTTTTGAGACAGGGTCTTGCTCTGTCACCCTGGGTAGAGTGCAGGAAAAAAAAAAGCCCACATGAAGCAAACAGAAATCATTTAGACCTCAGTAAATAAATGGAGAAAGGAGATAGATTACTACATACAAATATTTAATAAACAGAATTTTTATATAACTTCATGAATAATCCAAATTGTAAATAAATAAGATTTTTGCCTATGAAATTGGCAAAGGTTTTCTTCCACAGTTGTGGCAGGGAGAGAGAAATGGCCTTGGGATACAGAAAGAAATGCAGACCAGCGCCCCCTGCAGCCCAGAATGAGTAACGCTGCGTCAGCTCCGCCGGTGAGCAAAGGCACACGGACCCGGCAAGACACCAGCTTTCCTCCCAAACGCTTACCACTTGTTTCCAGGGAGCTGGGAGCTATAGGTAACTTCTTTCCAGAAGACATGGTATTCCAAATAGGTGTGAAATGGAAGAACACATCTCCCACCTGAAGTCTTCCAACATAGTCTTAAAACAATCCTCTCTTCACCTGAGGCAGGAAGTTGATACACATAGCGTCTTAGTGAAATGCCTTTATCAGAACCCTTCCAAATGGGTTTCGATGACCACAACAGAGTTCAGTGGCCAAGGACGTGAGGACGCAAGGCCGGTGGCTACCAAAGAGAGAAGCAATTCAGCCATTTACTTTGGAACCAAAGTTTCTTTACACGTCAACTATCAGATGCCTCGATTTCCCTCCTGCCAAATGCAGGCAATCTCACTTACATATTTTCCAGGGGTGCAATGAAGAATAATGAGCAGATGTTTATAAATATCCCAAAGTCCCCTGAGAGCAAGTGGTTGTGTGAGCATGAGGTGTCGCACATGCAGAACTATCCTGGCATACACAAAAATAGAGGGGAAAAAGTCCAAAAAGAGAGTTTGAGTCTTAAAAATACCCTACAGAGTGGCTTCTCAGTTGTCGTGGGTGTTATATAGGTCTCTGAATGCAAGTGGCTGAGAGCAAGGGGCTCACGGCACACGACACAGGACTGATGGGCAGCGGGAGGAAGGCGCCACACGCCTTGCATACGTGTGAGTGTGGGCTGTCTGTCGCAGGAAGCTGAGCAAGGACGGAGTGAGAAAAAACCAGAAGTTCCTAGAGAAACCATCCTACGCTGAGAGTCTGTGGTAGTGTTCTCTAACTTTGGTGTGTACTAGATCACTGGTGATGTTGATAAAAGGCAGATTTCCAGGCCTTCCCTCCAGAAATGCTCATCGGTTGGTCTGGAGTTGTGCCCGGGAATCTGCACGTTAATAAGAAGATCCTTATTCTCCACCAGGGGTCTAAACTTTCCAGTCTGAGGTCTGTAGTGGACTGACAGGCACGTGGTTCTCTGAAGGCAGAGAGGAGCTGGGGAGCCCAAATTCTAACCCTAGTCCTAAATTTTGTTCCACAATGGATCGTGGAGAGAAATAGAATAGCAGAGGACAGGAAAAGCAAAATTTTCTAGGGCAGACTCTCCACCATTGCTAAATACAGTCACTCGTGTACCCAGAGCAACAACGGTAGCTAACTGAGGCTACGTAGTCATCTGGAGTAAGTATTCTAGGGCCATGCTGTCTGGTACAGTTTCCACCAGCCGCCCTGGCTAGTCAAAATTGAGATTTAATGTATGTGCAAAATGCACATCAGATTTCAAGAACGTGGTGATAGATATATATAGTAGTTCATTAATATTTTATATTGATTACATGTTGAGGTGATAATGTTTTGGACATACTGTATTAAATAAAGTACATTAAAATTAATTCCACTTGTTTCCTTTTCCTTCTCGAAATGCCACTACCAGAAAATTGAAATACTTAAGTGACTTGAATTATATTTCTATTGGACAGTACTGTTCTAGACCAATATACTGTCTAGGTCTTCCTGGATAGAATTCCTTGACCTTGGACAGTGCTCCTTCTAGATAATACTGCTGTGCCAGGAGCCGCTTCTTTATTGCTATCTTGGCAGGGTGACTTAATTGCAGTGGCCCCTCAAGAGAGACAAGGAGCAGACAGGCCTGGCCCAGCTCACTCACCAGTCCAGAAATCCTGCCAAATATAAACACCCCTACTATATAGAGAAGGCGTCAAGGGTACACTTAATAATTGGAAAGATAATAAAAATCCAGCAGTGTCCAAAGCTTGTGACCACTGTGTGCTGTACAGCGCTGGGATCTCCTGGTGACCTGCACCCACCTTTCCGATGGGGAAGGGATGCAGGGACAGAGTGAAGGAATTGGTAGCTCCTACTCCAGAGAGGACAAGAGCAAGTGTGGGCCATCTCATTTTCTCCTGGAGTAGACCTTGTACCTGATACAAACCTATCTGGTCCCATCCGCAATGACTTGAAAAGGCATTTTTGAAAAGTATTTCTTTAATTTAAAATAAGTCATTACATTATTACTTAGGTTCCACTGGCCCAGATGCCCATAAAGACACAATTAAAGCATTAGCAAGATTCTTTGTAAATGACAGAACAAGCAGAGATAAATTTGTAGGTTATTTGGGAGCATGACAAATTTTACACCTAGAGAAAAGTGTGAGAAAAAAAAAGATTCTCACCTTGTTAACTAAGCTAGAACTGAAAATTCAGATCTGTTCTGACTTCCTGGCTGCTTTGGGTGCTACAGTGCCCTGAAATTCTAAAAAGACTCGAGAACTCTCACCAGCCTCCAGCTGTCTGCTGTGCTCATTTGAGTTCCTCTTGCTTGCTTGCCTCCTGTTCTAGAGGCTGCGGAGACACCTGCCGTGGCGCTGACAAACTCTCTGCTTGAATCTCAAGATGCTTCCAGGCATCGACCCCTAAGTCTTGGAGTCAGTGGCCATGGCAACTTTGCTGAGCGACCCACATTGTAGCATCTTTTTTCATAGGCAAGAGCTGTGATTGATGGTGGAAAAAACCCAACTTTTTGAAATACAAAGCCCACAGCATCCTGTTAGGCCCTTGCTTCAGGTGTGACCTCATTCGCCCAACACAAGGCACTGGACCAGACTAGAAATGACATTAAATCATAAAAGGGGAAACCGTACTTTCCCTCGGCCAAAGGCTGCCCCACAGGACCATCCCAGGCTGTCGTCCTGAGCCGTGCTGAATCGAATGTGGCAATCTGGTCACAGACTCTCCGTGGCAGTGAGTTATTCCTCAGCCATACAGGTCAGAGGCCAGAGAGTCTTCCAATTCCACCATTTTTGTTTTACTTAGTGTGGATTTTCTGACAGGAAACGAGAATTTGGTTGATAATTACCAGGCGTACAGATAAGGTTTCCTCATTAAAGTCTCATAAAACCATAAAAATAAATCATTGCAAGTGGAGAGAGAAAGAAAATCTTCTGTTTAGACTTTTCCATGACCATTTAGGCCAATTATTTTTTTTTCTCTCCCAGCCCAATGATTTGTATTTTCAGCTCTCGTAAGGCCTGATAATCAGAGGAAAGAATTTAGAGACCCCACAGAACTTTTCTAATTTCAAGTTAATGGCCTGGTATGTCAAGGACATGCCGAGCCTGGCAGAATAAATTATCAGACTGCAGCTGAGGAAACACAGTGGAGGAAATCCACGTAATGCATGTCTGCAGATATGATATAAACATAAATAAATACTGCAATTTTAAGAAAATCGAAGGGGTCCATTTGGCCTGTCCTGGAGATCAAAGCTGTTTAGAAGGCACAGGCACGGTGACAGTCCCGAAGAAGCCTCAGCTAAAGACTGGAACAGACTACACTCTACTACTCCCCTTCTGGGGGGGTTCTTTTCTGAGCATCAACGCCAGGCCCTGGGGACCCCTCCACGATTCAGTTTCTCCCAGGACTTCCTCTCCAAGCATTTCCCAACTCAGCACAAGCTCAGGAGCTTTTTCCAGTTTTTCTACCAAAATTTCTCTGATGCCAAGTACTAGCTTTTCCGCATTCTGGAGGAAGGTGCTGCTGCATCCGTATACATCACCCACGGTCTTCCGGGTTTCACCCGGCGTTGCTTGCTGAGAAGTATCTGACCTGTCCCGGGGGAGGCGGTGCCTAGAGCCTGCTGTCTCATTACAGCGCCCTCCGAGAGCAGGAAGGAAACACACTCAAGCCATTTAATCCCTTCAGACCACAATGAACCCAGATCCTCCATGAACCGAGTTGTTAAAGGGAGGGTACTAGAGCGGATTACTGGGAGGCAAGGTGACCTACTGTCCAGGTGGGCTGGGGACTGAGGGAATTTCCAGGAGGTGAGACTTTCACTGCTAAAACCTGGCAAACCTGGACAAGTTGGTCACCCTACCAGTGGACCAGAGATAATCACTGAAACTCAAGACAGTGCGCATATCACGCTTTCCGGGGAGACTCAGCTATTTCTGAAGCAGTGACTGCAAAGTTCCAGCATACAAGGAGGTTTGGATCTGTTTCCTCGCCTCCAATGGCAAGCAGAAAATGGGCATGAGGTTGCTCCACATGGCACCGTGACTATGGGTTATGTCACTGCACCAAGAGGAACTGTCCAGTTTTAAATCCCCATTCTCCAAGGTCAGTTGAGAAAATGGATGTGACAGCCCTTGGTGGACCAGATGCCCTGTCCAAGGTGATCGTGCTGTGGCTATCAGTGATGAGGGCCAAACACCAGGACATTGTTTTCTGTCTTCTACTAAAAACACCCAGTTCCTCTTTTCCACCTTTCTAAGTGTGTTTACTAGTCAACGGCTTTTGTCTGCGGCGCCTCCCTTGTCACCTGTGTTTTCAAAAGCGTCCTAGAACAGCCTCTCCTGGATGCAAACTGCCTGGCCCCGCTGCCAGACACAGCTCTTCCCACTCCGCCCTCCTTCCCTCTGTCTGCACGCCGCGCTGCTCCAGGGTTTAATCCGAGGAGGGTGCAGAACTGGGCTCGGCCATTCACTCATGAGTGACTGGGCAAGTCACTGAGCTCCTCACCTGCAAAATGTCAACAATGACTCCGGCCACACAGGGCTGCTGCAACGACTGTAAGACACAGCACGTGAAGTGCTAAGCCCCTGCCTCACACGTGATCAGTCCTCCACAGAGAAGGAGCCCTCCTCAAAAAAACACCTTATAGACGAGAAACTGAAACTCAAATGTTTCAGCAAGGCACAGCCACCCTCATACAGCCCGATCCCCTGAGGCGTGGTGGCCGATAAGCTCTTTCATGCCGAGAGGAGCGCGACACACTCAGGTTACCTTAGTCTCGGCAGTTTGGGGTGGGGACACATGGGGAACCTGGACAGAGCCAGGCGTGGTCAGTAGCAGCCCAGCCAGACTTCACCGAGCCCTGGCAGAGAGGTCAGGGAGCAAGGCAGTTCTAAAGATGCCGTCGTCGGTGCCCTGGATGGGGTCACCTGCTGCTGCCTACGCTAGGGCTCTGGCATTCTGGAGATTCTACTATTTCAAGGCCATGGCTGAAAAACCGACTCTCCCTCCTGCTCTGCTCATCCAAGGATTCCACGGCTGACAGGCTCTGCTCCCGGCCTTTGCTCTGCCCCACAGAACCCCGCAGAAGGAGCTGCAGGCGCGGCAGGCAGCAAAGGCAGCTCAAACGTGTGTAAAGCACAGTTATCCCTGGAGAATTGCAGTAACGTGACTCTTTGGGAGGGGGCAGTGGTTGTCTAAAGGGTTTCTGAGGCTGTTGACCCCTAGTCAAAGTCTGAAATATTCAGGTTCTTGCATATTTCTCTGCTTGAGAACATTAGCTTGGAATATTCTGGAGTTGACCGTTGATTTCTCTTAGCTCATAGTAAATAACTCTACATGCAGTTGATCAGAAAAGTGACAACTAATCTATTTCAAATTCTGTTGAAAGTGTACCATTCAATGATTTTTTTCACAGTAGGAAATGTGATGGACTAGAAATTTTTCTGTAATATAAACTGAGAGTAATTATATGATTCCATGAAATGAGCAATACCACTTCTGGATTTGAGGAACTGTTTTCTGTTCTACCAGTCCTCGCTGGGCTCTGTTTTCCTTTGGATAGCTCCAGAAGAAAAATGTGATATTTTTCAGTTTCAAAGGTGAAACTGAAAGCCATGTGAACTGTCATTCAATAAACTAAGTTTGAAAATGTCTCTAATCCAATTAAAATCAATGTGGGCAGGGAAGGCAGGGGCTAGGATGTGATTTAATAAAGGGACATGTAATTAACCGCATGGCACTTTGATTGGAGAAAGACTGGGAACCGAAGCCTGGCAGCAAGTTACATGCATGACTTAGTGGATGAGTGAACACAGTCCAGAGCTAAGGCTGAATAACCAGGGATTGGCAAGATTGACGGACATGACCCACGCAGAGAGACAGGACCAGAAAGATGGATACTAATCTAGTCGGGGGAGGTGCTAGGCTGGGGTCTGCAGAGACGAGCAGATCCCACGACCCCCCCCCCCACCCGCCGCCCCTGCCCCTCTGCCATGCAGCCCCTCCTAAAACAATTCACTCCCCTGAGTGCTGAATTCTTTGCTCACCAAGAAATCTACTGATGGCTTACTTAAATTCTCAGGTGAAATTCTAACTGGAAAAGGGAAGAGGCCATGAGGATTCTGATTCCTGGAAACGGATAACTATTTGGGAAGCACAGAAAAATGCTAACCGTGAAACATCTTCAGAATCAGTACCCGGAAATCACCATGTCCCCATTCTTGTTTCTTCTCACACCCCGTCTAGAACTCCTGCTGACTTTAAACCAGCTGGGAGCCTTGGGAAGCAATTTGTAGGGAGATGAACAACAACAACAACAACAACAAAATCTGACTCTAAGCTCCAAACTGATCTCCTTTAAACACTTTGCACATCTGATTCCCCCATTACATAATCTCTCTTAATTAGATTTGAAATCATGGTTTTCCATTCACTTTTCATAAATTGTGTAAAATAAACACTGCAGCAAACATGACTGCATATTCTCTTTGGCTACCCTGCTTCTGGAGAGAGCAGCCTTCCATGGCATGGCCCTCTAACCACAGTGTCGTTTGTGGTGCCACATTAGACAAATCGCAAGTAGAACATTCATCATCTCCACGTACGTGAAGGGTAACATTTAGAAAGTCACTAGTCTGGCCCTGCAGTGAGACAGCAAATTAATCACCTTGCTCCTAGCATGGAAAATGACTAAAATGACCTGCACAATGAGGATGTCAAACTGTCTTTCTTAATCTGACACCTGAACTGGAAATGCTAGGCATCTGTGACACTTACAATTAAATACCTAAGATTATCAAACACAAGTTCAGACAGAGCTAATTTAGAAATTATTGTCAAGACTCACCGAGGAACATTCATAATTTGGGAGGAAAAAAAGTTTAACAATTGCAAAAAGGCCCACAGAGGGACCAAGTACATGGTTTCCTCATTTAGAATCTGAACTGAAAGTCAAAGACATTTGCTTTATTTAGCATAAAAGTCACAGAGATTAAAAGACATGTGTGATTAAGAAGAATCTTTGGTATGGAGCTGTTTCCACAGAAGAGCTGCTATTTCAATGGAGAAAAAGGAGAAAAGTTTAAATTCCGGATCTCCTGTCTCCCCCTACGTTTTGGTAAAGAACAAAGCGGTCACCTCTAACGTTTTGCATTAAAGTCAACTTTCTGCTTGATGCCATGTTGACATTTTTTCCCACACAGAATAAAACTGAGACAGGAAGTAGCAAAAGATAAAACTGCCAGACTGTAAGTAACCAGGATCTATCCAAAGACATCCTCAATCTCTCCAGAAGCCTCAAGTGTATCCCAGGTCATCCTTTAAAAAACAAAAAAACAGAGAAGCACTTTTTATGTCTTACAAAGTACAGGAAGATATTTTCTCTTGGTCAAATGAAAATCCCCAACCCATTTCAAAAAAAAAAACAAAACTGCCCATGTCTATTTGAAATATTAGTATTGAGAATATGAATAACGAAGGCATTTGTGAACAGGGCATGACTGATGTAAACCAAAGCTAAGGGAGTGAGAAGGAAGATTACTATAAGAACATTACAAGCAAGCATTAATGACAAACTAAAACCTGGCTAAATCAGATAAGTTTTCTGAGAAAAAAGAAAAAAAACACACCCCATGCATTAGATCATAAAGTTGAGCTTTCAGTTCAGTAGCTCGTGTTTGGACAACGGCAAGTTCGGGCCCATCAGGAAGGCGGGTGCGCGGCTGATGGGGAAGCTGGCAGCGGGAGCGTTAGAACATGAGACCACTTGGCATCCGTGAGCCAATGACAGCTCCACAAAGGGCCAGCAAAGCTCACAAACAGACTGAGGGAGCGGGTGTGCGAGGCTGGCCTTGCTCTGGAGAGCTGTGCACCAGCAATCCCAACAAGGAAGCACAGAACCACACCCACCTGCTCTCCGGGGAGGGCTCTTCCCTCCCCAGGAGGGGAAACCTGACTCAGCTATGGGGACACACAGAGCTTGGGGTGCTAATGAAAAACCATTAAAATGGGGTTGCTACTTGTTTTCGAGCTGCCTGTGACCACTTTAAAGACACAGCCGCTCAGTTTCAGTCCTCAGGTCAGCAGCTCAATGATCACAAACATGCAGGATGCCTGGGGCAGAACTGCAAAGGAGGCAACCTTTAGTTTCTTGGGTCACCCCAGCTTTCTCACCTGAGATTTTTCATGATGATTCTTTCCTCTCTGCCTCCAAATTTGTTGTGGTCTGCATGTGATACCTGGAATTGTAGTGGATAATCCTCGGACGGGTGTATGTGACATGCACCTCTTGTCGTATGATGCTATTCTGGTCCTGTGGCATAGCTGTGTACATCCTGTGCTGGGCTCAGGGCCCCTCCCTGCGTATAGGGGGTGCCTCAACTGGAGAAAGTCACTTGGGAGAGGTCAGTCACCAGGACAAGAAGCCCACTTCTCAAATTTGAACCTGGAATTTGCAGGGAGAGCCCCAGATAGGACAGAGAAGGAGACTCTGGTTCTCTGGCCTTGACCTTGCATGAGCATGCCTTCCAAGGGTGAGCCAAGGCCAGAATCAAGAACCCACATGGGTGGCCCTATCTGTGTCGGGTCTGTGGAGCTGGAGGTAATTAGCTGAGCCTGTGACAGCAGGGCTGTTGAATGCTCACACATGCTGTGCTGTATTTTCCATCTGCCCCGCCTTTTAGAGCAGTGTTTGAAGGGCCCCGTCCTGGCTACATGAAAGAGGATGTGACGGCAACAGTGTCCAGGCTTAGGCAAGAACCCTCAAGTGTGTTCAGCACAACTCTGGGGCCAGGAACGACAGCAGAGCCCAGTGAAGTAGAAGAAGCTTCGCAGAAGTTGAAACCCTGGGAACAGGGCTCAGCTGACTCTCTCAGCAAACAGGTTCTCTTCCTGCTTCTTAACCCTTGACTCTGGATTTGGCATGCTGATTCTTGGTTCTGGGTTTTGTTTTAATAGGAAAGTGGTGATTTTTACATACCAGGCCGCTCTTGCCCTCTACTTCCTTGCAAAACTTGTTCCCAAGGAAAAAAAAAAAAAAAACGGACCTATTTACTCAGCAAAGGTGTATTAAAGTTGTGCCGGTACCAGGCTCCAGGTGATGCTTTGGAGGCTGCAGGTGTGCCTCACTGTGTCCCGCAGGGAGCTGAGATCCTATTGGTCAGTGCTGCCCCCCAGCTGTTTCCATTCTAAGCCTTCTCTCTGTGAATGAAAACATTTTATCCTCTATTGAAAGAATTTCTGATGTCACCAGCAGTTGGGGGCCAGTGTTCTGGGCCCTCAGATCTGTGAAAGGCCAATTTGGGGCCTGGATCCCAGCTGACCAGATTCTCTTTCATTGCTGTACAACCCTGGTGGCACCATGGGATTTAGCACATTACCAGGTGACTCGTCTGTTTACCTGCCAGTAATTAACAGGCCGAAACTTGCTGCCTCCCCGGCTGCCAGCCCCGCAACTACACTAAGTTAAATCTCCTAACAACGGTTTTAACAATATCTTGCCCTCTAACAAATTTAAATGGATGCAGAGTACACACCCGATCAAGGGTAATGAGCTATATTAAATTACAGTGACTTTGCTAATCTTTGCTAAGATAAATACGCTGATAAACCCTGATGCTGAAAGGAGTGGAGTTAAAAAGTCAACGTTTCCCAGCACTCCCTCTGAAAGGCTACGCTCAGACAGGAAGAAGGAAAAGGCAGAACGTGAAAATAAAGAAAACACAAAGGTATCATCACTACAGACGCACATTGAAAAACAGGACGTTCCATCCTCACCTGAGGGAAGTCTAACTCCCAAGGCTTCTGTTGGCACCTTCGATAGCTTTGTCCGACCCTCAGTGTCATTTCAGCCGCTGGCTCAGGGCCCGGGCTGAGTGTATCCCAGTGCTCACAAAATGCTGAGAGGTTAAAGGGAAAACTAACTGCCCTTAAAATACGAAAGTAAAACTACATAATCGACATGAACGCAGGTGCAATTATGTATCTATTATACTCGTTGGGTTGGGCCGCCATCACGAGGTACCACAGACTGGTGGCTTCAACAACAGGAATTTATTTCTGCACAGCTCTGGAGGCCGGAAGTCCAAAACCAAGGGTTGATGTCCGTCCCCCAAGGCCTTTCTTCCTGGCTTGTGGATGGACATCTTCTCCCTGAGTATGTCTGTGTCCTAATCGCCTCTTCTAAGGACACCGGTCCTATGGGATTAGGGCCACCCATATAACCTCATTTTACCTTAATTACCTCTGTAAAGGCCCTGTCTCCAAATACAGCCCCATTCTGAGGGACAGGGTGTTAGGACAGCAATGTATAAATTTTGGAGGAGGGACACAATTCAGCCCATGGTATCTATAAAATATATTATGTAAATATGATTGTTAAATTTAAAATTCACAGATATTTTATTTACTTAAAACACTGTGTAGGTTAAAGTTTCTCACTTTAAAAGAACTCCTGGATGTTCTTGACAATTATGAAAAAAACTATACCCAGCTGTAAATTAAATGAATTAAGATAGACACACATTCACAGATATAATTGATATTTCTAGCCCACACTTCTCTGCCAGACTCTGCCCTGTACGGTCCACCTGCTGGTTTGGCACTTGGGTGTCTAACTGCCACCGCGACCTCAACAGGAGGTGCTCAGACCGCGGCCTCGGCTCCCACACCCGGCCCACAGCTCGGGCATTCTACTTATACGACTGAATCAGTTACAAAGATTATGATTCCACTCTCTTTGGTACGCAGCGTGCCAGGCCAGGCTCACAAAGGGCCATAATGAACATGTCCACAGCCCGACTGTGATGTCGCTCTCCAGGCGCCCCTGATACTCGTACAGGTAGAGGGGAAGCCTCAGAACAGGAAGGTGGTGCTCACAGTTTTCAGTGCCAAGGCCAGCCCATTCGAGCAAAAGCCACGCAGGGAGAGCTCTAGTGTGGCGCCGGCTGTTCGGTCTGTTCTCAACTTTTACTTGGGAAATAATTTGAGAAAGATCAACTCCAGCATGGCCCAGGTGGATTAAGGCCCAAGAGCACTAAAAGAGACAGTGCTGCAGTTAAAAAAGCATGTTCTAAACTCCATAGCTACAGGAAGACCCACGGCTTCTCTCCTTCCCATCCATGTTCTTCCCCCACGCTGGGAAGAGGTCACGGTGACGGCCCGAAGTCGACCTTGGTGGGAGCACTTACTACCAACACGCCCCTGCACACAAGCCTCCGAGTCAGATTCGGATCTGTCGCTGGGCTCACCCTCTTGTCGCTCTGCACCCTGAGTAGGCACCGTGTGCTCTCATGAATCTTAGGCCCCTCATCTATGAAATCATGGTGATGAATTCATCTCGAAGGTCATTATCTCTAATCTATGAAAAGTGCCTAGCACAGTACTGGAGAAACAAGGGAGGTTCAATTTCCCTAGGACAGCTGGAGACTTTCAGGAATTTTCTAGGGAGCTCTGTTAGCTTTCCCTACGATTTTAAGGCACAGAGGAAGAAAGCAGGTAGGAAGCAACTAACCACCGCTCTTGTCTCCCAGGTGGAATTGCAGGAGGCAGGCCAGAGGTGACCAGCGGGTCCCTGTCCGAGGTGCCACTCCTGCCGCAGTGCCCTCCGCATTCCCCTATGATGTCCAAGTTTGCAACATCTGGAGTATTTCCAACCAACCCAAAAGTCTTTTAGCACCAGTTTGTAGTTACTGAAATGTGGGGCAAGTTTTTCCATAAAGGGAGGTTATTAGTCAACCTTCAAACCCTCAGTATCCTTTAGAAAGAAAGAACAAGATGGGAGAGAGAGACAGAAACAGAAGGGGGGCGGGTAAGGAGAGAGAGGGAGAGAGGAAGAAAGCACTCAAGCCCTTGCCGTTGGTTTCCCTGATGTAATCTATTATGTCTGGGAATGACAGCCTTGAAGAAACATCTGGGACTCATCATGTGCCTTCTGCTACCCTAGAGAAGAGATGATTTCGGGATATTAATCTAACATGGGGCACTCTATAAGCCTACCAAAGGGAACAGCAGGCTTTTCTAATTTATTGTGCCAGATGAGAGAATTAGAGATTGGAGGGAAAGTTTTCATTGCACTGTCAAGGTGGGAGTCCTCAGGACTCTGCCCATCCTGATAAACACAAGCCCCATCTGTTCTGGGAAGATTCAGACTGTGCAAAACAAGCTCACTCTCTTTGTTTGGAGCACATACTCCAATGAATAGACAAAATTTCAAGGACTTTTGAGACATTATTCAGCTAGGGTAAGAACAAGGTTGCATTTTCTAGACTCAGTCAAGCCACTTACAACCGACATAGATATTGACGATTGCTAATAGTCTGAAGAGTCCCCTATAGGAAAGACAGACAGTCAATTAACCTCTGGTGGAACCAAGTTCTTCAAGTAGAAAATCACAGCCTAGAACTGACAATGAACTTACTATCATGGTTTGATCATTTAGAATTCACCTCAGTCTCAACAGGTCTTGGGGAAATTCTAAAATTATTTCTGTGATGTCTTGATTTCCTTTTATAAGGAAGGGGAGCTGGAGTTCAGAGTGCCTTAAGGGAATGGCCAATATCATGTATAAACAGATGATTAATAGTCAGAAAAGACATCAGCGTAATCACCAAGAACAATATTTGTTCACTGTGTATACAGAAAAGATGGTTTTGTGTCAAAAGACAGCTGAAAGAAGTGATTTTTTTTCTTTTTGATGACTTAAAAAATGAAATATTTATAGGATTTTTTAAAAGCAATCATTTGCTTATTGCCAAGAAATTCATTTGGCTGTTATTTTAAATTAGGGAAAAAAGGTCTCCAGCTTTTATGTGTTAAAAATTGTGACTGTTTATTGGGGGCAAGAGACTAAAAATTCTCATTTTATTGCAGCCTATGACATATACTCAGCTATTAACCTTTAACAGTGAAACCAGAACATTCCTTCTAAGTTCTAGAATTCAATGAGAATCTAAACATTTCTCCCCAATATTCTTTTATTACAGACAATTTCTGGTTCAGTGAAAGTGCACTGCATTACAAGACAACATTTAAAACTTTGGGGAGAAATATGTTTTAAACTATTTATCATCCTACAGGGTTTGAATTTTCTGCTGACTGTTATAACCAGAGAATAGAGGGTCTTTTTGAGGGGAGGGGAGAAGCTATTTATGAATAGTTTGTGTTTGGGAGCTGCTGCTGTTCATTATATATTACCTTTTTTTTGATAACCACATTTTCACTCAAAGCTATTGCTAATACGCTGGTGCATACTATGAAAACTGCAGCAGAACTGTTACCTTGAAAGGAAGATGTCAGATAAAAAGCTCTTCCAGGTTTTCGTATCCTTGAGTTTCTTCATTTTGGAAGAATAATAAATCTGAAAGCCTGTTGCATCTTGGGAATCTAATGTTACCAACAGAGAAGAATACAGTGAAGTAGTTTCCATGCAGCTTTCACTTGGGGTTAAAATGAAAAATATCTTATACGAGAGGTTGGGTCTTCATGGGAATTAGAGATGCTTTTCACCGGACCTATACAAACAGGATGAAAGTATCTGGGCTGTACTGCAAATGTTTCTCTACCAAGCTGGAGACCAAATCAGACTTGCGTGGTACTCAAATACCTGAGAACGAGAAAGTAGAAACAATTTTGAATTTGAATATGCTGTTCTTGGACATCCAGGTGAAAACGTTATTAGAAGTTACTTTCTCTCAAAATATTTCTGATTAAAAATGACTAATTCAGTTTCCTATGGTGTACTTTTAGAGATTCAAATGTTAAAGAAATCCTTTATCATAATCCTGTTTTATTGAAACTTAATTAGGACATGTGACACCTTATCTGGGAAAGACTCAATCAACAGGCAGAATAATTTTGCAGAGTATACACCAAATCCAACACTTGAATGTGAGTAATAGAGGAATGGATACAGCTGCAAAAGTTCCAAAGTGAAAGTGACCTTTAGCTATGGTGGAAAATAAGTTTTATAATAACTAGACACAACAAGTCGTGAACGGTAATTTGACAATATATTACAAAAGCCTTAAACATGCTTATAGCTTTTTTTTTTGTTTTTGAGACAGAGTCTCGCCTTGTTGCCCGGGCTAGAGTGAGTGCCGTGGCGTCAGCCTAGCTCACAGCAACCTCAAACTCCTGGGCTCAAGCGATCCTACTGCCTCAGCCTCCCGAGTAGCTGGGACTACAGGCATGCGCCACCATGCCCGGCTAATTTTTTCTATATATATCTTTAGTTGGCCAGATAATTTCTTTCTATTTTTAGTAGAGACGGGGTCTCGCTCTTGCTCAGGCTGGTCTCGAACTCCTGAGCTCAAACAATCCGCCCGCCTCGGCCTCCCAAGTGCTAGGATTACAGGCGTGAGCCACCGTGCCGGGCCTGCTTATAGCTTTTGACATAGAAATTCCAATTCCGGGACTTGTCCAGGTTTCTTCAAGAAGTTTATTGTAGCCTAAAAAGTCCCATCAGGAAAATGTTTAAAGAAATATCCAACAATGAGAAGCAGAAGGAAAATGATTTGAGGAAGGGACCACTATGCAGCCATTTGGAGTAATGTGGAAGAAGATTTAAAATCATGAGAAATATTAAGGATAACTATGGGGAAAAAGCAGGTTACAAAATATTTTGGACTGTATGGTCCTGGTTTTGGTCAAAAAATATGCAAAATTGTTCAAAGAAAATACAGTATATCAAAATATTACTTGTGATCATCTTTGGTTGATAAAATAATGGGTTAATTCATTTGCTTCTTTTCTGCTTTCCTGTAATTTTCAGACTTCCTATAATAAACATATATTCGTTTTTAATAAAAATAATAATAAATGTTAATATCAGTGACTTTTAACAAACAGACCAGACATTCCAAATGTTTATCTGTTTTCCCCCAACGAACAGCTCCCTGTTTCCTTCCCCTGCTTGTCTAATGCTGCACCTGTCTTGCTTGTATATGGGAAAACATACACGTATATCCCAGAACCTATGTCTGGGTTTTGGAATCTCTCAGGCCATGCAGAATTCAGAGGTAAGGTGGCACAAGGGGTCAGGGGTTCAAAGACAAAGCTAGAGACATTTCAGGATACATCTGAACAGTCATTCCTTGGTGTCTGAGGGGGACTGCTTCCAGGAACCCCACAGATACCAAAATCTGGATGCTCAAGTCCTTGACATAACCTAGTATAGTATTTGCATATAACCTACCCACATCCTCCCATATACTTTATATCATCTCTAAATTACTCATAACATCTAATACAACATAATATTAGGTAAATAGGTGTTATATTTTTTAATTTGTATTATTTTTTATTGTTGTATTGTTGTTTTGGTTTTCTTTCTAAATATTCTCAATTCACACTTGGTTGACTCTGTGGATGTGGAACTGGAAGATATGGAGGGCTGACTGTATTATAAGCCTGATGTTATCAAAATTTTAATTTTATTCAAGTTATTTTTCAAGCACACAAATATATTCTATCTCAAATACTGTTCAAATATCAATTATTTTGCTTAAAAAATACTATTAATAATGCCTCCCTAGAAATACCATAGGGATTTAAGAATGCCCCCCTAAAAGTATACCAGTACCACAGCCACGAGATTCTGCTTCTTGAAAAATGTTTCGAAAATGCTTCTGGAAAGCTTCTTAAAAGAATGGACCTCTATTTCATAGGCTGTTCATTTAACCAGTCAAATGTGAAAATAAAATCAGGGCCAGGTGACTATATAGGTCTGTGATTTTGCCGCAGGTCACCTTACCCCCAGTGTCTAAGTTCCCTGTGCTGCTCTCAGGCACAGGTGAACGCATTCATTCATTCGTTCATTCATTCATTCATTCAGGAAACGCTCTGCCTGTGTTGGCACAGAAAGTACAAAGATGAGCAAGGCACCGCCCCGCTCCTCACAAAGCTTGTTCCACACTAACGGGACAGAAAGACACGTAAATGGACCGTTGTGCAACTATGTGGAAGGTCATGTTCACCAGCACCCTCCTACCGAAGGTTCTTTTATAATAGGAATACCCTGGAAAAGAGAACATTTTGAGATACCAGCTTTGCTCCTGCACACGACAGACAGGGCTGACGGGCACAGAACAGAATAGTAGCTCGAGAAACATTTCCCTGCTCCCCGCATGTGCCAAGGGAGTGTCCTTGGGTATGGCTTCCTCTCCCTACAGAAGGCCTATTTCAAAGGGTATACGTGACATTGAATCCAAAAGCAACTGTTCCAGGGGTCTGTGTTGGTGCCATGGGCCAGCAAGTTACTCCCGTGTAGTACAAACCTTGACATCTCCAGGGAGTCTCTACAACTACCTAAGGATGAAGTTGTCAGTTTAAATAGGTTCCTTGTAATTGTAGGAAGGAATTTTTTTTAAAGAAGGATTTCAGGTCCTTGGAAAATGTTAGTTGCTGTACAGAACGTCTCCACAGAATTGTCTTTAATCTGAGACCTCCCAGCTTGGCAGGGACACAACTTCACGTTTGGCTTTTTAGAACTATGTCTGAGGACGCAGGAAAAAACATGAAAAATGTTCTCTGATTCCTGCAGACCATTTTCAGAAATCACCACCGAACTTCAAGCTACTTCTTTTCGAGGGAAGGGGCAGGGAGTAGAGGAAACAGGCTCAGTGTTAGGGAGCTTTTTCTAGATAGGCATGCCTGGATCCCACCCTGCACCTACTGAGTCAGAGTCTTGCGAGAGTGAGGGTCTCCTAGGAGGCCAACCACGCACACCTGGAGAAAGTTTCTCCAGGAACAGAGTCATGCCACCCCCTATCCACTGATGAGAACTACCGCTCTCGACATTCCGGACCACGTGCTAACAGTCCACAGGAAATCAGCTGCCAACTGGAGGGAAAAGGATTCACCCAAAGGCTCAGTAAAACACTGAGTCAAGCAGAATATCAAGACCACATGACACACAGCTCATTAATTTATTTAGCAAATATTAATGGAGAACCTACTAAGGGCCAGATATTGTGTTAGGCTTGGAGGGTACTATGAAGATCAAGAGAGGCTCCGTAACTGCTTTTTGCAGAGTTTATTGTCAAAGAGAGAACACAGAAAGGTCAAGAGGTGGAGTGGTGGCTCAGACGCCCCCCAAGCCCTCTGGAATGAAGGACCTGACCGCTGGGCGTGTTGCTGTCAGACAGCTCTCAGCTCTCACCCTCTTCAGGAACTGCCTGGGCTCAGAAGAGTCACCTTGTCCAAGGAAATCCTTCCTTCCCAGGGCAGCCTGCTTCCAGTGATTGACAGATGGAGGGGGTAGGAAGGTCTGACTCCCTCGCCTGCCAGGGGATACTTCTGCAGGATTGTCCCAGTTTGGGAGCTCCCTCGGGGGTCTGCTGAGGGCTTTCATGAGTATGCACCACCGCTGAGAAGGAAAAACAAAGCAGCCCCTGGTATTCAGAAGCTGGCCTCTCATTGGACATAAACAACTTCGCAGAATACCAACCTCAATTAAGGGTATGCTGAGACCACGATGAAAATAAAACAAAGCAAGACTTCATAATTTTGTCTAAACACAGGCAGAAACAAGGTCACTGTGTTACACAAAAAGATAACAAATTCTCCCTCCCAATCCTTTCTTGGCTAAGACGAGTGACTGCTACTTTTTTTTTTTTTTTTAACCAATTACAACTTTTTCCTTGTTCTATTATCTCCTCCCTGTAAGATGTATCAAGATATCCAATCACAGAAGTGCTTCCAATTTCTGGAAGCATCCTATCCAAAGTGAGCCTTAGATCCTCTCCCAAATCACTCAGGAAGTATAAATCCTGGAATAGATTCTTTCTAACAATATTTCACGGAGACACCCGAGGGCTGCCCAGCATGTGTGTTCTCCTTTGCTGAAATGAGTAATAAATTCAGCTAAACTTCAGGTGTTTTCCTGGTGGTCTTCAGCGGAAGGGTGCTGACACAGCCCATCCTCTCCTTGGCCAGCCCTGTTTCTTTCCCTTGTCTTCTCCACGGGAAGGGATCCCAGGAGCATTTCCTCCTGCATAAATCTTTGTTGCAGTATCTGTGTCCTGGGAACCTGGGCTGTGACAGGAAATCCCCAACTCTGAGCTGTAAGGGACAAGGGGGCCCCTACAAGAGCCCTGTCTCCAGGCTCTGCAAGCTGGAGCCCAGGTCAATGAAACCTAAAGATTGAATAGCGAATGGGTGCTCTGATGGGAGATGAGAGTGTGCAAGGCTGTTCCAGGTCTACATACTGGTCTTTGAAATGACCTGGAAGCAACAAAGACCCTGAGCCGAGGTCCTGGCGGGAGCGCCGGAAGGCCAGCCATGGGAGAGAGGCAGAGAGACAGGTGGGGGCCGGGCCAGGGGGCCCTGACAAGCCCTAGGAAAGAGGAGGATCCAATTTACCTAATTTTGCCTATTGAAAGGATTTAAGCAGGAGAGAGATATAATTAGAACTGTATTTCAGAAAGATGCCTCCAGCTACAGTGTGGTAAAAACCGGAGGCAGGACATCAATAAACAGGCCACTAACTCAGGTGAAATTTCAGGGTGAGCTGAACCAGACTGGGGATGGTGGAAGTGGAGGTAGGTGGGCTGGCTCAAGAGCTGTTTGGTGGTAGAGGAAGACAGCCTGGTGCTGGATTCCACATGGGCTATAACTGGGTGGCACTCGGAGATCCTTCAGAGAGACAGGGACACAGAAAAGAGGACCACGTTCTGATGGGAAAGATGCAAGCTTAGCTGGAAATATTGGTTTTGAAGAAACGGAGATGCCCAATCTGAAACTCAGGGAGGAAGTTTGGACTGGAGATTAAGATGCCAAGTCTCTGACATGAAAATTAAAGTAAGCAGGCCAGGGACAAGAAGAGAGAGGCCCTAAGATACTCAAGGCACACTCACAATTCAAGGGGTGGGCAGAGGACCTTAGAAGGCAGAGCCAAAATAGTAAGAGAAAAATCAGATAAGTGTGGTTTTGGGTTCAGAATCTAACATTGCTATTTAACCATATCAAATCAAACATAAAATATAGTAAGATCATGGCATGTAAAATTCATGACTGTGGTGTTTTAGAAGTCTTAAAAATATATTTGGCTTTTTCTCTACCCAAGTACAAGTACATTATTCTACACGTGAACCCCTGAAACCCACCAGTGGAACTGCAAGTAGATCTGACTGCAGGATTAATGACCGTGTTGACATTAAGGAGGAAGAAAGTTTGTCAGCATCAGACCAGCAACACCAACCTAGGGCCAGCCACTCTGTCAGGCTCTGTGAGATGACGTCACTGAAAAACATTCCCAACTTCAAGGATGTCATCAACCAACTGGGGACACGTGACATGCCCATGGGGAAAAGTAGAGAGCACAGGAGCATTACAATGGTTGGAGGGCGACACGCCAAGACAAGGGCCTCCCACTAAAATTCAGACTTAAGGCAGTGATTGGAGCTGGGGGTGGAGGTGGTGGCCCATCTGCAGACAAGGCACAAAGCACTAACATGTGACAACCTTCCTATGTGTCACATTCCAATGCTCATTTTTAACATTCTGTAGCAAAATTGTGTTGGAAAAATTATTTGTGACATTAATCCCCCTCCCCCTATAAATACACACACAGCATTTACAGTGCAGAACATTGTGTCTAGAGGAAGATTCCTTTTATATATCCTGTCTTGCAAACGTTATCTTTGCTGCTCCTGCTCTTAAGCCTTCGTTATCTATGCCTGGAATACTCTTCAGACCTCTCTGTCCTTACCAATATCTCACCGCTCTTTAAAGGCCCAGCTTAGATCCCAATTGTCTGTAAGAATACCCCTGCTGTGACAGCACAAAGTGAGCTCTGTGTCCCCTGCACATGCACAATAGCGACTTTATATCTTACCTGGTACGTACAGCTTTCCTGGCTTTCATTTAATCCTCACAGAAGTTACTGTGAGGGAGGAAAGGCAGGATCCATCCCCGTTTTGGTAACAGGCCGTAACCCTGAGCCTCGGAAGTCAGATGAGTGGTGTTGGCTGCCAATTCCCGCAGTTGGTGAGCAGGTGGGACAGTTCTGGAACCTGGACATGCTTCCGGCAGGTGCATGTTCCCATGGTATCCTGAGCATTTTGCAGCCCGGTTGCACTGCTGCTTTTCCATGTGTTGGGGTGACCTTCCCTTCTGAATCCCCTAGAAGGCAATGATCATGTCTTTTACTTTGTGTCCTAGAACCTACCAGGATGCCCCACAGCCAGGAGGAAAGCACTGAATATTTGCTACTTAAAATATCCACTGTCTCCATTAAAATAGCCATTGTGTCTTGTAGGCATACTTGTGTATAATCTTTCTATTGACTTGGGTTCCTTCCTCAAATATGTATTATTAATTTCAGAATTTTAGAAAAGCAGTATTCAAGGTAATATCAAATTTAAGCCACATTTATTCATCTAGTATTCATCTAGCTTTGTAAAAACCTAGTCTGCAACAGGAAGACCCTAAATTTTAAGAAAATGCATCCCACATACAAAGTGCACTGCTTCTTGGGGGTGATACTTTTAAAGTCTGTGATTGAGATATATTTTTTTACAAATTATGGTAAGGATTAATTAAGCACAATATTAATTGACAAGCACTAGATTTCTGGGTCTGTAGGAAGTGTCTGCAGCTTCTCACTTGATTCTGAGGGGAAATGAGTTTGCTGCGGCAAACCATTTGGGAAGAATGTTTAAGTTCTGAAGTAAGGAGTAAGGAGAACAAATCTAGCCCCAGCTTATATGGCTACGAACGATCCACTTGTCTTCCTTACTGATGGCTTTTACTCTGTGCCTAAAGGAAGAAATGGCGCAATCTTTAGTTCTGCCCCCACCCCCTTAATCCTACCTCATATAAAGGAATTCTGGACTGTGGTTTATAGACACCAGCAGAGTGTCTTTGCTCTGGGTAGCAGGACGCACATCCATTTGCAACTTGAAAAAAATTAATAAGGCTCTTTATACTCACGAGAAATCTGTAAGCTTCAAAATTCAGCCTCAGTCGGAGGTGAGCGAAGTGTCCAGAGGATGCTGTGGAGAGACAAGGACTTAGCTCACCAGAAGGCTGCTGAGCTCGAGCGTCAAAAGAGGATGCATACAAGTCATAATTTATGACCTTTCTTTTGTTTATTGTATGCTTAAAGATTTTATTTTTCCATAAACAGTTTTCTGACTTTAAAATAACATATGCTTATTGTAGAAAAACTGGAACATGCAGACAACTAAAATTAAAGGAGGTGTATTCTCATAGAGGCAAGACTTTCAAGAAGTGTGGATTTGGAAGCCCCTGTGCAATTTACCTGTAAGGCCACATCTCCCAGTGGGAACTTGACCTTGTGGTCACTCAGTTCACCCTGACTGCAGCCCAGCCCCAGTTGTGTCTGAATCCTGGAGCCACAGGAATAACTTCGTTCTAACAATCCCTCCGGCTACTCCAATTCCCAACCCCTCAGATAAACAAAAGCTTTGGGAGATTTCTGGTATTATGCCAACCAGAGCAAGACTTCAAGCAGAGATGCTGAATGTTTTTTTTTTTTTTAAACTAACCTGAGTATTTGGGAGTAATAGCACGCAGTTCGTTAGTAGTAGACCTGCCTGGTTAAGCTTTAAAAATAGCCACATCAGGGCTTCAAAATGAGTTAGTAATAGTTGGGGAAACTACCCCAGGAAGATATGAAAGAGGTTATCAAGAAACCAAATTCAAGGACTTGTTTTAGAAGTGTGGGGCAGCGGAGAGAAGAATGAGAACAATTAAAATGAAAAATTAGCTGCAGGCAAAATCTCACAGATGCAAAAAGAGAAGGAGCAGGAGGTTGGGGGAAGAAATGACAAGAAACAAAGAAAAACATGTGGCCAAATGCAGGAGGCGGGGGGAAAACTTAAATCAAGAGAGACAAAATAAATTTTTTGTTATACTTTTATGGAAAGTTTGCATAAACAATAGTCAGATGTCTTTAGATTTTAAGATATGGTTAAAAGGAAACACATTGTGACCGTGTCATAAATACTCCAACCGCTTTGGGGAGGACCGTCCCGTCCCCCGGTCTGCACCCTGTGGAGCGCACAGGCTTGTGCATGTCCCCCGCACAGGGCCTGCGTGCTGCTCCCGGCCTGTGGCTCGGTGGCCTTCTCCACCCCTCGCAACTGCCCCCCACCTGGTGCAGCACACGCACAGGTCAAGGACTGCTGTGAAGAGACACCACTGCTCCAGAGTCCCGGCCCAGAGCAAAGGGCTGGGGGCTCTGCAGCACGTGCATTTGTGACAGAAGGTGCCGGAAGCCTCCCGGTCAGCTTCCAATCTTTTAACAACTTCTTGACATTTCAAAGGCCACAGCTTAGTTGTTGGTTTTCTTTGGTCACAAGGAAGACACATGGAGGCAAAAAGGGAGCAGCACCTCCCCCACCTCCTTAGGTGAGAAGCGCCCGACCACAGTCCTCAACGCTTCCAGAGCCCTGCTGGAAGTCATGGTCACTAGCACGTCCTCTTGCTATGGTATGATGAGAGCGGCATTTTATCTCTGTGGTCCTCCTCCCTAAAACACGTAACTCCAGCCTAATCATGAGCAAAGCATGAGATGCACTCAAACTGAGGGACACGGCACAAAATGCCTGACCAGCACTCCTCAAAGCTGTCAAGGTCATCAAAAACAAAGAAAGTTTAAGAAACTGTCTCAGATTCCGGAGACTAAGTAGATAGGAAAACTAAATGTAATATGGTACCTTGGATGGGCTCCTTGAACAGAATGGCAGTAGGGACAAACTTAAACCTGAGGAAAATGTGGACTTTAGTTAATAAAAATGTATCAATATTGGTTCATTAATTATGACCAATGTATTGCACCAATATGAGATGTTAGTACTAGAGGAAAGTGGATATACAGTATACAAGAACTCTCAGTCCTATCTTTGCAATAATTCTGTACATCTAAAATGTTATAAAAGGTTTGCTTTTAAAATACAATGGAAGTGCTTTACTCTCAAAAACTCTCTACGAAACATGCTGGCTGCTGAAATTCCTAGAAAAGTCTCTCTAAGGTATTGGTTCTT
The DNA here is from genome assembly GCA_028533085.1 of Varecia variegata. Classification (NCBI taxonomy): domain Eukaryota; kingdom Metazoa; phylum Chordata; class Mammalia; order Primates; family Lemuridae; genus Varecia; species Varecia variegata. The sequence continues at coordinate 140,209,276 of CM052440.1, forward strand.
CTACCAATTGGCTAGCGCAAAAGTCAATTTATGTAAAAGATATTGTGTGTTATGCTCATTTGTCTGACTACTTATGGGGCCATCTGGAGCCCCCTCACCCACCTAATTAGGCCCCTTTTAAAGACAGAAGAAGACACAGAAGGGAAATAACTGTGGAAATGACATCTTCTGTTTCCGAGGTCATCGCTCTATCCCAGAGGATCTTGAAACTTTCCCAATCTGAATATTGATCCTTTGACACTCAACACAGATAGCTTCTCATGAACTGCCTTCAAATAACATATGAAGGACAAAAGAGGGGCAAAAAACTGTCTTCTCCAATCCATTTGAAATTTGCTAGTTATCTGTCACACTTGTCTTACCAACAATGACAAACAATGTGAAGCTGCTCTGCGTCAGACAGACGTCCTGATCCCTAAATGCCAGAGCCACTGAGCTGTTGCCAGCTCTACAGGAGGTGCCTTGCAGGGGGGAAGCTGCTCCCACAACACGGCATACCGTAAAGAACGCCAGGCGCTGGCTTGAAGCACACATGTAAGGTTCCAAAATAATTTCCCAAGATAAATTCTCAACCCATCCTTAAAAGGGAAGTCAAACAAGTTACCAGTTACTTAGGCCTCTGATGAATCCGCTGGTGGCAGATGTCCACAGAAGCCTTGGAGTATAAAAGGATCTTAGTGCAAAGGTGAGTGGAGACGAGATTGCAGTGATCTGTGGACCCAAGAAGGGCAAGGCAATAGAAATATGAAATTTAAAATGCCAGCGATCAATTATGGTTATCAATAACTGAGATCAAGAATGAGTCCAAGTATTAAGAGCATAACAACAAACAAACAAAAATCCTTGAAGGAAAGTAAGATAAACCCAAGGTAATAGAAAAGAAAAATAATGCATGGAACTTTACAATAAAGGAAGAGAAAAAAAGGGAACGTGAAGGAAGGTGACCTAGGAGGAATTTGTTTGATGGGATTTGGAAGCTGCTTAAATAACCCACCTAAGTGGTTACCCAGATAAGCACATGCTAGCTCAGGACATAGGACATTCATTCCATCTGGGCGATAGACACCAGCCCCAAAGTCCTACATCTGACCGAGAAGGGAAGAATTTGCTCTTTACTGAATGTGAGTAATTTGATTTTGCCCTTTAGATTCCAAACTAACTTCTCTGTCCTCACTTCTCTTACCTAACACATTGTATCTCCCTCCATCACACTTCCAGTGCCATTCTTTTAAGCAAATTCACCAAAAAACTCTACTCAACCTCTCTTGAGTACAGGGGCCTCGATTTTTCTTGAAATTCCTGTAGGGAGGCATGTGCTGTGTGGATATGTTCATCACACACAGGATTAACCGCTTGACAGGAAAAATCTGGAGCCACTGAGCCTGAAGAGAGAGAATATCCCTAAATCCAAGTATTCCCACACTAGGGATAAGATCTTACAGTTAAAGAAATTATTAAAGTCAGGTGCATAACTTCTTTTTATCATTCAGTGGTTCTTGATAGCACAGCTGCCAACCGGGTAGGAAACAAGGATTGAGTACACTGCTTGGATCTTTCTTATGAAGAGGACGAGGGGGAACCCACCACTCTAAATGCTTAAAAGTAAGTTAAAACCATCTCCTTTGGAAAGACAAGATTTTTATGAACCGTGATCATTCTGTCCCAGGAGTCGGAATCCAGCTTTCCGTCTTCTTAAGTCCTGTGTTCCCTCCGTCTAGTTCACTGGATCCTTCTGAGAGGGACATGCAATTACCTTCCCTCGACCACAACAGCTTTGGTTCTAGAGTAAAACTCACATATACTCCCAGTATTCTCGTTCGTCCTAACTTCATGCCTGAAAAAGGAAACGTCTGTATTGAGAGAGTTTAAAACATATAGACAAACATGTACAACTAAAACAAGACGTGTTCTTCAAAGTAATCACCTTGGGGTCTCCAGACACTTATCCAAAAGACACTGTCATTATTTTAAAAACAATTTTTGGAAGTCTGCTCTGGGTATTGCCTTCACAAGAAAATCGGGCTCCACCTTATGGCTCCATATTGCTTTTGACTAAAAATGCAGTTTCCTAGCTTAATCATTAACTTGACAGCAAATCACTTTAGTTTGAAAAAAATGAAGTCTATTCTCCAAGGACAAAGATTTGCCACAGTGAAGAGAATCAAAAGAATGTATAATAGGTTCTGAAGGCATTGAAACATGGAGGCATTCCAAACCTGTGCAAATGACTCACTGGAATATGTGAACAGCCTCCTGGAGTTTGCTGGGGAGAGCATCACTTTCACTTGGGGACAAAAGCTGTGATATGAGTGCTAATGAAAAGGAAACCCCCGAATTAACCACTTTATAATTTCATACAGAAAATTATATGCATCTCTAACTGTCACTGTTTTAAATTCAAACAGTTAGCTAAAAATGTGATTTTTTTCAACATTGCTGGAAAAAGAATTTTGATCAGAAACTTCCATTTTCAGTTGGTTTAACTCAGAAGCTCCAATAATAAAGATTGTGCAATAAAAATTTGTTATGAAATCATATTAACCGAAGACAGAAATAAATTGACCTCACCTAAAATAGTTTCTCTCAAGTACCAAAAAAAAATCCACTTAGACATATAACCAAATGTTATTTAATATCTTAAAAAGTAACACAATCCAAAATGGATATTTCACACAACACTACATAAACAACATGAACACAATATTACCATATGGAGGGACTTTCAAATATAGACTTACAAAAATCCCTGTCCTTTTTTTTCTTTTAAGTTATTATACTAAGCATGACAAGTAATCATCATTTACAATATGGTACACTGACACGATAAAAACCATGTTACAAATGTGCTGTTATAAATCAGTAACATTAGGGAAGACATTTCATGAACTGTAATTATTTCATATGAAATACTATACAATATAAACAGAACATCCATCTTGGATGACCTTTACAGCAACCAGAGACCAAGTAATTTAAAATTTTTTTTTCAGTGCAAACACATTATATTCAAGGCAGTCTTGGCTGCAAAACTCCTTTCTAACATACAGTAAATCCCACTTGCACTTCTTAATTCATTTACCCTAATGCAATAGTCACATTCAGTCACTCAGAGAAAGATACCTGCAGAATTATGATCCCTTTAAACTTGACGTTTAAATTTAATTCTCTTCTAGAATGTAGTATCTATGTCAACTGCTCTAAGGACTTGAATTTGTAGCTGTCAATACTTCCATGAAGGTGACTCGAGGGCAGCCCTATTCCTAACCCAGCATGTGTGCACAATGCTGCAGTGTTCTGCCCTTCCAATGTGGAAAGTGTGCCGGTATCTGGGTGGGGGAACGGGACAGAGGCCCTTGCAGGAGAGGAAGGGGAGGTGCTGCTGAGTGTGTACTTCATGATTGATTTCCTGGAACTGCAGAGCACTCATGTTGGAAGAGATCTCAAGTCTCAGATTTGGTACCTCTTTTTGGTGGGAGCAAGGGCACGGGGGCACCAAGGTCAGCCTTTGGACAGGGAGGTAGGCAGCTGTACATGGACCAGCCACGCCTCTCATCTTGTACTTCCAACCTTCCAGAATCGTCACTGCCTCACTTGGAAACACCTCTTGTTGGCACAGGTTGTGCGTGTGTTCACATTTAAAACCAACAATTCGCAATCAGAGGCCTGTTACTGATAATATACAATCATAAGAAAGTTTAGTCCCCCTTGAGCCTTGCAGAATTCTGAATCTTGTAGATCATCACCTGGAAGTCATAGAACAACGGTAAAGACATGTGTCAGGGGAGCCGTCACTGGGAATCTCTTTCTGGGATGCTGCAGGAGAGGCAGAGATTGACTCGATCAGGGAGGTGCCAATGTCTGTTTGAAACACACACGGAAACCTAATAATGAATTTTTTTCACTTATGTAATTTATGAAATGTCTCCTAAATAAAACTCTATGGGGAAAATATTGGATGTATCCTTAATGCTATAAAACCTTCTGGGAGAGGGACGGAGTGACAGCTGATTCTTTTATCTCACTTGGCAAAGCTCAGACCGCTAGTAATCTCTTTCCTGCCCATATTTTACTAACCCGAAGCAAAACAAGGTTTTCCATGTTTTTTGCATTCATTTTTCCTGTGTTATAGCTTCCCCAGGCCCTAAACATGTGCAGGAGAGTCACTCAGTAGCAGAAGAGTCCTGGACGACCTTGACAATGGGCAGGACAGTCCTGGGGGCAGCGGGGAGAAGTGGTCCCTTCTGCGTGGGTCCACTGGAGTCTGACTGTGCGCTGCTAGTGGGCTCTGTGACTGGTCTGTGGAAAGGGGAAGATCCCTGCCAAGGATCTATGTCTCCTAATCTGAGAAGACACTTAGAACTGGACCAGCTCCCTCAGCTATCTAGATCCTCCACAGCAGGCCTCGGTATATTCTAGTGAATTTCTATTGTGCTCAGGAGCACTGTGGAGAGTACTTGATAAAGTTTTTAATTAAAATTTCTGTTTCAGCACCTTCCACTGCCAGGAGCAGTCATGTTCCTGAAAGATGGTATTTTAGCACAGGAATTATAGAAACCCAACAGGAAACTGTAAACAGGGTGTATGTCCGGATCTGCCTCTGACTGCAACGGCATTTGGGTGGATTTGTCAACCTCCCACTTCATAAATCGATACCAGTAAGGTGTGCTAAGGTGTAAAATTCCAAACACCCTGAAATTTTTGAATGAACATGGACAAAGGTGTAAAGTTGTATTTGTTTTCTTTGACTTTATTTAGCACACATCAGAAAAATAGCATCGTATTTAGTGATTTCTCATGATCTACCAAACAGATAGAAAATAGGTCATTGATAGCTGCCACTGTGTTTCTAGGTAATCTTAAGTCACTCCTTCTGTTTATTCTTTTCAAGTATGGATATCACAAGTATGACTTGCTTTGTTAATTGTTTGTGAATCCGAATGCTTTGGAAGCACTTTGAGATCCCAAAATGAACTATGCATATCATCACTGGTTGTTGGGTTTTTAAATCAAGCTCCAAATACTGCCCATGTTATAAATGGCAAGACTTTCAAAAAATGATCCCTATTGTATTGTGAGCGATATGCCTATAATTTAAGCTAAAAACTTTATTTTCAAGTACACTTGGTGGTAAGTGGTTTATCCTGGGTAGAATTTTACAAAGCTGTGCCAACCTAAAAAAAGGAACAACGCTTCCGCTTCCATTCAACAGGTTTCTTCTCCCCATGGTGACTGCGATACAATTTAAATTTACATTTTAGAAAGGCTGGTTGGGTTACGAAAAAGAGAGATTTTGGAACAGCTGGTGTTCAGATTCTTGTTAGTCCAGATTAACTTTCAATGTATGCTTCCTGAACTTGAGCTTCACAACATCAGAGAAGCAGAACTTTGTTATTTTTACCCGGCTAGTTCCTTTCCACCTCTTCTATTTGTTCTATTTGATGGCACCCCTACCCCCCAGATGCTCATTATGGTCCCCTGAGATGTGCAAAATATATATAATGGAATACAAATTATTTAAGAGAAGTTGTGGGATTCACAGCACAGCTCTTTTAATTAAAGTGAAGTCTGGGCTCGATACGGTGGCATGCGAGTGAAGGCAGAGAGGCCCAAAGTGCTTTAAGGTTGGCAGTCCAAATTTCTCATGTGTCTTCTGTTACTGAAAACCTAGAATTCCAATCAGACTTCCATAGGAGTAAATAGCTTGCTACATCGTATTTACCAATTGGCTCTTCGCCAGAGAACTTTTAGCAGGGATGGGCAAGGGGGACACAAGAATTTTTGAACTTCTGTTCATTCATAATGAAATCAAGTGCTCTTTCATGGGAAAGAGAGGAGAAGACAGGATGACATCTGAAAGCCAAATGCAGCAAGAGCAAGCCATGGCAATGGGAAAGTCATGAGTCCACACGGGCGATCACCGACACACACACAGAACGCCATGGCCTAAAGTTTCAGAAAGTTTTAAACTTTGCTTTTCTGAACAATACACTTTAACACACTGCTGCCATTTCATCAAATTTATGGAGGTAGTTATATGTAAAAATAAAATTACCATAAAGTAATATGCTGTATCATAATAATACATAAGTGTGCAAAATGCCGACAGATGTGTTGACCCTTTAAAGTTGAACGCTACACAGAGATTCAACCGGATTCAGTTTTGTAAACCTTTCAGTTGATAAACTCTAAGACTGGATAAGCAGGCATGGAACACAAAGCTATGCATTCGCTGGAGGAAAAGGAGATTGGCGAAGCTTGGTGAGGGCCCCAGGGTTTGGGCACTGAGAACCTCACCATCTTGGTGAGAACCACCTTGGACCACACGGGTAATGGGCTTCCCGCCGCTGCGCCTCCCCCACTCAGGGATCCTCATGAGACGCGGACGGGAATCTCCCTACGTGGAACGTCTGCTTACTGATACCATCCTTAAAGTCCATCACTTCTGTACTAATGGCTGCTGGTCTATGGGAGTTTTTTGTTTGTCCGTTTGTTTTTTAAATCATGTACCCCATAGCATCAGGCAAAGAGCGTACACATTTTATTTGAATAATGTCTTCTGTAAACCTATTGTTTGTAAATATCAATAAATTCCTATCTTAAAGCTTCTCTTAAAGGTAATGCTTTCCATTCCTGTTCACACAGCATTTGATTATTTCAATGGCTACTTGCAGAGGATCAACTAGAGGCTGATGTATTGTTTCAATGGTTACATTATTTATGAACTGATAGTATGATAAAAATTTGAGAGTAGGTTTTTGGAAAAAATGAATTGAGAGAAAAATTTAGTCACCGTATGGTATACAGCTCCCCAAGGAAACAGACTATGCAGTCTATCAGATACACCATCGTTGTTCTGGACATATTGAAAAAAATGAGACAAACAAAGCATTTCTGATCAGCCCAGGCATGCCTTGGGGGAAGCAAGGCCTGAGCGCAAAAGCCAACTGGCTTACGCATTTCAATGGTGTGGGAGTTTACTAAGAAACGTGCTGGAAGTTTCACTGTAATAAGCACAAAAAAGAAAGTCCAGTTTGGCCCAATGCAACTTTCAAATAACAGAAAAAAGCATGAGGGAGTATTCAAATGTTTCGAGAATTAGTCCAACTATGTATACGACTGCATTCTTTAAACAGATGGCTAGGGATTAAATCTAATACAGAAACAGAAGTGTCTAACAAATTTTATGCCAGTTACTGAAATCTGAGGTGAAAATATTTTAGATTTATTTTTGGAGAGAGATATATATATTTTTTATGGTATACGGCTCCAAATAGCACATACCGCTAAACTAAATAAAACTTCATGTCAGACCACTTCACTTCCGTTATCTACAGATCTATTCCATTGTTCTCGGAAAATAAAACCAGGGAACTTTGAAACATGTCTTTCCTATAAGATCGAAGCTGAATTAGTTGTAATCCCTTAGCTGCTGAGTCTGAGTCTTTGTATTCGACATGACATTGTAAACCAAAGCAAAAAGGTTAACAAACCATTTTGAAATAAGTTGGGCAAATAACTATACATCCACCTAAAAATGCCTCCTGAAATTGGTTACAAAGTATCTGTAAACATTACTCTGGCATAGTTCATGTATGCATAATTGTTATTTTCATAAATTTTAGGGGAGTACAAATTATGATTATAGCAGAATGAGCACATGTGGGCACACGTGGGCACATGTATATTTCTAATCAAAAATTATTTTTAAAAGTTTTCTCTATAGATATCTTCCCAGGAATAAAAGGCCTGAAGTTCAACTCTCCCTAAATTTGCTCTTTCCTATAACCACTAAAAATTATCTCCCACAGCCTAATTTAGGCATTCTATTTAAAACTACATAAAATAGATTTATGTCCTTCCATTAGAAAGAATAACATCCTCAGGCCATACTCTTCATTTGTATCACAAAGAACATTTTGCTTTTAAACAAACTAATTACTGTATCTATTATAGTAAGATAGGATCACCATAAGTATCACAAGGTGGAAATTACCTTCCTTCAATATTTGATTAACACCTTTTAAAAGTCCACATTACCTCTTCCATCACTTAGTGCTGTGCCCCAGCCAGAATTGGAATTCCCTTCCTTTGTCCACTTCAGATTCATAGGCCTATATTCCTGTTTGTGATTATGGAAGGTTAAAAATCAGACAAGCATCTGTTACACTTGAAAACAAAATTCTGACAGCAAACACTCCCAGTATTTCCATCACGACCCCTTCTCACACACTTCCATGGGCTCTTGCGGAACAGTGTCACGAAAACTCACAGTGAAAAATGACTGGTGCATAAACAACTCACACACAAAGGGCTGGGGTCCCTTCTAGTCAGTTTGGCATTGGTTTCCCTCAAGGTGGACCCTTGCATCTGACATTTTGTGGTGGCTTAGTTTTTTGTGGTTTTTTTTTGGAAGTGTCAAGGATCAGTTCTGCGGCATCATTTAGCCACAGACTGGGAGCAACACGCATCTGTGGCATTTTAAAATGGAATTGGCAACTGTATGACATTGAAAATGCATATTACACTTACAGTGTCTAGACTTTCCTATGTGTGCTCAGATACAATTAGTGAAGCAAAAGTATACATATCACCCCTACTGCTATTCAGTTGCTACAGAGCCAAAAATGTGAAAAGCAATACTTTGAAATAAAGATTTTTGTTGGTTTTTTTTTTTCTTTTTTTGCCCTAGCCTACTTAGCAGCACAGTTTAAGTAAACACAAAAACTGTGGTTGAGATGCTTGTCTTTCCAAAGATGTAAACATCAGTCCCAGTGTCGTAAACTTTGCTGTATCGAATGAGACAGAAGGTCTGAGGCAGAATGACGATCACACACTAGTCACAGAAGCTTGCAAGCAGTTGGAAGGTTTCTGTAATTTCTCAGCTTCGTTTGTCGGGGGGTCCGTGCTTGCTCGGAAGTTGAAGGCTGGTGCAGCTCCGCCATGGGCCGGGCTCAGCGCGGGGTTCTGACGACGGTTACTTTCAACAATGCTTGACGTGTTGGAAGCCAGGCTCTCCCGAGTACTAAAAGAGTAAAGAGGGTTTGTGTTGTTTTGTTGTGAACATAAATAATTATATATTGAGCCCCAGAGGAAGAGCAAATGATGTCGTTAATGGATTTCCTCTGTTGGGTCATAATGTCATATCAATACACATCTCGACTGATTATTCACATATGCGCCTCCAACGTGGGCTCCAGAAGCTTCCACAGACATGCTATCATCGTCAGCTCACTGAGGGAATAAAGGGTTTTGAAACAGCTAAATACGCTTGGAAACGTCTCCCCCTGCTTTTCACATTCAAGGAAATGACTTCGAATTTGAGGTAATGGCTATCGCATTCGTTTGAAAAATGAATACTCATCAATATGCCTAAGTAATGATTTCACTTCGGGCTGGAAATTCATTGGTATGACTGCTCCTGAATAAACTCAATAATTTTACCCTAATGATTCATTTTCATTCTGGATTAGCAGAGTTGGACTTTGGTGGAACCAGAGTAAGCAGGCCAGACTCTGATGTGTCTCACTGAAAATTTGTTTTAAACACTCTGTACCTCTGGTTCCTATTTTCACACTTTAGTTAAAATACATTATATTTTCGGGTAAAGGACCTTAGATTTTTCTTCCATTCACTTGTGAAGTTTACATTCATGTCTGCCCTCCTTTGGTAGAAATATTTTCTTTTTCTCAAAGAATTCTTATGGAATAGAGGTGTTTAAAGGCTTTATTGTTTTGATTTCTCTTTTAATTTTTTGGAGTTAGAGACATTTGAAACTGTTTGCTTTAAGAGATTTAGAATATCTAACATTTCAAATGCATTTCAAATGCATAGTCCAATAGCAGAAATAAGATTCCTGGGCCTGATTGAGGGGAACTGAAAAGGTTTCACCTTCAAGGTCTTCGAAATGGCTATAAGAAAGTTATCAGCTTACACAGAGATTGCTAAGCCATAATCATTCTCAAAACATCCACCCCATGGGGTAGAGTCAATGTTTAGAAAATATTCTATAAGAGTTGGTCTCCGTAAATGAGATAACCCTGCTAACGCTAGTCAACAGGTCAAACCAGTCCAGTGGACACAGACGCTCCGTTTCTCTCCTTCCCATCCTAAGCTGACAGCAGTTTTGTCTGAAGCCTCTACCCTGGCAGCCCTTTCTAACGGGTTATTTCAGCCTAACCCCTCATGGCCAAGAGTTAATTGTTTCAAAGGCAGTTTGTTGATCGACTACCAAAGGCAGTTTCTTGAATGGAGAGGGAACTTCCAGAAGTTAATATTAATACATTCATAGAGATACGTCAAGTTCTTTGGTAATTATGGTAAATCTGGGCACACAGAAATACTCCAAACTGTCTTCACTAAAAGGACGGAAAGCACCAGACTTACCTACTTACCTGCCTGACACCTTCCCCAAGAACATTCATCAGTGGCTTTTCAGAGCTACACTGAGGCATGGGGTGAGGCGGAGGATGAGGGCAATGATCATGGAGGACCTCAGAGACCTCGAGACACACACCTTCAGGTTCATTCTTAATCACCATAGTGACTTTTTACAGTATGTGACTTCCTCATCTCTAAAATGAGTAGGGTTAGGATGCGATTTACCTACTCACAGGGTGACTGGGAAGAAGAAATAAGCATCAATGAAAAATCTGTACACTAAAAAGCTGGAACAACATGAATAATATGTTACACATCTAGCATATAATGAATTTTTAAATAGTGACTGTGTGTTGGCGTGGGAACCGATACATTACTAATGACATCTTTTCTATGGGAAAGTGCATTTTAAAGTCCAAAGGACCTCCTTTTAAACCAGCTCTTAAGGAATGGGCTTAACATTTATTAAGTACCTGCTGAATGCCAGGCACTGTAAACATATGTCATTGTAATAGATCATCTAAGTTGGGGTCCGTATCTACTGTAAGATGCCTTTGACCATCTTTGACCACAGCCAACACGTTAATAGTGATAAGTACATAAAGTATTCTAGTTGTAATAGTGATGACAGTCTGTGACATTCATACTGAGGGCTTTGGATATGATGATGAAAAAGTTAATGGAGATGGAATGATAGCAGTGAAAATATTCCTCAAATTTAAAAGCTTTTTTTTAAGAAAGCTGATAGAGTGCAACCTTAAATATAAGATTTCAGGATTTTATAGGCAAGAGAAATGAACCAAGTAGCTGTTTCCACCCTTCTGCGTGCACGTGTTTCCTGGGCCCCAGGCCCCTGCAGCACATGTTCATGCAGTACATTAAGCAGACACGTCCCTTGCAGCCTTTGGTCTCTCTGATTTTGTGTCTATCAAGTAGTTTTTGGCCTCAGATTTGAAAAAGAAGGCTTTTCATGTCAAGACCTTTTCATTTGCAATATTAGATCTCCTAGCATAGTTCACATCTCTACTCTTTTTCCTTCTCAATACCTTTTAGTTCCCAGAAAAGGGACTAAAGAATTGTGGAAATGTGGGCTGGCCATGACTTCTGGGGAGCACTGAAACCTTGGAGTATGGAGAAAAATTACCTTTTGAGGTCTTTTGATTGGTTGGGTCTTAGCTGCTCAATGAATTATTTACTAAAAGATTCTAATAAGTGGCCTGCTTAAGACTGCCACGTCCCACAGCAGTGGACGAAAGCACTCCTCATGCCGGAGAATGAAACCTCCGGAAGTCAAATGTTCTCCTTTGCAGAACATCCTCATGCATCAGTAAGAAACTTAGTGACAGGTGTGCAGAAAATAAGCTTGTCACCTCACTTCTTATCAAAGGATATTAAATATGAAAGGGATAAAATTAAAAACTGTTCTGTAGAGTCTCTAACTGCATGAAATTTACGGGTGGTATATGTATATGGACATACACATACTCACGTAGAGAAAATTCTACCTGATATTAGTGGACAGACATAGGGCTAATGTGTGAAGGTTAGAATGTTAGAATGACCATGACCTTCTACTGTCACATAGCATTTAACTTTAAGTACATAATTAAAAAGATAAAAATAAACTTACTTTAAGAAATAATCCCGGTCATAAATTCTACATTCTGCACCCCAAATTTAGAGATAATAAAATATATTCTTTGGCAATTACTGGTTCAACCATATCATGACTATTTTTGTTTACCCCCAAACAAACAAACAAAACTTTCCATATCATGCAGGGGTAGGTTTTTAGAGCCCATTAAGCGACTCCTAACGTTCCCTTGGCAACCATCCCTGGCGCACTGCAGCTTTCTGTCTGTGGAAGTCCAGGGGCCGACAAGGCAACGTGACGGGTCTGAGACTGGCTGTGCGAGAAGCAAGCAGGCAGGTCGAGTCCCCATGACAAGAAACAATGGAACATAAAGATACAGGCAAAGAAGCCACACCTTCCCTCAGTGATGGTTCTGAACTTCTACCATGGATTGCACTTGGTATCCACTACTAGGAATTCAAGAGAAAAAAAAAAGAGTAGAATAGGAAAATAGGGGAAAAAAGGATAGATAACATAAATTGGAAGATAACCTAAGATTTGATGTTGGATAAAAAATTGTTTAGCAAAAACGATTTTGTAGAAAAGTCACTTGGCGGCCCAGTGGCTTTCAGGCTGAGTGCCTGGCTCCCCGCCGCCTCCTAGGGCTCCTACACGGGCGGGCGGGGAATCGGAGTCGGTTTCCGCACTTTCTCCAGGGCCACCGCGGAACTCCCTTCAGACGTTAGACTCCCACACATGTATTCACTTGGAAAAAAGGCTCCGTGACCAAAATAATACTAATCATGAAGAACTAGCTCTTTAAGAAATAACAAAGGCCTAAAACGGAATAAACTGATTAATTTGATTCCCAATTCTTATTTTGGGATGCTCTGACCACAGATTATCCAGAGATATGGTGAAATGATCACAACGGAATTAATTTGAATTCTTAATAATGAAAACAAATGTATGCAGTACATAATGCTGAGTACTTGTTAAAATTTTAAGTACTGTAAAATCTTGGGAATCGCAGCTGATAAGAAATATCAATCTCTTAGTAGTATTTCTGCATCTCAGAGTCACCAATCTGGAGTAGAATTTAGAAAGAGAAAGAATTAAGTCCCCTGTTGCTCTCTGAGGAGAAGGAAGAGTTAAAGAGAAAAAAGGAAGTTGCACAGACTCTTGTTTCTTTCTTAACTCCCGAAAAACATCAGTGCTTTGGACATGACCATGGGGCAATACAAACTCTCAACCATCAACCCTTTGCTGGATTACCAACAGCTACTACAAAGAAGGAGCTACGCTTAGACTGCCTAAATGGGTTGTATCAGTTCTGCAGGAGGAGAACTACAAGTGCTGGCACATGCTTTGATCTAGCAGGGCACAGGCCCCCGACCTTTCTTTGAGGGGAGCATTTTCCATTTCTCTGTGGACACAAGAACAGTGAAAGGCAGGTGTGGGTGCAAGGGGGCAGCCACACAGAAAACAGGGCTCAAGACAGCAACAAGCTTCTAGATCAGCTGGAAAGATTTTAAGGTCTGCTATTACATTCTCACTAGAGGGACATCCCCGCCCCCCCGCCAGCATCAATCAATTTACTGCCAACCCCTACCCCCACTAACTATTCATTCTACTCAGAAAGTTACAATTTTTGAACAACTTGAAAAAAAAACTTTCCTTTAGCATGGTGGCAATATGAACATAGAAAAAAAAAAAAAACACTGGGAAATGTTGATCTTAGTTAGATTGGACTGATGCAGGTTTGAGGGAAGGAGCCAACCCACCAGTCCAGATTGGTGATCTCTACAGCTGCAGAAACATTTTTTTCAATTCCTGAAAAAGAAGTTGGAAACAAGTTGTTAACAATACAACTCATACAACTCTTAACCCTCATTCACAGCACTGAGACTGTGAAATCAGAAACATTTCAAGTTATCTGCATAAAGCCCCAGGCCCTGATAGGTGTATGTGTGTGCAGAGAGACACCTCTCCCTACCGTGGGGAGTTGAATCCACTGTCCACAGTGATGCTGCTGCTGTCCATGCTGTCGAGCCGGGCTGAATGGGTGGCTCTCTGGTTGCTGCTGCTGTCGGTTTCTTTTGGGGCAAGAAGGGTGAGGTTCTTCTCAAATTTCCTCTGCAAGTCTCTTTCCTTTTCCCTCTCGAGGAGCCACTGCATGGTGCCTACGTCATCTCTGTTTTTCTCCTCCTCCGTGTTTTTGTTTGCCCCTTCCTCAGAGTCGTCATCATCAGAGACGTTGTAATAGTCAAAGGATGCCTCCTGGGTTCCTCCTGACTCCTGCTGACGCTGGGAAGCAGGCATGGCTTGTGCCGCCGAGGTCCCCAGGGAAGGTTCCAGTTTCTCGCATCGGCCTGGCAGTGTGTCAGTAGGTGTCTTCGGGTGAGATCGGAGGAGGGACAGGCTCGATTTGTGATAGCTGTTTACAGACAAGGTGCTGTGAAGAGGTTTGAACAGTGTGTCTTTGCTGAATATCTCTTTCCTCTTGTCCAAGCTGCTGGGCTCGGCGCCGTGGTGCTGGACAAGGCGTCCGTTGGCGATCCCTTCGGCCACTCCGCCCGAAGCAGCCGGGCCCCCACCGGGCCCTTTTGGCGACTCCTCCTTGTGCCCTACAGGCTCCCTGGAGGAATGGGGGGCCTGTCTATCAGATGGGGACAGCTTTTTCACCCCTTCTGCCAGGGTCAGAGTGTCATGGTCCTCCTTATTTTTTCCCAGAGGCGATGGTGCGGTGAGCACCGTCTCACTAGAGGTGTTGCACTGGAAATAGTCGTCTGTGGCTGTTTTTGTTGGACAAGAGTTGAGTTCACCATAGGACGGCAAACTCTCGGGTGGTTTGCCTGGTTCCAAAAGGCTACAAGCACTGGAAGGTTCCTTGCCGCCACTGACTATTTCTGGGATACACACGTCTTTATAGCTTGTGGACGAAATGTGAGCCCTTTGATGACCAACGGTCTGTGCAGGCCTTAAAGTACTGTCGTCAATGTAGGACTGGCTGGGGGTCTGGTCGTCTTGGCTACAGCCTTCAGCAAGGTCCTCAGGCGTCCCTAGAGAAGAAGCACCCAGAGGGCCTTTGGAGTTATCCATGGACCTGGACCTCTCCTTGGCTTTGCTGGATCTCTCGTTCCTGGACCTTCGGTCCTGGGTATGGCTGTGGCTTCGGTGCACTTTTGAGTGGGAGCTTCCCCTGGAAGGTTCAGGAAAAGGCATCTCAGTTCTCCTTTTGGCCAATTCACCAGACACGTCCCATTCTGGTGTCATGGGGAAATGCGACTCAATCACGTTGGTGTTGCTGTGCATGATAAAGTTGTCTCCTTTGTGTTCGATGATGAAGCAGCCCTCCCTGGGTGCCCTGGTGAGAGGATCGCAAAAGTCATACTCTCTGTGCCCCGTGATGTCCAGGTGCGAGCCATCCGAAGGGTCTCCCTTAGACACCCGCGTCTTGCTGTGGGACCGAGATTTTCCATGGGACTTTCGATGAGTCCTGCTCTTTTTACTTCTTCCGCTGTGATGGGCAGAGGACCCGGCTTTACTCCTCTGTGCTTTTTCTTCTTCAAGCTTCTTCATGAGCGCCGTGTGCCTCATGACGTTTTCCACGGTCAAGTCCGGGTTAATCCGCCGGATGATTTCCATTTCCACCTCCCGAGGGATGGTGGTCGGCGTGTCCTCATCTCGCAGGGGCCACTCTTCGGGGGGAAACTGGGCAGAGAAATTGGCCAGCTGTTTGGTCTTGTCTTTTTTAAAACTTAGCCGGAATAACTTGAGCCCGAATTTTTTGGACTGCTTTTCACTATCTTTAGGTTTTGAGAGAGTTTCTGTCTTATACGAAAAGTTTACAGTACTTTTGCTCTTTTCAGTGGGTGGCACCTGGCACAGAGAAGGAGGGCAGTAAGGGTCTTTGCAGTCCTTGGCAGGTTTCCTCTGCAGAGTGGATGCGTGCATGCTGTGCATGTCCTCTCGGCAGCAGTGGCAGGAGTCGCAGTGGTTTCTGGGCAATGTCCTTTCCCTGACGCAGCCTGAGGCAGAGGGCGTTATGGTTCCGGGCTGTGGAGAGGTGCACTGAGACCTGTCAGGTATCCTCTCATCCAAATGGTACCATTTACTGTTAGTTCTTATGAGGGAGGGAGTTATGAAGTAAGTCTGTGGGGTCACGATGAAATAGCCATCTGGAGTCGGATAGATTTTCCTCTCCCGCACCAGCGTGTTCAGCGTGTGCCGCAGAATCTCTTGGCTTGGGGTCGGGACACCTAAAACCAAAAAGTCACACTTGTGAGAAGGAAGAGGGAACGTGCAGAACAGTGCCTGGCACACACTGCGTGCTCAGCAAACATTAGCTATTCGTTCTTCTCAACTTTGGGTCACTACCTTCAAAGGACAGTGTGCAGCAACCCGGAAGAGCTGGGGAAGCTGAGAAGTTGAGGCTACACCAATCCTTCCAAAACGACAAAAGTGGGAAATAAAGGCATTAAAAATAGCCAGGAATTCTCAAGAGAAAGACTCTATGACTACGAGGTGACACACACACCCATTTGTGTTACCATCTTCAGGAGGCATCCTTCATGACCAAGGGAGAAAAGTTAATATTGTTCACAGATCATGTGTTGTTTAATTATTTAACTTTTGAGTCACATAGTTTCCTTTTAGTCTCATGCTCTACTTTTGATAAGCGTACACTGGTTTTTATACAAATAATTTAAGACTGGCATAGCAACAAAATTTGCTTTTTTTAAATTTTATGATACTTTCTATACAAAATAGAAACGAATTTTATTTAAATTAATGATCTAACCCAAATCAAGCACATGCAATTTTTCAGTGCCATCATAAAACAAAAAATGCTTGGACAAAAGATAAGCAGCTTAAAAGAGCTTCTACGCCCTACTAATAACCAGGACTTTCTGCAGAACAACTTCAGGGACACCATGACACACAATACAACTCCTGAGATGGGACGCGCCGTCTACACTGTAGTCTCACGAATGATGCCCACTGTGGTCCTGTGGCACAGCAATCGAGACAACAAATCCACATTTAAAACTCACTTTATCTTAAATGGCAGCATACTTTCAGTAACATAACAAAGTTTTTCCAAAAATCGTAAGGTTCGTTTATAAAAATTCACGATTGACTATTAATAGTTCGCCATAGCTGCTAATGAAGGAAAGCTGAGGTATAATTCATAAAAACAGCTATTACTCTAAAGTAAAAATTTAACTGTATTATAGAACTTACTGACTGTAGGTTTTCCAAACAGTGACCTTAGAAATCTCACGGAGCTATATGGTATCATGATTATAACGTAGTCATCTTTACTTATCATCAAAAACAAGTTCTCTGGTGGTTTTCAAAGGAAAGAATAAAAAAGTTTCCATAGGGAATCTGTACTTAAACGTGTTTATGTCTTGGATTTTCAGGTATAGCAATCAAACAGTGTTCAGTTTGAAAAAACAAACTAGAAACATTATTTGCTCCCTGTCCAATCTGTTTTCCACACTTCTACTTGAGAGTTTTCAAGGATTTAACTAAGAGTTGCTGGTGTTTATCATTATCATTGTATTATGAAGCCCTTGTATAATTACTGATATTTTTAATTGTCTATGAAATCCAAGGTTCTACCAGAAATCTGCAGGGCTGGCTTGACAAAGTGCAGGTTGTGACGGATGCTGAATGTTTGCACATTCCATCACTTCCAGATTCTAATCCTGAAAGTCCACCAGGCGTTCGGAGTTTGAAGGCTTAAAGAACAAACACAAGCTTCACGTCCTAACAGGGCTGAACCTGACCTCTCTCCTTTTCCACACCTTTACATCTTCCAAAGCAAAAATAGCTATTTAAAAATACTGCATACAACGTGTTGTTACTTAGACCGACACATTGCTTTAATCCTGCAAACCAGACAAACTTTCAGAACAGAGAGCACACGTACAGGTTTGTATGTTAAGCATTTTAGATTGAAAACTTTTAATGGGCATCTTTAGGCCATTCTTCTAGTCTGTGAAGAAAGCTGGATGAGGGAGAATTCAGCAAGAACCAACGTAAGGGGAAGAGCTGGAGCGTGAACACAGTGTAGGTAACATTGACGCTCTGCAGCCATCTCCAAAGTCAGTTTCGACGCCACCCCCAGCCCTGTAGGTCTCACTCCAAGTCCCTGAAGGCCGGCCTTCCTCCCAGGAAGATCCAATCGTGACAACTTAACAAGTCCCAATTTAAATGATCATTCATTCTGGATGAACGGATAGGTAGCAATTTAGAAATCTGAGAGGCAAGTATTAATTTTTTTAAACCTTTTAAAAAATAGACTTGATTCTGTAACGGTAACTGGTATGTAAAAATTTATTGAGTTGGCTTTCAAAAATTCAACCCATATAGAAAAGTGATGAAAAGATTTAAGTTTCAGCATATCAGACATTTTTACTCAGACTTTTCACTAACAACTTTCTGTGGATGTCCAAAACACGTAAAGAGGCCAAGTCTTAGACTATTCCTTTTATTTCTAAAAATGCATTAATAAAATGCATTTTATTTCTAAAATATGCAATAGAAATATTAAATATGAGAATTCGAATATTTTAATAATGTTTAGTTTAGACTTCAAAACTTTATTTTCAAATCGCAAGATATAAAAAAAATGAAATAATTTACTCTTACCTTTAAAAAACAAAAAATATAAATGATATTTAAATCCCTCTAGAGTTTTAGCATTATCATTTTCTAAAGTGTTTTGTTCTGCTGTAGGTTAAGTGATAGCAAAAGAAAGGCAAGAAATCAAAGGAAGGAAAGCAAAGAAAAAAGGGAGGGAGATAAGAAAAGAAAGAAGGCAGGCAGGAAACAAAACCTCATTTTTTATGAAATACCAGTTTAAAATCTGGAGCTACTGCTGAACAAAATTTTTAATAATTACCACCATGCCCTTGACCAGAAGTCCACAAACTTTTTCTGTAAAGAGCCAGACAGTAAATATTTTAGGCGTTGTCAGCCATATGATCTCCACTGTACTCTCTGCCACTGTAGCATAAGGAGCCAAAGGTGATACATAAACAAACAGGCATGGCTGTGTTCCAATAAAACTTTATTTACAAAGATGAGGGTGGGCCACACTAGGCCTGCAGGCCATAGTTTGCAAACCCCTACCCTAGACTCAGGTTTGTGCAGTGTCCTTGCAAACTCCTGGAGCTGGCCACGAAGATGAGAAAGGTTTAGTTAGCCCCTCTCAGTCCGTCTGAAAACCTTGGGATTTAAGTTCACTTCCCATAAAAGCTAGAAAAGCAGTTATTCTCTTAAGTGCAAATGACCTACAGATTTCTCTACATAGTATTCCAACTTAGTGATATTGTTATCAGCTACTTGGCGGGGATGAACATTTTACTATCACATACTGACTCTGTGTTCTTTCCACTCTTTATTTTATAGCCCAGTAATGGGAGGCATGTAACCAATTCAAAAAAGCTATGTGACCTCTCATGAAGCTATATTAAAAATATAAGGATTTAAAAAGCTGCTGAGTTGTTTGATACCAGAAGTGGCTACCCACTTATAAGGCTGCAAGAAGGGCCTTCATCCACGAGAGCATTGTGTTTGCATCTGTTCCCCGCTTAGAGAGCTCTCACCTGGGATTCTGTTTATATTACTACTGAAAGGAAAGGTTTGCCTGGAAGTTAACAAAAAGAGACAAACAATCAGACAAGTGAAGACTATTCAGATAATAAAATGATACAAAATTTAAGATAAGTTACAGGTTGCAAGGGTAGGTTCATTTCAGAGTTTTTGAACTATATACATTGCATCAAAACATTAATGAGAAAATTTTAAAAGAAGCAAAAAATCATTAGGAGAGAAAAATAAAATTTCTTTGGGGCAAAAGAAAAAGTGAGGAGAGCCAATATGGTAGATTACATCGCTATTTAGCTTAAAATTAGTCCTTCCATCCCCTCCCCATGTGTGGGGTGCACTGCCCCACCCCTTGACTTTGGGTTTGGCCCGGTTTGCCTTGGCTGGGGCAATGTTAGTGGGTGTGGCGTGTCCAAAGGGTTGAAGAGCCCTTGTGCAATGGGCTGGTGCTCTTGTGCCTCTGCCCTTCCCATGTACAAAATAGGCCTCCACCTGCCCCTCCGTTCCAAATAGGATGGGGCACGGTTGCAGCAGAGCTACCCCACTTGCCCTGGCTGGATCAGCTGCTTCCTGGTGAGCCCACAGACACAGGAGCTAAATAAACGCTTATGGTCCCGTGCCCTGATGTTCTGAGGCTGTTTGTTACCCAGTGTTTTTGTAGCAGAGGCTAACTGACACAGTCAACAGCTTATACTTACTAAGGTCTCTCTCTCTCTTTTTTTTTTTTTTTTAACACAAAACGGTGGGGGATTGTGAGGAGGGGTGTTCAGCTGCCTTGTTTGTTTAGGTTGAGGCAGAGTCTCCTGTCGCCCTAGGTAGAGTGCAGTGGCGTCACTGTAGTTCACTGCAACCAACCTCCTGCTCCTGGGCTCAAAGCGATCCTCCTACCTCAGCCTCCCCAGTACCTGGGACTACAGGCATGCGCCACCATGCCCGGCTAACTTTTTCTATATATATTTTTAGCTGTCCATATAATTTCTTTCTATTTTTTTAGTAGAGATGGGGTCTTGCTCTTGCTCAGGCTGGTCTTGAACTCCTGAGCTCAAGCAATCCTCCCACCTCGGCCTCCCAGAGTGCTAGGATTACAGGCGTGAGTCCCCGCACTCGCCCACTAAGGTGTCTTTTAAGTTGAATGAAAAATATATCAAGCATTGGTTTTTAATATACTCTCTACTTCAATCTAGGAATAGGCTGAGTCCACATCAAGGTGGCAAATTGATGACCCAATAATGTGCTTGACCTGTATGTTGCTGGCATGCACATGTTATATGTACACACACACACACACACACAATTGCCAACGTTTAAGGGAATCTAGAGATTTGACATAAAACTTAATTTCCAGATTCTCTTGAAAAATGAGATTTGGCAACTCTGGCAGTATTCTACATTTGGGCTTGGGGTGACAAAACTCTGAAGCTGAGGGGTGGGCTGCCTCTCGTGAGACAGGCACGTGTTCTTTAGCCTGTCACTATCCCTGACACCTTCTAGCACTGGGAACATCAAATATCATCTACAAAGCAGCTGGGCTGTTGCCTTCTTTTTATAATATTTAAGAGAAAGCCATATATTTATTTTTTTAAATGAAATCTAAACTAATTTATCCCACATTATTTTCTTCAAACTCATCAAGCCACGACACAAACATGCAAAATATGTTTGTTTTAGACATTATTTTTTCTGTAGTTTAACCGTGTAGGACTAAAATTTTCAGTTGTCTCTGGCCAGCCCTTTTGAACTACCATGTTCACGTATTTAAAGAAGGTTGGATTGCAAAAATCCAATGCAATCCTGGTCATCTTTGCCAGATTCTTCATGGATTCTGATTTAATTTCTCTCAGTGCCAATTAAAAAACTATCACAGCTAAAGCAGTTAAATTATTTTTGATGTAACACAGGTGCTTTGATTTTTAATTACAGAAGAAAGAAAAATTTCTGATCAGTTTTGGAGAAGTATTTTTTCCTATTATATTTAAACAGGAGAAGGACAGTGTACTTGAAGTCCTAGAGCAACCAGAGCACACATCCATTTGGAAAGCGCTATGTTTTTCTCTCCTTACCTGGGAAACACGTTGTCAGGTGCTCCATGAGTGCTTCTTGGGTGACAGGTTTTCTCGCCGAGTTCATTGCTGAGATGGCCAAGCAAAGGATTTCCCCGAGTGGAATAAACTGAGACTGACTGATGGGAGACATACTGATTGGTGACACATCACCTGCAGAAAGACAATTTTCAAGTGAGTGGTTCATTAAAAGACCCAGTCATTTGTCATACACACGCCTTCCCACGCCCCTCCCATGACCAGCTCCTACCCGCCTTGTATTATGAATACAACCAACTCTGAACACGGAAGCTGGTTATAGCCACAGCCGATTCCACTCGGGTGGAAAGATGTCCACACACAGTGGAAGCTCCCATTGCCTCGACAAACGAAGCCTTCCTCCACCACCTGAGAGCTCATTTAAATAGACAGAGTACTGAAAGTCTTTCAGCAACGAGGCTTGGAAAAATGATTTCTGTTTTTAGTAACTTGGAGCTGATTAAGTTAATAACTGCCATTCACATCTCAACAAATGCACTTGTGGCAAGTTGATGGTTCATTCATTCAAGCATGGCGTGCCTTTACGAGTAAGGCATCTGCTGGGGGCCTGGGGGCCACAGAGAGTGAGTCCACTGCTCTCGCCCCTAAGCATCTCTGCCCTTGAAGAGTTTCTATTTAAGTGGAGGAGACAGATGAGTAGGTCAAAGGTCACAGTGTTGCATGACAGGTACCCCAGAGAAGACTGAACAAGCTGGGAGCGGGGAGAGGACGGGGTGGGATAACACCAGCTGGGGGTGAGGGTGGGGCCGAGAAGTGGGACGTTGTAAGGTGTCACCACGGAGGCACAACCTGAATCCAGCGCTAGGGGGCAGGAGAGCGCAGGGAGGCTGGGGCAGGGGCAGGATCAGTAAGCAGGTGTTTTTGGGGGCAAAGCAGAGAAAGGGACAGGTATGTAGGTACAACATGAGGAAAAAGATGAGTGCCCAAGCCCTTCATGCTATGAGGGCGGTGAGCCCTGGAAGAAATTTAAGGAAGGTGTCGTGGGGATGACGGCCTGGGAGGAGCAGAAGGTAGCAGAACATTCCGAGACTCCTGCACACCTCTGCACGCTAAAAGGACCAATGGAGGCAGGGGAGGCTGAAGACCCAGCATCGAAGGTGACGGATGGTGACTCCTGAGGACGTGTCAACCTGCAATGCAAACATCTGTCTTCACTTCTTTACACCACAGTGCGGTGATTTTCAGGTTCTGCTCCAAGGATCCCTAGAATTTCCTTGGGGATTTCCGGGGCACGGCCGGCCTCAGCAGGCGGAGAGGCTGGGAGAGTGGGAAAGTCACCTCCTGACACCTGAGTGCCACCTGTTTAATGCTTTGGGATTCTGTAAGATCTCACTTGAAAGGAGGTCCTACAGAAAGAGGGTACAAACTCAACAGAGCAGAATATCTGTGAGCTTCTAGTCTTTCCCAGGTGACCTACACAATCTCCCCTTTTTTGTTTCTTAAGCATGCTTTCTCTCTTGTCATCAGCCACCATGGCTGGCCAGCACTGCAGCTCGGGCCTGTGGCATTAAGCACTAAGCAACACCTTCCCCAGGAGATGCCTGGCTGCTCTGGGGTGGACCGGCCTCCTCACTGCTGGGACACCTGAGCTGTGTCCAGCCACCACCCCTGGTTTGCAGGAGGGGTGCAGAGGCCCTCTGGGAAAGGACTTGAACCCCACAGTGATGGACGGGATGGGAAGTGGTTTGGTGGATGGGAACGAAGACCACCATGCGTGGGGTTAAGTCCAGCAGGACGAAGCAGCGGGAATTCAGTGTCCAAGGTTGAAGCCTGAATCCCACTCCATGCCCAGCTCAGTCCAGTGCTCCCCTGCCCCTTGTATCACGGGGGTTCCAAGCAGCTCTGCCGGGGCTCCACTGTCTTCAAGATGGACAAGAGGAAGGCATTGTCCCAAGGCCCGTGGGATGGGGGGAGAACCCAAATCCAGAAAGGGAGGCCAGATGAGATAAAAATTAGCATAAGCCAGGAACTGACCTAACGTGGAACCCAGAAACCTCTGGGGCCTCTGGGACCTAAGCCTCCTAACAAGAAGCCCTCTGAGGAATTCCTACGCTGGTGGGGTCGCAGCAGGTGGAGGCTAGCACATGGAATCTGGGGCCACTATTGACGATGTGAGTTTCACTCTTTGGCAGGTGAAGTTCAGTTCACATCAGTGACTCAAAAAAGACAGAATCAGGGCCACATGTAGTGGCTCACACCTGTAATCCCAGCACTTTGGGAGGCCGAAGCAGGAGGATTGCTTGAGGACAGGAGTTCAAGACCAGCCTGGGCAACACAGTGAGACCCTGTCTCTACAAAAATATTAGCCAGGTGTGGTGGTGCACATCTGTAGTCCCAGCTACTTGGGAGGCTGAGGTGGGAGGATTTCCCGAGCCCAGGAGTTCGAGGCTGCAGAGTTATGATTACACCGCTGCACTCCAGCCTGGGTGACAGAGTGAGACATCTCTAAAATAATAATAGTAATAATAATAATAAAATGACAGAATTTTATGTGGGCTGAGGCCATCTCAGTGGGCAAGTTTGTAATTGCCTAGGAACAGTATATTTAAGCTTAAACAACAACAAAAAAAACCTGTTCTACCCTTTATTCAAACAAAATCTCATTCTCAAACCTAATGTGTAAAAACAGACCTTGTCCTGGGGGTGAGCTGCAGCAGGGGTGGGAGCTGGGAGCTTCCCCTGACCAAGTCTGCCCTCCCCATGCTGGGCCTTACAGCTCAGCCACAGACCCCCTTAGATTCTCCTGTGGTCCTTCTCTCTCCACTGCTGCAGTGCAGGGCGAGGGGCTCGGAGGTCAGCTGTCTGTCTGAGTTGCTAGGTTGGCCACACGGACCTCAAAGTTACCTGGGATGATTTTCAAAGAAATGAGAGGGAAGATGGGGTCAGCTGGTAACAGGGCGAGGACCAAAGCAGACTCCAGTATCTTTTGACTTGTGTATCATTTAGGAGGTTAACACCTTCTAAAATCTGCCTATCATAACTAAGAACATCTCAGAATAAGAAAGATACAAAAATATTAAATATGATCCAAAAACTGCAGTAGGACTATTCCTTGATTTTTGTATAGGTTACAAGAAGAAACTAGAGCCCTCTGTAAAAAAAAAAAAAAAAAGAAAAAAGAAATGACTACTAGCAAAACTACCTGCTTTAGTTTAGGTCATGCTTTTAGCAGAAATGATTTGTTCAGTTTCACTGCCATCTTCTAAGTTAATTTCTTTGCATTCTTTGCAGCCAAGTGTAAGAGGCAGCATGATTCACGCGTGTCTGAATTGCATTTGCTTTGAAAAAGCTCAGTTTCGCTATAATAATGAATATGTGCAATAACTTTTAACGCAGGATATAGAACAAAATGGAACTTGGACGCTCCAAATAACTATTTCCACGTCATCTTGTTTTTATACTGCGCTAAGATGCATTTTTGTCCACGCTCTTCCCATCCCTCAGCCCATCAGCAATGCTGTCTACTCCCCACCCAGATGCTTCCTGGGTCTGTCCCTTCGACTGCATCTCCAGAGCTGCCCCACACGCCCTCCCCTGTCCCTGGCCTCCCCTTCCTGCCTCGACTCTCCCTTCTCCACAGAGCAGCCAGAGTCCTCTTAGGAAAACGTGAAACACACCACGTCCCTGCATACAATCCTACAGGGACTGCCTACCGTTCTTAGAAGAAACTCTGAACCTCATAGGCACACAAGGGCATGCAGGCTCCGAGCCCCTACCCCGTTCCTAGGACCACCCCGCGCCGGCCCTGCCCACTCCCCTCTTCCCTCCCTACTCCACACTCACAACCTCCTCTGTTCTCTGAACATGCCAGGCTCTTTCTCAACTCAGGGCCTCTGGATTTTGGGGGCCCTTAGCCTGGGATGCTCCTTGGGTGGACCTTTTTGGGACTGGCTTCTCATCCTGTAGGTCTCAATGTCGCCTACTCAGGGAGCCCTACCCTAATGGCCTGGTCTAACGCTGCTCCAAAGTGACTCGAGGTTACCATCCTTACCCTCTCAATGTGTGTGCGTGTGTGTGTGTTTGTTTACCAGGTCGTTGTCTGTCTCACCCACTAGAATACAAGCTCCGTGACAGAAGGCAACACGAACGCTACATTCCTAGGACCTCGAACAAGGCAGTGCTTACACGGGACACCCAACAGATGTTTGTTGAATGAATGAACATCCATTTATAACATTATAATCCAAGGAATCACTCAGGGTACTTTAAAGGATTGTGATTTTCTTCATATTTTTGCTAAATAATTGCAAAACAAACACACAAGAAAAGATCAAATATACTTAACCATGCAATTTCTAAGACTCCCCTCCTGATTAATTTTATGAACAATATCCCCCAAAACACAGCAGTTACCATAGAAAAATAATTATATAGTACTATTATGTATTAATTAAAAAATAAAAATAAATGAATTTTCAAAAGAATATGTATTAAGTGAGGTTTAGAGCATCCATCAAAGGAACCACAGGTATCTCTCAACACAGCATAAACATTATTCAAGTTTACCATAATTTTTTGTGGATCTTATATCAACCTGCTTAATGAGCCAAATAGTCATTCTTAAAATATGCTACTAGAAAATTCTTCCAACTACTAGACCATATTTATTTCTTTAAAGAAGAAAACAAGAGAATGCAAATGCTTCTATAATACTGTTGGTCACCATAATCTACAGAAACTACCACATTTTGCATAAACTATGAACTGTAACTTACTTGTGTATAATTTACAGGACGGATTTTTCTACTGTCAACATTAGTCCTGAACATATTCATAAAGACAACTCATCTAAAAGCTCATTGGTACTTTGTGGGCTAACGAAGTCTTTCTAAACTGCTATAATTCTGTCCTATTGTTCTAAAAAAGAAGGAATAAATAGGTTTTAGTTCAGCTTTATTTTCTTACAAACATCCATTTAATAAGCGCAGTCCTCAGGGGACATTTGTCAAATCTAGGCTAATTCGGACAAAACCAAGCACAGTGCCTTGGACAGAAGCAGCATTCAATAAACGTAAAATGTGAAAAGACGTGAAACTATCATAATTTTAAGGACACTTTGGTTGTAGGAGTGCTTTGCATTTGAAATACATCGGTGACAATTTGGACGCTGCTTTCCTGTACGGTTAGCTGACCGACATGAAGAGAGAGATCTCGTGGCGGGTGGAGGATGAGGGGGGTGGACGGTGTGGCCTGCACCGCAGCAGGCCACTCCTGGCACTGATGGCACAACACCCGGGTCCCTGTGCAGGGGAATCACATGACGGCTGGGTTAGACGATCACTCCTGCGCGTCTGTGGAGGATGAGCTGGTGGCTGCAACGCTCGTTCTCGTAACTGACAAGCAGGGCCTGGGACACCACGCGGAAATCCTGCAGATGCCAACTTGCTCTGTCTTTTATTGTCTACAGCCAGTCACTTCTACCTCCGGAAATGTCATTCTCCCGCCTGTACATTCTTACTGTTTCAATCCCTATCTATTTTCCTTTCCAACTTTTGGCCGGTTACTTTAGTTGGAATTATTTCAAAACATGCTCTCACATAATTCATCCTTTCAAGAAATATTTGAATGCCTATTACATATCAAATAGCTTTGGGCACTCGAGTTCCAAAATTGTTCCTATCTTGGTTGTATTTGTGGGCCAAAAAAAGTACTGTAATAAAGCCCCATCCTGTATCAACCCCATTTTCATGTTTTGCAGTCAATTCGGATTCAACCTTTGCAGATGAGGGACGACAGCACAACTCTTAAGATGTGACTTTCATGACAACTTGTGTTCTTCCTTTAATGCATGATAGCCATAGCTTTCTAAAGGGTATGTACTAAAAAAGCAAACATGAGCCTATTTTAAAATATTTCATCTTCAAGTATCCACCCTCATACAACTGTGTAAGGAAGGGGAGCCATTATTTTTCCAAGTGAACCGCATAATAAACAACAACCCTATCTTAGTCTTCTTTAAATAATCTGTTTTTTTTTTCAAGCACCAGCATTCTGTATGAATTATCCTGTTTGTTTCTTTGTTTTTCATTTTTTAAGAGACAGAGTCTCGTTCTGTCATCAGGCTGGAGTACAGTGGAGCGATCATAGCTCACTGTAACCTTGGACTCATGGGCTCAATCTTTCTGCCTTAGCCTCTTGAGTAACTAGGACTATTACAGGCATGTGCCACCATGCCCGGCTAATTTTTTTATAGAGACCGGGTCTCGCTATGTTGCTCAGGCTGGTCTCGAACTCCTGGCCTCAAGCAATCCTCCTGCCTCCCAAAGTGCTGGGATTATAGGCATGAGCCACTGCACCTGGGCCCTGCTTATTTTTAAGTACTATTTTTCATTGTAAATCTTAATTTAATTTATTATCTGGGTGGAAGAGTTATCTTTGACCCTGATGAAGATTACGTACCAAAACAACCTACTTACAAATGCAGTTCTGAAACTGTACTAGTTTGTAATTGGGAAATCCCAATAGAAAAAAGCATTCAGGGAATATTTTGATAAGTACCCAGTCTCTTAACACAAAATACAATTACCCACTCTGCGTCTGTTTCTTCATCTGTAAAATGAGGGTTTGGATGAAATGATTTCAGAGATTCCTTCAGGCTCCAAAATTCTATGATCCTATCAATGCAGCAGAATGCTGGCATCAAAGCATAATATAGTATCAGTATCAAGCTATTTTCATCATGCTGGTGAAAACTATGTTAATGCTCACCTGATCTGAAAAAGTAGGCTTTAATTTTCAAAGAAATGACTACATATATTGGCTATTAATTTTTTTCCCTTGCAGTAAAGGCTTCATAATTTTCTCTTTCTAATTCAAAGTCTTGCTCTGCTTTGTTCTTCAAGACTGAAGTGTGCCTTTTTTGTTCTCCGTGCTGCCAAAATTAACACTACAGTTAGAATTATGGATGCCAATAAAATTACCACATGTAGTAGATACTGTGACTCCTCATAAAAACAGTCAAACACGTCTGTAAAATGCACAGTGGGCACAGGGACAATACAACTCTATTCCTTTCAACACACTATTCACAGAACTACTAATTTGCCAAGTTTTATCTTAAATGGCCTTGGGCTTGGGGAAATCATAAGTTCTCTGAGGTTACAGTTAAGCAAACAACTTCTCTGATGCAGAGCTTTAGACAAATCTTGAGTTTTACAATTTAATTCA
Source organism: Varecia variegata (assembly GCA_028533085.1). Taxonomy (NCBI): domain Eukaryota; kingdom Metazoa; phylum Chordata; class Mammalia; order Primates; family Lemuridae; genus Varecia; species Varecia variegata. Next base: position 140,238,115 of record CM052440.1, read on the forward strand.
ATTTATTAACCCCAATTTTATGTATACATGCTGTTTGGTGCTTTTAACAGAAGGTCTGCTACAGTATTTTTTTTAAAAAAAGCTGTTCTGAAAGCGCACGAATTCCTTCCCTACACCCGTCTTGCAGACCGCAATGCCCTCGCGGTGGGGCGCGGCATCTGGCTCCCGTTAACTGCCCTGCCGCTGCGTGGTGAGCGGCTTTCCTTTGAAACCAGATTACTATACTGGACTTTCAAATGTTTGCATTTGAAATTTAAAAGAAAACTGGCATTGAAAAGGCACTTTTACCCGTTTACTGTAGGTTTGTTTGAAATGCCACTGATTTTTCAAAAGTTTAAGGCTGAGCCCTATTGCAATAGTCGATGGAAGGAGATTTGGCATTTAAAAAAGGAATTTTAGAATATTTAGAAATTCTACGATAACTTTTCTAAAGTTTCCTGATGTTTTATTTCAACATTTGATGGGTCTCTTAAAGAAAGTCCAATTCCTAAGCTATTATTTCAATAAATTGTTCTGATGCAGAAGAGAATATACATAGAATAATGTATATTCTATGAATAATACTGAAATTAATAGTGTCCATTAGCTATGTCTTACTAAGAAACTTCCAATGAGAGTGGAGTTGCACAAGAATAATCACAGTGGCTAATGGCACCAAAAAAAAATGAGTTAATGTCGCCCACATCACCTGAATCTTTATTCATATCAGTCTGTCTAATGTAGAGAGATGCCACTAGGTGAAATGACACATCAATTGGCTCATTGGTTTACAGAAGAAACCCATCGTCTTCCCAACCTCCAAACTGTCATTAGTCATATTAGCCATGGCTCTTGTTGCTGAGATTTGACTACTGATTTAAAAAAATTGTTACAGAATAAGCAGAGATAGACCACGAAGGGCCACCAATGTGCAATGCTGAGTGAGAACCTCCTGGCTGGGGAGCCTTCCCCACCCCCAGAGAGGATTCCTGACATCTTCTCTCATCAGAACATCTTGGACCATTCGCCTATTTGCAAAAGATTAGTAGCTGAAAAGTCAGAATGAAAATATGAGCCATCAGCCCAATTTCAGGCTTCAGTACTTCAAACCTTTGCTGAGGCTCCACGTTATAGCCCAACAGACACTACACACATGGTGTGTGTTCGGCACTATGGAATCAAACCTAGCAGAGTGCTATCTACACAGCAGGCACTCAAATGTTTGTTGAATAAAAAGGCCCTACACATAGACACAAGACGAGGCCACACCCTGCTACCTGCCAAGATGTTTTCCAACACTAGCTGCCACTTGTTCTTCAGTCCCTTAACCGGAATGAAGTTAGAGCCATTTACCACCAGGGATAAAATCATGATGAAGTACCCATCCTAGGTGGCGACACTAAGATCTCTCAGATGTGTGATTCTATAGGGCACCTGGCTAGCAAGAGTTCCTATGTAATATGGTGTCTTCCTTTTCTAATAAGTGCATCACAGAGGACAGAATCTCAATTCCTCTTTTAAGCCACCATGTACTTTCCTCTCCATTCGACAGCAGAAGCTAACCTGGCACTGCAGACACATTACACGCCCTGATTTCCACGGATGGTATTTCCCAACTGTAGTTTAATGAATCAGTCTGACATCTCCAGGGCCATACGTTCTTTTCCCCTCTTTTTAAGTTAGAATCACCATAGCTGTTTCTCAATCTTTGTATTCTTTGCTTCAGCAGTTCAGATATCAGGACTATACTGTGACTGATTTCTGTAAAATACAACTGTAGTAGAAGAAGGCCCAATTAAATACAGTCCAAATACATATAGGTTGAGAGTTTCCAAATTACAACAAAACTATGCTGACTGCCTGCTACGGACTCCCTGAAAACTGAACACCCTATTGCCCCTTCCAACAGCCCTGAGATTGTTCAGAGTAAGAATTCAAAGGAAAGAAAGAAAAGCACAGGAGGCCAGAACAGATACAGAAGAAACTTCCAATTCACTGTAACAATAAGTAACTTTTCTCTCCTAAAGTTGGCACTAGGAGACAGTGGAAAAGACCATGGGTTCTGCAGTCAAAACTTTAGGTTCAGAGCCCAGCTGTGTGATTTGGTGCAAATCATTTAATTTTTTGAGTTTCAATTTCTTCTTTTGTAAAGTATACATAATGATGTTCACCACATAGAGCCATTGAGGAGATTAAATGAGATAATGAATGTTGAATTCTTACACTGCTCCTGAGACCCAATACATATTTAATAAATAGTAGTTATTAAAAATATCTTCCCCAAGTCTATCTAAATTTATCCAATTTACTCTTTTTACAGTATTTGAATTTCTACCAATAGGGAATTCACTTGGTCCTAAGAGGAAGCCTTTTTTAAAAACTAAAACTTTTTGGGGAAGGTTAAGAAGGCAGTGGTCCTTCTCACACTAGTATGAATTAGTTTAATCAGATTGCCTTCCTCCTGATTCTCAGCTGCGAGTGTCTGCACTGAGTGAATGGAACATTCTGGCTGGGACGCAGAAAAGATACATAGAACATATAACATTTTGGGTGTACGGTCCAAAATTTGGAGAGAACGGTCTTAAAGCAAATGGGAAACGTGCATTACACAAGGGACGTTGTGGGGAGAAAGGCGCTAGGAGATAGGAAATAGTAAGGACAGAGAGTCACAGGGACATAAAGAAACTTGGCCTATTTCAAAACTTGGGCTGGGCCAATCCTTTACCTAAGAAAGGGAAGGGAAACTTAGCACCTAAGTACTCTTACTACTAAAGATCAAAGACACAGGAGTCAGATAATTTCTGAAGGCACCTGGGATGCTAACAGCCATGGCTATCTCTCTCTTCTAAGGAAAATCTCTTGTAGGATTCAAATAAGTGACTTTCACACAAACTTTCCAAATTTAGCATACTTCTTAAGAATGGCTTGTCCAATAAAATTCAAGTAAACCATACTCAGTGTCCATGTTTAAGGGCCTCCCATTCACATTTGTTCTGAACGATCACAGACCTTTGCAAACAGTGTAAGGCAGCTTTCCTGCTTAACTATATCTCAAGGTAAGAACAAACATAATCTCTAGAGTGACGTGCATAACTCCTGGGGTCTACCTCAGCATTAATCCACCCTGTGAAGATTCTTACAATTAGCAAAACAGATCATTCTAACTCTCTATGACAAATTCATGCTTTTTTTAACTGCCTGTCTTATTCAACTATTTATTGAGCGGTTTCCACATGTAGGGAACTGCTAGGAGACGGGAACTACAGGAAAAGGCATGACTCTTGACCCCTGCATTCAAGAGCTTGCCATTAGGTGGGAAAACAAGATATAAGTGTGTGTAAATATAGGCAATCATAAAATAGTCACATGACTGTTCAAAGTATCCTTAGAAGAGCTAAAGTTGAAAATACATGAATGACTAGAATATTAATTCTATAATAGGAGTTTCAAGGACTTAGAAATAACTTATTAGGGGTAATCAGGGAGAACTCTCCAGGGAAAGAGATTTTAAATAGGGTCTTTAAGGATTCGTAGAATTGATGGTTGTGAGGACATTATAGGATTATATTCACAACACACTATGCTTGTGTTTTTCCTTTTGCTTTAAAACTGACTCAACATTCTCAGTTTTGCTCTGAAGATGCAAAGTGCTATGCACGAAGTAAAGACCTCTTTGCCAATGAAGAAAGGACACACGCTTTCTTTCCTTCCGTGAAAAGGTGAGCTACGTAGGATGGATGTGATCACAAAGAGAAAGGAGATGTTCAAGGGGCCTATTGAATACAGTTTGCATTATTTTAAAATGTTCTGATTATTCTTACAAATTACATAAGGGATTCAACACTCTCAGAAATATCTTTAATAAGCACACTGCTAAAAACTATACATTTGATGAGGTGGTAAAACCATGCCCGCAGATGTGCCAAGTTTCACTTTGGAAATGAAGCATGTAATGCACTCTTGAGGACCAAAATTTACCATTTCACTATAATTTTTTTTTTTTTTTAAAAAAAGCTTTTGTGTGAAAAGCCCATGGATGTTGTAAGAAAACAGCTCTGTCATACTCTGAATCCTGGAGCAGACTATGATGAAATATGCTTACTTCCGTAGTAGTTAATAGCAGCCTCAACATGATGTTAGTCTTGGACACCGTCCCTGGGCATATAAATCAGGCTTTCTTGGGTTTTAGTGCATTTCATGTAGGTTAGCAGGCCAAATAACACAAAAAATTTCAGGCACCATATATTCATTGAGAAGAAAAAATGTTGAATATTTACTGAGTGCCTCCCTCAGAAGAGTCAGAGAGAGATACAGCTGAGGGAAATCAGAGCAGTTTATTTCCTATTGGCAAATCCTACAGCTGTTGACTTTTCGGTTCTGATGTGGTGCCCTGGGATGACTCTTTCTGGCGAGGTTGCATGGGGTAGGCAGCCCACACGGAAGATCTGGACTACCTAAGATCGAGGCTGCAGGAGGATTACAAAGCAAGCCACTTTTCAGAGTACCAACGCACCCTCATCACAGGTGGTGTAGACATTTTCCCATATTCCTTTGCACACAACAACTCTTAAAATAAAAGCAGGGGAAACCTACCTGACCCTTTCTGGACTGGCTCCATCCCCCAGATAGCTTTAAGGCTAAAGCCTGGTGCATGCTAGGGGGTTGCATCCAAGCACAAGAAGGAGCCAGTGACAGAAATGGACGTCCTAGAATCTGTAATAAGAAGAAAGAGTAAACTTTCGAGTAATGGTGTCCTAAATGAACATTTCAGACTGGCAACTGCGGGCCAGTGCAACACAACAGTACTTTACCTTCGCAGATCTACTTTTTAAAAATGAGTTCCAGAACTCTCAGCTCTTCTTACAATTCAGGGCTTGAGATACAGGTACAAGTTCAGTCCAAAAGTTGGCAAAAAGCACCTTAAAAAGGCTCTGTGAATGTACTTTGCTGGTAACGGTTTTTTTTTAGGAAGAAAAAAGAAAAAGGCATCCTCTTTACCATCCTTTTATCCTATTTGCACGGAACACTGGGATCCTGTCCCATGCCCATCCCACATATCACAGCCACTTGCACTGAGCCAGCGTCCCACTGCAGTGCCTCGGGAATCTGCAGTGTCACTCCTCTTCTGCTTGTTCTCTGCAAAGTGAAGTCATAGGGATGAATCAGCCAACCTGACTTCTCACTACCCTGCCCAGAATCCTTTGTGAACTGGAATGAGTCATCGCTCCAAGAAAAGCTACAGCCTCTGTCTGTCTGTGCGGCTCCTTTGTCTGTGCAGCGCGGAGACTCTAGGTCAGAATGTTCCCCAGGCACAGGGCTGCAAGGGGCACGTCCTCCTCTCCAGGGGGCCCGGGTCCCCTCACATGCATTAGCACCAACTCATATTTTTTAATCATTAAAACAGTAAAAAGGGCACATACCTCCAGATGCTTGAAGAAAGAACACTCACATTAAAATTGATCTAGCGTCATATACTCACCAGTCCGTAATTATAGACCTGACACATTTTCCTAATTTTTTTTTTTAAGGCTGGCTTTTCGCTGTGATGAAGGACGAATCTCCCTCCTGTGTGTAACAGGCGGTTCTACTGAACACTGGATCAAAGTTTAGCTGCAGTGAGCTATTTGTCATAAATTCCAGTTGCCGTGCAAGTCTTTGCAAGCCTGGATCATTCCCGACACAAAGCCGGCAGGCTCGCAGCCCGGGCAGCGGAGCAGCTCGCCCAGCACCCGCCAGTCAAGCTTCTGCTGCTGCCGATAAAGGCGGCGTTGGGAATGAGGTCACTATGTCAGGAACTCGCTCACAGCATGAGCTGCTCCGGAGCTTACAACACAACTCCAGCCGCACCGAGTGGGAGGACGCAGAGGGTTTTTTATGTGGCTGTTTTGTCTCCTTTTTCTTAAAAATGTCTAAGTGTAAGATCAGTATGGCAAAAAATCAATCACATTATCTGTATAAAAATGTCCTTTTCATTCCACTATTTGTACCACACTCATTATTAACCCCACACTGGATCAATCGCGCATGCACATATATGTACATGTTGTATTTACACACACACACACACACACACACACA
>CM052440.1:140244671-140280797 GCA_028533085.1 Varecia variegata
ATCAGAAATGCATTTCTAGGAGTATCACAATTCAACTAACACTACTCGCCCAGAGTCTACCCAAAAGACTATCTGTGCTACAGTAGTAGCCTGACATTTGGAGTAGTGCCCAGGGTAGAATATTAGTCCAAACTAAGAAATAAAGGGAAGAGGAGACATTCTCTAAATAAAAATCCCTGGGCCCCAATAACAGATCAGACTTTCCCGATTGCACAAAAACCATTTAAAAAATACACAAATTAAAAATTCAATGAAAGCAATTTCAAAAACACAAAGTTCCAAAGTTTTCAGGGCCATTATAGTCCAGGATTTACTGAGTTAAGTGCATTTTTGTAATGGAAGAAACGGTTTCAATTAAAGTTGGCTAAGATACAACACTGTATATGCAAGGAAACTAAATATTTAAAGAACAAAATACACTTGGTGTCGCTGTAAGTATGAGAGAGCATCAGTATGAACATGAAGTGAAGAACATGGCTCTTCTGTTACTTACTATTAATAATTCTCAAAAGTCTTTGGATCTGTCCCAGTATCAGGAGCATAGAATAACTGCAGTTTAGAGCTGGGAGACAGTGAAAGTCACACAGTACGTTATCATTTCATCAAAGATAATCTTGGAGCCCAAAGAGGGGAGGTGACTTGCCCAAAGTTACAGAGTCAGCAGAGCCAGGACTAGCACCCAGGTCTTCCAATTCTCAGTGCAGACATCTCTCCATTACTGCATCACACCTTGTAAAATATATTAATAGTAAAAGAAAAGTAAACTCTAAGTCTTCTCCAGACGTCCTTTGGACAAGACATTGCTAATTAAGTATACAGATACCAACTTTCCACATTACCCTACGGTACAGATATAAACTCTTTATCTGCCCTCAGTTCTCCTAATCAATGTCCCAAGAAGACAAGGAAGGAAAAGATGAAAGTAAAATGAGAAAAACTGAGAGCCTGTGAGTTTTTAGTTAAAAAGCCAGACTCTAAATTTGTTGTTTTAATATTAAACAGTAAGAAAACTATGGGAAAGCATGGAAAAATGAAATGTTACCCTTCTCCATTATAATTTTATTACAATAGCATTTGAATTTATCAACTGTTCATTTCCAACCTACTGAGTTAAAACACACCTGAGTATGTCTCAGATGTTTCTACCCAGTATTTTCAACTGCAGAGGGTGGTGATGGGATGCCCAAAACCCACAGTATGCAAGGGAAAAAAATAAGACTCTATTGTTAAGTCTCCCTGAAATTCATGCAAGCAATACACTCTATTCTGTAATAGACCCCTGAGTGTCCTAATAGTAAAATTTCAAACTTTTTTTTTTTACATTGAACACCATTCAACATTACTTTCCAAAACTTACAAGTGAATTGACCCTTTAGAGAGACCCTCACGTTTATCCTGAGGTTGTATAAACCAGCCAGTGTTTGGTCCTAATCCCTGGGGGCAAATATGCCCCCAATTTGAGAAGCAGCAACTATATCTGAAAATATACCCCAAAATGGTATTTCCCAATTAGTTTTCAAAACTATCATCAGTATTTCTGTTGCTTTAAAGATATACCACTATTGAATCCTAGAGCTCTTTTAGCTGGAATTAGTTATAAGGTCAAAGAGCTGAGAAACTGAATTACTTTATCACTGGCTTATTTAATTATGGCCAAGTTATCCTCTCTGTGGGTTGCATTCCTCCTCTGCAAGACAGAATCAAGAAAAAACTATGAAGGTTGTGAAGGCTGCCTTATTTTTAAAAAGGAGACATAGCTATAGAACTAACCTCTGACCTCAAGGTGCTTCCAATTAACTGAGGAATGAAAAGTAAACACACATGAAAAGAAGGTATCACAATACTTCCAAAAAAAAAAAAAAAACTGTGAATAAGAGGGAAAAAATTACTCCAAACAAAGTCCAGACGGAGTGCAAAGTAAAGAAATACTGGCCAAACATTCTCATCCCACAGCTGAACTCGGCATGACCAGGCTGAATTTGAACTTCTTACAGGTCCCGACAGCACCAGCCTGAAGGGGCAAGCCACTATCCAACACCCTTCAGGGAGTGTGCAGGGACCTCCAATGCGCTGTTTTCCTGACATCTCAATATACCCTGAAACCAACTCCTGGTGCCTCTCAATTCCTCCTGACCAGAGTGAGAACTGGATCCAGACTGTTGTGTTCACCACTGTATTTTCAGCACCTAAAACAGCCAAATATTTGCCTAATATTTGTCTTTCTTTCAAAGAAAGAAAGACACATTATTTGTGCATTGGTCTCCTCTCCACCATCAGTGCCATAGTCCCAAACTACTACTTATTCACTAACATCTTTAACTTATGTTAAGTCGATCTTCAGTGACACCTCTACATATCGTCTCATGGCAGTCAGAGCACACATCTTTATTAATAAAGTATTTATAAAAATGAGAAAAAGTCATAAAATCTTGATGTCAAAAAGCAAAACTTAGTTACATTCTCTTTTATCTCTCTATAATGAATGAATAAAAATAATAGAATTTTTTTGCTGTTTGGCATCAGTGATTATATAATCATCTATATTTGTGCAGTCCAATAGAGGAGCTACTAGCCATGTGTGGCTATTTAATTTTAAGTTAATCTAAATTAAATAAAATTAAAGTATTAGTTCCTCTATTCCACGTGCTACATGTGGCTAGTATTTATCATACTGGACAGAACAGACATGGAATATTTCTATCATCTCAGCAAGTACTATTGGACAGTATTGATCTGGGTACTTAATAAGCAATCACAAGAAAATCAGGTACCATTTACTTTTACCATGAAAACCTCTATTTTTTAATACAATTCTAAAAACTCACATATACAAAATAGAGAACTTTTTGATGTCCAAGTTCTATGAATTGTAACACATATGTAGATTCATCTCATCACCATCATGATCAGGATATAGTCAGATACAGAACAGAAAAACACCTGTTTTTCTGAAGGTGTTTTCATCACCCCAGAAAACACCTTCATGCTGTGCCTTACACATTCTTAATCCCTGGAACCACTAGTACGTTCTTTCTCCCTACCATTTTGCCGTTTCAGAATGTCGTGGTTACATGTAGCTTGAAACCTTTTGAGACCAGCTTCCTTCACTGAGCATAATGTTGTTGAAATTCATCCCTGTTGTTGAACGTACCAGGAATGGGATTGCCGGGTCATATGGTAAGGCTATATTTAACTTCCCAGGAAACCACTGACCTGGCTATACAATTTTGCAATCTGGCTGCCAATGCAGGTCTAGGAACTTTTTTTTGTAAATTTCTTGGGATTTTCTACGTGGCCAGTCAGGTTGTTTGCAAATAGGGACAGTTTTAATACAACTTATAAGCCTTCCATTTCTTTTTCTTGCCTTATTCCAATGGCTAGAAATTCCCGGGTGATGAGAATAGGAATGGTGAAAGTGGGCATCCTTGCTCTCTTCCCAGTATTAAAGGGAGAGTATGCAGTCTTTCACTATTGAGTATCTTAGCTGCAGATTTTTGCAGGTGTTCTTTATCAGGTCAAGGGAGTTGCCTTGTATTCCTAGATTGTTAAGAGCTTTTTATCATAAACATATGAAGTTTGTTCATTGCTTTTTCTGAATCAGTTGTTATTATCATGTGTGTTTTCTTCTTTAATATGGTAGATTACATTGACTGATTTTCAAATGCTGAATTAGCCTTGTATTCTGAGGCTGATTCCACTTGGTCTTGATTCATTATTCTTTTTATATATTCCTGGCTTCAATTTTCTAATATTTGTGGAGGATTTTGACATTTATGTCCATAAGAGACATTGGTCTGTAGTGTTCTTTTATTGTACTGTCTTTGGGCATCAGGATAATCCCGGTTTCATAAAATAAGTTGGGAAGTGTTTCCCCTTCTGTTTTTTGAAAGAGATCATGTAGAATTGGTGGTGTTATTTCTTCCATAAACATTTGGTAGAATACTCCAGCGAAACCATCTGGACTTGAAGGTTTTTATTTTTTGAGTTATTTAAAATAAAGTTTTAACTATAAATTAAAATTACTGAAAAGATACAGAGCTATTCAGGTAATCTATTCTTTTTGGGTGAGTTTGGTAGCCTATTATTTCTAGGAATTGGTCTATTTTATCTAAATTGTTGAATTTATATGCATGGAGCTATCTGTGGTATTTACTTATTACATTTCTATGGGGACTGTAATGGTATAACCTCTTTCACTCCTTATATTGGTAATTCGTGTCTTATTTCCTTGTCAATCTGGCTGGAGGCTTATCAATTTTATTGATATTTTTAAAGTACCAGCTTTTTATTTCATTTTCTTTCTCCATTATTTTTGTTTTCAAATTCATTAATACTTACTCTTATATTTATTATTTCCTTCCTTCTTCTTGCTTTGGAATTATTTTGCTCTTCTTTTTCTAGTTCCTTTAGGTGAAAGCTTAGATTGTTCATTACAGATTTTTTCTTTTCTAATATGAGCATTTAATCTTATATATTTCACTCTAAATCCTGCTTTAGCTGCTTCATATGCAATATAGTATATTATATTTTCAATTTCATTCACTTCAAAATATTTTATACTTTCTGAGACTCTCTTTGATCCACGTATTACTTAGAAGCATGTTGTTTAATTTCCTAGTACTTGGAGACTTATCAATTGTTGATTTCTAAATTTTCATTAAGGTAAGAGGACAACTTAGGATGACTTCAATTCTTTTAACAGTTTTTAGGTTTGTTTTATGTCTCAGGCTATTATCTATTTTTGTGAATGTTCCGTGAGGATTTGAAAGGAATGTATATTTTGTTATTTGGGGTAGGAACATTTTATAAATGTCAATTAGATCAAGTTGTTTGATGGTATTGTTTAGTTTTTCCATATGCTTACTGGTTTGCTATCTACTTGTTCTTGCAATAACTGAGAGAGCTCTACTGAAGTCCCCAACTATAATCATCCATTTCTCCTTTCAGTTCTATTCTGTTTCATGTACTTTGAAACTCTGTTGTTAGGTACATACACTTTTTTATGCTTGTTATGTCATCTTGGTGAACTCACCGATTTTTCTTTATGTAATGTTTCTCTTTATCCCTGGTAATGTTTCTTGCTTTGAAGTCTACTTTTTCTGCACTAACATGGCCACTCTGGCTTTCTTCTGATTACTGTTTGCATGGTATATCTTTTTACCCTTTTACTTTTAACATATTCATATTATTATATTTAAAATGTATTACATGTAGATAGCAGATCCTTAAGTCACTTTAAAAATCCATTCTGGCAATTTTTATTATTCAATTGTTATGTTTACACCATTTACATTTAATGTAATTATTTATATTTTGGGATTTAGCACTACCATTTATTATTTATTTTATATTTCTTCCCTCATTTTGTTCCTGTTTTTTCCTTTCCTACTATCATTTGGATTATTTAAATATTTGTAGTATTCTAGTTTATCTATTCAGTTTTTGCTATATTTCTCTGTATAGTGGTTTTAGTTGATGCTCTGGGCATTGCAGTAAATATACTTAACTTTTCACAATCTACTTAGAATTAATATTTTACTACTTCAAGTAGTAAATCTTACCACCATATTGGTTCTTTTACCTTCCCCTCTTTATGTTACAGTTACCATTTGTGTAACTGTATGTATACTGAAAACTATCATGCTATAATATTTGCTTTCCATCATTATACATATTTTAAAGAACTTAAGAATAATTAATTATATTTACCCAATTATTTAGCATTGTTGCTTTTCCTTTATTCTTGACATTACAAGTTTTCTTCCAGTATAATTTTCTGTCCGTCTGTATTTCTTTTAGAGCAATTCTTCTGGCAGTGTATTAATTTAGTTTTCTTTTATCTTGGAAGGTCATTATTTTAACTTCATACCTAAAGGATACTTCACTGGATACTTTAAAGATATTGTTCTACTTCATTCTGGCCTTTGTGGTTTCCAATGAAAAAATCTGCAGTCATTCAAGTTGTTCTAGTACATGCCATACATGCTATGTACCGTTTTTCTTAATTTGCTTTCAAGATTTTTCTCTCTTTAGTTTTCAATAGTTTATGATGTGTCAGGGTATGGATTTCTTTGAATCTATCCTGTTTAGGTTTCTTCAGCTTCTTGAATCTGAAAGCTTATGTCTTTTACCAAATTTAGTTTATCTACACTTCACCTATAAGAGTGGTGGGTGCTTTCAAAGACTCCTTCCTTAGGCCTGGCTGAGGCCATTACAACTGAGACAAGAAACAAGTATGGCCTGAGGTTTTTTCTCAAGAACGTTCAATTCTCCTACTTTTCTACAGTCTGTTGGTATTTGTGGTCTCCAGAGGAGCATCACTGAAATATGTTCACTATATGAGCATAATTGGCTTCTATATACTATCAACACAAAAAATTCCACCAAAAACAAAACCCTCAAACATTTCATCTCAACAATTCTACTCCCATTCATAAATGACTTGACTCCCAAAATTTCTAACAGCCTTCTCAATGGGGGATATGACCCAATGATTATATTAATAACAGCTCCAAGAAGGCTATGTTCATATCATATGCATCAGTATCTCATGCTAGAGCCGCCTATTCACAATAGTACAGCAAAATGCCTGTTGAACAGAAATCTTGAGTAGACAGCATGATGAATGGGCAAGGTAGATTTATAATTCTGCTCTATTAGAGAGTGAAAGCTGAAGATCCTATATACAGTAGGAGTAGATTTTCTAGAAAAGCATATTCTTTATTAAGTATAATGGATAAACTTTCCTACTCAACCCAAATGAGGGTTTTAATTTCTGACTACCGGTAGCAGCACTTTGGTGGGGGATGGAGTGGAGGCCAAGAAGAAGGGTGCTCAACCCAAACTGCTTCATGGAGGTGCCCTCCTGCTGTTAGTGGGAGTCACCCAAGTATTTTCCTTGCGCATGTGTGGACTGCCCTTCCTTCTGAGTGATTCCCCTAGGACACTTAAGGACACGCTTAGGCAAGGGTCTGGTGGGGAGAGTGATGCAGCCTGGGCCAAGGAATGGGGTCCCCAGGGCTGCTTCTCAGAGTGACAGACTGTGCTTGGTCTGCTTGGCACAGTGAGGCTGCCTGAGGTCGCCCTACTCAACTGGGAAAACACTGTGTTCACTGTTCACCCTGTGGCTGGGGAACCCGTGAGACTGAATTATCAGTTTGTACATCACTGATAGATCTTCAGAGGACAAAAGCTACTGGAGTTATCATAAATACTACATTTAACACCACGGTTTGACTGAAGCCATGAAATATCATAAAGTCAGTAAAAGCTGACTTCTAACTCAAACTCCGGACAGAAAATTTAGCTGAAACTACACACACACACACACACGTACACACAGTTACAGACTGAGAGTGAGAGAGCTGTGAGTGTGGCATAAAGTATTTTCTTATGTCTGGGCCAAGAGCAACGTGGCACAGTCTATATTGAGAGGGCAACGGGGGATTGATCAGCCCCTTTATACTTCGGTTTGTTCAGATCTATGGTCCTAAATCAATCGTTTTCCCAACATCAAATACATAAATTTAATGTCTAGAACCTACAACCCTGAAAATTGTAAGACCAGAGTTAATATATTGGGAATAATTACAAATCAAACTAATTTTAAAAATTAAATATTTCTGAATATTAAGTTGATAATAGAAAATAATTCTAGATTTACACAAAATTTATCAACAAGTTTTCGTAAACTCTTTTATAATAAAAGAACACTGGTGCATTTTCTCCCTTCCACATTTTACCTTTTTATCCCTTTCCTTGCTGACAGGTCACTGCCACATCAAGTTTTTAGTGTCTGTTCAAATAACACACACACTGACGAAGCAGAGTGTACTCTTAATGATCTGCTCGGATTAGTACATTTTTCTGTTAACTTCCCAAAATCAACATGTCTACCACATTCATACTTTGTAATAATGCAGTCAATCCTCATAGGAATAGCAAAACTGGCCTCTGTAAAGTTCCACACCTCATAAAAGGCTTGTTTTAAGAACAAACAACTGACGAAGAAAGACATTATTCCCCATGTGATACCATATCCTATTACTTTATGCTAGAATCTAAAAGACTCTTGCCTATACAGCTTAAAGTCATATGTACTTAATCATTTTAAGTATTTAAAAACGTCACCTTCTTATGTTATACTATTTACCTTTTATCCTTTCCATTCTCACCCCTCCTCAACCCAACCTACTTTCCAAAAAAAGAAAAAGAAAAAAGAAAAAAAAAAAATCCCCTGGCAACAAAGATCCTTTTGATAAACAGGCTTGGGGCCACAAAGTGGTCCGGAAAAAGAGTTGGTCTTTTCAGCCCTGGGTTAGCTGCAGCGGAGGTGGCAGGATTTCTGTCTCCCAGGCTGTCCTTGGCTGGTCATTTGGTGCAGAGAGTACAACAGCTAGACCAATCCATTGCAAGTCCTGGATGGCAGATCTGTGCTGGTATGGAAAATTATTTCACCAGTCCACAATGAAAAGAGGGAAACATAAGACAACATGGAGAAATTTTCATAAAGATAATTTGGCTTGATTAAAAAATTATCTTTTATTATGTGCTTTTTGTGTGCATGTGCATGTATGTATATTAAATGTCTTTTCTTTTAATGCAGTAATAATGATAAGAGATGATAGTTTTTGTTTTTTTGAGACAGGGTCTCACTGTGTCACCCAGGATCAGTGTGCAGTGGCATCATCACAGGTCACTGCAACCTCAAACTCCTGGGTTCAAGGGACCCTCCTCTGCCTCAGCCTCCTGAGTAGCTGGGTACAGGTGTGCACTACCATGCCCGGCTAATTTTTCTCTCTCTCTCTTTTTTTTTGTAGAGCTGGAGTCTCACTCTTCCTCAGGCTGGTCTCGAACACCTGGCCTCAAGCAACCTTCCCTTCTCAGCCTCCCAAAGTGCCAGGATTACAGGTGTGAGCCACCACACCTGGCCAAGAGATGATATTTTTTTTAAAACTATCTTGCCAGAACTAAAAGTTGGCAATCTTATGTTGGTCCACACTAGTTTTCTTGAAGTGTTCTTGGTATGTTAAGTCAAAAAGCCTAAGGGCTCTTGGATGAGATTTCAGACAGGTGGGAGGGGAAGGGGCATAGCTATTTACAGTCCTAACACACATCCTGAACCCATCTCCTCACCCCATCTGTGACCTCCACAGTTTGGAAAGCAAAGTGTGACCCACCCTGACATCTTCTTGATTAATAAAAAGTATCAAAATTCACTTTTCAACCCACGTGGTTTTCAGCAATTTCCCTAATATGTACCAATGAGTTTATTTTTTAACTGGGTCCCTCATTGTTTGCCCTAAGCTTTGTCTTCCTCATTTCATCTCCTGCTCTTAAAAAACGGGCGTTCATATTCCTTTTTCAAGATTAGCAACTAAATCTTTGGTTTATAAATTTTAACATCTCCATACTTTCTTCACATTGTATTTTTCATACTCCAAAACTGATAAGCTTTCTAAGCCAACACAGAGTTGTAACTACTTTCCCTTCCTAGTATCACCATTTTCATGACATCCTGCAATCCAACGACGTCTGATTTCAGAAAACTAAAAACAAAACAAGTAATTAGAACACAGAGCACTCAACAAATGATCTAAGTTAGGGACACCTCGGGTCCCAAACACCCAACTGTCAGGTGTGGACACCACCCTCGGGCGGCCAGTGTGTGTCCCAGCATCGTCTCACCCTTCTCTCATTCATCTTTAAAGACACGAAATGCTATCATGTTCCCCCTTTCTCCCTTTTGCACCATTCACTTTTCTGATTATAAACATTTTCACCTGTGTGCACACCCCACATCGTCATCAGTCACTTTCCTCTCACCTCTAACGCCGACCCAGTGCCGCAGAATATTTCTCCCCTCCTGCCTCTTATTAATAACAGTACCAATACCCTACCGATTGACTGCCAGTGTGCACGAAGCATCATCCAAGGGGTTTTCCACATGCCACGTCATTTCTTTCTCACATGAACCTTATGACATAGATGCTATTATCTCCACTTTATGAAGGAAATCCAAGAGAGTCGGGTAACTCGGCCACAGCTGCAGTTGGAATGACAGATAATATAACAGCTGAGACATGGATAGGGTTATGTCAAGGAAAAGAAAAAAGTTTTGAAGCAGTATCTGACGAAGTAAAGAACAATTCGCTTGTTTTAATAGCTCTGAAAAGTACTCAGAAGATTAAGTCACAATTTCCACATATGTCCTAGGTCGTTCTCTGTAATTATAACTTATTTAAGCACCCATGTGAAAGATGGGTGAAAACTATTTTTAATTCTACGCCTCCATTTTGGTTGTTCAGCATCTTCTTCCATGTCCCACAGCCACCTACGGCATTGGTGATTTCACGAAGCTTAGAGCGAGCGTGTGGCGTGGCCCGAGTTGTCACCAGCACCGGGACGGCTCGGGAGGAAGCGCTGCTGGAAGGGTCAGTGTGATGAATGGGGATCTCCGTGGGCTCGGGAGGCCCATCCCTCTGTCCATCAAATGCAGAAGAACTGAGTTGGGGTGGGTGGTTCTCTCCGATTTGGGGTATTCAGTTCCAGATGGTTAACTTAGCAAGTTCTTTGGGAAACTCATCATGTGTAAATCACTAAAATGAAATCCGGATTCTAAATTCACATCTAGGGTTTGAGTTTCCTCTTCCTAAGGCTGGTTTCTCTTCTCGCTTCTAAAAGGAGCACTCACAAGGGCTCCGCATAGCTCTCCTTCTTCTCCAGCTGCGTGTCCCCAGAGGCACTGCCACCCACGGCTCAGCTGCAACCTCCGCCACACAGAGCTGCGGGCCAAACCTCCCTCTCTGTCCTGTAACTCTCCCTGACTGCCAGACCCACTCTCTCTCCCTCTCTCTCTCTGCTTACCAGATGATCCCACCTAGATATCCCAGTGCCTCAACTCAACATGCCAAAGCCGAATTTGTTACCTGTCCCATAAATCCTGCGACCCCTTCTATCTCCTAGTTTGGACTGTGGCACCACCACCGAGGCAGTCACACGACCCGTGAATGTAGGATTCCTGTCTTTCCTTCACTAACCACCCCGCTTCCCTCTTAATCTAAATAGTCCACAGAGCCAGTCTGCTCGACGTATGGATGTCTCTAAATCTGTTCCTTTTCTTCTGCTGCGCTGCTGGCCAGAACCTGCCTCTGCGGTTTTGACCTAGACTGCGGGGAAAACCTCCTGCTGGGTCCTCCCATCAACCCTACGCAGAACTGCCAGAATTAGCAAAACTGCAGAATTAGCTTTGTATCTGATGCTCCTTCCGTCCCCTGTTGGCTTTCCAGTAACCAACCCCTAATGCTTTAACTCTGTTACTATCAACTGCACCCCTATTTTTGAGCTGGTGGAACTGAGGATATTACATAAGTACAGGTGATACCATTTTCTAATCATATCAGAAAGATAGTCCTCTAGAATAACTTAGCAGAGATGAACAACAAATCATTTTCTCCTGAACCATCAGGGAAGATATCTCAATAAAGCTAAAGGAATTTGATCATTTTAGCAGTTAAATGCAAACAGGAGATAAAGAGTACTAACATTTATTGAGCACCTATGCATGGCAGGTACTATGTGTCAGATACTTTACGTACGTTACCTAAACTACTACACCTCTGTGATGGAGGTGTAATCCTCATGTAAAAAGCTAAGACTAATTTGTTCTATGCCTCCCAGCAAGTAAATAGTACCTCAGAATTCAAATGTGGTTCTGTCCAATATCCCAAACCTATGCACATGTCACCATTCCATAGCACCCTCACCAAGAAAATGCTGACATACTGTCACAATGAGTGGTTAAAAGATCCACCTACATGGTGTAATTGCTTTGATTTAAATTCAACCATAATATTTCTTTTTTATTGCAATTTCAAATTTGAAAACTAAGATTTTTATGTTGATCGAAAGAGGAAATGGGTACAGATGAGAAACACTGTGTGATGATAAGAAAATTCATCAGATAACATGTCTAAGGTTGCACAGAACCCTTCCATTTCCTGTTTCTAAGGTCAAGGGTAACTTTTCGTAACTCTTCCACACAAAAACCTATCAATTTTTTTGCAACTAAATAAATGTATCAGTACCTATTTTAAACTTAGCACTGGACTAGGTACTATGACAATAACAAAGACACAGCATCATCTACCTACAACTAACAAACTATCAACTCAAGATAAACATGTGTAAGTGGTAAAGACAGCATTTGCGACTCCAGCATTATGTATTATATACAGTCTCACCACATATCCAATCTAAATAACATTAGCTCCAAATGCAAAAGGATTTGACATATTAAAACCACACACTGTGTAAAAATACACCACATTAAAGGTGATTCTAGGTCACAAAGATCTGAAAATTAGTCCTTTCTAAGCATAACATTTGAATATTACTTAGCAACCCCATCTGAAGACCTGAAGTGACCAGCAAGTTTATTCTCTAAAGCAGACACTCTCCCTGGTGTAAGTCAACTAGGAAATCCGCTCTTCATAAAGGGTTTTCAAGTTGAATTAAATGGAACAGAAGGACATTGCAGACTAGTCCCTATTTCAATTCTTAAAATTCTGAATTAGCATCTTGTAAGGTTTATCATGTTAGAAATAATCTAACATTTTAAAAGAGATGAAATCAACATGTAGCATTGAGTTGACTATTATAATAATTTGTCACTTAATTATTTTAATAGCAGCTTGTTAATAAGCTTAAGTGCTATACAAATGCAATTTTTATGTCATAATAAAGTCCATGAGAATAGAGACCATGTGTTTTTTTATTGGGGGTAACAAAGTCTCTCTGGTCCTCACATTTCCATGTGAAGGAACGTCCTTAACGGTAAAGATCCAGGTGTGTACACTGGACCATCCCACGTCTGCACCTGGGGGGCACTGACTTTTGTGACCCATGAAGTGGAAGAAGGATCAACTTAGAGTAAGTGACCAAAGGGTACATCAAATGAGTGTAGAACAATTAAGATTTTGTCTCATTACAAAGCTTCAATATACTTGATATTCTACTTTCCAGAGACCCTGATTTTATTCTTCTTTCAAAGTTTTGCTTTTCCCACAAAAACTTTTGCCCCTAATGTTCAATAAACCCTCTTTTATAAATGTAGTGGGCTTGATATTTGTTTGTAAAGCATGTATTTTTAAAGAGAAATATTTTTTAATTTCTTGAACCCATCAAATTATCTAAAAGCACATTGTTTTTCCCTAGACTTCCCCAAAGGGTCATATTTTTAAAAACTTTACAGACCATCGGTATCAATCAACCGCAATTATTTTTAAGCAAAGTCCTTTGCTAAGCTACCAGCTTCACTGGATGATATTAGTGATGAAAGAGAAACACTACAATACTGCATCTGCCATCAATCTCTAAGCATCAGGCTTCGCATCAATCACAAGTCATTTATTGTGGAACCTGTCACAGGATATAATGACTCATGCTAGTTGGAACTTGCAATTGCTCCTCTTCAAGGGGGCTTTCAAAATAATAAAAAGCTTGTGAAACATAGTAAATTAAACAGAACCTTTCTTTACCCTTTGATTTACTTAATCTTTAACATATTAATTTTGCATGTGTTAAATGCTCTAACATGACTTCATAATGAAGATTTTGCCATATCATAATCTGATCTGCAGAGACCTACTAAATTACCTAAATATAAAAGATTAGAATTGTGCTACCTGATTAAGCAAAACAAGTTAGCATATAGTTATATAAAATAAAGATGCCTTCCTATAAGGATTAATAAATATGATTTCTAAATTTTAAAGTAAGGTATGCTTTATAGCCTGCCAGGCAACAAAGGTAACAAATCCTGCCCATAACAACTGGCCTGCATTACAGAGAATCCAATCTTATGCAAACTCTGAATCATTAATGAACCTAAAAATTGTTTAAATCAGCAAAGCATGCTTGAGATTTGAAATTACACAATTAACCTATCCCCCAGAGAAAGGAAGGTAACAGAACATTAAAATGTTTTAAGAGAAAAAGTGCCAGTCTTATCAACAGGTGGATTTTTCTTCACCAGGTTACTGTTTCCTGCTTTGTTTTAGACAAAGGACTCCAGCCTACCTTAAGGGCCTCTCCATTCATGTCTAAGTACAGGCCATTTGGTTCTGGCATTTGTGCCACTAGACAGAATCAACATGTTGGTGAAAGTCACAACCCAAGATCCTATTCTTGACACAAGTACTTTGAGCCAATTATTTAAAACCTAGATATACTATCACATTTATTTATCTTTGGTAAGGTCTGTCTTTACAAAGACATACAAACCAACCATACTGATGACTGAAAATAAGCCACGCTTTAAATTCTTTAAAAGAATAAAGAAAGTGTGGTGCATAGCAAGACAGGCCACTAACTCCTGCTGTGTGGCCTTGTGTTTCGTGAATAGAGATAGTCGGGCTGGATGATCATCAAGTTTCAACCCATGCCCGTGGCCTGACCTCAGATAAAGCAAGGTAGCTGGCAGAGTTCACTGTGCTATGCGGCAGCAGCAGCAGAAAGCATTCCCTGTCGTTCAAGGTGTTTGTATTCTTTGTTTATACATTTAAGGGCTTATAAATTTTTAAGAACTGTTTGCAAGGTAAATACAACAGGGTGGCAATATGACAGCTCGGCCAGCTCTGTCCAAAAGCTAGTTCACATACTTCCCATTTGTGACACAATGAATCAGACTGTCCAACTCAGCCTCCCGCCACCCCCTCCCCCACAGTCACACACAGCATGGCTGGAGATGCTGCCCTACCCTCTCCGGGGCACTAGGTTACTATTTATGAATGTGGTAAAACATTCTCCAACCACCGATGAAACCCTGGAGAGAATCCAAGTCACTGTGTCCCAGAGAATCAGGGTTAGGGCTCAGGGGTTTAGCTCATGTGTCTCTGTGACATCAGCACCTTGATGTATTTGTCTCACAAACCACCCATAAACATTTCTACATCTTTGCATCTCGAAATACAGCTTCCCTTTACAGCTTTAAGTTTAAACTGACAAGGCATTATTCAGCAGATCATTTTGGAGGAGTCAGATATTATGTTCAATTAATGAAAGACTATAAGATCAATATGAGGATATAAACCGGCCAATTTCAAGGAATCTAAAAATGAACTAAACCTACTGACCAAGCAAATCTGACACTCTTTACAACCCCCTTTATGCCTATTATAGAGACTTATCATAGATAAAAGACTTTAAAAAGTAATCAATGCCAAAATATTCTCTAGAAATGAACAAGTTTGCTTACCCAACGTAAATGCACTTTAATATATCATTTATCCACCAACAGATACTGTCACTGATGCCAGGAATCAAATGAAATGTTGACTCTGAGCAGAATGACTAATATGGAGGGTTAGCTCTTTTTTTAGAATACGCTTGAGATTCTATATGCAGCATACACACGTGTTAAGTTATCTATAATATACACATGCACATATAAAAGATTGAATAAAGGCAGCTGTAAAACTTCCTAACATGTTATAGTCAGTAATTAACGCAAATTGGAATGAAAACACTCTAGACTGCAGTCTTTTGGAGGCAGGAGCTCATAATCCCCAAAGATTCAGAAGCATTACCTCATTGCAGCCTTGAGACAAGCTGAGCATTCACTCTAGGTCTTACCCAGCATGCACCGGTTCACACAAAGACAACAGAGGCGTGACCAATCACATTGTGGCTAGCAGGCACTGTTTCAAAGCCCTCTCCCAATATTACCCATTGACATGCTCGCTGGCAGCCTGCTGAACTTGTCGTCATGGCAACACATCCCAGCTGCTCACCGAGGCTTGTTATATTACTTTTCCTTTTCACCACTCACTTAGCTAATTAAAAATTTAGAACTATGTTTTGCATGTTGGGGGCACACTGAAACAATGCAGGGTCCTTTTTTTCTTTTCTATCCTTTTTTTTTTTTTTCCAATGGCGCTTTTAAAAATGCGGGGAAAAGCAAATTGAAGGACACTCCCATGAAGTCCCAATATAACCAATCAATAGAGAGACTGCATGTAGCTCCAGCCAGATGGAATTTGTCGCTAAACCTAATCTGCAGCAAAGCAAAACCAAACCACGAACATCACTAAAGATGTTCTTCCTGTTTTGAAATCTAGAAGCCAATTCAGCATAGATTATTTATGTTGAAATATGTGCATTATTGTTGGTCAAAATATTCCTTTAGTATTTTTATTTAACATGATTCTGATTTAAAGCAGCTTTACCCATAATTCCACAATGCAAGCAGAGTAAATAAATAAATAAAGCACAGACAGAAGATCCTGTAAAAACTGCCAATATGGCAAGTGTTAAAAGAGGTTCCTGGCAAAAAGCACGCCTGTGAATCTGACACATGTTTTAGATTTGACCACCAAAATGCACCACTGCTGAGGAAGGGCAGAAACAAACGACAGCCTTGCAGTTGAAATCCCATGAAAAGAAAATGCCAGCTTTTGTTTACCAAAGCACAGAGAAATAAATTAAACCTCCCAAACTGTTTCAAAGATGACGGCTATCTCACATATATCACCTTTTTGAAAACTCCCCTAATACCTTGAGTTACACCTTTAGAAACAGGAGTTGATACCAATGGCATTCTTAGAATTCTAAGGTAAAGATTTCTCTTGGTATTTCCTCTTTCCAGGTAACATATTTAGCAGAGTAGGAAGAAAATTGAAATTTGAAACAATGTTCATTGTAAATAAGCAGAGGTAAGAGACATCAAAGTGGTTTTGAAAGTCCAAATGTTACAGCTAATGAGAGACGTCTGTACCAATTTCAATTAAAAGAGAACACCAAGATATCAAAAACAGGCTTGGAGAGGTGGTATGGCTTCTGCTTCCTCCGGGTTGGTCTACTAATTTTTCTCAGTCTGAAATAATCCAGGACTGTCTGATTTGTAGCATTCAGTCCTCAAGCACAATGCAAATATATAATCAGACAGGCTGGTCCCGTTCTCTGCAAAACCTACATCTCTGAACATTCAGGTCTACTGCCAAATACCACTGAAAAGAAGTCCCATCCACTGAGAGAGTTAAAAACTTCAAGGAAGATGTTCAGAGTTCTAATTTGTCTGTGAAGGGTATAGAAGGAATGCAGGCCTGGGAAAGTGAGGCCAAGATGATGAGCAGAGCTATTTTGGGTTTTAAAGGTAAATATTGTTTACTTCCTCCCTGTCTTCTGACGTCAAGTAACCAACAGATGGAGATCTGGGATGCGGCTCTCAGTTAAACATGGCAGACTGCAAACAGTGCCTGGAACGCCCACTAAGATGACAGTAGGAGGAATAAAAAAGAAGAGAATGAGAGGGAAGATGCAAACACATGAACAATCAAATAATCTTGGAAGCTGGAAAAGCAGATGGATGAGAGGTAGCTGAATTAAGAAAGTGAAGAAAGTTTAAATACATATACAAGAGGAAAAGCCAACCATGGACGGTGGTGTGGGTGTAGCAATTCTGAAATGATTTTGTGTACATGGTGTGAATGAGCAAATTGGTAATGGGGGAAGGAGAAGAGAGCCCAGTGATGGCACCATGAACGCCTGATTTTAAAAAAAAAAATATATAGATATTTATGTCCTAGCTCTGTCCACTAAAAATCTCTAGAGGCAACGCTACCCCAGGAGCTAAGAGCCCCATAGCATTCAGAATCTTGGATTCTAAATACCATTCCCCACTAAAAAAACCAGGGTGCCTTAGAGAAATAATTGATTCTCACATACAGGTCCGAGGCACAAAAAGCACAGGTGACCCTGGAACACCTTTTTGTCCCAGAAAGCAAGAAAAAGCTCAAAAACAGATGGGGACACCTCAAAAGACACAGGGAATAAGATTGAAGAGGTTACCATGGCCAAATTGGGAACAAGTGAAACACAAAATAGCATGTCTGCAAAAGACTACAACCCACTGAATTAAAAAAAAAAAAATCCATGAGACCATTGTGATACAAAAACAAACAAAAAATTACAGGGTGTGCAGGAAAGGACAGGGCTTGTTTTTCTTTTTAAACAAATGAACACCAATTCATAACTTTAAAACTATAAAATTAGAATTGTAATAAGTGGTTAAAGCAAGAATTACTGATGCATGATAAAACCATAGGGTAAAAGGTTGATGGAAAACAAGCTATTCATATAGTCTCAAAACATCAACAAATAGATTATTTTTAATTACAAAAAGCAAAAAGACAATGGAGAAACCAGGCCGATACCACCATAACCAAAAACCAATGAGACAAAGAGCCACCACGTGCCTCCTAATAGTGTGCATGAAAAGAACACAACACAACTTATGTATGAATAGTATTCTTGCCCCAAAAATGCTTAATCTAAATTTAATCATGAAGAAATAATCAGACTTCAAACTGAGGAACATTCTGCAAAACAACTGACCTGTAATGTTCAAAAAGGTCAACATCCTAAAAGACAAAAGGAGACTGGAAAACTGTTTTATATTAAAAGAAACTGAAGATATGCAACATGTGATCCTTTGAGTTTGGAATTAGAAAATAATGAAAAAAAACAGCTATAGAGGATGTCATTGGCACAACAGGAAAAATTTAAATATAAATTATATATTAGAAATAGTATTATATCTATGATCATCCTTCTGAATTTGGTAATTTTAGTTTTATTATGTAAGAGAATGTCCTGGCTCTTGGGAAATGTACCCCTAAAACATTTAGGAGTGAAGAATCATGATGTTTGCAACTATTCACAAATGATACAGAATATAGATATTAGATGATAGAATCCCAGCACTTTGGGAGGCTGAGGTGGGAGGATCTTGAGCCCAGGAGTTTGAGACCAGCCTGGGCAACATAGTGAGACCCTGTCTCTACAAAAAAATTAGCCAGGTGTGGTGGTGTGCGCCTGTAGTCTCAGCTACTTCTGAGGCTGAAGCAGGAGGATCACTTGAACCCAGGATTTCCAGGCTGCAGTGAGCTGTGATCATGCCACTGGCATTCCAGCCTGGGCAACAGAGTGAGACCCTGTCTCAAAAAGAAAAAAGATGAAATATAGAATAGATAGATAGATCCAACAAATGTGGCAAAATGTTAACCATTAGTAAATATAGGCGAGGAGTATGCTGGTGTTCATTTCATATAGTTTGTAAGTTTTGTGTTGCAAGAAATAAATTAAAAGCTCGAGGGAGAAAAGAATGAGGGAAAGTCTCCAGAATTTAGGTGTTGTTAAAGGTGAGGTGCAGAACAAGACTGAAAACAGAACTATTATTTGAAAAACTTCATAAAAACATTCAGCCCTACTCCTTTATTGCAAACAGCTACTTCTTAACCCAGGCAAATGACAGAAATTTTACATTCTGGAGAGGTTCAACCAGGCAGGTTGTTAACTTCGGGACGCGCAGCATAGCTGAGGGGGAAATCAGGTACTGAATGAAATGGGATTATGTGAAAAATCGCACATCTTGCTCCTCTTCTAGAACGCTGGTGCAGTGGAGACTGGGAGACTCCTCTGGGGAAACCGACTGCTCCCAGAGGAAAGACCCCAGACACCCTCCACAGATCACTTTGCAGGAAGGACCACCAGGGGTTAACTCCCCTCCCACAGGACTTCCAAACAGCACGTTAGTGCCTCTAGAGATCAAAACACAACAAAAACTAGAAAAGGAACTTTAAAGTGGAGACAAGGCACAGAGCAGAAGAACCCTCTCCCAAACCCCTAAAAATAATATTCCCAGGAAGCTACTAGAGATGTGTGCCCAGCAAAATAAAGAAGTAAACCAAGGAGCAGGAAGACATGGAGCCTAGAAAACAGTGAATCCAACACAATAGTAGTGAGAAGAAAACTCTCAGATAACAGCCAGCCTAGAAAGCAGTTCATCCAGACCAGAGGAGAACAAGGTGCTCTCAAATGAAAGTCTCCAAGAAAGGAGGGGAGTGGACAGATTACTTGAGCTACTAGAGCACTCAGGGAAAAAAATACTCACAGGTATCTGGCACATATGATGGAGCATTGAGGAGAAAATTAAAGACATATTTTTTAAAAACTATGTAATTAAAAAAAAGGTAATCACCAATCCCAGGTAAAACAAATGGTTGTATAAGGAAAGTAAATATCCTCATAGTACAACACTTGGTCCTTCAAAGAATAAAAATTACATAGTCATCATAATACGAACATTGATTATTGGTTTATCTCTAAATTCTCATATGACCACACTGGGAAGATAAGGGGAAGGGAAGCTAGTGTCTAAGGAAGCTAAATTTCATTTACCCTTTACAGAAAGACAAATGGCAAAATCTCAAAGTAGCATCAAGATAAAGCATTACAAGCACATGATTAAGAAATCAGATAAATACCAAAGAAACAACGAAAAGAGTTGAAAGGGAAGGCCTCTGGGGAGAGGAGATCAGGAATTGGGGTGGGGTGGGGTGTCAGGTATTCGGTGACTGGTGTCTTCCATTATACTTAATACGGGTGTGTGTGTTGTATGTTGAATGTATTTACAATAATAGTTGTATTATTTGACTTCTTAAGCTATATACATAGTTACCTTTGTAAAAGTAAAAATTATGAAAACAAAACAAAAGCACAGGCTTGTGTAGGGCAGAAATCAATCCACTAGTCAGACCTCAATCGAGTCCTCCCAGGGGCCCTGCAGTGTGGTAAGACACACTCCACAGTGCTGTGCTGAATGTTTGTTTACTTTCTATCTTTCTCATGTTATTAAAAAAAAAAATAAACATTAACCATGGAAATTTGTTTTTTAGCAAGAACTACTAGGAAATTTACCTTAATGGGCACAAAGGGAGGTATCTGTCAACATGAAACTACCCTCAAATACCTCTCATGAAAATAAGAGGTCTAGAATCCTAGTTATGCAAGAGTATAACAAATTTCAGTCACTCACTTAGCAAACATTTATGAGAACCACTCTTCTGGCTCCCTCACACACTAGCTGTAGGACTTGGGCAAGTTTTCAACTTCCTAGTGTCTTAGTTTCCTCATCTGTAAAATGGGCATAACTATAATACGTACCTCATAAACAGCAGGTGGCACACAGAAGGAATGCTCAATCAAGTTGAGTGGGGCCCTGGGCTTGCCACGGGGGTACAACATGAACAAGAGACAGCCATTGCCCTCCAGGACCTCCAGGGAGGGTGGGAAAAGGTGGCAAAGAGCAGGCCACACAATGCAGAGCCACAAAGGAGCAACAGGGCAGGGGCTAGGAGATACGCTCCCAGTACCCCACTTCCCCTCACCCCACCCCCACCCCTGCACGAAGACTAGCATTTCTAAAGCGAACTACATAAAACACTAGTCCCAGAAAATGCTTTTTTAAAAAACAAAGTTTTGTGGTCAAATCAGTCTGGGGAATACTATGCTTTATACCCGATTTGGGAGAATCACCACTCTCATTTGCATATTTAAGACTCTAAGCAGTCCTACAGTGAAGAACATGGTTTAATTTTGTTTAATCCAGCACTTCTCAAACTAGTTTGACATGCACCTCTTTTTTTTTTTTTTTTTTCAAGAGGCCCACGTGTCCTAACATTGCTGCTCCACAAACACATCCTGGGAGCCACGGTCCGTAGGTTTCAAGAGAGTCAAGATGGAGAAACTATGATTCTGCTCCTCCTATTTCATAGCTTTTTAAATTCCTTTTTGGTTAACCCCAATTATTTTGACAATGTTTAAAGCTGTCAAATTTTTACAGAGGAAATATTATTTAATAGAAACCCCCCCTAACTAAATTACTCTTGTGAAAAGGAATCTAATATACGTTGGTGAGACCTATATATACTTTTGAAAGGGATCACATCATTGATTTCAAATAATTCAGAATCAAGAAAAAGCTGCAATAAAGTTTTAGAACAGAGGTAAACTCACTAATAGATTGTTTACTCTTTTCTTTAGAAAAATACTATGAATCCTGACTAATTTGTGAAATGAGATGTGTTATGGTTTTAACAGTATATACAACAATCTATATCAATCAGATAGCTGCACTCCTATGTTTACTGCAGCACTATTCACAATAGCCAACAGATGGAATCAACCTAAGTGTCCATCAGCGGATGACTGGATAAAGAAAAGGTGGTATATATACACCATAGACTACTACTCAGCCAGAAAAAAGAACAAAATCAAGTCTTTTGCAGCAACATGGATGGAACTGAAGGCCACTCTCTTAAGTGAGATAACTCAGAAACAAAGTCAAATACTGCATGTTCTCACTTATTGGAAGCTAAATAGCATGTACTCATGGACATAGAGTGTGGAATAATAGACACTGGAGACTCGGAAGAGTGGGAGGGTGGGAGGCAGTGAGGGATGAGAAATTACTCAATGGATACAATGTACATTCTTTGGGTGACGGTTACACTAAAGCCCAGACTTCACCACAATACAATACATCCATGTGTCAAAACTGCACTTGTACCCACTAAAATTATACAAATATTTTTTTTTTAAAAATCTACATCATAAGACCTCTTTTAGAACACCTCTTTAAAAAAGTAGTATGTGGGTTCTGCAGCAGTGTTCCTGTTCTGAAATATGCATGACTTGGATTATTTTACATTCACTTGCTTCTCTTGCCTTTTGAGAAAACTCATAAATACATTCCTTCTGTACTGGAGTTTTCTGAGAAAGACAGTCTGGAAGTCCAATGTTGTTTATCTCACAGAAAACAAAACTGCTTTAATGTGTGAAAACTACAAAGGGTTACAGGGAAAGCACTGGACAGTAAAGACAGTCGCTCATCCACTAAAATATTGGGTAAGAGACTGTTTCCTCTAAATCATGGATAAAAAACAGCTGTGAGGAGGCAGCAACAGTGACTTTCTTCCTCCAGTCTGGCTCCTCTTCCCGCTGCTGTCACCCCAAATTCTTCCTGCAGGAGGAATGAGTTCCTAAAGTGCCTCAATTGGTGCCACCCCCGAGGGAATCCCCCCTCACCCTTCTTATGAAACTAACAGCTTTTTAACCCGGCTGTGGGTGCTTTATCTTTCCACTCAGACCCCAGCAAACATCTCTAACTGCACCTCTCCGCAGGAGCTCCCTCCTCCTAGCCCACCTCCCACCCAACTCTGAGCTCCTGAAATCTTTCTCCGAGAGGCTTTCTGCAGGCTGCTCGGCCACACGAGGCTGCCCCTTTCCTGGGCTGGAGCCCCCAGGACACTGTCGCTTCCCCAGGGGCCCAGGTCTCATGCACTGTTGCATGCCTGACAGCCCGCTCCATGCCACCCCATCTGTGCCATGCAGAGCCACTTCCCCAAATGAGGCCTTCCAGGGGCTCCCTGGGGCACTAGAGTCTTCTCTGCATCCTGCCTTCCAAGACCTCCCCAGGAGCTCCAGCCACCCTGGGTTCCCCGCTTCTTTCTGCTGCTGATCTGTAGCCTTCACACCGCTTGCCCAGGGGCATCCTGCCCAGGCCATGAGCTCTTCTGCTGAACTTCCCAACAGCCCATTTCCTTTCCCTCATGTTTGATTCTTTCTCTCTCTCCCACTAAACGGGGGCCCTTTCAAGTTTGCTCATCAGAATACATACATGCTCAAATAATCCCCAGACCTACACCATGCCAGGCACACAATAAGCCTCCATGAACATGTGCTGAATGAATGAACAAAGTGTCTTAATCTACCTGGAGAAATAAAAACTAAAAGAATTTCAGCTTTCGCTACCCTTTCTCTGAAATAGCAATGTAATCTAGTCAGAGTACAATGCAGTTAGTACATTAATCAAATATAATAAAAATGCTATACAATGGTGAGAAGAGCATGGCTAAAATGAAAACTTTATGACTTTTAATTCCAGGTATTAACTGTAAGGAGGAGACCTTAAATCTCAGAGGGACACTATGAGAGAAAAGTGGGGAGAGGTAACCGCAGCTAGAGGTGAGACATAAATGCTGAAAGGAATGAAACATCTACATGTGAAAGCACAAAATTTAAAGCATGATTTGGCTAAATTTCTAAAGGTATGAGCCTACCAGCTTGAAACAAGTGCTCAATAAAAAATATGATTAAAAAATATAAAAATATCTTGTGAAAATCTAAAATATATTGGTATTAAAATGAAGAAAGTATAGTAAATCACAAATCCAAATTATAAGGACTATAATGGCAGTTTCTTGAAATTTAAGGATCGAGAACAACAGAAGGAAAAGGATACCTTTGAATTTCCATGTTTGGGAAATTAATGTTGTGCTTGCTTTAAAATTTGCCTATGTTAATACTTGTTTAGCAATTTGGCTCCTGAGATTTTATGACATGAGATTACTTCTGGTATCTCCTTCTCTCCTTCCACTTTAAGTTTCTTCCTCTTCCTCTCATGCTCACTCTGGGTCTGATTGGTGGCTGGGAACGCTGTTTCACCCCACCTGTGATACCAATAACTTCAATTTCTCTGTAAGAACACTCAAAACAATGATCACAACTAATACAACGCCACTACCGTGTGGAACTTTAGTTAGTGGATATCACTTATTACTTTTCTTATGATCTCTAAGGTAAGATTTAGCATCTTTTTTTCAGGAATGAATAAATTAGGGTCAAGCAGAAGAAAAGATCCAGGATTTACTGAGCACCATCTAAGTTCCAGGGACAGTACTTAACATATTCTCTCATTTAATCATAATAGTAACACAGTAAGTTAGGTCTCATTGTTGCGATTTTAAAAATAAAGCATTAATAAGTTAACAGCTTGTCCTGAGGCTACACAGTCTGAGCAACAGCCCCAAGAGCACCTGGACCCCTCCCTAGGGATTATTCCCCAAACTATGTGTTGAACTAACAGTCATGTGAAGCTGAAATTGGAAAATGCCCCACCTGCCAATTTTGAAGTGCTACGTATGAGCTCAAGGACAAAGCATAAATGTGCTACCTAAAAATAGTCTATTGGCTTCTCCTTTTTGAAAGGAAATGAGGCTCCACATAATTGTCAAACATCTCTTTACTTACCCTTAAACACAAGTTTGCAAGAATGAAGCCTTGTGATAACAACTTAGGATAGCACAGAATCAAGTCAAAAGTCAATTTATAATCCGATACACCAACTGCAATAATATCGGTATATGCAAAACTGTACCGGGACACAGAGGAGGAACGTTCCAACTGTGCTTGGGAGAACCCTGACAGACACAACAGAAAGGTGACAGGAAGGAGGAAGGCGGATGTGTCTAAGCAGAGAAAAAGCGTAACAAAAAACAGAACGAACATTTATTGAGTACTGATCAATAAGGCAACCATTACTTAATCTTCCTAACAAGCCAACGAGATAGTACTATTATAATTCGCTTCATACAGACAGAGAAACAGAAGCACAAAAAGAAATTAAATAACGTATACAACTAGTGGAAGAGTGGAGGTCTGTGTATTACCGGAGAGTCGACACAACGCCGCATATTTTGGGACATGGATGAGAAGCAAAAGACAGCTCTGCCCCACAAACTACGCAACTAATAAACCAGTAAATGCCAAGGCCAACTATTAAGTGCTACAGTCTGCAGATCCAACCAGCCATGATTGAAAATATTGGGAAAAAAACCCAAACAATAAAAAATAACAATGCAACAATAAAAATAATAGAAATTTTAAAAATACAGTATAACAACTAGTTATATAGCATTTACATTGTATTATGATTTTAATTGTATCTAGAGAGGATTTAAAGTTTACAGGAGGATGTGTGTAGGTTATATGCAAATACAGTCATCCTTCACTATCAGAGGGGGGGTTGATTCCAGGACCAAAATCCAGGGATGCTCAAGTCTCCGATATAAAATGGTGTAGTATTTCCATATAACCTACTCACATCCTCCTGTACACTTTAAATCATCTCTAGATTATGTGTAATACCAAATGCAATGTAATGCTATGTAACAGTGGTACTATATTGTTTAGGGAATAATGACAAGGAAAAAAGTCTGTACATGTGCACTACAGATGCAAATTTTTTTCCAAATATTTTTGATCCATGGTTGGTTGAGTCCACGGATGCAGAGCCCATGGATACAAGGGCCTCCGATTTTGGTATCCGTGGATGTTGAGGGACAATGGAGGAACTTAACTTTTATTAAGTTCCTGCTGTGTGCTTGGCACTTTTCACATACATAATCTCACTTAAGCTTCATCTCTGAAGCAGTTATTATTACAATAGCCATTTCGCAAATGAGGAGGTCGAGGCTTAAAAAAGACATGTAATTTGCCCAAGGTCACACAACAAATGAACTCAGAACTTGGCATCAAGTCAGTCTGACTAGAAAGCCCACGATTTTAAACACTATGCTGTACTGTTATTTTCTTAAAGACAGAGAGGTCATCTGAAACAATTAAAAAGCGTTTGTTACCTTGAATTCAGCCAGTACTTGTATGTATTTGTTTTAGAACCAGACCAGCTAAACCTAGGAAATGTTACTGCTTTCTTTCCAAAATCATTTACCCTGAGTGCCCATTTACATAGAAAATATTTTAAATTGTTCCATTTAAAAAACTGTAGTCCTCAGGGAGCTGTGCACTACATTCGAAATGGTTTTATTCAGATTTAGACCATTAAGCATTTCATGACTGAAGTTTTTAAAAGAGCTTAAAGAAATATATTCTAAAGGAGGAGAAGATGACTACAGTTCTTAGCAAGGAGACAGGAAATGATGCGCCCCAGCAAAACAAACCGAAGATAAAAGAACACACGGAATGAGGACAAGACAGCATTTCCAACAGTCTTAGAACCTAAATTACCAGCATCCTTTAGCCTTCACTCAAACGATGTGCTTTCATTTCAGGGAAGTAAAACAACTTTGCTGTACTATGCTAAATGGATTTCCTCAACGCCTCGCAACATTCATAATCCCGCAAGAAAACGGAACCTTCTTTGTTTTCACAAAACTTTTTCTCTGGAGAAATGCTATGGACTCCGTTTTTAAATGCAGGCCTCCAGGCATTCATAGCAACTCGTGCCCATCCCAACCAACCTGAGCACAACTAACTTTGGCTCAAAATACAGATGCAACTTGAACTTGGAAATGATCTATAAAACCTAAGGGACAAAACTACTTACTGTTATAAAGCCCTTTAAACAAATCATTCTAATCAATTGGTAACAAGAAGTCACTTTGCCCACTTTTTAATGGGGTTGTGTTTGATTTTTTCCTGCTGATTTTCCTGAGTTCTATACAGATTCTAGTTATCAGCCCTTTATCGAATGTGTAACATGTCAATATTTTCTCCCATTCTTTAGGTTGTCTGTTTGCTCTTGTGATAGTTTCCTTGCCTGTGCAGCTTTTTAATTTGATCAGGTCCCATTTATTTATTTTTGTTGTTGCTGTGATTGCCTTTGGGGTCTTCTTCATAAATTCTTTCCTTAGGCCAATGTCTATAGGAGTTTTTCCAACATTTTCTTCTACAATTCTTACAGTTTCATGCCTTAGGTTTAAGTCTCTTATCCACCATGAGTTGATTTTTGTGAGAGGTGAGAGGTGTGGATCCTGTTTCAGTCTTCTACATGTGACTATCCAATTTTCCCAGCACCATTTATTGAATAAGGATTCTTTTCCCCAGTGTATGTTTTTGTCTGCTTTGTCAAAGATTAGATGGCTATATGAGGATGGTTTTATATCTGGTTTCTCAGTTCTGTTCCATTGGTCTATGTCTCTGTTCTTGTGCCAGTATCATGCTGTTTTAGTTACTATAGCCTTGTAGTATAGCTTGAAGTCTGGTAAATTGATGCCTCCAAATTTGTTCTTTTTGCTTAAGATTGCTTTTGCTATATGGGGTCTTTTCTGGTTCCATACGAAGCGTAGAATTATTTCTTCTATATCTACAAAAAATGATCTTAATAGGGATTGCATTGAATCTGTAGATCACTTTGTATAGTAGAGACATTTTAACAAATGTTCATTCTGCCATGAGCATGGTATGGTTTTCCACCTGTTGACGTCCTCTGCTATTTCCATCCTCAGCGTTTCATAGTTCTCTCTGTAGAGGTCTTTCACTTTCTTAGTTAAATATATTCCTAGATATTTTATTTTCTTTGTTGCTATTGTGAAGGGTATTGAGTCTTTGATTTAGTTGTCAGTTTGACTGTTGTTGGCATATAGAAATGCTACTGATTTCTGTACATTGATTTTATAAACTGAGACTTTGCTATATTTGTTTATCAATTCCAATAGTCTCATGGCAGGATCTTTGGAGTTTTCTAGATATAAGATCACATCATCAGCAAAGAGTGATAGTTTGACCCCTTCTACCCCCATTCAGATGCCCTTGATTTCCTTCTCTTATCTGATTGCTCTGGCTAGGACTTCCAGCACCATGTTGAATAGAAGTGGTGATAGAAGGCAACCCTGTCTGGTTAGACTTCTAAGTGGAAATGTTTTCAATTTTTCCCCATTCAGTATGATGTTGGCTGTGGGTTTGTCATATATGACTTTAATCATTTTTAGGTAAAGTCCTGTGTATGCCTATTTTGTTAAGTGTTCTTATCATAAAAGGATGCTAAATTTTGTCGAATGCTTTTTCTATGTCTTTTGAGAGGATCAAAGAATATGAACAGAAACTTTTCAAAAGAAAATAGACTAATGGCCAACAAACATATGAAAAAGTAATCAATATCTCTTATCATCAGGGAAATGCAAATCAAAACCACAATGAGATATCACTTAACTCCAATGAGAATGGCTTTTATCAAAAAGTCCCAAAACTATAAATGTTGGCATGGATGCGGAGAGATAGGAACATTCATACACTGCTGGTGGGACTGCAAACTAGTGCAATCTCTGTGGAAAGGAATATGGAGATACCCCAAAGAGCTAATAGTAGAACTACCATTTGATCCAGCAATCCCATTGCCTGCCATCTACCCAAAAGAACAAAAGACATTCTATAAAAAAGACATCTGCACTAGAATGTTTATAGCAGCAAAATTCACAAGTGCAAAGATGTGGAAACAACCCAAGTGCCCATCAATACATGAGTGGATTAATAAAATGTGGTATATGTATACCATGGAGTTCTACTCAGTCACAAAAAACAATGATGATCTAGCACCTCTTGTATTATCCTGGATACAGCTGGAGTCCATTCTACTAAGTGAAGTATCACAAGAATGGAAAAACAAGCACCACATGTACTCACCATCAAATTGGTATTAACTAATCAACATATATGCACATACAGTAGTAACATTCATGGGGTGTGGGCAGGTGGGAGGGGGGAGGAAGGGATGGGTATATTCACACCTAATGGGTGTGGTGCACACCGTCTGAGAGATGAACATGCTTGAAGCTCTGACTCAGGTGGCGCAAAGGCAATATATGTAACCTAAACATTTGTACCCCTGTAATATGCTGAAATAAATAAATAAAATTTTTAAAAAAGAAGTCACTTCGATGAACTGATATGTAACTACTACTTTATCCTGATTTACTCTGTGAACTTTCCCCAACTTCCTAGGAAGAATTAGTTCTCTCCTCTCTATATATACATTCACAACATTTATGAAAATGTAATGTATTTTTTTAGATTTACATGTCTGTCTTCTGCATGGGACACCTTTGAATCCATCACACTTAGCATAATGCTCACTAGTAGCCACAGTGGGGTGGTGTCCCTGGTTAGATTTTTTAAAAAATCATAAAACTTAGAAATGATTATACCTCATATGTTTTAAATTCTTGGCCACTTTATTTCTTTATATTTTTATTTTTAAAATATTTTTATCATGGAAAATCTCAAATACATTCAAAAGTTGGCATCATAGTATCCTACACCGCCAAGTACCTACCACTCAGCTTTAATAATTTACTTGTTTTCATCCTTCTTTATAGAAACTGAACTGGAAATCATAGATGATACATAATAGGTATAACTTAGTTAAGAAAAACTATGCAAACTTATACACAAAAAAGAGTCCTTGGTTCTACGTAAAAAAGGTGTTTTCAGATAAAATAAAATGTTTTAGATTTTTGAAAAATGTTTCCCTGCTTTTGCTGAGTTTATCAACTGAACAACCAGCTACTGGTCCTGCTCATGAAGAGGCTCGTCAAGTATGCAAACACAAAGTCATTGTCCCATAATATCCTATACCTACAACCAATGCCAGTCAAAAGATTAAATACATTTAATGATGAAAGATTAGGGTTCTCTTCCCACCTAAACTTTCATCTGGATTAATAAATCTTATTAAATTTGGAATCTCAGTTTCTTTCATACTGCCACTCTGAAAGTTGACAGCATCCCAGATTCACACATTCTAGTCAGGTTGAAACTCACCACTGCCAGAATTGGAATTCAAAGTTCCAGCTATTAGATGAACTGATAAGTAATGCTTCTACAGCAACACAAAAACAAAGGCCTTTTTCTTTATCAAATGAAACTATTTAATGAGAATAGTAATAAAGACTTCTTATTTCAGGGTCATAAGAATTGATTTCAAACCATTAAAAAAAGAGGTGTTTTAAAACCACATGACAGAGAAAATCTTTATAAATGTGATCTCTGTGTTCTCCTATTTATTCTGGCTTTGCAGTTCTACAAAGATCCTGACTGCCATTTATTTTCTCAAACTGAAACAGTAGTTAGCCCACATTTTACCAATCAGAGCTCTTTTATCTCTTTTTGGAGTGCCTAAAAATATGTAAATTATGCAATATGGAATGACTTTTTTTAAGGAAGGGAAGAATATAATTGAAGAGGAGCTAGAGGACACGATGTTTGTGTACCAAGGTTATAAAAATGAAAGAGGGAAGTATAAGTATCTCGTAGATACTAGCTCAGAAGAATCAGAAGATTCTCAGTCATCCTTCAGTACTGACGGAGCCCAGATCTAACAACCAGAAGTCTGGTTCCATGGGGTAAGACATAAATGCTCTACAATGATCTAGGTTTTCTAAAATTTTTGTTTTGTTGTTTTTTAAAAACAAAAAGCTTTGCATGTATGTGTAGTACAAATGTATAAGATAACTGTTTTACAAATGTCTAAACTAAAAGGAAATGAGCTGGTTGATCAATCAATAGTAAATTGGATTGTACCTTTGTTGACATGTCTGCTCTCAGTGTCAAAGTTTATTTAACTGTCCACTGCAGATCTCAGAGCTGTTAACATTAAAATTGCATTGAATGAGCCAAAATCAAAGATTCTTTTGCTGTTCACGCATTAGGCATGAAGGCTAATTACTCACTATTCCTTGAGGGTTTTAAACGCCTTTGATGTATTAAATACCCCTGAGGACCATATGTATCTTTTAATGGGTTGAGGACAGACCCTTCAACACATGTTGAATCTAACAGCTGAAGAGCAATAGTAGGTTGCCAGGCATGGCGACGTGACAAATGTCAACAGGAGAACCACTATTGTCTCCTGTCATACAGAAATCTTGAATTCTCTCTCTAACCAATGTGTTCAATAAAAAATTCACAATCAATTCATTCATATTACATCTTTCTCTGTGTTTCTTCCAGTGGCACTTTTTAATGCACAACTGCACAACACATAAACTTAATAATATTAGCACTAATCCCATCTGCCATTTGCTAATGACTTACTATGTACCTGGCACTGTGCTAAGTACTTTGAGCACATAATGTGACATCCACCGTATGCCCAGTATACTTAGTAGGTATCTACACCTCCCACCCCATGCACAAATACTAAAAATATTTTTTGAATGAATGAAAGAACTGAAGAGTAGGAGAAGAACCAGAAGAATGAGTACAAATGATTATTATAAACAAATACCTGTTAGAATCCATCAGCACAATGGAATCCATAATTCAGTCTACTCAGTTTGTAGACTACCTTGGTACATGAAAAGATAAACTAAAGACTACCTAATTTTTTTACTAACTCATCACCATTATCTCTGGCCTATGTAAAAGAAGCTAGATCTGAGCTTGTTTCCTAAAAAGTGGTTGGTTAGTCATACCAGATCAAAAACACACGGCAAACTTTGTGTCTCCTGAATACTTGCTTCATCAACAAATATTTATTGCACCATTATTTTGTGCAATAGGAATTGTAAAATAAAAGTTTTAAACATTAAAATAAGTGAGTTTGGAAATTTATAAAGAGCAGTGGGTTTAGAGTAAAATATAATGCATAAAATATTTAGTGCAGTGAGGACTAGGATAATTTTTGTTTGTTTGTTTGTTTGTTTGGAGGCAGTCTTGCTCTGTTGCCTAGGCTGAAGTGCAGATACCATAGCTCACTGCAGCCTTGAACTCAAGCAGTTCTCCCACCTCAGCCTCCCAAATTGCTGGGATTACAAGTGTAAGCCGCCTGCCAGGCCAGGACTAAGAAATTTTTAAAGGAAGTCAGGCTTTCAAACACTGCTGATTAGGGGGTAAATTTAGTACAACCAAGTTAGAAAACAATACTTGACCTCTGTCAGACATCATGCAAACAACCAACCTAGGTTATCTTAGAGTTTCAAATTATTAATAGATCATGCTACATTCCTTTTGATGACAACATCTGGTGAAGCTGGCTTTTTGGTGGTTGCTTTGATAAAAAGCAGTATTGTGCAAAAATCAGTGTGGAGCAGGAATAAGGGTGGCTGTTCTCCATGTAATTCCCAGGTCTGAGAAGTTTTGCGGTGCCCAGAGCGCCCAGCATGTACACTCCTCCCCTGAGTAAATGGACTTATTTAAGAATAAAATATTTTTCAAATCTGTTACTAAGTTGGTAGCACATAAATATCTATTTAGTCGCTTGGGTCTCATTAATGAGTAAACAGAACAACTAGATATTTCTTTTGCCCTAGTAATTCCATGAAAAAATTACTGAGGCTTGAAAGATACTATGAACCACAAAGCCAGGGAACCAGTGACTGATCTCAAGGGGCACCTTGATTTAGGAAATGATAACAATGTGCACCTTCAAATAAGGAAATACTGTAATTATGATCACTCCTGATGTATCTATCACACTGTTCAGAAATTTTAATAATTTGACATCTCTTCACCACGATGTAATTTTCCAGATAAGAAAACTGAGAAACATGCCCCAGGTCACAGGGCCAGGAGAACACCAGACAGAGCCTGAATGTAGACCTAGGACTGTCCGCACCAACACTGACACTCCACACCAACATTGACGCTCTGCCCCTCCAGTAACTGCTGGAGTACATTATATATAATACTTAAGAAACAGCAATTCTAAAATATCTGTCACCATCTGCAGTGCGTTGATTGGTGGCTCCCAAAAAGATACATCTAAATCCTCACCCCCTGAACCTGTGAATGTGACTTATTGGGGAAAAGGTCTTGGCAGATGTGATTAAGTGAAGGATCTCAAGATGAGAAGATCATCCTGGACTACCCAGGTGGGCCCTAAATCCAATGAAGAGAAGAAGAGACACAGAGGAAAATGCCATGTGAAGACAGAGGCAGAGGTTGGAGTGATGCAGCCACAAGCTTTAAGGAACACCTGGGACCACCAGAATTTGGAAGGGGGAGGGAAGGACTCTCTCCTAGGTCCAACACCTTGACTTCGCACTTCTGGCCTCCAGAACTATTAAAGAATAAATTTCTGGTGGTTGTAAGCCACCCGATTTATGATACTTTGTCACAGCAGCCCTAGGAAACTAACATGCCACCCTTGGGTCCAAGTCAGTAAATGATCAAGTTTCTTACTAATCACTTAAAAACCCAAATCACCTGGTTAATTATTGATAGCTTTCACAAGTCCAAAACCTGAAAACAGTCTTCTACTCAGCATATACTAAGGAGATGACTCTTTTGATCAAGTTTATCACATGCCTTGCACTTTCTGAATCATTCACTTAAAGAAAAAATTTTTTTTATTTCATAAAATTTTTATTTGAATTAGCACCCTACAAAAAGATGGACATTTTCAGTCAGAACTGGTGTAATATAACAACTGATGTTACATGTTCAAGGCTAGAAAAAAATTCTAAAATGTATTTCAAAACAATCATCCTAAAATTAGGCAGAATGTTATCTCCAAGATAACGGTGAGTTTTGAAAACCAAAGTTAACACACAGAAGCCATAGCATTTGAAAAAGAAAACTTGAGGAATAAAATAGATTCTTACTATTTAAAAAAATGATGAAAAAAGAACTTAAAGAGAATAATCTACCTTTCTTTAAAAATAACAGGAAAAAATGGTGGACACCCTACATATTTCCCAGAAAAATCCACAAGGCACATACATTCACTAAAAGCTCCTATATGAAAGAATGTTTGTAAAATGTGCTTATAAACCAATGGCTTCTTGTTTCATCAACTTCAGATGGATTGATTATACCAGTGCTTCTCAAACTATCTGTGACAAAGGATACTGTACATTGTAAAATGTAATAAAAATGAATTATCAGAGAAAAATAAAATGAAAAACAAAAGCAAGCTCACATTTTTTCCAAATTTTGATTGATTATAAGCAGATATAAAATTACATTTCAATAAATATAATCAGAGCAAATAAAATAGGAAAAATTAAAGAAATATCGCACATTGTTCATTGAAAGTGTGTTCATAGGCCATTACTTTAGGGAAAGGCTATTATACTCGTAATTCTTTGCCTTTTTGTAACTATAATGAAACAAAATTTATGGGAGAAATAGTATTCCTCATATTAAATGCCTATACACACAAGCTAAACAAACTAAGTATATCGATAAAGTTTTTAATGTGACAAACGAGCTTGCTTCTTGCTTGTTAATTTATTAATATAAACTGGATGATGAGAATGCCACTCTCAGAAGATAATGTGTATCTAAAATGCCTCTATGTTCTGTTTTAATAACAGTCGCAGCAGAGAAACCAGTCTTACAAAATGTTAATGAGAATGGAAGAAGAATTTAAAGCAATTTCAGCAAGCTCAGGATTTTTTTTAACTTTTACTCA
Source organism: Varecia variegata (assembly GCA_028533085.1). Taxonomy (NCBI): domain Eukaryota; kingdom Metazoa; phylum Chordata; class Mammalia; order Primates; family Lemuridae; genus Varecia; species Varecia variegata. Next base: position 140,279,503 of record CM052440.1, read on the forward strand.
AAATAAAGCCAGAGATACTGTATTTTCAAAATTCATCTTGAATCCTTCACCAGTGATTAGTTTCAACAATTTATCCTGTAAAGTTAAAGTTTACATCATCTATTGATGAAATCAATGGTTCCCAAATTTTTGAGTTACAGAAATTAATCTTAAAGTATTACATGTTGTGACCAGCCTGAGCAACACAGTGAGACCCCATCTCTACAAAAAATAGAAAAATTAGCTGGGCATGGTGGCATGCACCTATAGTCCCAGCTACTCGGGAGGCTGAGGCAGGAGGATTACTTGTGACCAGGAGTTTGAGAGGGTGCAGTGAGTTACGATGATGGGCAACAGAGTGAGACCCTGTCTCAAACAAAAAAAAGAAAAAGAAAAATTAAAAAATATACTGTGTGTTGTAACAGAGCATGACTGTTCTGCAGCTCATACCACACCTGAACTCAATGAGACAAGTCCACTAATCATATGCCTGCATGCTGCTGAAACGTCACACTGCTATCAGCTTTTGGATGCCTACTCTCAACTCTTTAATGTATGACCTTACAGACCTATCCACCTGCCCCATCTGAGTAGCTCTGAAACAAATGCTGACATCCCTAAGCAAGTGCCACGGCCTCATCTAATAAAAGGAAGGTCAAATGGCTTCTTGAGTGTTGGAAATAAAAGAAGACACAGTCTTCTCTCCACTGGAAATTCTCTCCTTCAGGACAGATAAAGAATCGATCATAGCCTTTCAAGAAACCTGTGTCTAAATTGGGGAATTGAAATTAACTAGGAGAATTCTGGATTAATAATTTTTTAAAAGACAGGTTATTTATCTCAGCTGAAGCATCACATACATTAAATAGTTTTAATGTGTTCTGAATTTTCCTGCATGTTACTAAGCTTTCTTCTAGGCAGGGTGTGACTCACAGGGAAGGAAAGGTCCAGTGAATGTCTGTCAAATGAAATGGAGAGCACCACCGTCCCTACCCAACGGTGCTTTAACTGTACATCAAAGACATGTATGCACCGCCCTGAGTACAAAAAAACAGATGCATGTGTACATCCAAGATACTGTCATAATTATTTCCCTCCTTACTTTTTATGGCCATTTCAAAGTTTGTTAAAATGATTAAGATAATGCCTTTGCAAAGAAAGCTCATAATGTGCAAAAGTAACAATGTTCTGGCCACCAAATTACAACTCTAAATGTTTTAAAAATTGTTTACTCTTGGCCGGGCGCGGTGGCTCACGCCTGTAATCCTAGCACTTGGGAGGCCGAGGCGGGCGGATTGTTTGAGCTCAGGAGTTCG
>CM052440.1:140281297-140374344 GCA_028533085.1 Varecia variegata
CTTGGGGGAAGAGTACAGCTGTACTTCAATTTAAATTCTACTAGTAGTTGGATTAGGGGTGGTGAGGATTTCAGGTTTAAATTTATTTACATGTACATTGTCTGAAGTTCCTACAGGAAAGTGTTTCTTTTGTGATTTTAAAAAGTAACCTTTTTTTTCTCCAAGGAATGTTCTGAAGTATAAAATCCAAATCTGAAATACAGAGGGTTCATTTCAACAAAAATTCCGGATGCTTCAGGATATATAACGTACTGTGTATCGGGTGTTCTACCTTAAAAATTAAGAAGAAAAAAATTTCACCTAATGATCACACTTACATCCCCCTTTTGAAATGCAAACACCATTACTATAAATCTGCACTACAGGAGAAGAGGCGAGCAGAGGAAACTAGCAGTTTTTAGGCACATCCTTAGTTGCAGGCACAGTGTCAGGTACCGTAATACATTACTATCCCATTAATTCTCACGATAGCCCTATAAATTAGGATTAGGCACTTGTGTCTACCAATGAAGCAAGACTCAGAGAGTTTAAAAGGATTTTTTCGGAAATCACACAGCTACAGACAGGGCTACAAGGCATACAGGGCTAGAATTCAAAGTCTGGTTCAACTTTCCCATGCTACCAACTGCTCGGCCCCTAGCCCCTACCTCTGATTTCCACCCTCACCTGTGTCCCTCCCACTTCGGATTCTCTTCCACTTTTTCTGGAACAGGGAGATAAGACTTATTCACACTCATAATTCTCTATGGACTGCCAACGGAAAAGCACCCAAAATCCGTAAAACAATTTAGAGAGATTTATTCTAAGCCGAATATGTGCGACCATGGCCCGGAGAGCCATGCCCAAGAAGCCTTGAGCAAGTGGTCTTGCTGTGGCTGGGCTATGGTTTGGTTTCGTACATTTCAGGGAGACAGGAAGTACACGTAGAATCATCAACCAATACATGGAAGGCATACATTGGTTTGGCCCCAAAAAGCCAGACATCTCCAAGCAAGGGACTACAGGTTACAGGTGGGTTTAAAGATTCTTTGATTTGTGACTGGTTAAAGAAATGAAGCTTTGCCTAAAGGCTTGGAATGTTTTCAGATAAGGAAGTCTGTTAGTCAGAGACAAGCCCCCAACATATACCCAGACTCAAGAGATCTGTTAAGTAAATTGATGACCTGCAGGTGTGGTTTAAGCTTTGTCTTGCACAGCCTTAGGCTGTTAATGAGTTATTAATACAGAGGACATCTCCAAGAAGGGTAGGGGACAAGAGGAGGCACGTCTGACCTCCCTTCTCATGGCCAGCAACTCAGCTTTAGGGTATTTCTGGGGTCCTCTGGGCCAAGAGGGGGTCCGTTCAGTCAGCTGAGGGACTTAAGATTTTTGGCTCCCAGAAGTTAGCCCCAAAATGCAACATTCTAGGTCTGAGAAAGACAGCTCTAAATATGAACTTCCAATTGCTTTTTTTCCACCTTCTTCTCCTTCTGGTCAACAGGGTGATATCCACTGGGGAGGTTTTGGGTATTTGTAAGACAACTTTGCTTGAGGAGGTGCCACTGGTATTGAGGTTTCCGGGATGCCGCAGGTTCCGCGCAGTGCACAGGGCAGAGCGCCGGAAGGTGAGTTCCTGTCCTGCCTGGGCTTTCCATTGCTTGCCAAACATCCGTGCCGGGAAATGTCTGTTTGTAATTATCTGCACTTAGAACTCCATTTTGAATAGAAACACAAAACTGCCCGGTTTTAATAAAAGCTGAATTTTCTAGGATTACAACTGGACATGGAACAACTAAACTTTGTTTTGCTTGAAATGTTGCCGTGAGTTAGTTCTCATTTCAGAAAACTGGGTCACCAATGGCAATGTGGATTGTTGTGTTTAAGGCGCCCATGCAATGCAGCTGGGGCAACGTGCATGTGCACTGACGGTGTGCACCTATCCTTTGATAGGTGCAAGCATTTGACGTCTGTGTACGTTCTAATGCAGCCCTATCCAAGCATGTACACAGTAAAACACACCTTATTTTATTAAAAGTTACATTCTTCTTATTTCTCATTTATTTTACAATTAGGGAACATATTGATTCTTTGAAATTATGTGTGTAAACATTATATTTCAGGAGAAGATAAGAAGCATTACCAAAGTATTCGTTGTTTAAAAAAAGAAAAGGAGGTTTGTTGAGGGCCGAGAACTGCTGCTCTAAATCAAGGAATTGTTGAATAAAAAATTTTGGATATTTGTTTTAATTAACTATCACTAATTGCGTATAACTGGATAAGTCAGGAAAGGAGACAAGAATAAAAGATAGACTATATAAAAATAAAGACAAAATAAAGACAATATCTAAAAATTTTAAAAGGCTATATACCTAAATCAGGGTGCTGGAATGTTCTCCTTTTCCTGATTTAATAGAAAGGAAGTGGAGCAGGGTATTCAGGAAAGAGGGCCTGAGCTTATTCAATTAAATATAATATTTACATTTTAATCTTTAAATAGGTTAGAATCAGGTTTGAATTTCTTATACCTTCTAATACATCTTAATTCTTAGACACCCCACATTGAGCTTAGTTTACTTTTATTCTGCCCATTTTTTCCAGTTAGTTAATTTTTAAATCAAATTATATTTATGTATCTCCCTAAAACATCTCAAATCCTTTTGGAAGAGGGATGATAAGGTGGAGGATAAATAAGTAATAAATGCTCTTTCAAACATGAGATATTACAATTTTGACTACCATATTGAAAGCTGATATCGTTAGTATAATAATACTCATATATTGGACACAATGTATTAGATCATAAAACTTTCCTGTTTTTTGGTATAGATTTTTTAGGCAAACACTTTTATTTCAATAAGAATTAGGCATGCTTAAGACAAGACATTCCCAATTATGTCTTTGGCTAAATCTACAGTATCAAACTTAAAGTCAATAGGTAACATTTAAAATACATTGGGGAAAGGCATATTTGTATCTGTCCACAAGCACAAATAAATATTGGACATGAAGCAGATAATCTGCTTTTGAAATTATCCAGGAGCTTAAGGAGAAACTTGTCTATTGATGTACATTAAAAATGTAAACATTGGCTAATATAAACATTAGCTGATAAATCATTCAGAAAGCAATGTCAGATTTGTATATTTTTCATTGTCATTTAGAATGCGAATCTGCCTCTTGCCAACTTCATATGCATATGCTAAGGATAAGTGGGAAAATACAGGGCAGCTCTTTAGACTAAGTGCTTTATAAATACTGGGTATTTCTGAAGTAGTGTTCTGCAAGAGGCTATAAATATCGTTCAAAACAAGGAGCTCTCATGTGGGACACTCCTTTGGTTCTAAAGCTGCAGAAACACCCACATGCTGGGCAGTTCTGACAGGGAGACAGGAAGCCCTGCTGCTGCAGGACGCTGGGTTCCCCATTCCACAGCCAAACTTAGGCTGCTTCAAGAGGCGCAGCCATGCTACTTTTCACAAGGTTCAAAACGGTAACTAATTATCCAGGACTGACAGGAGCCCTTGAGTGAGTCACGGCAAATCTATGCGCTCAAGATCTTTATAGGTATTAAAAGTCGTAACAACATTGGCATGTACAGGCTGAGTTTCAGGTTAACACACAAAGGAAAAAATGCCTATCACACATCTCTACTTGTATATTTGCATGAATACGTCAAACTCAACACATCCAACATGGAGCTCTCCTCATGCATTTCCATCTCAGCAAATGGCACCACTCCCTCACCCAGAAAGCTCTACTCCTCCTTCCTCTCATCCGCGATATGCTTGCAATCCCACCGTCTGTCAGCCGGGTCTCCTAAGTACACCTCAGCTCTGCCCACCGCTCTGCCTCTCCACTGGCATCTTCTGATCCAGGCTGTCACCTTCTCGTGCCTGGATCCCTGGAGCAGCCCCAACCTGGTCTCCAGGCCTCCCCTCTTGCCCTCGCCAACCCTTCCCTGCCTTTCACAAGGCGAGTTTTTATTACATCTCTCTTTAGATTAAAAACCTTCTCTGGTCTCCTGTTTATTGCCTTTTGAATAGCATGCAAATTCCTTAACCCTGTGAGTAGGATAAACGTATGTCTCAGTTTGTCTGGGATATATGCAGCTCACGCCTGTTTGTCTGATGTAATTATTAATAGTGTCCCCTTTCACTGGACCACATGTTCCAGTTTGTAAGGTCACGACTCACCTCTCTCTCCAGACTCAGTTCGGGCTTCTCCTTACCTTGCACAACACTATCTTCCAGGGACAGGGAACACTCTACACGGGTAGGAGATGTGGGTCTCTCACTGTCCCTAGACACCTGGCACCTGGTATACTGCTTGCATACAGACACTAGATATGGTTGAGCAAATCAACAGAAGAGATACGGTAGCTCCAAAATTAATATATTGTAGTAGATGATAAATGAAGATCTTTAACAAATTAAAAGTTACTCACCAAGTTGGGTTTAATACAATCATTTTAACAACAACAAATTTTACAGTTTCTAGAGGAATATTTTTAAGGGCTATTCTGATACTAATAAAGATTTTTTTGATACTGATAAAGATAAATATTTTTAAGGGCTATATTTGATACTAATGAAGACACTTTCATTATTCCCCAATAAAATTTCTATGCTAATTGGTATGGGCTGGGCATGGTGGCTCATGCCTGTAATCCTAGCACTCTGGGAGGCTGAGGCTGGAGGATTGGTTGAGGTCAGGAGGTCAAGACCAGCCTGAACAAGAGCAAGACCCCGTCTCTACTAAAAATAGAAAAAATTAGCCATGTGACTAAAATTGGAAAAAATTAGCTGGACATGGTGGTGTGGGCCTATAGTCCCAGCTACTCGGGAGGCTGAGGCAGGAGGATCACTTGAGCCCAGGAGTTTGAGGTTGCTGTGAGTTATAATGACACCACTGCACTCTAGCCCGGGCAACACAGTGAGACTCTGTCTCAAAAATAATAACAATAATAATTGGTATGGCGCTCAGCCACTCTGATTTGAAAACATCTATCGAAGCCACATATGATTCTGGAAATATCATGCAGAAAAAAAGACAATATTATATATCTGGATCAATATTTGAACTGATTTTGAAGCTATTCATAAATACTGACTTATAGCATCCAAAAAATATGACTTCCTCTTCCAAAAAAAGGGGAAAGAAATATAGCTTCATATTATTCTACTAAGCTTTAAAACATAATATTGAAGACTAAATTCCTTCTTAAAAACAAAAGTTATATAGCTAGGATAATGGTTGTAGTATTTTTTAGCTATACAAAAATAATCACGGAGCAGTGACCACACCAACAGGATGGCGGTTGTGCCTCAGAAATCCATTTAGCTGAGAGCTCACCCATGCGGCGGCCCTTTAGTGTACAAGGCTGCTAAATGGTCTTTTTCTGGTTATGTGGGGGGGTGCCAGTGCAAAGTGAGAGTTATGAATCCTGAGCAAGAGCCTCTTTGTCCATTTGGTTTTAATGTTTACAAAAGGCTCAGAAGAACCTGGTGTGATCCATGGCCAGAAATTCAATCACGTTCTCAGTCTCACTTAAGATACTTGAAATATGCCCAACAATCAATTGGTTATTGATATAAATTATGTCCCAAAATTGCACTCAAGTATGGCAATGACCCAACATATGACACTTAATGTAATATAAAGAGAAAATGCATACTTCTCCCAAACCCACCAAACCTAGACCATTCTTTTCCTTGAATTCCTAAAACATTTAACAAAATCTGATTTGGATTATTCAAGGGAAGGCAAACATAACAGAATAAAAAGATAGCATGAAATGTTTGACTTCATTATAGCTACGGACTTGATATTCAGGGTACAGCTCTGAACTCTTTTGGTCTCATCCTTTATGCTGCACAAAAGAAACGAATCATCAGTAACCGACAGGTCCCAAGACCTATCGGCAAATCTCCACGTTTTCAATTGTGACTATATATTTCACATAATTTTTCCAAGAACTAAAAATGTTAAGTTACCTCTTTCTATCTTTAAAGACTGTATAAAACTTGAGAAGTGAGTAAAATACATTCATCTGAGACATTCTCAGGTGACAGGAGCCCCCTTTTCTGGGTTTGGGTTCCAGCACAGACCCGAACCATCACCAAACTTTGTACTTCACACTTTATCCAAAGCTGCTTTCTCTATGGATAAGAACTATGACTTTCTCAGACATCTCCATTTTCTCTTAATCCCTATCACCAGCAGTAGTGGTTGGTGTTCTTTTCAGGACTATTTCCAAAAAGAAGCCAAGTTTTTAATCCCTCCTGTCTCGGCAATGTTGAGAACGGCCCACAGCGCCACACCCGGCTGCAGGCTGAGTGCCAGGCACGGCACACTCGCCAGGACACGTGATTAAAACAGGCATCTCAGCAAAACTGCAAGCTTATCCAAGACCTCCTTCCTGATCACCCATTAATAACTGAAATTTCTAATAAATCCTTGAACACTAAGGCTCTCTTTTATTATTTTCTCCATAGCATTCTCCAACTACTAGTTGAAAATTTCTCAAGACTCTTGAGGGGACAAAACCCAAACTCCTGCAGCCATTAAAGTCGCCTTATGTGTATGTGTGTTTTTTGATTTTGTTTTGTTTTAATCCCAAGAGTTTACCTCCCGCACAGAAAGGCAGCCACTGGGGCCATAAGCATTGAGTGCATGACTTGGGGAAGGTGCAGAGATGAACAGGAAGGCAACGCCAGATACAAAATGCCAACCACCATAAGAGTTGCTCCCCTTCCTCCCAGGTAAAAGAAAGAAATGCACTTAAGACAAAGACCTGAACTGAAAACCAATCTGTTGGAAAAAAGCTGCCACAAAGCCAATAAGCAAACAATGCAAAACAGAACCACTGACGTAACACACTGTGGCTCAGTAGAACCTCTGTTCATCTGGAAAGAATTCTACAATTTGTCCTCTCTGCAGAGGGCCCCGACTGCCATGCTGGTCCTATCACAGCCTCTGCAAGATCATCGGTCAACAGCATGGAGAGGCACACGCTCAGGTTTGTGGGCAGCCTGTGCCCTGTGGAGGGGTGTGCTCACTTACCTGCAAATGCAAAGCAGGCTATCTCCCGAGGAAGATGAGAGAGCAGACTGGTGGCACCTCACAGATGTAGAGCCCAGAAAGGGCACAACAAGGCAATAATTAGGATGTCATACCAGCACACATGCACACTCCTACCTCCTATCAAAAACATCAGTTGGCAACCTCATGACTATTAAGTCCTAATTGCTACTTCCAGATCAGTAACATGTGCACGGAAAAAGTTCCACGTCTATCCTGCAAAGCCAATCTATTTTAAATACACTACTTAAAACTGAGCCTATAGGTCGGGGGGCATTGTAATTACCAGCAGTTAAGTCTTTCTTACCTCTAAAAAAAAGAAAAAAGGTCTCAGAAATAAATGACCCCTTTTTTAAGACCCAAAGCTTCTTATTGCTAAACTGTTAACCGTCACTGAGCATACATTATGTGCCAGTTGCTATCCTCGAGCTTTTACTCATATGAAGGTATTTAATCCTCGGAACCACCCCATGAAGCAGGTGCTGTCGTTGTCTGATCTCACACACGGGACGCGGGCAGGCCAGGCCGGGGGCCAGGCTACACGGCTGGTTATGTGCACAGTCTGCACCCAAATGCAGCCTTCTCCCACACCCGGCCCGAGCCACTATTCCGCACTGGCTCTACTTTCAGCAAACCAACTGAAAAGTCTACATGTGTGCAAAGAATCAATAACTGGCTAGAAAAACACAGTCAATGAAGAAATAACACTCATCATGATGTATTGTTTTGATCCTCACAGCACGCTGTCATTTTTGCACTAACACTTTTTTCTTTCTGTTAACAGTAGGTTGATATTTTACTCTTTGCCCAGTTTCCATCTCCTAAATTCTCTTACAGACCTGGTTAAAAAATACTATTTGCTTTACTCTAATTCTAAATTGGAGGATGGAGTACTAAAGGTTTGTCTTAAGAAAACTTACCAGATCTGGATTCGAATCCTAGGTCTGCCATTCAACCATGAATTCCTTATCAGTGAAGTGATATAACAATAGGATTAACCTCATAGAATTGGTTGTTGTGCTAAATGAAAGAATATAACCGGCATCTAACAGTCCCTCGACAAGTGGAGAAAATTACTATAACAAATTCTAAAATATTACTTGGGGAAAACAACATGTTTATTATTTATTTCTTCTTGGATATTTATTTATCATTTTGAGTGTTTATCTTGAATGTTTTATTTATTGTTTATTTATATTATTTATTTACTTTATCTTGATATTTTATCTTCATTGTTCTGATTCTTACTTTTTAATTTATCTTGAATATTTTATTTATTTATCTTGAAGATTTAATTTATTAATATTTATGTATTATTTCCTCTTCAATTTTAAAAACACATCTGTTCTCATATAGGTGGTAGAAATACATACTTCTTTTTAAAAAGAAAGAAAAAGACCCAATGTGTCTTTAAGGATGCAGAATTATTTTGTCCTCCCATGTTACAAAACTTCATTTTAACGTGAAGTCTACCGCTTTGGAGTCTGGAGATTATGGGATAGGGCCAGGCTAAAGGTCACCTTTCCTTTAGTTAGCACAAATAACTGGTGTAAATAAGATTTCAGGGGAATGTATCAATGACTAAAGAAGGAAAAAGTAACCTGTTTTCAAATACTAAAGGAGTAATCTCTTCTATGGAACCATTGATATGCTAATTATAAATAATTTATCCATTCATTAGATAGCCTAAGGACATGAAAGTAATAAGACTGCATTTCATTAAACATTCTACAAAATTTAAACCTTTCACTTATTTAGACAGGTCTTCCTCCTAATTATCCCAAATTAGTGCAATTCTAGTCCTAGTTACACGTATTTCATTGTCTGGTGGAACATTATATACACAGCGAGTCACATCTGACAAAGGCTTAATTAGGTGATCAATTTTTCTTGACGGGAAGAGCACCAATTGTCCTTCGGCAATAATTCTTCACAGTAATAGACTCAGATCAGAATTATTCTTAAAGCAACTTTAAAAGTGAGTTTGGGATGACTTAGTTTGAAAACAAGATTCAAATCTTCACCCACCATTTTTTTCTAATTGAGATTCTTTAGATTTTCTAATTTAGACTTTTTCTAATTTAGTACTCAGAATACCACCATCCGAGACTGTTCAGACGGTTAGGCAGAATGGACGGGTCGCCTTCTCGTCCCAGAGGAGACAAGGCCCCAGAGGCAAGGCCCCAGAGGAGACCTCCCAGCAGCTCTGGCCTCACTCAATGGCTTCGGCACAGGGAGGACAAGGAACCCCTACTTCCTCACTACTCTTGATCCTTCTGATCGGCAAAGAGCCAATCCTAGAGAAATCCAAACGTCTGGTTTTTCCACTTCTGCACTCAGATTTAGAGCACTGTTTATGAAAATCACTCAGTCATGCAAATTGGATGCCAGGACATGGCATTGGCCTCGGCTGGGCTGTCTATGGGGCTCCCCAACCCATCCACACGCCTCCCTTCTGGCACCAGAACAGCTATTGTGACTCTTGGCCATCTTGGCCATCATTGCTGCCACCTCTCCTGGCAGACGGCCAACATCCTGCGTCAGGGTGGGGACAGGCACCCCAGACCTAGGACTCCCCAACATGCTGGCCCTGTCACCCTCACAAGCGCATCTCTGACCACTCTCTGCCTATCAGTTCCTCCCTCTAGGTCCCGCTGAGCCAGGGTATTCTCTGTTTAAGGAGAATCCCAGCAAGTCACTCCCCTACTGAAAATGTGTCTGGGATGCATTATGCCCAGAATAAACTGACAGCTCCCCAGCTTGAAATATAAGGTCCTTCTAGATCCTGGCTTCTCCTCTCTCTTCCACCTTGTCTTTCACCACCCCAACCTGGCCCCCAGAGGGACCCATGCAAGCCTTCCTGTCCTTCCCTGACCTGAACCCCCAAGGGCCCACTCAGGGATCCTGTGCCTCCCCAAAGTCCCCTCCCATCTCTTCCCTCTCTGCAGCACTCCTGCTACGTGGTGTCCAGCAGTCCCCACCATCACCCTCATGCCACTGTCTCGCAGTGGTTTCCTATATGTCCCCAGTGAATTCTGGGATTCTGGCAGGCAAGCATAGGTCTTAACTCTCTAAAACAGGCACGTGTGTCGAGGCCCTCCCACAAACACTCAGCACTGGTTTGCGGGACGTGTGAGGAAGTGGGTGAGTGCAGGAATGCATTCAGAGGCTCGCTGTCCTGGGCATGCAATCAAAATCAGTGGCTACCAAACCTAACTGTACAGCACAATCACCAAGAGAGCTTTTAAAAACATAAAGTTCTGGGCCTCATCCCAAACTACAAATACTTGGGGAATGAGGCCAAGATGTGTATCTGCTTAACAAGCTCCCTGGATGATTCTGCAGAAGGAACCAACTCAACACTGGTCCACAGATGGTGTTTGGGAACCACAGTCTACACAGAATGTTCCTGCCTTGGCTACCTCCTGGTGGGTATATCTAGAATACCAGGGCGGTCATGACTCAACTCTGATCCTGCCAAATGCAACATGACAACTTCATGCCACACGTCTCATAACCCCTTGGTAAGGATTTGTGACTTTTCACAAGTCCATCATCCTGCTTTCTGCAGCTCACCTCCAAGTATACATTTTAAGCAACTTGGTAAGGGCTCATTTCTTACACCCACAGCACTACTTCATAGCATACTCTGCAAACAGGGATAAAACTTCAGTAATTAGGCACTGACTTTGCACATATTTAAAAATTTCTCTCATTTGGAAAAAAAATAAGAACACAGTATTCAGATTAGAGCACAAGAAACTAGGAGCCCTGAAGAGAGACCATCCAAAATGCAGTGAAGCTGTGAGTGTTACACATCATAAAATACATGACTAAGACCACCTCACACCCATTAGGATGGCTAGTATCAAAAAATAAAAATAAACAGAAAATAACAAGTGTTGTCGGGGATGTGGAGAAACTGGAACCCTTGTACACTGTTGGTGGGAATGTAAAATGGTGCAATGGCTGTGATAAACAGTTTGGTGGTTCCTCAAAAAAATTAAACATAGAATTACCATATGAGCAATTCTACCTCTGGGTATGTATATACCCAAATGAACTGAGAGCAGGGACTCTACAGGTATTTGTGCACCGAAGTTCACAGCATTATTCACAAGACCCAAATGGTGGGAACAACCCTAGTGTCCACTGACAGATGAGTGGATAAACTAAATGTGGTGTACACATACAATGGAGATTACTTGGCCTTAAAAAGAAAGAAATTTCCGACACGTGCTACAACATGGATGAACCTTAATGATATTACGCTCATGAAATAAGCCAGTCACAAAAAGATAACTACCGTATGATTCCATTTATACAAGGTATCTAGAGTAGTCAATTTCACACAGAGGGAGGTAGAATGGTTTTTGCAGGAGCTAGAAGGAGGGGGGAATGGCCTGTTATTGTTTAATGGGTACAGAGTGTCAGCGTGCAAGGTGCAAACAGTTCTGGGATATACGGTGGTGTTGATCGCTCAATGTGAATGTACTGAATACCACTAAACTGTACACTTAAAAATAGCTAAGGTGGTAACTTTTATGTTATGTGCATTTTACCTCAATTTAAAAAAATAAAAAAGTAAAAAAAAAATACATGACTAAGAATGGGTCAGAGTTAGATATATTTGCACCTGAAGAACAAACTATTAATCTTCTTAAAGCCCCAAGGAATAGTGAATTTGTAAAAAGTCTTCTAGCTCACATGAATGCAATTTCTACATATTTAATTTACTGTTTAGCATTAAAACCTTTTCTTACTTTTTTTTTTTTTTTTTTTTTTTGAGATAGAGTCTCGCTTTGTTGCCCGGGCTAGAGTGAGTGCCGTGGCGTCAGCCTAGCTCACAGCAACCTCAAACTCCTAGGCTTAAGCAATCCTGCTGCCTCAGCCTCCCGAGTAGCTGGGACTACAGGCATGCGCCACCATGCCCGGCTAATTTTTTCTATATATATTTTTAGTTGGCCAGATAATTTCTTTCTATATTTAGTAGAGACGGGGTCTTGCTCTTGCTCAGGTTGGTCTCGAACTCCTAAGCTCAAACAATCTGCCCGCCTCAGCCTCCCACGTGCTAGGATTACAGGCGTGAGCCACCGCGCCCGGCCTAAAACCTTTTCTTTAAAGAAGGAATTTACTCATCAAATCTCTCTCAGCAAATCATTAGGAAAAAAAGGCAATAAGAAGTTAAAGCAATAGGCATGCAAATAATTAAGAAATTCTAATCTTAGGAAATTGAATGCAAGTGAATTTAACCATTTGATCTTTTTCATTTTGCAAGCTTATCTATATTGGTGTCTTAATTCTAAAGTTAAAAATACAAAAATACTATAAATCACATATTTTAGTTAAAAGCCAACAACTTGGTATTAAATTTATTTGGTATTTTTAGTCTAGTCTAGAGAATTTAAGTGTTAGGTAGGTAGTTAGCCATACAACAGGGAAGGGTTAATAGATTTTTTTTTTTCTTTTTTTGGAGGTAGAGTGTTGCTCTGCCACTCTGGCTAGAGTACGGTGGTGTCATTATAGCTCACTGCAAACTCAATCTCCTGGGCCCAGGTGATCCTCCTGCCTCAGCCTCCTGAGTAGCACCACCACTCTCTAGTAGACAAGGGGTCTAGCTCTTGCTCAGACTGGTCTTGAACTCCTGACCTCAAGCAATCCTCCCACCTAGGCCTCCCAGAGTGCTAGGATTACAGGCATGAGGCATGGACACCAGCCTAATTTTTAACAATTACATATTATTTAAAAGCAATTTTTGGTTTTCTTAAAAAATATACTATGTATCATAAAACTTTGTGGCTGTTCTTAAATGTTCTAAAGAGCAGGAGTTTGCTTTATTTGTGTTACTTTAAATGTTACATGCCCCAAGGATTATGTAGGTACTAGATTTTGCAAATCCTCCTACTAGCAGAAGAACCAAATGAAGCTTCTTGCTTTCACATGATGCACATTCCCTGTGTTGCCATGGGTTACTGCCCTCATCCTTCTGGACCACTGACATACTGGGGGAAATTGTGACGGATTTTCTCAGATGGACCGACTCTCCTATGAGGAGTCACAGGGACACTGTTTTCATTTTACCCCAAATTGAAGATTTTATAATCCAATGTACTCCGGTTAAACCAGTTAACTGGCTCCTATCAAGGATATAGTTGACTTATCCAATTTTAACCACCTACACTTTTTTATCATATTCAATATAATTCCTAGTTCATTAATTTCTTGATTACCTTATCTTACGCTATGCAGACCCATATAACCCCTCCTTCTCTGCCCCCAATACTGTCACCTTAAATTATCGTGCAAGTAGTGCCCAATTGTTCAATTATTTGGATCCTGGCCTATTGTTATCCTCAGAATAACGTTCAGTCTCAACTCTCACAACAACAGATGGCAAAGGTTAGACTGCACTAAACGTTTCTTCAGCAACTTCTCATAACTGAAAGAGTCAAGAAGAGCACAAGAGAAAATGAGAGAGCAGAAGAAAATGATTTGCAAGTGAGTGAAATGATGTTTATGTCTGAGACTTCTTCCCACTCGAAGCTTCACATTCTGTTGAAAGGTACCTTTGCGCTCAGCGAGTTAAGACCGAGGAGTTGCGCCATCCCAACTGCTTCCTCTCCTCAGAGAATCAGAGATGCTCACTGCGTGATCAGCCCCTCAGTGACACTAAGCCAGTTAAGACAACTGAGGGGCTCACAGCCGCACGAGGAAACCCCGTCTCGGGTGCTGAGAAGGGAGGGTAAGAAACAGTAGCAGGGAATTACTCCAGCAGGTCCCCTGCCCCACCCCTCACCAGAGTTCAGGAGGCTCTCCAGTGCTTTGGGCAAGACAAGATAATACTTAGAAGAACCTCAGCTGGCTCAGTAGAGATTATTTACAAATCACATACACAAATATTTAAGGTCAGACTCATTAGACTATGCAGGGGACCCTAAGATCTGTCCTCTCAGTATGACACAGGCCTCTCAGGCTTCTGAAGTGGGGTCCCCCTCTTTAGGGTACGTGCAAGATGAACCTCTGGAGGAATGAAAGAGAATATTAAATACTTTATATAAAAATGAGAAATTAATTTTACTAATATTTAACATATAAACTAATGGATGAACACATACATGATTAAGTATGTGTGTGAGGTATGACATCTCAGTTTTCTCACTTGGGCTGCTTAAAATACTAATTAGTGGCAGGCTCACAGGATTGCTGCAAGGACTAAACGAGGTGACGCGTGTGCAGTGCCTGGTAGCAAGTACAAGTACATGCTCAGTGAACAGGGGCTCCCGTCCTTGGAGGAAAAGTGAGTTGAGGGTAAAGAGGGTCCCCGTCAATCCCTGAATTTCAGGAGCACCCAGAACCCTGTGACCTTGCTGGGAAGGGCGCTCTCAGACTGACCCGGAAGCCTGTGCTTACACCCCCGCCCCCTCCACTCCTGGCTTCCCCGAGCCAAGCTGAGCAGCCGCCTTGCAGGGCCCTGCCTCCAGGCGCATGGAACCGCCAGCCACCCCTGCTCACAGCCTCCGACCCGAACTGCCCTGGAGAGGAAGCCCTTCCCCATCCGGCCACACCTGACATGGAAACCTCCACTTCTGCCCTGAAGTCAGGATGGTAAACTACTACCTATCACGCCTTTGGCATCCCAGACAAACATGCTTTGTAACTCACCCACATCAAGCAGGGTACAGCATATGGGGAAACAAGATCTGCATGCTCCAGAAACCATACTTTTTACTGACAAAAGCTAACACCTATGGACTCAGAAGTAGAGGAGGCTTCCAAAGTTCAGTTCGTTGGCTATAATCATAGAAAGCAAGTTACTTAGTGCCCTTGAGCTTTTTCTTTAGGTATTTTTCCCTTGATGTGAAAGAAGCAAAGACTGGGGAGGGAGCGACGTGCTGAAAATGAATAGGTAAAATGGAAACTCAGGGGTGGATGCAGCACAGGTGGGCGGCTTGGCGCTCCCAGATCCTCTGGCACTGGGTTCCCAGGAGGTATTGGAAGAGGGGGAATCCTTTCTCCTCCTCCAGTTCAAGCTGTCATCCCAGAGCCCCGAGTCTGGCTGCCAAGCCATCTGCTCACAGGAACGCAGCTGAGATGTTAACACGTGTGAAACGTGGACCCTAAGTTCTAGTGTCCCCCTTTATTTTCTGCACAACCCAGGGGGCCACGCTGACCTGAGATTCCACTCGGACTGGTACTACTTTTTCAAACTTGCCAAAGGAGGAAAATGCACTTGCTTTGCAGGAGAGAGTCTACCGGGCTTTACTTTCAAAATCGGCCTTGAAAGATGTACCTTAGCTTCACAGCTTTCCTTTCTCATATTGTGTTTCTGTGAGACTCGTTGTTATTCCATATACAAACACACACACAAACATGCAGCTGAACACTCAGCACAGAAGAGGCTTTTTTTCCCTTTACTTTCAACTGAAAAGTCAAAATAAATATCTCAGATTAAACTGTGTCTGATTATACGGGAAACAATTTCTCTGATTTTAAGTGAAGCCGAATTCTCTTAGATTTCTATTTCACAGGAATACTGAATACACAGTGATTCTCTACCATTTTTCCTAGGTTGGAAGTACAAGGACAAGCGAGCTCACTTAGATAAAGGAATAATTCTGCGGATTTTCTTAGAAGATCACATACCACCAAAATCAATAAGAAATGGAATGTTTGATTTCTGATAAATGAGTACCAAGTATTAGGCTAGGAATCTGATTGAGAGCTGCTTTTAACACTATCTGACCCCAGACAAGTTGCGTGCTGGTTCTTCTCTTCTGCATCCTCAGGTGTAAGACATTTGGGAACCAGTCAATCCCGCATAGTTATGTTCCAAAAGAAATAATAACAGAGTAGCAGAGATGTATAAGGCTCCTATTGTGTGTCAGGCACTATGCCAATTATTTTGCATGCATTTGCTCACTTAATCTCCATTAACAACTGTAAGTTAGATGTTATTTTATCCTCATCTTACAGATAACAAAACAGAAGACAGACTGATAAAATAAACTGCCAAGATTGCACAGCCAGCAAGTGGTGCCAGGACACCAACGTGCAACTGATTTCAAAGCCCTAAACCACAATGCTCTACTGCTATATATAAAGGCATTTTATGAACCTAAGACAGAAGCCATTACTACAAATGTGGAAAAATCCATCTGACATTATGACCATCCTCACTGTTTTGCTCTTCTGGGCTTGTTCACTCCCTAGCTAAAAAAGACTTTTTAACACATTTTTAAAGAATTATCCACATCTGTCCATTGTCTACATTATAAACAGCCAGTTAGCAAGTACAGGAAAAATATGCCCAAATACTTCTTTCAATTATTTAAAAATCAATTGAAATAAAAATCCAAACGTGTTCCAGGAAACCCCATTATAATTACAAGCACTAGCATCTAATCTAAGTAGATGTTTCATCTTAGGCATTTGGTGGATTCAAAAGATTTATATTGTTTTATAGTTTCACCAAAGATCTATGCCAGAATTTTTTAAAATCCTGACTGACGCTTCTATCTCTACAACCCGGTGGATGTCTAACTGGCCCAGGTTCCTTCATTTTGCTCCTGTGGCCCAGGCTGAGTGATCACAATTCCTGATATACCACAATACCCTGGAGGCTTCTTCTCACCAACCCCTGGGGCACCAGCTATGCATACACTTCAAGAAAGAAGCCAACTACAGAGATTTCCTGAAACCGCTGGAAATGTCGGCAAGGCCATGCGTCCCCATATCTATACATTTAAACTCCTATTATGGACCCGCGACATATCTGGCACTTGCTAGACACTGGAAGTATTAAGACAAGGCCAAGTGAGACCTGAGCCGTGTCCTCAAAGAGATTCCAGTCTAGAAGGAGGGTCAGACAAGGAAACGAATACAGATGTGTCAGTTATTCCAAAGGTGTGCAAGAGGAGCAGAGAGAAGGTGCAGCTCACGCATACACAATCAGGCTTCCACAAGGAACTGAGTTCCGAATGCCGGGAGGTAGCTAGATGGAAAGAAAGTATTTAATAGAAGGAGACTGGGTTTTACTGGAAAGGGGAAAATATAAGGGCTCTGGAAACTTGTTACAAAATAAAGGCAGCAGGGTTGCAAAGTAAAACTCAACTGTACTTCTTTGTGTAGCTCACATGCAATTCACTCTTTATAACAATACTTGCAAGTGACAACTTTCAAGATCCTGTTGCGATTCTATATGTGTTTGTTAGGATTCTGTTTTATGCTACAGAAACCAATGCTCGCTCTTTTAGTAATACTAATAACAAATAATAGTGATATAATGCTTCCACTGTACCAAGCTTGGTACTAAGTGCTTTATGCATATTAATTCACATAATTCACCCAAAGCCTAATAGGTAGGTGCCATTATTATTCCCACTTTGTAGGTAAGGCCACTGAGGTCTTGAGACTCTCTGCTCTAAATCACCATGCTACACAGCCTCTCAGAAAAAGAATGTATTAAGATATATTGAGTAACTTCCAGGATTTCAGGGAGAACTGGAGACCCAAACTTGGACCTGACTCAGTGAGGACTCCTCAGCAGCCACCACCAAGCACAAACCTGCAGCTGGCACTGCTTGCAAGGCCACACCGGACACCACCTGCTGGCTGCCACCACTTCTTCAGGAATGCCATCTTGCTGCGAAGCCACCTCCACCTCTAGGGACTATGTCTCGCAGCCGCCTCTGTCCTTCCCCACTATTGCCAGATTCGGGTATGGAGTATGCAATTGGTGGAACCTAGGTCACTGGCCACTGCATCGATGTACAGAAATCCAGGAAATTAATACATGGCAACTGCAGCATCTACATAGAGAATGTGGGCTCTGCCTTCCACCAAGGTTCATAAGGTGGGTATATCAGTGTCCTGGGGCTGCCGTAACAAGTACCACAACTAGGTATCTTAAAACAACAGAGATCTATGCTAGAAGCTAAAAACCCAGCCATCAGTAGGACTGTTTCCTCCTGGGGGCTCTGAGAGTGGATCCATTCCCTGCCCCTCTCCCAGCTTCTGGTGGTTCTGGCAGTCCTTGGCCTTCCTAGGCTTGAAGACACATCACTCCAATCTCTACCCCTATCGTCACATGATGTTCACCCCTGTGTCTCTTTTCTTCTTATGAGAACACAAGTCACACTGAATTTAGGAGCACCAGTATGACTGTACCTTAACTTGGTTACATCTGCAAAGACTTTATTTCTAAATAACGTCATATTCACAGCTAGCAGGAGTTAGGACTTGAATGCATTTTGGGGGGAAACATTCCACATACAACAGTGGGGAATTACACAAACACAGGAAAGGGGTTCAGAAGCTGGGCAGCCACAAAAAAAAAGACAAATACCCAGTGCACCTCAATCACTATGAGGGACTTCATTTTATCTAATAATGAAATGATTTCAAAGCAAAAGTTGGATATGCCGAAAGCAATAAGTGGTCTATTAGCTCTCCCAGGGGAACCCACTAGACAGGAATGTGTAGTAGGGGTAGGAGGGGGTGTTAATTGCAAGGCTAGATGGTTCCTCCCTCTGAAACTATGGCCATGGGAGGGATGAGGCCAGGCATAAGTCCTGCTACCCCTGCTGCCCACAGGCATCTGCCAAATATCTCTCCTTTTATCTTCAAAAAGAGAAAACTTGGCCTGGAGGGGCCATCATGGATTAAAGTGGAAAGATAAATGGAGATTTTAACTGTATATATGAGTTACCTAAGCCATAATTTTTCAACTGAATAGGTATATGACAGATGTTCGAAATATACATTATTTACATGGCTGGCCCAGTCTTTTGTGCTGCTACTTGCATAGCTCTCTTTTCAAACCCAACTATAGATATCAAAAGCATATCCTTTTTATCAACAATACAATGGCTTCTGAATAAATGTGAACACTAATAAAACAAATCCAAGAATTAAAAAGCACTTTACTTTTAGGAACAGGAAAGCAGACAGTCTCCAAGCAATCCTAACCTCGATTCTGCAGGTTTTCCAAAACCCTTATGGAATTCAATTGACCCTCCATCTGCTGGGAATAAAAATAACTAAGTCATCTGCTCCCCTCCAAGAAGTGGAACATAAAGTACAAAAAGCTGAGCTATTCTGGTATTCTCAACTAACACTGCTGTATAAATGACCTCCAACCTAGACCTATCACCCTTATTGTTCACTTGTGTGCCTAAAAGTCCTCTCTGTGTGGACAACCAACCCGTTAGCCCAAAATGGAACTCACCTGCTCCACTTTCCTTCCCCAGCCTCCTGGTCATTTATTGCCTTCTTCCAACAACAACAAAAAAATCTGATTCACCTTTTATTTTCCTTCACCTCTTAAACCCAGTCAGTTACAAAGTACAGCCAGTTCCTCAGTTCTCCCAGAGCCCCATTCCTCCTCCCTGGGCCCACACAAGTTTCCCACTATGTGGCTTAAGTACCACTCAGGTGCGTGAGTTCATTGTGAGTTCAACTAGATAGGACCTAGTTGAATACTTTTTACTGAAATAATTATATATTAACTTTAATAGGGATTAGGAAAAATATAATTATCAAGGGAAACCCATAATTTCACAGAAAATAGAAAATTTTCTTTTTAACTCATACAAATATGAAGTGGATCAAGTTAAAGAAAAATATTAAGTAAATAACAATAAAGGTGATATGTGTGGACATGTTTAAAATAAATTTGGGGGGCGGTGTGCTAATGGCCAGCAGTCTGTCTGTGGGGTCCCTCAGCAACTCGCTGCTCAGTCCCCCCATCACTCCTCCACCGCCTCCCAGCTGGTCTCCAGGCTCTGGGTCCGCACAACATCCACCTATATCCTGCAAGCCCCTACCTGCTCCACTTTACAAAGTGTTCCTTTCATCCTTTTTCTCCCAAACTCACAAAGTTATTCATAAACTCCGAATCTGCCTAAATTTCAAGATCCCACCTGGCCTATCTACGTGTTATTTCTAGTTATATCCCAAACTTACAGGCTGATAAATTTCACATACCCATTTTCATTTCCAGCTTCACGCCTTGGCTCATACCGCTTCCACAGCCTTCCCCTAATCCTTCTCAATCTCCACCTCTTCAAATCCTACCCACACCTTCAAGACCCAAGTAAGTCCTCCCTCCAACAGCCTTTTCTAAGTGACATCCTTCTCTTCCTCGAACTGTTCCACTTATACCAACCATACCGACCAACCACCGGACTCGACTATATCCTATGATTTCCTGCTTTCTAAGGGTTAACTCGTGGCCAGCTGGTCCCATCTACCGATCACAACGGGAGATCCCTCAAGGGTAGGATCTTATGATATACACGTACAACTTCCAGTTATTAAAAAATGACTCACATTAGGACTTCAAGACATCTCTTCCTTCCAACTTTGTAAGAGAAGTAATGTTGTAGTTATTCATCCAATAAACATTTACGGCGTGCCTGATATGTGCGCCAAGCTCTGTGGTTGCTGGCAAAATAGAGATGTGAATACAACAGGTACCACCACGGAGGAGCTCGCGCTCCAGGATGGGAGATGCACAGGAAAACTCATGATGCAGCACAACGTGACTGTGTTGCTATAACACAAGCACAAAACAAATGTCACGGAAGTGATTCACTTTCGAAAGGATCTGAAGGAAGACTGCAAGAGCAGCGGGCAAACGAGCTGGTTCTGGAAGGTTAAATGGGACTCTGTCAGACCTGTGAGGAGAGGGAGCACATCCAGGCAGTGTCACATAAATTAAGAAAGGTGCACACGGCAAGAAGGCTCTGTAGGCAGAGTCCCCGGAGCTTGGAGCACAGGGTGTTGGGGGAAGGAACAGAAGAAGAGGTGGCAAGAGTCGGGGAGGTTATCCCAGGAAGAGCGTTGGTGAACCACCACCTCATCCATGGGCACGAGCAGCACTGAAAAGGGAGGCAATGTGACCAATTTTGCTTTAGAGAGATTTAAAAATAACAAAAACAAAACAGAATAATAAAAGCCCTCTGGGGACACATGGAGGATGGACAGGACTAGAAGAGAGGTCACTCTGGAAGACACTATAACAGAACAGAAGATTGAAACAACAGGGACGAAGAGGAAGAGACAGATTTTAGAAATATTTAGGTGGTAGAAATCAATAGGATTTTTCTGAGCAATTGGCTGTGCGTTCCAGTGTTTAACACACTGACTGCCCCGTGAGTTGCATTTAACTCAGGCTAGTTTTGAGCCCGGGGCCACGAGAAGCAGAACCTTACAGTTGGTTCGTGAAATTTTACTTGTTGATGTTCTTATTGTTACAATTAATGTTGACAATTTAATTCTAAAAACGTGGATTATGTTGCATGTAACTCACACACAGAAAACAATAAAAAATAACAAATTAGAAAGGATCGTTTCATTTTAATAAAATACCATGGCCCCAGGGAAGAATTTTTTTTTTCTAGTGTGGCAGTCAATGTATTAATAAAAATAGTCCAGGGATTTACTACTTAAGGAAAACTTTATTACCTACTTTAAAAATTACCCATGCCCTTTATTTCTTGGCTTACTGTGGCTAAGGTCAATTTAGAGTTGACTATAGTCTGAACTCTCGCAAACAAGAAGAACCTCTACTTTATCCCTAATAGATTATGCATCACACACTCTCTATGACTGATTTACAAAAGCATGTCCTAAATTCAAAAGTTGGCGTATTATCCCACTAGCAAGGACCTAACCAGATTTTGCTCCTTAAGTTTTATACCTGCAGTCCGCATAAGCAATCTTGTACCCAAGAACATACGATCGTCTGAATTGTCCTGAGTCTCTGGGGTGTAGGGAATTTAAGGCCAGAATTGCTGTGGAGGTGTAAAAACGCTAAGGTTTTTACACAATATACTCATATTCCTTTTTTCAAATAAAAACATTTGAAAGAGTATAAAAGATATTGAAATACCAAGAGAGGTGACCTTTTGTAAGCCCATTCATGTTCTCCTGGGAAATAAAGAATAAAGTCATTCACTACCAAGTGCAATATTCCTCACTTCCACTAGCCTGATAAAAGGAGTCAACATAGGTAGTTTCAAATTAAAACACAGTTGGAGCAGCTAGGCTGAAAATGGATCTCTGCTAAGAGCGAAAAGGACGTGACAGGATGCTGTTTATTAAAACTTGCATATGATTATAACTTGCCAGGTCTTAATCTATCATCTGCCCCCCTTCCTCTGGTCCCCAGGGCAAGCCCTAAGAAGCACACATTTAATGTAGCATGTGAGGATGACAGGAAATAGGATTCCGCTGCAAAATGAGCACTCTGTCCACATACGGGAGCATGTGACTTCAGTGAGTAGAGGAGGGCAGAGGTTCTCTCTAACGATTTATGTGAAAGTGCTCAGGAGTCCTGCACTCGCTCATTAAAGAGCCACCGGGAAGCACAATTGTGTAATGGAAGCATGGCACAGGAGGACTCATTATAGACAGAGGGAGGTCATGTTACCCGCCAGGGACACAGCTGGTTTGTGGCAGGCCCAGATTAGAACCTCCAGTGTCCACCCTCCACTCCCAGAAAACTCTTAAAATAACATGAGGAACTGGAACACACAGGCAAATGTGCCCCAGAATTAGTTTCTATAAAATGAAAACTAATAAACGATTCAAGGTGAGGTGCTGGCCATTCCTCTCCGCTGATTATATTCATCCTATCGCAGACAAAACTGATGGCAATTTTCAGGAGATGTCAGTTTAGGACTTTTGTTTTCTCTTTCTTTTCAAATCCTTTAAAGCCATAGTATTAAAAAATGTCTCCTTGATTTCTTTAAGATGCTATTTAAAACAAACACCAAACTAAATAAAATGTGTCATGACTTTGCTTTCTCATTCATAAGCAAAGCCTTTTATGAACGTGCTCTGGGGAATCTGTAGAGTGGAAAAATCATTTTCCAATGTTGGTTAGTAAGAATGTCCCCAAAACATTGGTGGCATTATAGATGGCATATAAAGAAGCACCCATCCCCAGGATTGGGGGAGGGGAGAGTGAAGTGAAATAAAAGGAGCATCATTTACGTGAAGAGGTCACAGTTCACACAGTTCTAACAGAGAAAGCTCCAACAGCTTCATCAACAAAAGGCTCAGGGCCTTGAAAATCATTTCACGGAGGGACGTTAGCCTGTTTTCAAACATAGAAGTACTAAGTAAGCATCATACAGATTTCCCTCTTTGTGGGGAGTTTTACTTTTATCACCACTTAATTCATATCATAATTTCTAGTTTTAGAAAACGTAGAAGAATGTTTCCACATCCATTTGGTCCAACCCCAATTCTTCTTCAGATAATGCCATGCACATTTTATTATTCATCTTGATTTGAACAAAAGGCAAGATTTTCCCCCCTTCTGCCCAGAAACCACCACTGGGAAATTAATATTCAAGATGAACAATGAACTCATCTCATGGCCTGTGAACTCAGTGGTTGCTAGGAAGCTTGTGAATTCTTAGTATTACTTTAGATTTGGTAGCAGGAATTGGGAGCTTAAGCAGTCATATAAGGCATGGTCTTTGAGATTTAAAGTTGCAAAATTCTCTAACTGTCCTTTTGCAAGACCTCGTTAGTTTTATAGGTGCCTGTTCTAACCTCTTGAGCTTAAGTGTAGTTTATCCTGAAGGTATAGGAAAAGCCAAGGCTAAATGTCAAGCCTATTGCTATAAATCACATTTCACAGTGGTAATTACTTATTAGTGGAGAAAAGACTTTGAAAGGCTGCTGTCTCATTAGAAAGCCATTATAGAAGCCTGCAATTTTGCTTGAAGTACCTACTGTGTGATAGGTATGCTAGACCAAAAGAACAGCTATTCATATCTATTTCTAAAAATTTCCAAGGATCTCTCATTTCCTAAAATTTTTTTTTTTAAATGATTGTTTCCCATAATTTTCAAGAATATTGCAGGGTGGGGGGGGGGAGGCAGTTTCTAAAAACAGTCTCCTAACTGAAGTTATTTTAAATTATTTAGTATATCTCCGAAGAGGCTTATCTTGTCCTTTGAACCCAGGTAATTTACCCACAACAAAAAACCCTTTTTACTAAAAATAAATTATGATAATATGAGTAGTTATTAAACCAAATGCCTGGACAAATAGAAGAAATGTGAAAAGTCTCATGTGTTTTCCACACCATTTTATATGACAAAGCTTATTTATATCCAGTCACAAACTTGATACAAGTGGATTTCCTTTATATTTCCTAGGGGGAATAGACCTTCTTATAAATGATCTTAAAGTGTGTCAATATACCATCTATTTCAGTCAATACTCATATTTTGAAAGGAGCCATATTTGAAAAGGAAACAGGTATGATTCACTCCCCCCAAACCATCCCCCAAAAAGTTGTGCATGAGAAAGACTCCACCTACCCTCCCAATGTTCACTGCAGGTGTTTGTCTTAATATTTACTATTTCCTTCCATTAGCAGCAACACCTGTTTTTTATTCCATATATGAACTAACATTTAAAATAAAGAATAAATGATAGGCCTCCCTCCCTAGGCAGAAACTATATTACATCCAACCCTATAATCTCATGAAAATCTAGCAAGGCACTCTGCTCTTGGGGACAGTCTATAAAATGCTGAATGAATGACATCACTCTTCTCCCCACTACCTTTTGATTTTCTGGTTCTTGGCAGTAATCTGGACAGAAAATTACCAACCTGAAATAGGTTATCCTTCATTGTCGCCATAAGACTATCTTACCATTTGCAAGTCAAGATATGAAATAAAAGAATCAAATAAAACTAAAAGCTTCTTCCTCAAGTCCTCACAAATGCCTTGCAGCACCAGTAATAGCAGAGAAGTTCTTTTGCAAAGAATGAAAATATGATCATAATGAAGCAATGTCAAGATAGATAAAAATAGGCTCCACAGAAATGTGCCTGAAATTATTAAGGAGCCTTGCAGGTCTGGTGAAACAATTATGGCCACCTGCCCTCCCATAGCCTCATACCTGGTATCAGTACTGGTTCCCTAAGAGGTGCAAGAAAGAAGGGAACTGCTAAGTGTGGAATGAAAACATTCAAACACTAAGTACACGAAACCCAGGATTATCTGAACACTCAGTGCAGACATGGGTTTATGTACACATGTGTTTTGAGGTTAGGTTTGGATTTAGGTGTATTTCAAAATTTACTACCACAAGTCTAAAAAATATAGCAACTACAGCAGTGACTTAAATGACTGAAGTATAAACTGTAGCTGTGACTTCCTTTACAAATTTGGCTTTTCGTGAAAGAGAAAATCAAGGGAGACTTATTGCCAAAATAGTACAACATCCTTATGTCACCTGATTTTGCAATAAAAAAGATGGTTATTTTATTTAGGTCTTATATTCATGGAAATGTGGTCACAAGACATTTTTAAAGCATGAGATACTGACCCCAGTTAAAAAGGACCTGCTGTTTTAGGAGAAAGATAGTAAAGCCAGGCCATTAGTACCAACCACAAGCTTAAAACAATCTTCCCAGTTAAGACAGGGCTTAGAAAGACTTGGTATAGTTTGTGGTATAACATAAAATCTCGGTTCTCCCATTACATTGTGTTTAGAAGAAAATTAATTTTTTTCCAGAATGAAAAATAAATACAAATTGAGATGCCTTACACATCATGACATACAAGTGGTTAACAACAAGTAAGGAGAAAGCAATGAAAGATTACCAGGATTTTCCTCCTTCAGTATTTCCTCAAGTATTTTATGCCTGGGTTCCCAAATCACAAACCAAAGCCATTCTGTTGTATCTCCAAAAAGGACTGGCTCTTGGGGAAATGCTTTCAACAGCACTGCATTTTAAGATGCAATGTTTTTTGAAGCCTTCACTTCCATTTACCGTTTTGTTTATCCTTCCTGTCTGACGTGCAAATACACGATACGACCTCCATTCTTTCCATACAACCTAATTCAAAGCAACATATGTTAAATCCACACAGAATCATGTGAGCATTCAATCCGCATACACACCATTACCCCACAGAATGCATTCAATGAGCTCCAACATAGTTCTCTGCGTGCAGATCGGAGGAGAGGTATGCAGAGCCATCCGGAACTGTGCATGGAACCTGTTCCCTTTTAAGAAAAGGGGGCTGTTTAAATCCCCAGGAAGGTAACTGGCCACAATGCAGGAGCGAGCAAGCCCGGCACTGCAGGCAACACTGCACGCAGGCTCGTCCACAAAGCCCAAGGAGGCTGCAGCGCGGAGCTTGCAGTCATTTATCTCCCTGCAGCCAAAACGCCCGGCTCGCCCCCTCCCTCGTTTTACCTAACTAATAGCTCTCAAACCCCATATTGAGAGGGCCTGCTGTGGATCTTGCGGAGGTACAAAATGGTGGATGTGAGCTAATTTTTTCCTGCTTTCCCCATAACTTATCGCATCCATCACCGCCCGTCCTCTCCCGCAGGCACCCGGCCGCGGCACCGAGCACGCCCCGCGGACCCGGCCCGGGGCCGAAACGCGGCTACCAACCTGACGTCATGTAGCCCCGCGAAGCCTGGGGCGCGAAGGCCGCGGGGAAGCGCTTGTGCAGGCGGTAGTCCTTCTCGCTGCGGGACCTCATGCGGTCCGAGGCCCGATCCGAGAAATCCGAGCTAGGCCAGGCTCGCCGCAAGGTTGTGCTCCGGGTCTTCTTCATGGTGGGGAGGGCGACCTGCTGCCCCGATCCTCCGGGCCTCAGCGCCGGGGCGCAGCGCGCTGCTTCATCAGTCTACGGCGGGCACGACCCGGGCGGGCTCTGCGCACATTTTCCCAGCCCCTCCTCGTCGGCGTCTACACCGCCAGCGGCGGGTCCGGCCCTCCCCACGCCCCCCCACACCCCCACGGCGAAGGCTCCGATTTTACACACGTCCCACAATGCATTACACTTCATTTGCAATCCGCCCGGCTTATAGCTTCCAGATTCCTGGGGGGAAAGGCACGTTAGGAGGCTCCCCGGCCAGGAGGAGGCGGGGAGGGGGCGGGCGGGGTGGGGGCGCCGAGACTTGCAGCGTGAAAGCAATGGGAGCGCAGACAATGGCCCGATTCAGCGCAGGAGTGCTTAGCCAACTGTGAGCCACCGCACAAAAGGCTCAAGCAAACGAGGAAGCCGAGGCCTCCGGGGCTGACCCGGGATCGCGCGCCCAGGAAGCCGGAGGGGCGGCTGCGGACCCACCGCACCGGGTGGCTCAGTGCGAGGCGTGGGGATGACAGCGTCCGAGTCGTGTCCCCCCGGGCCTCTCCGCCGCGCGGCCCGCCGTCCCCGGCGCAGGCTGGCTCTGCCTCCCCTGCAGTCCTCGGGAGGCAGTCTTCATTACAGAGGCTCGGGCCGGGGGCGCGTGTGCACTGGGGCCGGAGCAGGCTCTGCGGACCGCGGCTGCGGCAGGCGGGCTCCTGCGGAATCCGGGAAGAGCCCGAGTCGTCCCCGCGACTGCAGCGCCTCGTCAATCTTCCTCCTCCCGAGGCGCGGGGTGGGGTGCAGTGTGTAGGTGGGTTCGCCGACACACATGTGCCCCCTACACATGCATGCTCCTACTTACTGGCCCAGCTGGCGACGCGAGCCATGGCTGCCAAGGATGCGGAGCGCGCCGACCGACCCCCGCACGGTGGCACGGCTGCTCTGTCTCCCGCGCGCAGAGTGGCTAGTGAAGGGCAGGAAGCAGGACAGCCGCCCAGTCTCATGCTAATCACCGAGCAGCCTTCAGTCAGAGCGCGGATCGTGTCAGGCTTCTCATTTTCATGTAAAGCACCCTGCGGTGGCGGCGGCGCTGGGACCTTGGCTGGTGCCCCAGCGCGGAGTCGGCGCTCGGATATTTACATATTTTTAGGATGGCCCCTCCCCCTCGCAGAGACAGCGAGCTCGCCTTCGTGGGAACCGGAGATCTGCGGCGCCCTGCCTTGCCCACCTGCGCCAACCCCGAAGTCAGCCAGAGCCAGAGGGAGGGGGCGCCACCGCGAGCTCTCCAGCAGCCGCACACGACGGGCGCCCTGTCCACACCGCCGGGAAGACGCAGTGCCAGTGGTCTCCGGCTCTTCTCGCTCCCTCTCGATCCCCGGTGTAAGTCACCACCCGCCGGCTACACTGCATTCAAGTCCACAGCCCTTTACGCGGCACGGCTCTGCACAGCTGTTTCTGTTCCGACAACCAATCGCTAAAGGACAACAATGCGCGCGGCGAGCGAGAGGAGGAGGGGGGATGCGCCGCCCGGGCCAGGGCCGGGACGCGGGGCCCGGTCCCAGAGGTCACGCCGAGTTACAGGGACCCAGCCACAGTGCTGCTAACCCCGACGACGCTCCGCCCCGGCCGTTTTTGCAAAAACGCTTATTTCGCCATTCGGGTTTCCAAAAATGCTTTCGTGCTGTAAACAACAACAAAAATAAATCTGATTTCCTTTTTTCAACATCGCATTTTGACGTGTTTGCGCATTTTTTTCGTCTGTGAAAACGCAACGTTCAACATCATTTTTATGCTCTTGCTTCATATTCACAGGTGCCAAGATGCAAGATATTAAATCTTTATGCGGATATGCTCTAAGCAGGCTGACGCCACCAAAAAAAAAAACAAAAAACCAACCAGCACGTCCTAAATGGTTAGGATTCAGGAGGTTCTAGCACAATCTGGACCTATTCCAAGGCTCGAATTCTTTGGGGAGCAGGAAGGTTCTTGGAGAACCAGGCAGAAGGGGGCGGGGTTAAGCCACAGGCATTATAGAATCTAGAACTGGAGTTTCCATCATTCAGTATCTCAAACCTGCCCTCTGTAACCTGGGCCCGTGCAACTGTCTCTTGGAACACCCAGGGTAAATTAAATAATCATTAAGTATCATATGGAACTTATATTTACATTCATCAAAATTTATTACTAACTGTAAACCAATTAGGTAATGTTCTGTGGCATTTTGGGGGATAGTCCCTCGCAAGGCACATTTTGTGAAATGCCTCCTTTCCTGGAAGAGAACTGCTAAGAACAGAAAGACTATAGCTTTAGAAGCTATAGAAGGCTAACTGTGTAAAGGACCATAAAGGTAATAAAAATAATTGTATTAATGAATGTAGGAGAACTGACATTTAGATATCTCAATTCCATTCAACAATTACTCGATACCTCTCATGAGCCAAAAGTGGTTATACGAATGATTATAATAGTTAAAACTTAAGGCTAATGATGATTGCTATGGCAACTGTGATATTCATTGAGCAAGTAATTATTGACCACCTAGTATACACTAACATTTCGATGGATGCTGAGCAAACAGACCCCATGCAGCTAATGGTCTAGTAGGGGAGAGATACAGTAAGCAAATAAATGCACAAATAGTGTGAAGTTCTACGAAGAAAAATAATCTGTTTAGGAAATGACAGTTGAGCTGAGACCTGCAGCATGAGGAGCCACCCAAGCAAAGAATGGGGGGAAATGGTGTTTCAGAAAGTGGAACAGCCTGTGCAAAG
Organism: Varecia variegata; assembly: GCA_028533085.1. Lineage (NCBI taxonomy): Eukaryota > Metazoa > Chordata > Mammalia > Primates > Lemuridae > Varecia > Varecia variegata. Next base: position 140,310,753 of record CM052440.1, read on the forward strand.
TCCCTGAGGTAGAAAATAATCTTGGCTTCTGGTGGAAGAAGTGAAAAAAGGTCAGTGTGGCTGGTTTGAGATAAAGTCACTGAGGGAGGGAAGAGCCAGATCAGGCAAAGACTTGCAGGCCGCATTCAAGGTTCTACGTTCTATTCCTAGGGCAGTGTGGACCACTGAAGGGTTTTAAGCAAAGAAGGGGTGCTAGTTTGAGAATTTCTACACAACAAGATTTTAGAGGACGAATTTGTTTGAAGGGGGGGGTCAGCTAGGAATATTTCTGGAATGTAAGTTTGAATCACACTTCACTAAAAACTAAGAAAATATTAATAGTTCGTATGAAAGAATGGAGGTGAGTTGATGGCCATTTGGGAGGAAGAGCTACAGCTACACTCAGCCACCTCTGAATGCAGACATTGCAGGGAGGGAAATCATCCAGTGGCCATGGCCAAACAACCTGACATGGAAGAATCAGACAGCAAATAGTCTGGGTTAGCAGAACAGGATCGGATGGTAAAGCAGGAGAGGGATGAGCTGCTAAGTAATTTATCCAGCTCAGGAGACAACGGGCAGGCTTAAATCTAGCAAACAGCGTATTGTAAAACCAATTTGATCTGAAGAGAATGGATGTGGAGTTCCCTGTTATTATATCCACCATTAAACTCAGACTCAGTCTGTCCATCTGTGTTATGGAAAGACTTACTCTGGGCATTTGCAATACCTATGTCCCTAGTCCCAATTTAAATCTCTAAACCTACCTCAGACAATGGTGTATCTGGGTCATGAACTGTCCATCAAGTAAGCTCAATTTTGTAACCCCAGGATTCAATACTGGGAAAGTTAGAATTAAATTTTTAAAAGATAAAGGAAATTGATTTTTATAGTTTTGGTATTTTTAATCAGGCTTAAGAATGTGTATATTTAGTATTTATATATCAGACAGATTAAAGACACTAAATTAGACCTATTTGCTTTGTGACTCTAATTCAAATGTGTAATTGATTTTAGACTTGTAATCTTAAAGGTAAAGGTGTGAGAATTTTGACTTTGAAATTCACTCCATTGAAAACTTTAGTTTATTAGATTGACTTACAGTTATACGAATTTAAGAGTTGCAAGAATGTAAACTCCATGAGGGTAAAAGACATTTTCTGTTTTATTCATTGTTGCTCATTGTTCTGTTTTGTTCATAATTGTATCCCCAATGGCTAGCAATGCCTGGCACATATTTGATGACTGATGAAGGCCTAATTAAGAACTTGGGAAGATTTGGGTTGAAGCCTTCCCAATCAGATGTATTAACTGCTTTTTAGATATTAAGTATACGAAGTATACGACACCAAAGGCACAGGCAACAACAACAACAAAAAAAAAAAAACAGAAAAATATGACTTAATGAAATTTTTTAAATTTGTACATGAAAAGACACTGTCAAATTGGAATTTTAAGGGTCATCCCACTGAAACTGTCCCTGGCCTCTTTTATCTGCCAAAGTATGACTTTGGTATGGTAAGATGCCATAAACACACAGGAAGGAAATAGGTGTGTATGTATTTATATATATATATGTGATATGTGCATGAACTTTGTGATTACAACATTCACTAAATAAAAAACAGAATTCTAAATCTAACAGTAATTTATCTTTCTGTTTCTTCCTAAAACATGATTTGCAAAAAAAATTAATAGTTTAATTTGACAAATGTGCTGAGTAGTCAAAAAAAAATACACACATACACATACACACACACCCTGGTGTTGGGCAGTTGTGCAGCCCAGGTTACGAAGCAGATGGAAAAGGGCACATCTCTGGAGGACTGGGGCTTTCAGGGGCTCGTAAGGTGGGAACTTGGAGGGATTTCTTGTGAAATTAATATCAATACTCATACATTCATATGCATATACATATGCACTGGAATATTTTTACCTCCAAAAACAGCTAACTGACCAAGGCTTTGTCCACAGGGCGCATTTGCAAAATGTGTCTTTGTCTTCCTTAACCCAGGCTCCAAACTGCTAGTTACAACTTTATTTCTTCTCATCTCACCTCTGGCAACGTGTGAGCAGGAACATTGAAGGAGTGGTACCTGCCCAGCACCCCCCACCTCCACGCCCAGGGACAGCAGAATGCTGATGGGGTGAACTTTTATCTCCACACTGGCTCCTCTGTTTAAAGGCATTAATTTAATCATATGACACTATCTCTATAGTCCTAACTAAGCACGTTCACTTATTTATGAATAATTTGAAAAGGCAAGTAGAAATCTTTTACTGGACTACTTCAGAATATTTCCTAGTACAGGCAGACTTAGGAGATATTGTGGGTTCAGTTCCAGACCACTCCAATAAATTGAATATTGCAATAAAGCAAGTCACACGAATTTTTTTGTTTCCCAGTACATAAAAAAGTAATGTTTCCACTACTGTAGTCTATTAAGTGTGCAATAGCCTTATGTCTAAAAAATGCACATACCTTAATTTAAAAATACTTTATTGCTAAAAATTGCTAATGACCATCTGGGCCTTTGTAATTTTTTCGCTGGTGGAGGGTCTTGCCTCGACGTCGATGGCTGCTGACTGATCAGGGTGGTGGTTGCTGAAGTTTGGGGTGGCTGTGGCAATTTCTTAAAATAAGAAAACAATGAAGAGACTACAGTGAAGTTTTACACATCGATTGACTCTTCCTTTTACAAAAGATTTCTTTGTAGCACGCGATGCTGTTGATACCATTTTACCCACAGTAGACCTTCTTTCAGAATTGAAGTTAATACTCTCAAACCTTGATGCTGCTTTGTCAACTAAGTTTATGTAATATTCTAAATCCTTAGTTGTCATTTCAACAATGTTCACAGCATCTTCAGGAGTAGATTCTATCTCAAGAAACCACTTTCTTTGTTCATCCACAAGAAGCAACTCTTTATCCATTCAAGTTTTATCATGAGATTGTAGCAATTCACTTATATCTTCAGTGTACACTTATAATCCTAGTTTTCTTGCTATTTCTGCCACATTTGCAGTTATTAATATTTCCTCCATGGAAGTCTTGAACCCCTCAAGGTCATCCATGAGAGTTGGAATCAACTTCTTCCAAACTAATGTTAGTGTTGATATTCATGACCTCCTCTCATGAAACACGAATGTTCTTAATGGCATCTAGAATGGTGAATCCTTTCCAGGTTCCCAATTTACTTTCCCAGATCCATCAGAGGAATCATGTTCTATGGCAGCTACAGCCTCACAAAATCTATTTCTTAAATAATAAGACTTGAAAGTTGAAATTATTCCTTGATCCATGGGCTATGCAGAATGAATGTTGTGTTAGCAGGCATGAAAAGAACATTAATATCCCTGTACATCTCCATCAGAGGTCTTGGGTGGCCAGGTACATCATCAATAAGCAGTAATATTTTGAAAGAAATCTTTTTTTCTGAGCAGTAGGTCTCAACAATAGCCTTAAAATATTTAGTAAACCATGCTGTAAACAGATGTAATGTCATCCAGGCTTTCTTGTTGCATTTATAGAGCCCAGGCAAAGTAGCTTTAGCATGATTCTTAAGGGCCCTAGGATTTTTGGAATGATGAATGAGCATTGGGTTCAACTTAAAGTTTGAAGCTTTGAAGCCAAGGATTGACTCCTCCTCTCTAGCTGTGAAAGTCCTAGCTGACTTCTGTTCAATAAACCTTGTTACTTGAAGCAAATCTCAGAATCTTTTGGTAATATCTATTGCTGCCTTGTTTGGGAAAATATCTATGAGGCTCTTTTATCAAGCTTTCAAGTCTGTCCTCAAAATGATTAAAATATTTTCATCAAAATCAGAAGAGTTCATAATCAGATCGTTCATCTAACTAAAAGAAACTAGTTTACCATGACCTTGGTCTATAGACCCTAAGTCCAGCTTTGCAATCATCTTTTTTAAGCTGTCTCAATTTTTAAGCTGTCTCATACTGAAATACTGTCTTTGCAAATTAGCATGTGCAGCAGCTATATTTGTTCATTTGAACAACCTAAATGTATATCCACAAGGCTTCAGGTAAGCAAAAATGGCACCAAAATATCATTTACAAAGCCAGGAGCAAGCAGGTAAACTCTCACAGAGAACAGACTTCTAGAAAGACCTAAGGTTTTTCTGAAACCCAAGCAGACAAATAGCCTTTCTCACATGGAATTTAACAAACTTCTGAATGAAACAGTAGTTGACTTGTGTCACAGAACCTCTTCACAAGTTGAGGGAAAAGAATAGAAGTTTAATTGCCTGATTTACATGATTGACAATTTTTAACAATTCATGAAGTAAATCTTTAAATTTTCCCCATTCATCTCAGGCTTACCTTGTGTAAACAAATGTAACTTTTGCTGCTTCTCCCAAGCTCCAATAAATAGAACAAGTTCTCTACTGGACCATCTAAGACTTTCTCCATGACGTCTTCGTGAACTTCTTCATGCAGCTCCTATTTGACTAACCCCAAAAGACTAGCTAAAAATCACAATATTGGTGGTTTGTTCGGATGATAGTGACTGGCACTAACCTTGTTGTCAAGCAAAAGTATAATTCTCACCCTTTTATAAAGAAAAATGCATACCTTATTCTTTATGTTGAACAAGTCCTTGAAGTATTTTGCTACAAGATAATTGGTGGACTTTTGTGCAGTTAAAAATATCGTCATGGTTACACCCCATCCCATTATAAACTTGTGAAGATCATGTGAGCTGTAAACTCATTTAATGAGCACAGATAAACTGCAATGGAAGACCATACACTGAAAGGAAAAAGATGGCACAGGGCCGCACAGAACGGCCCCCACCAGATCACCCTTAAGTAGTACACACCACCAGACACACTCACCCAGCGCCAGTCCTGGTATCAATTTTTAACACATCATTTCCTTTGTACTTTTTACTTAAAAGTTCATGGTAAATGCAAGAAAGTTCACATTTTCTCCTGATGCCCCAATGAATCATGTTGGGCGCTCATTGCTATGTGCACAATATATCCAACTAGGCACATTCCTCAACAACATCGTTTCCTGTCTCAGGCCTTCTTAGGAGCTGCCCTGTTGGCGTAGGATGCCTGTCACCTCCTTTGCCTCCTAGAAAACTCTCGTCCATCCTTCAAGATTCAAACTGAGGTCAGTTCTCTGAAAGACTTTCCATCTTCTCCCCATCTCTGCCCTCCCATTTCCCTGCAGATTTAGAAGCCTTCATCCTGTTTATATAACAATAGGTGCCCTTCCTATTACAGAGCCCACCTCATTGCAATACAACGTAATACCATGCAAAAACGCCTGCCTGCTTCCCCCGCTTGGGTGCTCGAGACAACGACTGCTTTGTTCATTGAACCCCTGCTATGTACTAATAAGGGTTCTAGGTACTGGGATACAAAGTTTAAAAACAAAACAACAACAGAAACAAAATCTTTTGTCATTAAGGATCTACATCCTAATGGGAGGAGATGACAATAAACACATAAATTAGTAAACCATATAGAATACAAAATAGTGATAAGTATAATGGAAGAAAATGACGCAGGGAAAGAAGACTGAGACAGAAGGTTTGCAGTTTAGGATGGAGTGGCCAGGGAAGACTTCACTTTACTAATCATTTACGCCTAGTGCCTTTCAAAAAGTAGGCCCTCAATAAAGTGTGCCACGATGTGCTAATTTTAGGCCCTCTTCAGTGCTGTGCTCCTAGCAGAGGTGAATCAAATACCCGTGGATTTAAGATCATAAAGAAAGAATATTATATCTACTTCATTTTCCCTCATATCCACTGATAGGTAAGAATTCTTGTAGCTATGGAAAAATGATGTCTGATGTTTGCATAGGACTTTACAATCTGTTCAGCCTTACAAGCAAGGCAGGTGAAGCAGGGTTGCTATCATAAGTAAAGATGAAAAAAATGAAGACTCAGAGACAGTAATTGATTTGCCCAGAGTCACATGGATCTTGAACAACTAGAATTGCATTTCTGAGATTCCCAGTCCAGGATCTTTTTTCCTGCCTCACCCCACTGCCTCTGTATCGCCTGAAGTGAGCAGTCACTAGATTTAGGGTTTTCTTGTTAATTGTTGTTTGTGTAGTCTGAACGAAGTTTATATAAATCTTCGTTTTGCCAGAATACCCCCCAAATTTTAAGGTTGTCTTATTCACAAGATTTTGTGAATCTATGTGCACGTAAAAGAGAAGACACATTTTATTCAGATGACTCAAGTGACTTCCCCAGCTCGTTTATACAGATGGTGCATGAGATTTAGAGAGTTAAATCCACACGCCTCCTTCAGACTAATCAATCTGGAAAGTTTTCTTTTCTCAATTCTGCTTGCAGGTCACCACAGAGCTGCTTCCCAAGCCAATGAAAAACCACACCATTACACAGATGGAGTTTAAGGGATGGATCCTTTTTCCAACATGTGGCTTCCTGTAATTTAAGGAAATGTTATACATGAACAATTAAAATCATATATCAAAAAAGAAGCAAAGCTCAAATAGTTTCCTGCTTTATCAAATTACAATAATTTTGTAAAAACAAAGGCCCCAGATATTTAAATTCCAGACTCTATTTAAGAATCACTTCTTTAACTCTAGCAAATTATAAGACTTTTATGTGATATCACTTAATAATTACTAATAACATTTCTACTGTTAATATAGAATGAAAAATATAGAGATGCTGTTACTTAATAATTTCTGCTAAATCCATTTGAAAGATTTTTTTTAAACTTCGTTTCAATATTTTTAGCAGTTTAAGTATTTAGGCTTATGGATAATCTTAAATCTCCCTATTATTATTCATATGATATGTTAAAGGCGCTGTGGAACTTCTATTTCAAACATAGAGGGTTAACTATAACCTAACAATAGTTTGCAATAGCTTTCATTAGAGTTGACATATTACTTATTATTCACCTAGGGTGCTTCTTAAAGTAGGAAGGATGCTATTAATTACACTAGGAAAAAATGCTTACACTAGTACCCTCCTGGGCAAACAGGGATATATGGTCAGCCTACTTTTAGTGGAAGGAGACTAGTCAAAAAAAAAAAGCAAATTTTGCTTTATAAGAAGAACAAATAAATCCAAGTGGGGAGATAAGAAAAATTACCTGTAGGATCAGATATTTTTTAAATATAAAATAGTAGTGTTTGGGGTTATCTCTATCTGTTCTTTTCTCATCCCTGACTACAAGGGTGAAGACTCAAGATCTGCTACTAAAATTTAATTTTTGGCCAGACATATAGTGAATTGGTTCTGTTATGACTCCGTTTATTTAAAAAAAACTGGCTCAGGTAATTGCGTATGACGGCGAATGCTTCCAATAACAAGAACATGAAATCCAGCCTAACTTGCAGGACCTGGGCTTTTCTTCCCACTTGCTTTCCCGTCCCCCAAAGAACAAGAGAGCACTATTCTGAAGAGGCCAACCAAGCTGGAGACACTGGCATGGGAGGAAAGGGACACGTCCTACCATTTTACACATGGACCGTGCTTCAGGACACAAACTAGACTGGATCCGACAGTCTACACCTATCTCACCTACTGGGTTTCCAAGGGGCCCTACTTCTGGGCCAGTGAGGGAACTGCTTCCTACCTATCCCTGTGGCTTCCCAGTAGAAAGGAGGGAAAATATTTCAGAAATGGGATTAGGCCTAATTTGAATTAGAAGCTATGATAAAGAGCCAGAAGGTAATAAAAGAAAGAGAAAGTTGAACTCAGAGATATGGTTCCAAAATCTGAGAGTCTGATTTCCAAAGGATATCTGATCTGGCTTCCTGGCCCTAGATACTCTGTTAAGACATCACCAAGTCCTTGGAGATGAACTTCCCACAGACTTTTCCAGAACTACGATATATTTTTAAACCTAAATTGTTTAAGTTCTGGGTATCCATCCACGTTTGGTATTGACAAATCAATGTCTCCATGGAGTCATCACCTCCATGCTAATGAGCAGTAACAACTGCACATGTGCTATCTTCAACTAAGGTCCTGTAACAAGTGACAAGTAACTGCCTTGGATAAGAGAGGAGGTATATCCTAAGTATGTGTCGATTATAAGAACATCCTGTGTGCTTTTACATGTCACTACAGACTGTGCCCACACCACCACCACCTCAGCAGCTAAAATACAAAAGCATAACAGAAAGTGATTTTATGCACTTGTCAGCATCCACATGATCAGGGTTCAAAAATGCAGGGGTGTGTTATACCCACAGAAACAGGCTGAGAGGCTCCAGACTGTGCTGTGCACAGCTGCAGGGTCCCCGGAGGACTCAAAGGCCTAGGACAGGGACTAGCAGGGAGAATGGCCCTGAGCCACCTCTAAGGGACACAATTCTCTTGACTACCCCTTCAGAATTTTGCCAGGACAAAGATTTCCCTGCAAGGATTTTGCTAAAGGAATATGGTCCTGGGGTTAAAAGTGAACACCCTGGAATATGCCTGCCTGTGTCCGAATCCCAGCACCCCACAGCTGGGTGAACGCAGGCCTGTCCGAGCCACCGTCCTCTCCTCGGTCCTTCCTTGGTTACATGGGGAAAACAAAACCACCCATCTCCTCGGGCTGTCCTCAGGATAGTGCCTGGCAATTAGTTAATACTCAGGAAATGCTGATTTAATTATTGGTCCAGGACTAAACACACAGGCAACGTCTTCTGACCACCACGTCAGGTCGTTTAACCCTAGACGGCTCAAAAAGTTTTGTCACATTGAACAATTGTGACAAATTCAAGCTCTCTCTCTCTCTCTCTAATTCCATCTCTTCCTCTCTTTCTAGTCTTTCAATGATTATTACCTTTACAAGCATTCATAACTTTAAAAAAAAATCTAAAATGAATCACTATCTCCACCATCCTCCCAAACAACACAGATTAGAGCGATTCAACTCTGTGCACACACTGGCTCACAGATTAGGTGGTTCAGTATTTTATTTGGTTCCCGTCCATTCTCTCTCCCTCCCTCCCTCCTTCCTCCTGCTTCTCTTCCCTCTCTCTACCCATCTCTTTTTTTTTCTTTCCTCTATTACTGTCTTAAATAGTCAAACCTCCTTGAGCTTTACCCTAGTTTACCAGTATCGTATACAGCACGAGTAGGCCAGCTCCCTTGGGGCTGAGCTGCCGGCTCAGTGGTAGTGAAAGGTGGATGGAGCTGGATTTGTGTTTTATGACACCGAAGAGCCAAGAAATACTACATAATATTTCACCTGGAAATTTATCTTTTTTTTTTTAATCTGGGGGCTTTTCAGGATATATACACTGCTATATTGCTGGAAATGGAAGCAAGTAGCTCACTTCTTCTTTTTTGGTCTCTAAACAGCAGTAATCCTTTAACAATCAATTATAAAATCTAAAGAATGTTAAAAGAAATACACAATACACACACAGGGGACAGAGGTTTCCAGCCATCCTTTCATATTTTCATGATGTCACATAGGACACAGTTTCTCTCTCTCTCTCATCAGTGGGCTTAGGGGCAACAGGGCCACTCTGGGACCCACAGGGAGGGAGTGTCTAAGAAAAACAGCATGACAAGGCTTGGGGTTGGGCTGGAGGTGACAGAAGGCACACCCAGCCAGTAATCAGGAGTCTCAAACTCACGTCCTCCTTCTGCTACCAACTTGCTTTGTCGCTTCACTCCTCCAAGCCCGTGTTTTTTCACTCACCAACCTCAGGGAGGTTCTGGGGAAGAGGGAGGGCTCTGGGGTGGAACAGCCAGTGTGGGGAAGGAACACGGATACAGAAGTATGGAAACGCGAGTCCTGCCCCAGGCTCTGAGGACGCCTACACGTGAAATCCTGTAACCTCTATGAGCCTCAGTGGTTTCACTGGGAAAAGGCAGGGATTGCACTAGATGGCCTCCAAGTCCCTTTCCTCACTCAAATTCGATGACATGTCACTATAAAATAATAAACATGAACAAACCTCGAAGTTCACGTAAAGCGCTACCTGAATATAGGCTATCTCATTTTTATACAGAAGATCTGATTAGGGCTGGGGTAATAATAAACAAATAGTAGTACAGCAAGTTCTGATAAAATTTTACTTTGGAACAACAGGAATAGTAAAAAAGGAAATGCTTAGGAATCCAGAATTACTGAGTCTGAGTATCGTCCATGCCAGTTCAATGCGAAACATAGAATTTGAAGTCAGATTTCCGCTTAAGTCCTGGCTCTGTCTCTCATTGCCTGTGTGTGGCTGGGTAAGTTTCACCTCCACATGCCTCCGTCTTCTCATCTTTAAAATGCTCAAGTGGCAAGTCTGAGTAAGATGGTCTGTGTGGAGCTCCCGGCTCAGTCAGACACATGGGAAGCCCTCAGTAGACGTCAGCTACAGTGGTTTTATTGTCCCTGCTATAGAAGACGAGTAAAACCTAGTAGGTCAAAGATTTCCACTAAGCATTTATTTGATGACTATTTAGTCTTATTTTGGAAGAAAAGCTTGTTTTATGTCCTAAAGAGAAAAGAAAAATAGAGGTAGGGGCCTGGCTATACTTTAGTATCTTTAAGAAAAAAAAAAAAAGAGGCTTGCTGTGTGGGTGGAACACACTCAGCACACAAGGGATTCTTGCATCTCCCCAACCGACACCTGGATCCTCCCCAAGGGCCACAGCTCAGTAGCACTGCCCCAGCGCTGCGGGCTGGCCTGGGGTGCGGGGCAGCTTCCTCCATCCCATAGCACAGCTCTCCCCCACCCTCCAACACCTGGAAACCAGTAGGGTCCCAAAGAGATAATTACTAACATTTTAGAAAGAATTACTACTGCCAATAGAGCATTATATCATAGAAAAAAACAATACTCAAAGAATTCCATAGACTGGGTCTTTAAATTTGACGGACTTCAGTCTAAGATGGCACAACGCCATGGCCCCACATGTCTCTGCACCTCCGTAGAGATAGGGCTGCCACGTCCTCCCCAATCCCCCAGTCACACACACACGTGCATGCACATGTGCACACACACACTGGGCCACTGTCCAAGACTCGTCTACACTGCATGCATTCACCCTGGTTCCTGGGCCTGTACTGTCAATCCTGCTGGTCTTTTCTCCTCTCCTTAGTCCCTGATTCTTGGCCAGTGAACGAGTGTCCACGTGTTTTGAAGTGTCCTAAGTGGTGGGTTGTCTTTCTAGGCCTGGTCCACCTCACCCCCATGGTCTGGGTATCCTAGCTCTTCACCCCCAACTGCACCTAGCCAGTCGATGGTTCCCTGGTCCCACCTCAGCTCCACCTTGACCAAGCAGTGCAAAAGCAGGGCGGGCGCTAGACAGCGAGGCATAACATAACGGCACCTCAATGTACAGGCCTCGACAGTAAAGGCATTTGAGGGGTTTAGGGTGGGGATAAATCTAAAAGTAGGATGGAGTTCCTTTGCGGGAGGAGAAAGGGTGTTTTCACTTCCAAATCGGGGAAAGCTGAAAGGAAGCCGTCGGCATGTTTTCATCTAACCAGGGAGATTTAAAAGGAAGAGGGAGGGAAAGAGGAATGAGCAGGCTGAGAGAAGACTGTGTCTGGGGTAGGGAGCTCCGGGAAAGGCCCAGAAGCCCAGAGTGAAGGGAAGGGAGGCGTGGAGAAGGGCAGGGCGCTGTGCCTGGACTCGGAGGCAGGCCTGCGGGTGCCCTGCGCACCCCGTGCAAGTGCCCGGCCAGGCCCGTTCAGCTCCTGTGCTCCTAAGTCACTGCGACGTAGAAGGAAAGGCCGGCCGCCTTCACGACGGGTTCAGGCCCACCAGATGTTGCTAACTTCATGGTTTTGTTTTTCCTGTTTGGTTTGTTTAAGGTATTTGTATTAGTTTGCTTGGGCTGCCATAAGAAAATACCACAAACTGGGTGGCTTACACGACAGAAACTGTCTCACAGTTCTGGAGGCCGGAAGTCCAAGACCATGGTTATCATCAGGGCTGGTTCGTCTGACGGCTGTGGGAGGAACCTGTTCCAGGCCTCGCTCCTGGTGCCCGGTGGTTTGCTGGCGAGCTCTGGCATTCCTTGGCTCCTGCTTCATCACCCTGTCTTCACATGGCATCCTCCCTGTGCGCGTGTCTGTGTCCAAACTGCTCCTTTTTATAGGGACACTGTCAACTGGACTAAGGGCCCACCAGACTCCAGTATGACATTGTCTGAACCAGTTACATCTGCAACAACCCCATTTCCAGATCCGGTCGTATTTTGAGGGACTAGGGGTTAGGACTTCAACATATGCATTTGTGAGAGACGCGATTCAACCCACATCAGGGTTGAGTAGAATCCCTTCATGTCTTCAGAATCCTAAACCAAAGCCAGATTCACTAAGGAAAAAAAATAAACCAAGCGAAAGACAGTCCAATCATGCATCAAGAACGTCTTTGGCAGTTTATCAAAGCAAAACTTCCCTTTTGGGTAAATTTGTGCTTCCCTTACACGGGAAGACGCCAACTTGTTTTCTGTGCTCCAGAGAAAGGGAGCATCTGCCCCCTTCCCTAGCACAAAGCCAAACGTGCCCAGAGAACAAGCGGTACATCAGCTCTGCCTCACGGCCACAGGCATAATTGCGTGGTTTGAGCACTATCCAAGGAATGAAGTGGAGGAAAGGGGTGGGAAAAAGTAGCACTTGACATGTTTAACTCTCGTTAATAGGAGCCAACTTCTGTCTCATCCCTGTGCAGACTGTGCGAGCCTCTGGCTTCTTCTTGCCAAACCCCAGGGCCCAGAAATAAGCAAGTCAGAGTAAGAAGTAACCACAGGTTGGCAAGCTGCAGACAAGAGAACACGACCAGGTCCCAGCACAGCTGTGCTGCCTCGGCACCAGCCATGAGCCCTCCCTCACAAAGGCCTCCTCCCCAGGCCCCCTAAGGCCAGGAGGAAACAGGACATGGGGTTCAGGGTAGCTGGGATCCAGGTGGCAAGCCAGAGAGGCAGGGGTGTAGAATCCAGGGTGTGAAATGCACTGGGCCACCGACTAGCTGTGTGATCGTGTCTGGGCATCAATTTCCCCAGCTGTAAAATGGGGCTAACAGAGCTCTCCAGGCTGCTGTAAGGCTCAGATAAGTTCATATATGTGAACTGCTCAGGACTATGCCCGGTAAGGAGCAAGCACTGTAAATGTTAGCTACTGCCTGGGCAGCAGAGTCAAGGTGGTTCTTGCTCAGAGCCTTGCACCCTCATCCTTTGAAACATGAAGTTGTCTTAGGCGAATAAAAAAAAAGTGGAGGTGTCCAACACCATGTTTTTCTCAAGATACAGATGGGCCCAAAGGCATTTGCTTACCATTCTACAGTATTAAAAAGAGCATCAGCTTTGGAGCATGGATGTAAGTCCTGGATCTAGCCCTTACTAGATGCATAACCTTGAGCAAAGTCCAAAATCTCTGCTAAGCCATCATTCCCTTCAAGGTTAACGGGAGAAATCCCTCTCCCCTAACGTTGTGTGGAGGAGTCAGTAAGAGCGCACGGAGCGTGCTCAGCAGGGTGCCTGCTGAGCACTCGGAAAGTGTTCAGTCGTTAGTCACGTGTCTGATCATAAACGGGAAAGGCAGGTAGATTCACGGCCTCCAGTAGTTCATACGGTGCCTTTGGGACAACTGGGGGGGAAAACTTTTCCCTTCTAAGGACTTCGTCTCTCCAAAAACTGCTGTAAGTCGGTGATGTCTGTGACATGAACGGTTTCTATTGGTTACGACATCTTCCCGCGGTGCTAGAGTGCATAACATTATGCGGCAGCACTGAGCTGACCCACCATGGAAAGGGTTTCAGGATGGATGAAAGGGTTTCAGGACACATCCTTCATGAACCTGGCGTTAGCCTAGCATGGAGAAGGTATTAAACGCGCGTTTGTGGGAGGAAGGGAGGGAGAGACGGGGCTGTCATTGAGGACTGTCTGTTCTGAGTTCAGCTGATGAGACGCCAGTGCTTGGGAGGTGCTGTTCAGCGGGAAAAGGGTGCTGCAGAGAAAGACGGTTGAAGAAAAAGACTTGGTCTCTCCTGTCTCTCACCTGCTACTTCTTGTCTCATTCCAGTCTGCTTCTCTCTTCATTCTGCATGTGGGCAGTGCTGTTAGCAGCATCCTATAACAGGATTGCAGATGCATGGTAATGGCTCACACCTTAGCTCTGGATCCCCTTCTCTTGTGTCCCCAAGTACCCTCAGTGGACTCACCAACATGCAGGCAGGATTTATTCTCAAAGCTTGTATTACTGAAAAATCTAGGTGGTCCCCTGGTTAGAAACATTCAACTGACAAAGCATTTCTTAAGTACCAGACCCATCTCCAAGGATGCCCTTCCTTAGCTTTTATGCTGTGCCACAAGCAACCCTAAGGCCTCTTATCTTGCATCCGTCTGTACCATCCAACAACCATCCCTCCCAGAATCCTCGGTGTCTACCCTGGCACTGGGCCCCCATCTCTGCAGACACATGGGCTGGAGCCAGGGAAGTGCTCCCTCCTCTGGCCAGCAGTTTCAGAGGACAGGGGTGGAAGAGATGCACGTTGACACTGTAACTCTTAAAGTATTTTTCCATGCAAGCATTGTTATAAAGGGGGCTAAGGTTCTTCACTGGTTTTAGGCATGTGGCTATTGGCCAATTGTCATAAGTGAAATTTTAAAAACACACTCATATTTTAAAGCAGGAGTTCCTACAACCCCACAGAGCGTTAAACACCAACGTATTGAAAGAGCAGGACCCTGGATAAATGGACTCAGCAAAGGCAGATACAGAAACACACTCATCCATCAGGCTGGACGTCCACATTGTTTAGCTTCCAGAAGCTGAGGGGCTTCCTCTTCCTTCCTCAGCACCACTAACAAAGCAAATATGAGGCAGCCCGGCCCCCACGCAGCCCCCACAGATGGAGGGGCCTCATTTGTCTCCCTGCACAGAACTAGAATCACCATAACTCAAACACGGCGAGGAGGCTGCAGACAAGAGGCATGACCACAGCACGCAGGCCTCTGGACAGCCGAGCGTTCGGCCCAGTCACGAAACAGCTGTTTCCACTCCAGGACCGATCAGCTGTGTAATTCCCCCCTCTCTCTCTTCCCGAAATACTTGTCCTTCTTAGACCAGCCAAAGCCAATGGCAGAGAGAAGAGGTAAAACAAACACACACACAGCAACAACAAACACTACGAAAGGTGAAGAAGGACTTTTCCAAACTCAGACAGGTGGTGTGGGGGACAACTACAGCTGTGATGAGAAGGGGGAGGAAACATTTTAAGCAAATCACAAGGTACATCTGTGGCCCCGATTACCGCAGGACACGGGTTTTTGTCATGCCCTGGAAGTCAGTCTGACCTAGATAGAGCGAGCCTTAAACTAGTTTCGGCTCACACTTGCCTGCGCTGTGGCTTTGGGACGCGGGTGCCGGGAAGGCAGTGCCCGGGCTGAGTGCTCGGGAGTCCACTCCACTGACCGCTGCTCTCAGGAAAATCCTGCTTCCTGACTCTCACTCCCAGCACCCAACTGTCCCAACTTTTCCCTAAGAAAGAAAACATCTCCGTGAACACTTCTGGTTTTAGCCAGCTTGACAAAATCCATGGCTTTCTCCGGACAGCAGAGAAGCAATGAGGACGTTTTTGTTTGGTAGCCTATATTCTGTGACACAAAATGCCACGGCAACCGAAAGGTACGAATGCCATGTGACAGTCACTCAAAACCTGCTGTTGGCTTCTACCCCTAAGGAAATTCAAAAGGAAAAGTAGAAGAAATGAGAAACGCCTTATCGACCATGCCCCACAAAAGGATCAACTGGTTTTCTCTAAAGTTCTTCCCTGGAATACAGTTTTTTGTGAATAGAACATGTCTCTAACCATAAAATATTTTATATCTCGTGCTAGTAAACTGCACCCTAGGAACTTAGGGTATTCACATCTGCTCACACTGAGAGAAAATCAAAGACCTGTCGACAAAAGTGACCTGGACTTTCTCCTTTTCCATAGTGACAAGTTTCTCTAATATACTGATACACAAATGACTTAAAGGGATACGAAAAGAACAGCTGCAATGTCTTTGGAAAACATCATATTAAAATTTACTAGCTTAAGTAGAAAAGAGAATTAAGAAATTAAGACACTCAAAAATTAAGTGAATATCTAGTAAATTCCTCAGTTGTTATAAAGTCATGATAGCACTTTATCGGTGATATTGAAAGTCCTTTACAGAACCTCTCTCTTTCCATGGACGCAAAACATCCACCATTCCTTTTTTGTTTCAGAGATGGGGTCTCACTATGTTGCCCAGGCTGATCTCAAACTCCTGGCCTCAAGCATCCTCCTGCCTCAGCCTCTCAAGTAGCTGGAATTACAGGAGTGAGCCACGGTGCCTGGCTAATACCCACCATTCTTAACATTAAGAGTTTGTTTCCCCTTTGAAAGAAAAAACATATTTGAAAGTAAAATGACTATATAATATTTATAATAGATCAAAAAGAATGACTATAGAGTATTTAATAACATTATTGAATTACTTCTAATTTATGTAGGTTAATACTAGTATAATGGCTATTTCCTAAGGGTCTTTATCTCTTAGAGATGCATAATGAAGTATGTGTGGTTGAAACAATATGATGTCTAGGTTTGCTTCAAAGTAATTGAGGGGAGAGCGGAGCAGGTAGGAATGTAGATCTGTGGTCCCCAACCCTGTGCCCCAGATGGGCACCAGTCCATGGCCTGTTAGGAACCAGGCCGCACAGTGGGAGGTGAATGGCGAGCCATCGAAGCTTCATCTGCATTTACAGCTACTCCCCATCGCTCGCATCACTGCGTGAGCTCTGCCTCCTGTCAGATCAGCAATGCATTAGATTCTTATGGGAGCCTGAACCGTACTGTAATCTGTGCATGTGAGGGATCTAGGTTGCTGCTCCTTATGAGGATCTAATGCCTGATGGTCTGAGGTGGAGCTGAGGTGGTGATGCTAGTGCTGGGGAGCGGCTGCAAATACAGATTATCATTAACAGAGAGGTTTGACTGCACAGAGACCATGATAAATCAGTTGCTTGCAGACTCATATCAAAACCCTATCAGTGAGTGGCAAGTGACAATTAAGCTGCATCTGGTGGCAGGCTTTCTAGGGCAAGTGAGCATCCTACTTCGATTATACAGCTGCATCTGGTGGCAGGATTTAAGTCAGAATCCCACATTTATTTTCGTGCAAATGTGGCCCGTGCATTATTTTATTTAGCTTTTCCATTTGTGCCTTTTTCCTACGCACTGCTCACTTGTCTCAGTCGCAGTCTTGGTGAGCCCACAAGCTAACCCTAGCAAAAATGAGTAAAAAACAAACGTCGCTGGAGAGCTTCTCTGAAAAGGGGGAAAAATCCAGTGATGAGACAGCAGAAGACTCTAAGACTGCCAACAAAATGAAAGCTGCATTTAAAAGAAAATACCAAGAGTCCTCCTTAAATTATAGGTTCATTGCAATAGGTGATTCACGTTCTCCAAACCCACTTTGTATACTATGTGGTGACCAGCTATCCAACGAAGCCATGAAACCTTCAAAACTGCTTCACCACATGGAGACCAAGCACCCTCCATTAAAAGACAAGCCTTTGGCGTTTTTCAGAAGAAAAAAACGTGAACACGAAGAACAGAAAGAATTATTTATTAAAGGCCACCACTTCATCAAAGTGTCTGCACTGAGAGCATCATTCCTCATGGCCAACTGGACGGCTTTCTGGTTTCACTAACTCGGTCAAGGAGGTCGCTCCTGAATGTGAGTCTACGCACTGCGTCATCCATAGAGAAATGCAGGCTGGCCAAAAAACGTCACCTGAACCAAACAAGTTTTGCAGGACGTGATTAAAATTATCAACTACAGTAAAGTACGTGCCCTTAACTCACGTCTGTTCGCGCAGCTCTGTGGGGAGATGGATGCAGAGCACACACGTCTTCCCTTACACACGGAAGTGGGTTGGCTATCTAAAGGGACATCACTGGCCAGAGTTTCTGAGTCACGACAGCCGCTCCAGAGATTTCTTTCAGAAAAACAGTCACCACTGGCAGCACGTCTCAGTGACACAGAATGGGCCACAAAGCTTGCTTACTTGTGTGACATGTTCAACCTGCTCAACGAACTCAATCTGTCACTTCAGGGGAGAATGACAACTGTGTTCAAGTCAGCAGATAAAGTGGCTGCATTCAAAGCCAAACTGGAATTATGGGGGCCACGAGTGAACACTGGGATTTTTGACATGTTTCAAACATTAGCAGAGATTTTGAAAGAGACGGAGCCAGGGCCTTCTTTCTCCCAGCTGGTGCATGATCACCTATCTCGGCTTTCAAAAAGAGTTCAAGCATTACTTCCCAACCACAAAGACCCCCGAACTGGGAAGGAATGGATCCATGACCCATTTGTGAATAAGCCAGGTGAATCAACTTTGTCGGTGCTAGAAGAGGATCAAGTGCTTCAGATCGCAAATGACAGTGGCCTTAAAAGTATGTTTGAGACAACTTCAAATCTCCATACATTCTGGATTAAAGTCAAGGCAGAATATCCTGAGGTTGCCACAAAAGCACTGAAAAGCCTGCTTCCATTTCCAACACCCGACCTTTGTGAAGCAGGGTTTCCTGCAGTGACAGCAACCAAAACGAGATTATAGAGTAGACTGGACAAAGGTAACACACTTCAGGTGTCACTGTTGCTCATCACCCCTAGATGGGACCATCTACTTGCAGGAAAACAAGCTCAGGGCTCCCTGATTCTACATTATGGTGAGTTGTATAATTATTTCAATATATAGTACAATGTAATAATAATAAAGTACATAATAAATGTGATGCGCTTGAATCATCCCAGCCCACCCCCGGTCCAGCCCCACACCCATCTGTGGAAAAATTGTCTTCCATGAAACTGGTCCCTGGTGTGAAAAAGGTTGGGGACTCCTGATGTAGATGAAACACAATGAGCCACAAATTGAAAATTGTTGAAGCTGGCCATCGGGTTTGTTTTCCTATTCTCTCTACTTTTATGTATGTTAGAAATTGTGCATAATAAAAAGTAACAGTTACATAAAATGGTCTAAATTTTAGATCTCCAACAACAACATGCACTTCTTAGAAATTTTTATGCTAAGAATCTGGACAGAGGTGCAGAATGTCATTATATCCTATTCAGAAATATTAATATGTTGCCAAAAACACTGGAGCAGGAGTTAGGAAACTGGGGTTCTAGCTCTGCCACTTAACCAGCTTTGTGACTTTAAGCATGTCTCTTAACCTCTGTGGGCTTCATCTATATAAAACGAGCGCATCGGACCCAAAGTTTTCCAAGGTCTCTTCCAGCTATAAGATTCAATGAAATATGAAGCCCACTTAAAAATAAGCAGCAAAAGTGCAACCCAGGCATAGTAAATCCTAACAGCTGCTAAAACTCTATAGTGCGTTTGTTCAACTACAAAAACTAATCATTCACCCTAAATGTTGGAAAGATATTTATCTGACATTGACCAAAGGCCTGGCTTTGTTCCTCCTTAGGCAGCCAGGGGTATACTCAAAAACTGGGGGAGAATGAAGTGATAGAAATTAATTGAATTAGGTTTCACTGAACTCTTGCAATATCCTAGGATTAACTGATCCACTGGGAAATGAGAAAGAGTTTTATGTCTGGGAAAATGCCCTGTTTTCTCTTTATAATTGCTTTAAAAAGTGGGAACCCAGCACTCAGGAACCCATAAAGATCAATGTGTATTCAGAGTAAAGGGTCAATTAGCAGAAAACTCCATATAAGAAAAACAGGGAAGGGCTGAGCTGGGATCAAGAGAATGGCATTTCATCTCAGGGATTCAGTTCCCCAAATTCCATTCTGGGAGCCCTCATAAAAAGAAAACAGGCTGGAATCTGTTTTAGGACAAACATGTTCACTGAGATTTTTCAGAACAGCAAGCTGGGTATTTATGTACATTAGACCTGAAGTCCTAATATCTGTCACTTACCCGTACTTCTCACATAACCCTGCTGGTAATAAAGCATATTACAGAATTGCACTTTGGCTGGGGCCCTCATTACATGGAATTAATTAAGTTCTAGGTCAGTTCAAGTTCAAACCAGTCGAAATAAGTTATTTTTAAAGTTGTTGGTTCAAATTAAGTTCCACCTCTAGCTTGGAGAATAACCAAATAATTCTGTTCATTATCATGAACACAGAGAATGAAATCAGATGAAAAATTGAAATCATGCTATGAAACAGGCTTGAGTGGGGATGAAAACAACATAATTAAACATAGAAAAAATTACCATTTCTGTGCACTTCTGCCTAAACATCATCTTAAACAGAGATTTCAATATTTTTATGAGGTTTTTCTATGTACCTTGGGTAATAATTCATGTTGAATTCTAGTTTTCAAAAAATAATTTTTTTATTTAGTCATTTAAAAAATACTTAAAGAGCCTAAAATGTTCCACAGTGATGTCCTTTCAATCCATCCACAAGTCTTTGCTTGTTCTCGCAATTGGGCCCTCCCTTCCCTGATGTTGAAGTTGTACTCCTTTCCTAAACAATCTCAGCTTGTGGGTAACTTCAGCAGCCCTTGCCGCTCAGAAAAGACAATTTATTTTAGTTTCACTGAAGGCCCAAAGAATCTTGAAGAGGCCTGTACCACCCTACAATATTGTTGGTTACATTTAGAGAATGTTTTCACTCATTCTTTCCATTGGCATCTGAAGTATGAGCAACCCAACCAATGAGACAAAGTTACCAGCTCTGCACAACGTGCTCGATTTTAACTCTCCATCAATCACATGAACTCCTCGAATAAATTTCCTCCTAAGGTTCTATACACGAGTAAAAAAAAAAAAAAATCACAAATCCTATACAGAAATAAGTTATCAGTCAATATTATTGCCCCCCAATGTTCTTTGTCCAACGCAAGATGCTAAAATTTCACGTTGGTTGTTCAAATTTTAAAATGAGAGGAAAATAACTAACAGAGATATGATCAAATCTTCCTGCTGTTACTTTCACAGTCTCTCCTGGATCCATCGTTTTCTCTCCAATCTCGTTTTATCAGGCATAGGCCCCAAGTTAATTCTAACCTAAACATTTTAGTCCCATCTTTTCTGTTATCCTGGTCTCCAAACACACTTGTTCTAGACATATTTAAAGTAGATGACAAAATTACCTTTGTCCCCGATCTGGCTACGACATTCTCTTTTTAAAATTCTAGCAGTCTCTTTCAATCCCTCTGCAAAATTAGCACAGTGTTTTTTTATCCTCCACTATAAGACTCTTGGCTTGTTTGATTGGTTGGTTGGTTAGTTTGTTGATGGGTTTGCCTAGATACTTTAGATTAGAATCAAACAGTCCAATAACTGAAAAAAGAAGATTTTTAAATTCACCTGCTCCAACACTCACACCGTGTGGATGGAGAAACTGGGGCACACAGTTACTTTGCCAAGGCCACATGGCCAGTTGGCAGCGCAAAGTGGCACAGGCCTAGGTCTCTGACTTCCAATCCGGTGCAGCTTGCACCGTATCACCCACACCATCACCTTTCCATCCCCTCATTTCCATGCCCTCCCAGTCTTCTCAAGCATCCTTCATCCCTGTTCCCATCCCCCAAGCCCCCTCTGAAGCGGTCGTACACCTAAGAGGCTCCCACTAACCCTTCCCTTGACTCAGCAGCAGCAAATCAACTCTGCCGCTTGTGACTCCTAGACCTGTGCTCCAGATTTCTCCAGGAAGATAATCTATGCAGTCGCCCTGAGAATGGCGAAAACTGCCACACCAACGCAAGAGATCCAACGTCGCCAATGACCAATGATACCGTTGAGGCGTATCTCACTTTAACTCACGGCTACTCAAGCTTAACTGACGTTAGTTGCCATTAGAAGCAAAAATTACCAGCTGTATCCCTCTTCCCAGCCGCACTCTGAACTCATGCAAGGTGTACAAGTCCTTGAGAAACCACCCATGGAGGGACTTTTGTGGTTTCCTCCACAGTGCTAGCACAGAGCCACTGTATGCTTCTGAGGAGTTTCTGTTCCCTGGGGACACTATACAGATACATCCACGTTTGATGCACTTGCTGAGAGGAAGAAAGGGTGTGAGTGGTGTGTGCAGGGTCCATGGAGGTGAAGAAGGATGAGATGGCAAAAGGGAGAGGGTAGCCGCCAGCCCGGGGAGGTGCCTCAGCAGAGGATGGGTGAGGCTGACCTGAGGCCACCAGAGGTCACTACAGCTAATTTACCCAACCCCTTCATCCCATACACACTTCTACTCTTTAAACGCTAAAATAAACGTACATAGAAGATAATTCAGTAGAGATTTATGGCTCTTGATCTTTTATAGAAACAAGCTGTGAGCACAAGAAGTCCATCTGTAAGTGCCAAGTCCTTTCATTACTGCAGCAATTTTCTTTTTTAATGACAGACATCACTGTGCAGATTTCATCATAGTTTAGATCTCAAAAAAAAAAAAAAGTCTATCAATGAGTGAAGAACAATTCCAGAGAGTGGAGCTTTCACTGTAATTCTTTGGGGAAAAGAAAAACAAAACAAAACAGAAAAACTCAGCTTACCCCTTGCGGGCTATCCCTTTGTGCTCCTAATCTCAATACAAAGGTTAGGATTTAAAAGCATTGGCATTAAAATAGCCTGCAGTTTCTGCTTTGAAGTCTAATAATGACAATAGCTAAAAATCTTTGGCGACTTTTGAGAAGGCAGAGTCCTTCGAAATCCTTTGAAATGTTAAATACAGGAAAATTTTTCATTAAAGGTGCACAATGAACACGCTTTTTAAATTCACACTCATTCAGTTTTCTTTCAACACCAAGACTGCATGTATGTTCCCAAGTTGCTATTGTCTGCAATGCTAATTCGAAATCAAAATCAGGAACCAACTTCCTGGATTAAATGAGTGAAACAACTGTTAAAACAGAGTAATTGGTCCTTATGAAGTGACAAATATTTCTTATTTTGCAGCTGCTCTCACTTTTCATTGGCCAAACCCATCGCTGAAGACCTAAGAAATAGTCATTCAAAAAAAAACAAAACAAAATGAGTAAGCTTGGAGCAGCATTATAAGGCTTGCATGTTAGTATTTTTTTATTCCTGGAAATTCTATGAATGGCACCTTTACCAGGCAGGTTCACCGAATTTAAAAACGTCTCCAGCAAGGCCAGGCCATGGTAAAGCTGAGTAAAGGAAGTCTGACCTAGACAGCTCTTTCTAGATCCAGCTCTCCTGGGTGCAAGTCACTTTCCTCTCCGAGCAAGTAGCCTTACGTGGTGAAGGCGCTCAGGAAATTTCACCCCAAAATATGGCTCCTGGGTATAAAGAGTATTTTGAATTAAAGGCCCTTAGAGATCAACAGGCCCTTGGAAGGGGCTTCCCCTCTATCTGCATAAACCAGACGGACCCATCAAAAGAACAATCGACTTCCCTTCCCTTTCCTGTTATCTCACTATATTGCAGGAAAGGAAGTCAAGAATGCAACCAGACCTGGCCCAACTCATTTTAAACATAATACCCATCTCTCGGGTTAATTTACAAGTCATCTGTTTCCCCTCCATTCATCCTCCCTAGCAACCATTTATTGCCCCTAAACAGAATTACCTATATTCCCCATCCCCCAGCCTCTAAAAAGAGGATATAAAAATATCTGGATCCCATTGGAATATTGGGTAATCACTCTGTGATTCTCCCTGTGCGCCCGGTAAATAAACCTCTTCCTCTTATTAATCTGCCTTAATTGTGAGTTGATCTTTCAGCAAACTTTCAGGGGAGGTTTCCTCTCACCCCCACTGTGGTTACTTTACCTTTCTGCAACTCAGTTTGTTCATACTGCTGTCAGGGCCTGATAAGTAAGATAAATTATGTAAAACTGTGGCATCAGGAGGTGCCTAAAACTCTTAATAAAGTTATTAAGAGTTTATCCTTTATCCTCAACCGGAAGCTCAAAGCTCCTATGCTTCCCACCCGGCCACTGAGAATGCAAAAGGATATTGCAACAAAAGTCACAGACCTTATTCTATTCTCTCGCTTCATCAAAATTAATCTTCATATATTCTGACCCATTCATTCTTTTGGTCAGTGAATTAATCTGAAGACTGGATTCATGCTAATGTACCAGTGGGTGTTCATGTTTTCCCCTGCTCTGAAACATTTTAGCATGATCTTTCTGGAAATATTTGGGATCTTGTTAAAATGCAGATTCTGTAAGTCTGGGTGGGGTCCTAAGATCCTTCATTTCTCTTGAGCTCCAAGGAGATGTGACCACACTTTCAGCAGCAGGGCTCTAGTCCAGGGTGTAGCAAGAATCAGAGACTCATAGAACTTGGAGCTAAAAAAGAGATTGTTTTTATCCCCATGATGGAAAACTGGTCACCTTCTGCCCACACATTAAGTTTTTCAGTTTTGGCCCTCATAGCATCTTTAGAAATTAGGCAATTTTTACAGCTTTACGGTGTCCCCCCACCAGACCCCCCAAAAATCCGAAGATATCATAACATGAGCCTTTTCTCCTAAAGCTGGGTGGTAGCCCCAAGCCCCTGCCTGGCACATGTGACATGGTCCTCCCCAAACCCAAGGGCTAAATGGCCGTGGCCACGTACCACGATGCATGCACAGCTGGAAACCTCTCTCACTCTAGAGACATACTTCTCAATTCCCGTGTTGCAGTGGTATTAAGAGGGCCTCATGTGTCAAGGAACGATAGAAAAGAATGTCCTTTTGGCCCATGTCACTTATTTAAAGGACCTCCCTGGCAACCCCTTATCTGCCCCAAGGAGGTGGGAGGCAGAGCAGGGAAGTGACCTGGCTCAGGCCACAGAGCAGGTCAGCAGCCACGGGGGCTCTGGGTCCCCTCCTGAGCAGGGAGAATTACGAACAGCTCACAGGCACCCAAGGGGGGCTGCTCTGCACAGGTGGGGCCTTTCAGCACCTTTCAAAACGCTTGGAGTTGGCAAGCTCTCCTCCCCATCTCGGCTTAACATGACTAACTACTTTCATTTTTAAAAATCTCCTCTCTGGTGGAGCTCCGTTCCTGGTTATTAATACTATAAACAAGGAATACCAAGAAGCCTATTAGTCATCCACTTACCGGGCAGAGCGAACCAGGACGCTGGGCCAAAGCTGGCATTCTCCCCAAAGGAAACGAAGCCCAGACTCCCCAGCCTGCCGCACTCTGCAAGGCCGGCACGCACAGAGCAGCAGCCTGGGAGGCTGCCAAGAGCAGGGGCCTGACCAAGTTGGGGGGAATGCATCGGACCGCCTGGGAGTCTCCCCTTAAAGTTCAAGTTATAGACAAAAGGTTCTGTCAAGGACCTGTGTGTGTCAGAGACAGGGCTCAGGTGTCCCCAGGAAACAGAGCCTGGACCATCGAAAGATCTACACCTCTTGGGGTTCAAGGTAAGCATCGGCAAGATGCTCCCGTAAAAATCCGAGCTGATGTGGGGCCTCTGGGTCAACAGTATCTACAGCCTTCATGTAAAACTAAAACAAGAAAATTCCATCCTTCTTAAGAGCCAGGTTTTAAGTTCAACCGTCTCTTCATCCCTCTTTTGACAAAACATGCCGGCACGAAATTTTCTTATAAGGCTTTGCAATGAGACAGCAACTACTACAGGGTGAAGGGCGTGTGTGTGTGTGTGTGTGTGTGTGTTTGCACGCGTGTGCAAAGGGAGGCAGAGGCTGCAAAGCCGGGCTGCGCTGGGCCTCTGGCTCCCACGCAGTGACGGGAGCTCTCCAGGCGGCACAGCCCCAGTGCGTACTCACAGGCTCTTCCCTGCAAAGGAGGCTTGGCCTGGGGCAAGCGCACACACTCCCTGGAAGAGCCAATAGGCCTCTGAGGAAATGCTCTCAATAAGGAACAGAACACAGAACCAGGCTGGCCCGGTGGCTCACACCTGTATTCCCAGCACTTTGGGAGGCTGAGACAGGGCGATTGAGTGAGGTCAGGAGTTTGAAACCAGCTTGGACAACATAGTAAGACCCCAATTCTCTAAAAAAAAAAAATTTTTTTTTTAATTAGCTGAGCTTGGTGGCATGCACCTGTAGTTCCAGCTACTGGGGAGGCTGAGGCAAGAGGATCGCTTGAGCCCAGGAATTCGAGGTTACAATAAGCTATGATGACACCACTACACTCCAGCCTAGGCAGTAGAGCAAGACTCTGTCTCAACAAAAAGAACACAGGGCCACAACTGCCTCTGCCCTCTGCCCCATCTTCTAAAACCCCGGCCATAGCATTCACCACTATCCAACATTAAAGCCAAGAGGAAGTGGAGGGACAAGAAGAAAGAAGAGAAGGACCTCCTGTGTTTTCAAGAAAGTAAGAACTAAAAGAAGAATTAGAACTTAGTTTCTCCACAATCCCTATCCCTTCCAGCCCCTAACAATAGGCTTTGCTGGCCACTGCTTGGGGCAGAATGGTGGCCAGTGACAGTGGCAGCTGAGAGCCACTCAGTCTGAGGACAGTGATGAAGAATCGGAGCCCGTGACATGTATGTGACTATTCCTGAGAAAGCACAGAAACCAAAGCTATCCCACAACATGCAAGCTTAATTTATACTGTAAAAGTGTAACACATATGTATTTACAGTCTCTGTATATATATGTGCACAGTTCTACAGATCAAGAAAAAATGCTATTAGAAAGAGTTCTGTACAATCACTTAGAATAATAAGTACATTTAAAAATACTCAACAAAGTGATAAAAGCTCATTAACTATCTCTAGTCCTCCTGAGACTCTGAGCTTTCCAGGAGTCAAACAAAGATTGCAGGTACTTAAAGAGAATTCTGTAAATCTAAGCTCTGGCCACCTGATTGTTCTTTTCTAAGAGACAGTAAATATTATACAAAAAGACTTCCTTATTCAGGTGTGACTGCAGGGAGGCTGGGGTTGAAGACAATACTAGAACCCCCTGGCACATCCAAAGAAAAATGACTTCTAAAGGCTCACTTTTACCAACGGATGAAGACCTTCCCCCCATGTCACTGATAAGAAAATATCCCAACCGGATGGAGTTGCAGCTCCAAACTTGGCTTGGACAAATTCATGACAATTTTTTTTCTCTCCAAGTTTCTGCAATCTGTTTCTTGCCATCTGTTAGGATATTGGTCAACCACATCTGAGTCAGAACACCCCATCTCTTAGAAAGATAGAAAATCATTGTCTGCTCACCATTTACTTACTGGGAGCCGCAAGCAAAGCTGTCTCCGACATCCAGCCCACGTGGGAAGAAGGGTGGGCTCTCGTGCCACACAAGGCAAGGCCCTGGCCTTCAGCCGGAGGCAGCAGCAAGTCTGGAGAAAGTTCATCCACACCCTCCAATTTGTGAAGATGTCACTTCAAACTCACTACAGAGCACTGGAGTTACAACCCTGGAGAAACAGTGCCATTTACACACTGGGCAGCCTTTGCGTTTGTACAACTCCAACGCTGCCTTACTGTGGTGCTTCCCTGCACAATTTTCAGGAGAAGCACATATAATAATGGTGATGAAATGAATTATATGCCTGATTTAGCTCTCTTCCAAAGAACTCAAACATGTTCACATTCACGTAGATCGTCTCACTTATCCTTTCAACCCGCCCATGAGATGATAAAGGATGGTGCTATTATTCCCCCAGTCCCAGTGAAAACAATCCCCAAATCGGCGTCCCAGGAGGAAGGCTGCACACTGTGTGTTACTAACACAGTCACCATAAGAGTTGCCAAGGCAGTCTTCAACATCCTTCTAGAAACCTAGAACTCAACATGCAAAGAAATCAACCAATCCTCCAAATTTTTATACGTGTACAACACAAAAATGCTCATCCACAGATCTGGACGTGCCAACAGGATGTAACATGCAGGGAAGAGCCCTATATTATATGTAGGGCTCTTATATTAAAAACAAAAAAGCCAGCTTCTGAAAAATAAGTAACAATTTAAAAATCTGAGAAGTAACATTCATAGCTTATACACAAGGCTCAGAACATGACTTTCTGAAAATGTTTATCATCAATTGCCTGGTTTTCATGGGTTTTCAAACTTTCACTGAAAAGCAAATAGCAGAACCGCAAAGATGACTGACTAATGTCATACAGCACATCTGAATTCCAAAGTGTCAGATACACAGATTTTGTAAGGTGAGAAAACACAGGATTAAAACATAATAATAATAAACAGATGGTCAATGAGTTATAAGTACCAAAGCCATCAATTTATGTGGGTTTATCTTGTTTATTTACTCAACTACTGGCACAGAGCAGTACACTTACCCTAGCAACAGCTATATCATATGCTTCAGAGCTTGCCACATACCCAGCTTCTAATTATAAAACCACCACTTCACAATCTGCAAGAAGCCCCTTTTATTATCAGTGATAAATATGCTATTTCAAGTCTCTGACACACAGCCTTGACATTTCTCCCTTCTATTTAAATTTTTTAAACACATTGGTGATTTTTTAAAGTACATATAAAGTTTGTATATATTCTGGAATCTAGCTATAATTCTTCCTTTAGAGTCTACACTGCAATAGAATCTGAAACTGAAGGTATTTCTAATAAGTAAGTCATCTTGAACAAGGTCCAAATGTCTCTAGTTGATGCCATGCTGTCTTGGCACAAGTTAAAGTTTATCCAGATGATAGGGTTTTTTAATCCTGTTACACTTCATAATAAATTATTGCATTAATATATGATGCACAAATTTTCATCCTTACAAAAGTAACTAACTTGGATACATGAGACCCACTATCTTTCTGTTATAAACTCACACTTCTGTAATGAATTATAGCTGCACTTTTTTTTGTATTGAATGTTTCATAAGAAGAGCTCATGGTCTGTCAGAGAAATTTTCCAAACGATAACTTATTACATAAGGAATTCATTTTTTTCCCCCTAAAAAGAACTGGGCCTGAGGTGGTAGTTACAAGGCAGACTAATCACAAGCAGATGTAAAAATACTTACACAAAGTAAAATAACAATAATAATAATAAAATAAATTTCATATGTTTTGCTCCTTTAAAAAAATGTCAGATGGAGTAAGCAGTAAGTCAGCCACTGATTGTCATTAATCGCCATTATTATGTGCTGCTGATGGCTCCAAATGGTACTATTTCTCTGAGCAGTGGTTTTATATTATTTTTCTGGCACAAAAGCCTGTTCATAAATACCACAATGTTCTCACACCAAAACTAAAGTGACGAGGAGATTAAAAGCAATTAGTATAATTTTACTCACTGGCATTAGTACTGAGAGCCGATCAGGAGACAGGCTTTTCCAGGTTCAAACACTTTTTCAAGTTTAGCAAGATTTGAAAACAGAGCAGGAAATGCCTATCGCAGGCACTAAAAAAAGACATGCCTTCTGAAGGGTGGCCCAGGAGAGGACAAAGAATTCTTATTCCCTGAAGAGATTTCACAGCAGTTAAAGAGACAAAGACAGCTGAAGACCAAAAAAAAAAAAAAATCACAGGCATACCTGGAGCGGCAGGTCTGACTTTACAGTATGAAGACCATAATTCCCACGTAAGGATGGCATCTCCCTCTTAAGTCCAGCCAGGAAGGTGCCCACACGCCAGAATCATACTCGCTGCAATCTCCCATATTAGTCAAAATAGTCAAAGGAATATAAAGCTCCTAAATAATTTTAGGCAACCATCCGATAAGCCACATACAAGGGCTGTCCAGAAAGTATCCAGCCATTGTTAACACAATGAGAACGGCTGCAGGGCTGGATTCTTTCCTGACAGCCCTCGGATAACCAGTATCTGCGTAATTTCTAGTGTCTTAAGCTTAATTGACAGGATAGAATCATATAGGGTTTCATGCGAGAACATTTTCACATTCAGTAAACTCCATGAATGCGAGCTTGCTAAACAGATAAAAAAGAGTCCTCTGAGAAAGTACACATTTAAATTTTTAAGACAATAGGTCCATCAATAAACAGGGTTCTTTTAATCAGCACTTGCACATTCGAAACAGTAGTAACAAAAATTCTTACTACCCTGTTCAGTGCAACAATTGAAATTTGTAACTATGAGTTTGAAAGACCAAATGAAGATGAAAATGCTATGAGAATCAGCCAAAGAAAAAGTCTTAAATTTGAAGATTTTTATTACTAAATATATTTTACTCTCGTTCTTGTAATTCAAATATGCACACAGGTGCTCTGACTTAAAATTTATAAACCATGATCAATTGTAGCATGCATTGTCCCAAGAAACAATATTATGATCACAAAAAGCCAACATATACTACTGGTAGTTAAAATAGTTAAAAACAACAGTCAGGTAAATGATATCTGATGATCTAGAAAGAAATGGTATTAGAATTGAACGATGCTTTTAGTTACTACAAATAGTCATTTACTCACAAATAAACTCTTAGGACACATACAATTTTTATACAGAAAAGATTCACGTGTGGAGTTAGAAGTGTCATGCAAGTTCCCAAACCAGCCCACCAAAGCCATTTTAATCATACTATGGCTCTAGTATTTCGGTACTAGTCGACTACATGATAGCATTATAGTTTGGAGATATTAGTATGAGAATACCACAACTGTTGTATAAGGAATGAAATACGTTTTGATGGGTTAGTCTAAAAATTTACTATTTACCATGATTTTTGCCCCCTGGAAATATGAGTTCTGAGATGCTCCAAATGAACTCATAAACAAATTTTGGGAAAGATACACATGTTGCATTATGGATTTCTTGTTAATCAGAAGCCCATTCCTTAGTCCTGCCATAATAAAGCCTAGAATTAATACATGACAAAAAAAGAAGCAAGGAAAAGCAAACCATCCCCAGGATTCCATTAATGAATGAGAAGAATGATTTTAAAATAGTTTATCAATGTTTTCAAGTATATGGGAACTTCCAAAGATTGATCTATTAAATAACTTTGATCAGTCACTGATTATTTCTACTTATAAAGTTATATAATCTAACAAGCCTTTTCATAAATCTCACCAAGGTAAGCCTAGTCCAACTTTTGTCCAAATAATCACAAAACGTAGAATTACTGAAGCCAAAATTAATAAAGGTAAATTCTGAGTTGACAAGGTAAGAGTGTGATAAATGACCATTCTGAGTATTCTGACAGTTGGGCTTAATTTCACCTTCATTGATTTAATCTAAGGAATGAAAACATTTCCTATTTTCAAAGCTGTGTAATCATGTGGTATATAGATATATTGATACACATTACATCAGATGATAAAAATATAACTTAGCAAGTTGAAAAGGTAATACATTATAGCTTTTAACATTTCCTGGGATTCCTATGGCTGTAGTAAAAAAAAAAAAGAAAGAGCTTAGAAATAACATAAAAACAGCTATTTCTACCCATCAATTTATATGCACCACTGATATAGGCATGGATTCTGAACAGCTTTCAATGACAGTCAGTTTCTAGCACCATCTAACAACTCTGACAGCATTATTAAGTGGTGGTTTGTATTTTATTGTCTATTTTCTTTCCTTTTGGTGGAAAATTGTGCTATAAGATAGCACAGCTTGTTTTCTTGTGTTCGTCATGTATACTAAAAACAGCCAACATCATACTGTACTGGGAAGCTTTAATTTCACTAACCAAAACCTTCACATAGCAAATAAATACATAATCAGTGTTTATTTAGTTGTTTAAAGTTATAGAAAATAATCTGAGTCTCCCAGAGCTACATTCTCCTGTCTTACCATGAGGATTAATATCAAAGTCAAATGAACCTGGGGAAATCCTCAAAACACCACATAAGCCAAAAAGGTTCAAGGATATTCACTGTACTGTATTAAAGACATATTTTCATGGACAAGGGCAGAGAAGAAAAAAAGGACTTACTCTTTTTCTTTTTTAATAAAAGAGCTTACTCTTAACAAAAGGGTTTATTTTTAATAAACGAGAAAATTCTGTTAAGCCAGGCACCTTATTTCCACTCATTTGAGGTTTTGCTGGGAGCAGCTGTATGCAACTTGGTGCATTCCATAAGATTTTGAATTAAAGTAAGAGACTGGCATTGTTGCATTCAGGAGAAAAACCAAGCCTATGAATCCTTCTCGCTATGCCTCTTCTAGCTTAATTAGCAGTTCCTGGTTTCCCCAGGCTTTTCAAGGCCACCTAAGCAACCTTCGCCTAGGTTACGACATCTGTCTTTGGAGTAGGTTGTGCCACCTCACCAGCATGCCCAGATGACGACTTCCATTACCCAACCCACAGGTACAGAAACAATTTAAAGAACTGATTGTTCATGACTATCTGGGATTCTGGTGTCCTCTCTAAAAATGGCACTAAACTTTATGAGCAAAATAGTTTCTGTGACTCATTGACCTGATGTCTAAATGTTTTCCTAACATTTCACCCCCGTTGCCACTGAGAGGCTTCACTAATGGCGAAAATGCAAAAGAAAGGCGTTCGGGGGAATTACAGACTTACTGAGCAAGTCCTCAAATCCCCTATCTGAAATATACTTCATTGTTTGGAAGGTATGGGTTGACAAAGCGTATTAATTTGCTTCCCTATCATGCAAATTTCACCCTGCAGGAGTACAAAACTCACAGAGTCCTGGCTCTCCCAAGCAATCGGTTCTTCCTTCTGGGCCCCAGCACCATGCGGGTGCTCTACTTCATCAGTCAGGAGCCTTGCACCAAGAAGGTGCAAACTGCCATACAACGAAACATGTCTTTTTCCATGAAAAAGACACTAATATTAGATTCCCATATCCATGAAAATGATGTACTAATATTAGATTCCCATATCCTTCATGTACAGTAGCATGTTGCAATCAACAATGAGAGACCAAAGAGAAATCTTACAGATTGAATTTTAAATTTAGAATAGGAATAACCATCTGATTTAATAGTTACGGCTACTCTAACACTACTGCCTCAAAGCACAGCGGTCAATGGTTAAACCTGAGATGTTGCCGAGGTGTCGGGCTTAAGTTAAATCCGACTCCTAAACAAAACTAACAACTGAAGAGCACCAAACTCCTTTAGCCTTTGTTCCTTCTGTTAGTGACAACTATGCTTGTGCAGACAGGAAATGGTGACAAAATTCCAAATGGTAGTAATTCCTCTTCTGGAAAAAAACATAATTCCATGGAAATGACATGCCAGAAAGCCAGAAAAAAAATAAGACAACAGTACAAGCTGAGTCTTATCTGAAAGACACCTTTCTCCAGAGCCCTTGTGCCCCTGCTCTCCCTGGCTCTCGCCTTCCAGCCAAGTTCTGTGAGGTCTGCTCACCCTGAAAGGAACTAGCCCTGACTTCCCATCTCCACCAAAGGCAGCGGAAACCCTTTCTCTCCACCGTTTTGTGTTCGGGTTCAGGGAGCTTTAAAGCTGCAATGGTTTTACAAGTGAGGAAGAGATGCAGACCACTTAGGTAGCTCGTACCCGGCCACACGGCCCGTCCTAGTGGTTGCTAAAGCTGAAACTCACTTCTTCTGACTTTCAAGTCACTCCGCTTACACCACCTCCTAAAAACCATCTTGCAACTTTTTAATGCCATTTGTATTTTCCACAAGAATTTCTGTAAAGGAAAGGGATACACTTAGTAGGAAATGCATGACTCCTATCTAGAACATTACAGTATAGATTTTGTTTTCTATTAGAAAAATGGGCCTAGGAGCATCTTTCTAACACTGCAGCAAATGGAAAAGTTATCTGAGGAAAGGTAATCCCATCAAGCGCTCATGTGCAGACCCAGGCTGCCTGGGTTCAAATCTCAGGTGTACCATTCCTGTTACCATTACCTTCCTCTCTTTCAGTTTCCTCACCTATACCACGGCAATAATAATAACAGGACCAAGCTCAGTTGGCAACTAGGAGAATTAGATGAATTTTTGTATGCCTGGCATGTAGAACAATTCCTGGAACATGGTTAAGTGCTATAAAGCTTTTAACTATTTTTGTCTCGTAGGGAGGTGGTATACACATAAAATAAAGAAACAGTGGATGGAAGAGCCAGTGATTTTTAGGTCAAAAAAAACAAGTTTGGGAGTTCCAAAAACACAAACTTTTCAGAGGTTTAGAAATATTAACAAGGGGCTTTGAAACTCTAAGCTCAAGAGCAATTAAAGAAAAAACAACAATGATATCAAATAATGCAAACGCATCATTGCCTGGGCCTCTGGTGCTTGCACAATAATTCTGATCTAATTAGGAGAATATATTAATAGTATATACAAGCTCGCTCCCCCTCCATCATCCTCTTCTTCATAAAACAGGCAAAATGCCTGATCACAACAGATGGCTCTTAAATCAGATGCCCTGAAGCTCTGAAGGCTGAGGCATCCTACTCATAACACCAGGGGAAACAGGATCTTAAGAATGTCAGAACAGGTTCTCCATGGAGAACATTCTTGCCTCACTCATGATAATACAGTATTCTCCAGGCTGCCAGTTAGAGAAACCTAGAGAGAAAGACCACTAGGAAAATCAGCAGTAAGGTTTCTAGGCAAGTAAACAACAGGCCCAGGGTTGGCTTACCTTCTTGAAATAAGCTGAGCGCTTGGTAGAAGAGAAGGGGCAAAGGTGTGGCCACTTGAAGGTAGACAACAAGAGCTTAAGGCACCTACATTATCTACTTCACCACAAGGAATTAAAACCCACCTTGAAAGCAAATGGTTTACCAGGATGTGCATCTTCTCTCCCCCAACTAGGCTGTAAGTTTCCCTACTCCTTCTCCCCAGCTCAGCTGGGAATAACCAAGACCACTGGACCATGGCCAACTCAGCTGAACCTGTAGTCCACTCCCTCTTCCAGTTTCCCTAAAAGCATAAATTTTATTACATCACGCATCAGCTTAAATTTTGTTGCAATGGCCTCTCAATGCCTATGTAATAAAAGGCTTTCCACAATAGAACCCCCAAATAAAATTCTACTTTTGTGTCCACATGCAACCTACACACCAAAGCCTTCTTGTCTTCTACTCTTCACTCACGATATTGCTTTTCTTTGTTTGCAACCTCCTTCACCTCCTCTCCCCTCCCAAACTCCTAATTCCATCTTATTCTTTTAGCCTAAATTACTATCTCCTCTTTGGTAGATCTGTTTTTGTATATCCCTTAAAGTCTTCACATCTGCCTTCCTGCAGCCCTCCTCACCTTAAATTAATCATCCTTGTTTCTGTATTCCCATAATGGTTGTTGATACTACTAGCATGGCCTTTTATTACAGTAGCAGAGACAGCATATATGTAATAAACCACAAGGCAGCAAAAGTTCATAATACTGGTTAAAGGTGTGGTACAGATGATAACACCTCTAAGAGATCCTTTGTGGATTGTCATGGTCAGGAAAGTCTTCCCAGAGGAACTGGGATTTGAAGAACTGTGACCTTTCGCACAGGTGGAGGAAAGAAATGCATTCTAGACTTGCTGGGGAAGAATGAGGGGGACAGAGAGAATGTCACGGGGAGAGAACAAAAGTGGAGCAATGCGAAGTTTTTCATATAACCACTAGTTTGCTAGGACAGATAATTTAAGAGGTAATGGGACACAATGCTGGAGGAGTAGTTAGGGAAAATCCAATCTGAGAGGTTTTGGTTTGATCCTACAACAGCATTATCCACAGTAGGAGTTTCAGAAGAATATTCCCTCTAAGTTGCTATTAAAGGGGTTGAGCTGGGCATTCAGTAGTTAAATACATTTGAAAAATACTAACTCTCTCCCTTCTGGAGGGTAACAATGCAATATTAGGATATTAAAGGCACTGAGAAGTCCTGCAATAAAGAGCCCCACTTACATGTGTGTTTCCTCATATCTCAAAACTTTTTCTTTTTGAGAACCTAATTTGGGAAATCTTGAATTCCAGGCAATACCAAGTATTAAAATAAAGTAACATTCACATTTTTAAAAGTATGTACCACAGAGTTAACAAAATGAAGAAGACAACACAGATGGAGCTGGAACCGGGAAATGAAGAGAAATAAAGGTGTTAAGAGATATAAAAATTCTGTAAGGAATGACAAAGTTGAAGTTAGAAGTGAATCAGGCACTCTTCCACAAAATTTGCCACAGTGGGGTTTCTGTGAACACCTATAAAAACATTTTCTGCAAGTTCAGATATGGTTGTGTAAATCCCTCAGTGTAAGAGCAAGAAAAAAATGAAGAGTAGTCTGTGTGGAAATGGTAATCTGTACATGCAGATGATTGCAACCGTCTATAAATGAACTCTTTTCTGTGCAAACATATATCCTTGTAGATAATAACCCCAAATCAAAGCCATGCATGGTTTAGAACATTCATTTTTCAAACCAGTTAAGACCGGATCCCACCCTGAGATCCTAGAAACCCAAGTATAAGCCAATCATACCACCACACTAATGGAAATGCTGTGAGTTCAAAGGGCAAAGTAATTAACATTAGTGTTCAAAACAGGAGTGGATTTATGATTTTCAACACTTTGAATCTCCATTCATCCGGATTCTTCATTCTAAGCACATGGAAGTGTTTTGCAAATGTTGTTTCTAATCCTTTCGCACCGAGAAGAGTTTCAGGCTCAGAAAATGCTTGAACTCTTTCAAGAGACCATTTAGTAAACATTACATAGCGGCTTTCTGGGCTGGTGTTTTCCAAGTAGCATTCCCAGAACTTGCATTCCTTGAGATGTCAATGGGTGCCACGTGTGAAAGGGGTCCCATGGCCTGGTGTGGGAAATGGCAAGCTTAATCCCTTTCTCTACTGCAGAGCTTCTCAGAGCCTTAACACCATTTCGTACTGGGCACCTCTGGGGGCTGGGGGAGGCATTGGACATATACCCAGCCTGGGGCCCCTTCTTCCATGAGTACTGCATGTGACTGATGTTCCACAATTAACCTTTTGAAAGACACAAGACTACCTGTCCCCTGCAGGAGTTAATTCATTTCTTAGGTAGGAAGATTTTGAGCTAGTATGACATTAAAAACCTAAATGTCCCCTGTGAGGATCGGTGGGCTCCTTGGTGTGGTAAAAAGAATTCTGCAACAAGCGTGACACCCTTCCAGTTCCAGTCGTCTCACCTCTGCCCGGAAATAACCAGACCCTACTTGTAGACCTCACAGAGGGTCCTGAGGGTCCACTGAGACCTGGTGTTTGAAAGGCAAGTGCACTACAGGACACTGTTAGGAAGAGGTGGAGTGGGAGCAACCTTTGCCTCTTCTGAATTTCCTCAGTACTTTGTTTTTCTCATCACACTGATTATGGTTGATCTTAAAACCCGATTTTTTCCCAAAGCCTATCAGGCCCTCATGGTGTCAACCCTGCCTACTCGACCACCACCTCCTCATGCCACCCAGCCTCCTTCCTGTCCTTCAAACATGTCCCCAGCCCACTCCCACCCCCACCGCGGGGCCTTCCGCTGCTCCCTGCGCGTGGGCTGTTGTCCAGGTCTTCCCCAATGTCCCATCCTCAGAAGGGCCTTGCCTGGCCACCCTTCTGGAAGGGCCCTCTGAGAGCTGTTCTCTGGACCATTAACAGGTTTTCTTCCTTCAGAACCCTTAGCATTATTGGAAAGTGTCTCATTCACCTGTATTTTTGATGTCTAGCTTCTGCCTCTAGAAGACAAGCTCTGTGGGGATGAGAACCCGGCTGCCTTGCCCTCTGTGGTCTAGTGCCTGGGATCTAGGGAGCCCTTACTAAGTATCCGTTGAGTGTTAGAAGTTTAGGAAAATGGCTAACTTTGGAAAGAAACAGAGGGGAACTCACGTGGATGGAGTGGGATAAGGAGGCTTCTGTGATCCTGATCATGTTCTAGTTTTCACCTGGATGGTGGCTGCATTTTGGCCGTGTGCATTTTGTGATCACTTATCAAGCTCTAAATTAATACTTGGGCTCTCTTTTGAGTCCTCATTTAAACTAAAATGGTTGTCAGCCTATTAGTGTCTATGTAATCATGAAAATAATGATAACTGCTACTATTTTTGAGGACCTACTACGAGCCCAACACTCTGCTCAGCCCTTCATGTATGTTCTAGCATTATAGCCTCAAAACATCCCTACAAGTAGTTGCCACAACCCATTTTACAGATGAAGAAACTGGGGCACCCAGAGAACAAGTAACATGCTCGTGGTCACACAGGTAGGAAGCGAAGCTGGGATCCCAGACCAGCGTGTTTGAACTCCAGAATCCACATGAGTTCTACTAAACCCTGTTTGACTTCTCAAGTCAGAACTGGTATTCCGAGGTATCCATATACTCTCCTCCACCAAGGGGCTGTCGCAGGCTAAGAGTGGCTGAATGCTGCCCTGACTCTGCATCTTCTTGGAACATACGGACACCACAGTAGCACGAACTTCACCGTTGCATCAAACACTGCAGAAATGGTTTCGTGTGACATAACAACACTGGGCAGAAAGGATCCTGCTTGCTCCAAAGTAGCAGGGCTGAGCCCCTGCCAAGGTAATGGGACAGTCCACTCTCACCTGGGGCTTCTTTGGACTCCTCAAGGGTGGGGGCAGCTCCTTTTGTAACCTGGGGGGTCCTGTCTGCTCCTGAATTTGACATCTGACCAGGTCTGGTGTTTTTCTCCGTGTCATTTAGAACTTCTTTGGAAGAAACAGCACTTGTAGTTAGGAGAGATCTGGGGAGAAAGCAGTAGTTGGAAGAAAATACGCTTTGATATTTTTTCCCCCAAATAAGTACTTGCATCGTGGGATTAGTGTAGCGTAACAACAACTGAAAAGGATTTGTTTCCCCAAATAGAGGGTCACCTTGGAGTTATTAGCATGGCTGCCAAGATATAATCCCTTTGCAAACATCTAATGGTGGCTCTGACAAGTTTCTACAGGAAGAAGTTTGGCAGGCGAGCACTTTGGGAAAGGCCCTGTCTTACACCTATGGAAACTCACATGGAAATGAAATTGTCTGCCTTTCCTTCCATGTGTCTGTGAGATTCCCCCAGTGTCTACAGGGTTTTTTATAAAGGCGTCAGGCCCTATCTGAAATTTGATGGCAGCCACACATTATCAAATAAATAAAAAGAACACTCTTTTGTCCTACCTTTGAAGTTTTCTTAAGTTACTCTGAATAGCATCTCCCTCTGCCAAGTTTCCTGTGTCTCGCATAATGAGATACTTTCTAATTAGCATATCACAAATATTCCTGATTTTCTTTACAAGTCCTGATGCGTTTTTAAATGTTTCTTTTAAAGTACATCAGGGTTTTCCACACCCTATAAAGAGACAAGAGAATTAAAGCAATGTGTCAGCTCAATTGTCCGGTTCTTTTTCTTTCTTTTCTTTTAAACCAGCTGGCAGCATGGTTTAGTGGAAAGGTCACAGGACTGAAGGCCAGAAGCCCTGGATTGGGTTGTGGCTGAGCCACCAATTAGCCGTGTCATTTTAGGCAAATTGCTTCACTTTGAGGGCTTCTGTTTCCGGTATGATGATGAGGTTAGACCGAATTAAAAGTCCCTCGCAGTTTAAAGCACGATGATTCTATTTGTGAAGCTTGAATAATTCCTTGTCTCCTTATTCAAAAACTGGAACAAGTTATTTTCTTTGATTTAAAAATTCACAGTGAACTACATCCAAAATAAGTACAGACATCAGTAACAAGGAATGTGATTTTAAAGGGACACAGACACTTAATCGCAGAATTACATATTACCTTTACACAGCAAAAAGGCTTTTTGACTACTTTTAACACATTGACAAATACGTAAACACACATATGCATATTTTCTAATGTGCCTTCGGATCAGTGGATATAACTGATAATAAACTAATCCTAATATAAAGAATACTGTGGGCCAGGGGCATGGCGGCTCATGCCTGTAATCCCCCAGCACTTTGGGAGGCAGAGGCAGGAGGATCACTTGAGGCCAAAAGTTCAAGACCAGCCTGAGCAACATAGTGAGATCTTATCTCTATAAAAAATTTAAAAATTAGCCAGGCACGATAGTACACTCAGGAGGCTGAGGGAGGAGAATGGCTTGAGCTCAGGAGTTTGAGGCTGCAGTGAGCTGTGATTGCACCACTGTACTCCAGCCTGAGCAACAGAGCAAGACTCTGTTTAAAAAAAGAAAAAAAGAATACTGTAACAAGGAAAATAAAGCCCTAGATAGCAGAAGGCTTTCTAGTCTTTTGTATAACATAAAAAAAAAAATCCAGTCAGTTCAATAAATTAATTTGGATTGCCCCAGTGACATCTGGGTTTCAGGATTTGATTTGTAATATTGAAATCATAAAAACGCAGAAATTTATCTTGGTTTCAATTATGAGTTTCCAGGGCACAAGGGCCATGCCAGCCGTAAGTGCTTCACCATTTAATTGGCCTAATCAAAACTGTCTGGAGGGTGGGTGGAGACAGCCCTGCAAGGGCCTTTCACTCCCTGGCCCTGCCATCTCTTCCCTGCCAGGCCACACCAACACCCACCTGCTGGCCCACTGCACCCAGTGCCACAGACGTCCAGGTATGGCTTCCCACGGCGCAGCTGCAATCCTGCCGCCCTGTCCTGAAATGCCCACTGTCGAGCTCTGATCATTGCCTCCTGAACTCCTGAGTGCCCGTCGCACAGCAATACCTGCTCAAGTGTCACCCCAGGTCGACGCCCTTTCCCACCCCCAGCACCGTGGTCCTGCCGTACTGTACTGCCTGCTGACACGGCTGTCTCTGCTCTCACTGGTAGGAGCCGGACCTGGGAGGCGCTTTAGTCACATCTGCAGTCCCAGGACCAAGCAAGCATGTGACACCCGATGATACTGGGGAGGAGGAGAGGATGGGCCAAGGTGGGCAATGCGGGAGGTGCGTGAGATCCCAAGAGCTGCCCCTCCATATTCCGAGGTGCTAATTATGAAAACCACCAAGCTGTGGTCCAGATAAGATATGGGAGAAGGCATATCAAAGCCTGAGAAAGTTAGAAAACCATTCCTGTACTGGGCGGGTGGGGGGAGGTGGGCATAGAAAGCTGCCTACACGTTTCAGCAGAAGAGTGGTAAGAACAATTAAAATTGCCTAGTGGTCTTGTACACAATGTGTTGAAATGGCATAGAGATTAAAGGGAAAATTATTTCAAATTATTATGCAGCCATGAAAAATCATCACAAATAATTACATTTATAGATGTGGAAGAGCGATCATATAGGTGAAATACAAAAAAGTAGGCTGCAAAACAATATGGAAAACACAATCACAACTTGTAAGATATCTTTCCCATTTGAGAATATTTAGATGGGTAAATGCCGTGGAGAAAAGACCAGAAGGATAAATATCAAGGCATGGATAGGGTGTTATCTGAGTGGTAAAATAGGTGATTTTTCCCTTCCTTCCTGCTTTCTTTCCTTCTCTTTATCTACCTGTATTTTTTAATTATTTTCTACCATGAACATGGACCACTTGGGTAATTTTTGAAAATCTCCTCTGAATAAGTAAAGAGCCCATTTATAAATACGAACTAGTGCGGGAGCGAGGTGCTGGGGAGTTGGCCGCGGGCAGCGGGAAGGGGAAGTAGGCGGGGAGTTGCGGCAATCACGGAGAGCTGGCAGGGTGGGCGGCCGAGAGTGGGGAATGGGGGGAAACCAGAAATCGAGCGGGACTCGCCAGTTTTCAGCCTCAATCAGTGGGGGAAGCGCGGGCTACACTGCCAGAAACGGGGCGCAGGGAGGGCGGTTAGCCTGGAGGGAAAGATCATGACGTTACTCTTAGGCGTGGTTTGTTTGAAGGGGTGACAGTCAGCCAACGGCCTGAAGTGCAAGAGGGAGGTTGGGGCCCACGATCTGTGGACTTAGGGTCAGGGCAGGCGTCCCCGTCCTCCCCACAGGC
The DNA here is from genome assembly GCA_028533085.1 of Varecia variegata. NCBI lineage: Eukaryota > Metazoa > Chordata > Mammalia > Primates > Lemuridae > Varecia > Varecia variegata. The sequence goes on from CM052440.1 coordinate 140,352,360, forward strand.
CCCCAGGGGCGCCGGCACTTCCCCAGGGGGCGCCCTTCCGCTGCGAGCAGAGCCACGCTGGTTTCCCGCTGTCCGAGACTGAGGACTGCAGGAGGCAGGGACTGACCGTCTGGTTCATCGTCCCACCCCCAATGCCTGCTCAGTGCCTGGGACATAGTAGGCACTCAATAAGTGCTGGAGAATTGAACTGCTGACTTCTCTAGGGTGGGCGAATTACCATTATCCCAGGGACAGAGGAGGAGATGGGGGGGGCAGGACTTGAACTTGGGAAGCACTGTCAGAAGCCTGGCAGGGAGCAGTGCCTCCGACAGCATGATGCAAACAAGGGCAGTGCGACTTCCCAGAAACCAAGGAAGGGGAGCTGCAACATAGAAAAGGACACCAGCAACCACCACTGTGGCCGAGAGCTAGAGGAGACAGAACCTGGGAAAAAACGTTCCTTAATTACAAGGTTGCCCATGATTCAGGAGGTGGGAAGGACCCCAGCTGGATTGCTGGAGGTGAGGGCTAAGAACATAAAATGAATGAAAGCAGAAGAGTTGCGTGGTGAACAGGTAAACTAAATAATGTAGCTCAAGAAGCTGAATGAGTGGAACTTCAAATTCAGAGAGGACCTGCCTGTGTTAGAAAGCAGCAGCGGGCAGAGTCTAGAAGCAACTGCAGTTGGCTTGCAGGAGAGAACCAGTCACACCAGGCAGGATTGCCCTTGAGAAGTCAGGGGAAGGCGTGTTTGATCTCCCACCCTCTGAACCCCTGCAGCACTCCCAGCCTATACCACACAATTTAGCTCTAATTACACACTCATCTCACTCACTGTTGCCTCCTCTTGCCTCTCTCCTCTGGTAGATGCACAGACCACATCTCCAGGACTTTCCATAGTAAACTCTCCATGAGATTTGGTAGCTGACTGTTTAAATCCCATAGGATAAGTGCCAAAGAGAATAAAGCTACAGACATTAATACACATGCAATAATTATTACACAGACACTACTGCAAAAACAAAAAGATATTTTTAAAGTAGCACCTTGACATCTTCCTTTCCTTCCTCACCAACAGCAAAACATCCCATTATTCTTGGGCAAGGGAGTTATCATGCCCCCAGGATCTGGGGCCACTAGCGGCAAAGTGACGTTCTCATGGCCACCCTACCCTGGCTGCGAGGCAGCTAGGGGCAGGTGGTTGAGAGCAGGGGCGGCTTTTAGACCAGGCTTTTGCAGGCAGCTCCCTGGGCTGCCCTTTACCGTGGTGGACGCTGATATCCTGTGATGGGCTGGTTCGCTGTCCCAGGGTGCACACTTGGGGCATTTCTGAGAGTTACACCCCTGCGGCAAGACCAAAACCTGTCCGGGAGCCCCCAGGGAGGCCAGGAAGGAAACCCTAGACTGGAAGCTGACTCAGAAGAGACCTTCCAAGGCAGCTGCCAGCTCCAGCTTGGCTTGCCCTGCTCCTGACCCAAACTAGAGCAGCTGAGACCAAAGCATTCTCCAAATTTGTGCAATAGACTGAAGATTCCTATCAAAATGGCACCACTAGGCAGCTAAATGCCACATGTCACTTCAAAAAGAAGGCAAGATGGAAGTGGAGGGCCCGCATTTGCCCTCCATTCACACACTTCCAGACAAATCATTAACATTCCTCACTACAATTCCAACCATACCTTCTGCAGAATAAAACCGTCCCGCTTGCTCACATGTATTTTGCAACAGGAGAAATCAACTGTGCCTAGTTAGCACTTTTTTCTTAAGCTTTACGATGCTTACATATACATTTTTTAAAGTATACTATAAACATATTCATAAAAACTTTACAAAAGATTTTCCCACACTGAGATAGTTTCGAAATGTATGCTAAACATATGCCCATTCGTTTTTCTTCCGTAACGAGCTCGGACTTCCAGGCTACTCTTGTCATAAGTTACACTTTCCAGCAGGAAAAAGCGAACATGTGGAAATGATATGAACATTTCTAGGACACTGGGGTCCATTTAATGTATTGAAGCAATAATTTATCAAATAGGACCCAAGTGTCCAGAAAGCCTTTCAGCCCCTTTCACATATGCCCAAATTACCCCCCCAAGACTGGCCTATGAACGAAAAGCATCTGCGTCGTTAATTAAATAAATGGAATGGGCTGCACTAACACTAGGACACTCTTCAGGAGGAGAGACTCGAATACACGATTTAATTGCAAAGTGAACAGTTGGGATGAGTAGTTTTCAGAATTAAATATTTAAACTCATGTGTGCAATTCAACTGACTTGCTAACCTAGTGTTTGACAGGTGTGGGAATTGACTGTTATTTTCACCATCCCTCACTTTAAGTTGGCCAAATACTCTGTCTTAGATCATTCTCTGAATTTTAGATTACCAAAGGAAAATATTGGGGTGAAGCATTTCTTGCTTAAACATTAAGATTTCAGGGCTTACAAGGAAAGAACAAATCTTACCATGGAACATTTCATATCCAGCAAACTAGTCTAAGTATCAAAGATCTAGGATTTTAACGTTGCCAAACTAGGCAAGAATTGCCAAGTATTATACTAAATTCATATGCACGTTAAAAAAATACTCCCTGTTTATAAACAATCTTCCATATGTGTTGGATAGAAAAGTACTAAGTGACAATTAATTGGCTGACTTCTGCAATCTGCCATTAATTGCTATTTTCAAGTTAAAATGATTCCATTAAATTTTATTTTCAGTGCTCTCTATCAAACTCATTTATGAGAAAGTTTTTATTTCTCAATGAGATGTCAAATAATTTACCTAATGGTCCCATTTACATAGGATTGAACTCTATTTTTATGTAAACACTTTAGATAAATGGGCCTCTCTTATTCATTGCTTGTTATTTTAAAACATACATTCACTTTTTATAAAAAATAACAAAGTTGTCATCCCTTTCCCCATTCCCTGCCGTGAATCTAGTTTTACAAGGGCTAGAGTTTATAAGTCCAGGTCTAATATCTCTGAAGAAATATTAGCCCTGGTTAAAACACACACACACACACACACACACACACACACACATGCACAAGCACACACACATGCTCGAGATCTGAAACTTTTGTGTTTTATGTGTAGTCTCTATCTACAAGTCTCAGCTGTAGGGACTCTAACTACTGGCCCAAGTTATAATGTCAAATAATCAAACACAGGGCAAAAAATGCTATTTAATGCAGTCTCATCAGAAACTACCTTCTCTAGGATAATAAACAGAAAAGTCTGAGCTAAGCGATCTATGACAGTGATGAACCAATTCATTATTCAAAACACTTAAATGTGATGGCCTTCCCATAAGTTTCTGGAAAGAACACAAAAACACATTGTATAAGACCAATCTGAAATTGCAGAGCAATTTACAAATAATTCTACATTTACAGGGAAATCACGAAAGTATGAAGGCCTAGTACAGTAAAGGTTTATAACAATGGGATACCCCACATGAGACATGCAAATAACTCCTCTGGATGTTCCAGATTTTAGACAAATGCCACCGTCACCAGAACAAAATAAATTGTCAGGTTTTATAAAGTATTGTACTTAAAAATTCAGACCAATTTCTGGGTTTTTTCCATCTCACCACACACCCCAGAGTTCAATATACTTACACTCCAGTCTGGGTCCTGGGTTTCTGGTTTTTGCAAGGGGTCTGTAAAATGTACAGCTGGTAATAATCTGTGGCTTGCTTCAAATCCTGACGACTGCTGCTTTTATTCTCTTGATTTCCTTTGGTGCCAAAGATGTCATTCTGTTCCAGAGTTACCGCATGTTAAGTGAAACTGCTGTCAACATTTTATTACATTCAGCATTTCGGGTTTCCTGATCGCTAACTCAAACATTAAAGATAGCTGTGCTCTGTATATTTTTCAATCCTCATTTTCTTTTTCCCTCCAAGGAAAGGTGTGGGCTCTCCTTAAGCAGCCCAGAGATTTAAAGTTGTACTTTTCCAGACTGCATTAAAATAAATCCTAACGCAATTCATTTCTACCTTCAGACATTTTTTCCCTTCTCTGGTGGCTCTGGCAGCGCTCATTTCCCACACTCTGCTGTAGTGGTGAACGACTTGCCTGGGCAAGTGAGATAACACGGGCAGGAGATTAAAAACCCACACTCAAGTCATTAAGGACCTGCGGGGCTGGGCCCTGAATCCACCCAGCACAGGCTCCGAACACCGTCACCTGGGCTTGAAAAGCAACCGGAAAAGCCTAACAACGAAGATGATCCCCTTTTGGCATTTCCAGGACCTTGAACCACCTGTATTTTATAGAACAAAACAGTCCTTCAGCTTAGATGCCAAAACAAGGAGGAAACACCTTACTTTCATTTCGCTTCACCTTGAATTACGTGAACTTCGAGCCACTACTCAGGTCTAGGGCAAGAGTGACCATAAGTTCCATTTTGACCGAAACGGTTCCAGTGTGTCATTATTCCTAATACTGCCTTTCACTCTCAAAAGTGTCCTGGTTTCATCAATAAATTACTTGGTGACCTTATCTATAGCTTTGACCTCAGTTCTGGAAAGTTCTTTACATTTGCTATATGTGTTTGAAAAGATAGTTGACACCCATATCCCAAAATCACAGGTTCAAATAACAATTGAACCGCTTTGACTGTCCAGAACTTACAGTTTTCTACTATTACTCACACTTAGGTGGTGTTACACTAACTTACAAAGCATTCATTTTATTATATAGGTTTTAATGAATTTCTTCTTCCCTGTTAATATAAATCTTAAAAGTCCCATCTCTAACTTAATATAGAAAAAAAAGAATCCTTCATAGCTTAAAGGAATGCTGCTTCCAAGGTACAAGGTGTGGTCGGATTCTTCGACCTAGAATAATTCTGACATGGGTGTGATAAGGTGGCATCACTCTTTCTCCCGTTTGCTGCATGATTAAAGAATGAAGGAAAAGGTATCAACATACTCTCCTTTTGACCTTTTTTAAAAGCAATCTCATCAGTAAAAATGATTAGAAATGGAAATCATGAAGAACAATAAGCACAAATCTGTGTCTTGGGGATGGAGGAAATGGTATTTTCAGAATTTTTTTGCTTTTCTTGAAGAATCTAAATAAATCTTTCAGGCATAATAAAATGCAGATATTTGGGGGAAATTAGATATACAGGAAAACCATTAGGAAAGAAAAATCAACTGCAAATCTGAGGGCTCTGGAAAAAAATTCATGGGGAAATAAAATGAAATGGAAACACACACAACCGTCTGAGGGAATGGCTCCTCCTTCGTGGCACACGCAGGAACAATGTGCTGAACTCCTTCCTGGTGGCCTCTCCCTGCGCAACCTCACTCCGTCATTATCCTGATGTGGTGACTTCAGTCTTTTTTTCTAGCTGCACTCTGCCTTCCAAGTCCCAATCTCATATAAACAATTGCTAACCTCCCTACCCAGATGTCCTACGTACTCACAGGCTCAGACTCTAGGCATTTTAGCTTCAAAACTCATTGCTGCTTCTATATTCCATATTTTTGATAAGGCCAACCACCTAGGCTTAAACCCCAACGTTGTCTTCTTTTTTCCAAGTCCTATAAATGCCATCTCCAAAATAGTTCTCATATCTATCTCCTATGAAGCTACTTCCTTTCTTCTCCCTCCCCACCAGGGACCACCTGATCCGTCTGTAGCAGGCTCAGTCTAACCTTCAATGCTCAGGATCAACCCTGAGGCAGGAGGCCTGTGACCTGAGCCAGCTTCACCCTGGGCTCTCCTAACAGGTAGCACTGGCTGCTAGTCCTGCCCTAAAAGTCCAAATTTTAATCAAAGAGCTCCCAGTTCCCTATTCCCTGACCGCCTCCAACCCTAAATAGAAGGGCTTCACCTCTAAACCTTGTTCCCAAGCTCCTATTTTGGTAACTACCCAACACATCTGGCTCCTCCTAGGTATGGGACTCTTGCCAATTTCCCAACATGGCCTTGAAATGTCCTTTCCCCATCTCCAGTTCAATGCTTGGAATCTGCTAGCGCCTGCAACACTGTGTTCATACCCAGAGTTAACTAGTTATCTGAGAGTCTGGAAAATGCCACACCTGCTGAAAACTGCTTGCCAGCTCTCAATGTAACCTAAACTCCCATGGGGCAAAAGCCAGAGCCAGAAACCAGGCACTCAGCAGAATTCTATTTGCTCCATCTAGGCCAGACATGGGCTCTGGGCTCCTGCTCCAGGCTTTAGCTTACTTTGGCTCTGAGTTGACACTTCTGGGTTTAACCCTATTACGTGGCTGTTTGGACATTTTGTATTTCTGATTCCCATTTCTCGCCCCCAATTTCCCCAATAAAGATGACAGCTTGCTCCGATTTTGACATGGTTAGGACACAGCGAATAGCTGCTACCATTCTAAGCAGCCACCTCTCTTATCTGCCATCCCTCCTAGTTTCTATCTATAGCAACCACTATCCACTGCCTACCTAGTAGTTATCCTTATTCTTTCTTCCTGGCTTACAGAACCCTGATCCTTTGATCTCTGAGAGGCCCTTCCCCAGCCCTGTGGGAAGAATCATGAACTTGTCATGGTAATCTCTTCTTCTGGCCCGTGATTGATATAAGAGTGAGTATGTATTTATGGATAATGAAATATAAGAAGTCTTCTGAGGGAGGTTTTCTGTTCCATCTTAAAAAAAAAATCACTAGGTAAAGGCCTTTTGCAAGAGACCTATGGGACACCATCAAGCATACCAACATTAAAGAGTCCCATAAAAAGAGGAGAGAGAAAAGGGGGCAGAAAGAATATAAGACAAAATAATAATAAGAAGAAGAAATAACGGCCAAAACATGAATCCAAGATGTTCAACAAACTTCAAGTATGATAAATTCAGAGGTCCACACACTTAAAGATACATCATAATTTAACTGTTAAAAGATGAAAAGAGAATCCTGAAAGTGGTGACAGAAAACAGACTTGTCACATACAAGGTGATATAGTTTGGATATTTGGCCCCTCCAAATCTCATGTTGAAATTTGAACCCCAGTGTTGAACATGGGGCCTGGTGGGAGGTTTTTGGTTCATGGGAGTAGATTCCTCATGAATAGCTGGGTACCCTCTGAATGATAATGAGTGAGTTCTCACTTTATTAGTCCACGCGAGAGCTAGCTGTTTTAAAGAGCCTGGCCTCTCCTCCTCTCTCTCTTGCTCCTGCTCTCACCATGGGACACACCTGCTCCCCCTTCCCCTTCCACCTTGATTGGAAGCTCCCTGAAGCCCTCACCAGAAGCAGACACTGGTGCTATGCTTGTACAGTCTGCAGAATCATGAGCTAAAAATAAACTTATTTTCTTTATAAATTACCTAGCCTCAGGTATTTCCTTTATAGCAATGCAAAGCAGACTAACACACAAGGGATACAAGATAGAATTAACAGCTAATTTCTCATCAGAAACCATGGAGACCAGAAGGCAATGGGATGACATTCAAAGTGCTGAAAGAAAAAGAGAAAAAAAAAGAACTATCAACTAAGAATTCTATGTTCAGCAAACTATCCTTAAAAAATGAAGGAGAAACTAAGACTTTCCCAGATAAACAAAAACTCGACAAAGTTTGGCCCTAGTAGACCTGCCCTAAAAGAAATTATTCAGGTTGAAATGAAAGGACACTAGACAATAACTCAATCCACATGAAGAAATGAAGAACTTTGGTAAAGGTAACTACGTAGGTAAATATAAAGTCAGTATTAAAGTATTAATATATTAATATTTAGCTATCAACTTTTTATAGGATTTAAAAGAAAACTACATAAAGTAATGGTTACATGCACACACATTGTATAAAGATATAATTTATGATAATAAAGCACATATGCACAGGAGAAAAGTAAACCTGGAACAGAATGAGAGGCTGCACTCCCAGAGCACTGAATGGTGATGGTCCCCTACCAAAGATAGCTCTTTTTGCCACATCTTCTCCACTTCACTGGTCTGTTACTTTCCTGGCCTTTAAAGGCATTTGAGTTTGCAACTCCTTTGTTTAAAACTGTTGCTAGGTTAATCACACTTCTGCTTAGAAGCCTCAAATGGTTCTCTATTTCCTAGCAAATAAAATTCAAACCTGGCATCAAAGACCTGGAAGGTGTGTTTCTTTTCCATCTTTTTGGCCTCACCTCTAATAATTCCATGTGGCATATTCTACACTCAAGATAAAATTGAACCATTAACCATACCTAGTTCCATTCTTCCCATGCTATATTCCACCTGGCTTAAGCTTTACTTAAGCTTTTCCAGCTCTTTTGGAATATGCTTCCCCTGCCCAGGAAGTGCACGGTCCATCCAGTCCTACCTGTATTCCCTTTTGGCTTTATCCGCCCCCCACCCAGAAGCCATCTCTCCCTCCTTTGGACTCCTGTATCACTTTAGCTACACTTATGGGATTGTATATATAACTATTTCATATTTGGCTATGGTGAACATCTCTTCTCTCTCCTTTTTAAACTACTAGAGCGTCATCTCCATGGCTTGGAAAGGTCACCTGATTGGGAGTCTGTCTGTGTTAGAGACAGCCTTGGGCAGACTATTATGTTTTCTATGTTTCAGTTTCATCATAAATAAAATGGAACCAGCATCTGCTTCATGAGATTCTTGTGAGAACTTAATAATGTTATTTGTAATCTGCAAAGCACTGTGAACATGCGAATTAACATTTTAGCTTTGGGGTCATGTTTTAGTCAACTTTATTTGTCTAACAAAATACTCAACACATAGTAGGTGCAGTGCTCCATAAATTTTTTTAAAATGAATGAACATGCTAAATACTTTTAAACCATTAACATTTTCATTAATAATATCAGCATCCTATCTATAATCTCTACCAGAGGCAAACAATACATTTAACTGTATCCATTATAAAAAATGGATACAGTTAAATGACTCACCTTGAGCTTTAACACAAGCCATGGCTTATGTTACTACTAACACGACTTCTTTGGTATCCCTCAGGTAAAAATTCCCTAAACTTCAGGGCTATTTTTCACAATTCAGTAACAAAATTGTCAAAAGTAAGAGAAAGAAAGTTGACTGCATTTGGTATAGAAAAAGTATACCCAGTTTTGATTTTTTTTTTTTAATGATTTTTATGGCCAGGTGTGGTAGCTCCACCTGTAATCCTAGCACTGTGGGAGGCCAAAGTACAAGGATTGCTTGAGGCCAGGAGTTCAAGACCAGCCTGAGCAACACAGCAAGACCCCATCTCTACAAAAAATTTAAAAATTACCCTAGCATGGTGCTACATGCCTGTAGTTCCAGTTACTCAGGAGACTGAGGCAGGAGGATCACTTGGGGCCAGGAGTTTGAGGTTGCAGTGAGCTATCATGACACCACTGCACTCTAGCCTGGGCAACAGAGTAAGACCCTGCCTTAAAAAAGGAGGGTAGGGGGATGGTTTAATAGAAAATGATTGTTTAAGTGAGGAAAACTACTGATTTTATAGTAAAATAAATCAAACACTCACGATGGTTTCACTCACCTACAAATGTCAAGCAACCTAAAGAGGGAAATGAGTTCACAGGTTTGTTTTTGTAGGAAATCAACCAGCGCTTTCCTGAAGACATTTCTCAGCACCAAAATATTCGACTGGACCATGGGAACTCTCCAAGACTGTGGTAAGAATCACAGAAAAAAATAACTGCCATCCTAATAACTACTTGCGATGGTGTCTCTTGTTCAGAGATTTATATTCGAGAACACCAACAAATATAAATTCACTAAATTGAATAACGATTTTGTTTTTTAAAAAAATGATTAGACTGTTTTTGGATTAGCAATTGGGATTGGGTAAAAGAACACTGGGTATAGATGAGATTAAAGCTTGAAGAAGAAAAGAAAATCTAGAATTTTTCTTGCTAAAACCAGAAAAAAACAAAAAAAGTTGAAGCACTTGAGTTAGTGCATCATTCTGCCACCAATTTTGAATGCAAATAATATGAGTATATTTGTTGGGGACCTTTAGAAAAATTTCTTTTCTACTGGTAACATTATAAACAGTTCTTACAGTTTATTTTCACTGTCTTTCTCTAAACTGTCTCCAAAATTTAAATTTAAGAAGTGTGAAAATAACTGACAAATTATGTTCTGTATTTTTAAATTTGGAACAGAAAAAATGCTTTAGTACCAAGTTTGGGAACAACCAAGGAAGAATTCTTGGGTTTGATGCAAAACTCCAAATAAAATGTTGGGTAATTAATCTTTTCTTTCTTTTTAATATTGATGCTTTTGTATTTAAGGAAAATATTATAAGTTTTTTAATAACCCTCTCTAAGCAGCATTTGCTTTTTATAAATATGAGAAAAATGTGTACTGATTATCTTGTCATGTTTATTGGATTTTGAGGTAGACAGTCCTGATTAGACACTCTCTAGTGTCTGTCCTCCTATTTGCTTATATACTTTTGTTCCCTCACTAGCCTCATCAAAAAAGAAAGAATATTTTAGCCACTGGACCGCACATTAATGCCCTCTAATATTTCTATGTGTCACTTAACATTTAATGGTTTCCATTACATTCTTACTCTAATAGTTAAACATAAAAGAAATGGCCAACGTGTTCACAGATACACTTTTTTAAATCTGAAGGCCACCCAAGACCATCCTAGTCTATGGATTACACACTTCTACATCATCCATCTTTATATACTTTGCCAGTTTATATACTTGGCTTTGGCTGTTGGCTGCCAAATTCTATTATTTTCTACATGAAGTGTTTTAAAATATCTGCTAATATTTCTGAAGGAATTCTACTTGAAAGACAGAGTTATATTCTATTAAGAAAGAGAAAGTTATATAATGCTACAAAATAGTGGACATCTATGGCTATTGATGTGTTGAGTTAGAATTGACTTTTATATCTCTTCTTTCTTAAAATCTTTACCTTCCCCAGATTTTACACACCTGAAAATCCACCTAGACTTCAGCCAAATGAGTTGTTTATGCTTTCTTAAGCTGTTATCTTGGCAGTGGGGTAACTATGTAGAAACAATGGAATTACTGTGCTATAACAGAAGCTCCACGAGGGCAAGAACTTTTGCACTTTGGTTCACTGCCATTTCTCCAATTCACAAGATACTGCCTGGTATACAGGTGGCAATCAATAAATGTCTGGTGCCTATTTGTTGAATTTGTAGAACTGAATCACAAAAAGATTCAACTTAGTAGTCAAATAATTATAAATATAAATGTTACCAATTTTGCTGTCAACAAAAAAGAATTATGTTTCATGATTACTTTCTAGAATCGAATCTCTTTACTCCGCGAGGCTCTTTTATAGAGCCCCATGGAACATCATTTTAATCAGTGTGGGACAGCTCACCTTGCTGACATACAGGAGTCCTTTCAAAGCGCAACTCTTTTAGGTAGCAGAATCCATTTAATAAATTGTCACTTAACGTACACTTAATGACAACCTATTCACCTATGGGAGTGGATGCCTCTCAAGAGTTGAACAATAGCTCTCTCTGCCTTGGTAGAAATTGACTCAGTCTATTTGAGTCTTTTAACAGCCTTCTTATGTGTAATTAGGAGTCCTCTGAGCACTCACACCATCATGGGTGCCACTGGAGTCTATAAATATAGATGCATCTCCTATGCTTGCCTTTTTAGTCTTCATACTCATTCTATGCTGTTTCCAGGGAGAATGAGAAGCCCAGACTCGGATCCCACTTCTGTGACAGGTCTCTTGCTCACTCAGAGGCCTCATGGGCTTCCAGCACAAGCCCGGCCCCTCCTCGGAAGGCAGGTGTGGACTCCACTGCCTGGGGCGCCACACTCCCGGCCCACCAGCCAATTCTGGGAGCTTTGGGCCTCCTTCCTTCTCAAGGGTCACTTAATCCTGGAAGCACATGAAAGGAGACAAGGAAGAGGAAGGAGAAAGTGAACTTCCTTTTACTGAACACCGACTCTGTGCCTGGTACCGCATTAGGAAATGTGTAAACTGCCCTCATTCATCCTCAAACTTGTCAGAGTCTATCATCCTCATTTCATACATGAGGAAAATGAAGATTACGGAGGATACACAGCAGCCAGTGACAGGGTTGAGGTTGGAATTTAGGACTGGGGACCAGGATGAGACATGTCCCAAGAGTTCCTCCCTTGAAGAATTTTCCGAAACTCCTGGGGGTCCGTGTCTACCCTTTGGATGGACCTAGAACCTCTAGGAAAATGGAAGGTGGTGCTCAGCCCAGCTTCCCAACTCACAAAAACCAAGGAGACTAGCATTTCCCTCTGTCTTTCCCCACAGCAAGCTGAGCTGGAGGAGCCAGCTGGCCATTCCAAGGAATACGGATACCCAGATTCCAAGCCTTGCCGAGATAAACGCATTCAACCCAGAGGAAGTAGTTCTACAAATGTAATTCCAAAATTCCAAACACTATAAGAAGCTGCAGCCTAGAAAAAATCATTTTATTTCATACCTGTGAAGACACCAAGACACTATTCTCAAGCGAGAGCTGAACACTTATCCTAAATATTTACTGTCATTAGAAAATGATTTATTCATTTCTTGCTGCATTTTCTAATTGTTTTTCTATCAGCTATTTTTTTTTTTCACTCTCCTGTACAAGTTTCTGCCTCCAACAACGTTTCAAGAAAGCAAAATTTAAATTTTAGCATATCTATCTGGCCAATATGAGCTTGTCCTTAACATCCTAGAGAATTTAGCCTTAAAAGACGGCAACAGAAAAGTGGCACTTCCCTAGAAGAAGGCAAAAGGATTTACCCCTCAAAATTTCCAAAACACTTAGATTGAGACATAGAATAGCAAGAAGGTCAAACATGACAGAGCTGGCAGCATGCAGAAAGCTGTGACAGGAAACTCTGTCACTCAGCCGCTAAGATAAGGTTTCCACAAGTGCTTTTCCCTGCCTGGGAAGGTGAAGGAAGTAGCATGACACAGGCCTCCCCTCGCAGGCCTGGATTCAATCTCAGCTCTGCCGCCAACTTGTGATATGATCTTGGGCATGTCTTCCCAGCTCCCCACTGGTCTTGATCTCTAAAGTGGGGGTCACACCATAACAACATGACCTACTGACTTGACCGCGTTGCAAGTCAGTGACAAGTGAGGAGCAATTAACATAGCAATTACGAAACAGTGCACAGGCTGTGCAACTGTGACAGTCATTACCACTGTGGGACTACAGCGAGCATTGTGCTTGGGGTGGTTGGGTAGAAGGAACAGATAACAAGTCATAAGATGCAAAATTTGGCATGGAGATTTACAGACAGAAAAAGGGCATTCCAACCTGTGTGTGAATCCGTATCTGGGGAGCTCTTCTTGTTTCTGTGTTTCTCCTTTTCAACTCCTCTTTCAGTCTTTAAAGCTTTCTGCTCAGCTCAGACAGAGATAAACTGAGTTTTGACTTTTTGTTTACAAATGAGGTAGGGTCTTGGCAAGAGCAAATGCAGGAACCCAACAACCCTCTGAGTATATTTATTTCAAGTCTGCTCTTCTTATGAAAATGGAAATGAAGCAACGGGAGAGTGTTGTGGCTGAATGTTTATGTCACCCGCCAAATTCTTATGTTGAAATTCTAACGCTCAGTGTGATGGTATTTGGAGGTGGGGCCTTTGGGAGGTGATATGGTTTAGATGAGGTCAGTGAGGGTGGAGCCCAGCCCCTCTGATGGAATTAGCATCATAAGAAGAGGAACAGACACCACAGCTCTTTCTGTCCCACCACATGAGGATGCGGTGAGAAGGCAGCCATCCACAAGCCGGGAAGGGAGCCCTCACCAGGAACCTGCTCCCTGCCACCCTCACCTGTTACCTCTCCCCATCGCACTGGGAGCTGCCATCGTCCCTGCCTCTGAATCTTTGACTTTACCACCTCCCAGGCCTCCTAGACCCCGCTCTTCTACACCTGCTCTTCTCTGGGCCTCTGCCTAGGTTTTCACATCCCAGGTGAAGCCCTCTGGGACACTACCCTGCACACCCCCCACCCCACAGCACTGCTGTCTGCTGTGTGAGCACGCGTCACACTGCGTTCCATTGCGTGTTCCCGAGTCGGAGCCCCTCCTGACTGCACGCCCCAGAGGGCAGGCCAGGCTCTCTTGGAGCCCCTATAGGCCCAGCCCTTGTAACAATAAGTGTCCAATAAATATCTGTTGTTTGAATAAATGAATGCATGCATGAATGAATGTCTCAAGGTATAGGAGACCAGGAGTGGCCCCTGACTTCACAAACAAACCCCCTTCCAGACAGCCAAGCGGCCTTTCCCTGGAAAAGAGAAAGCCATGGCGTGACTCCAGACCAGCTCCTCTGCCTCCCTCCTCACGTTCAAAGCAGAAAAGAGATGAGGGCCAGGATGAAAGGCCTGACATAGCTCCTCCAGTGGACAGCATTTCAGTATTTATTTTTGCTTATTTCTTAGGCACTTATTGTTAATTAGAATTTCTTCTCTTCTTACACTTTTTCAACTCTTGTTGCTCTTTTTGCAACCTGAGTGGGTAGGGCTGGGGAGAGGAATCTAGCAGACCAAGCCACACATTTCTCTAGTCCGGATTTTGACATCTGGTCCTTAGAAAATGTCTACTAAGGGCTTGGCACAGTGGCTAACATCTGTAATTCCACCACTTTGGGAAGCCGAGGCAGGAGGATTACTTGAGGCCAGGAATTTGAGACTAGCCTGGGCAACACAGCAAAACCCCATCCCTACAAAAAAAAATTAGCCAGGTGTGGTGGCGTGCACCTGTAGTCCCAGCTACTTAGGAGGCTGAGGCAGGAGGATCACTTGAGCCCAGGAGTTCAAGGCTGCAGTGAGCTATGATCATGCCACTGCACTCCAACTTGGGTGACAGAGCAAGGTCCCGTCTCTGGAAAAAAAAAAAAAAGAGGAAGAAGAAGGAGGAGGAGGAGAAGGAGAAGGAAGAAGAGGAGGGAAGGACGTAGAGGAGGAGGAGGAGGAGAAGAAGAAAATGCCTACTGGGAAGGAAATGTTAGACACTGGGAAGAAATCAAATATTACATCTAAAATGATAGCTTGTTAATTTTACACACTCAAGCTTAGCCAGTTTGTGACCTAGGTTAATGGCCTATGGTCCTACTCTATATTTAACTGCCTCTTAGCACAATGTACTTAAAAGAACATTTGCATCAGGAAATGGCAGCTTCTGAGACACAAGGCAGACACACATAGCAGTCTCAGAAAAAGCAAGAGATTGTCAGAGAAGCTGAAATAAACTACGAACACCTTAATTTGAACTTCAGCTAAACCTACCTTTCTTTTTCTCTTCTGCATAAGTATTTTAATACCTACAGAATGGCCTAAAACAGGAGTCAGCAGCAACCTCTGGCCCACCAACCAGAGAAGCTCGCAGCTCTATGGCCCATCCGCTAAGAACTGTGAGCCCATTTTTAAATGGTATGAAAAAAAATCAAAACACTATCTCATCACATGTGAAAATTATATGAAATTCAGGTTTTGGTATGTATACATAGAGTCTTAATGGAACACAGCCAGGCTCATGCATTTCCATCATGTCTCTGGCTGCTTTCGTGCCACAGCAGTGGGGCTGAGTAGTGGTGACAGAGACCATATGGCCACAAAGCAGAAAACATTTACTATCTGGCCCCTTCTGGAAAGTTTGCCAATCCTGATCTGAAGTTCAGGGCCCATGAAGGTACCCAGTGTTTCTGTATACATATGTGGCTGAACAAGTATAAAAGGTGAGTGAAAAAGACATAGTACATAAATACGAAAATGATTTAATCTCCTATGTTGGTGTTTTTCACATTGAGTTCTGGGGAACCCACAGGGTGCTGTCCCTTTGGGAGATATGTGGGCAAGGTCCTGGGATTCTTATCCCTCCTCCCAAAAAGAGTCATCCTGCTTTTATCCTGCTATTAATAGATTGGGACACCATGTGCAATTTTATTTGAAAAAGGATTTTCTTTTTAAAAAAAAAACCGTTTTAAACTCACTGTGACCTATTTAACCTATGAGAGATGACTGCAACCTCAAGCAAATTTCAAAGGCCACGTATGAAAAGGAGCCATTATGCACCTAAGACCACACAAAACAGGACTGAAAAGCAATCAGCCCTATTTGCTGAGCACACGTGTCACGCACAGGGATGGAGGCAGCCAACATGGTATATTATAAGACATAAGTTTTGTCATAAAGCACTTTCTCCCACCACAGCTTAACCCCATTTGCACATAGCCCTTTTGTACACTTTACTAAACATATAAAATTACAAAGCAATTTGATTCGCTTTCTGCAGTACTGCCACACACCCATTTTCTTGGCGGTAGCCAAATCAAAAACTTTAAAGAAACTACAAACAGGGCTGCAGAGTCCCTGTAATTTATTTTTATAACTAATGAGTCATTAACAGGTACTTCAGGAGGTAATTAAAGGGAAATGGATAGGAGTTGACTGTGAGGCTCAGAGTTTTCCTGTTTGCTTTTTTAGTAAAGCAATAGTTTTCTATACTCCATTCAAAGCATCTGAAGAATTAGTTTAGTCATGTCGTAGGGAACTAGTAAACTGACATAGGCTACGTTCCATCTAAAAAAGCAGTTCTAATACATTCTTACCAAGACTGAGCTTTGCTGAATACCTGAGGCATCCCTTAACAAGACTGGCTTCTTAAATACGCAAATCAGTCAAGGTGGTAAGAACTACGAGGAAACGCGGAATCACCTGGGCATGATATTTTAATGAACCTGTGTTGTAACGAGCAGGAAAGGATCAAGTGGCTTCATTGTCCATCTAACTTTTCTTACGGGGATTATATGAGGAAATTCATTACATAAGCCACACACTGGCAAGAACACAGCGCTTGCTGAGAGCAATGCCGGTATTCATAATTCCTCGGTCAAACTTTTTTCCATGTAAATGACTCCTTGAAATCATGCGAGTCCATGGGAAAATTAAATTCCCACTGTAAGCATTAATATTTACCTTACTCATTCTTTTCCAATAACTTGATTAATGCAGCGTCTACTCTGTATTTGTTTTCACTGTTTGTCCAATGAGAAATTCTTAAAACAGTATTGCTGTCTACACTCATCTGGTATATATTTTCAAATGCCTTAATTAGTTGCGTATTTTTTCCTGCCCCCGTTTTCTCAACATCTTGCCTATCCTAAAATGTTGTTCTAAATGCTCAAAAGCAATGAGCAAGGCAACTTACAAATGAACCTCACTTTAAAATAAGCAGCAGGCTGGGCTCAGGAGAGCAGGGGAGGGACCCGCATGCTATTGAGAGCTCTGATCGCTTAATAACACCATGATGAAAACTCTCCCCCACAGATCTGCAGTGCCCAAGGTCTCCAAGAACACACTAACCACATTCCTGAGCATTTTTTGTATTCAGATAAATAGATTAAGACCAAATCTCAAGGCACTGAAGAGGGGCTCTGGCAAGTCTGAAATATGCATTTTCGATATAAGCCCCATAGTATTAGAACTGCTACTTGTGTCCTACTTATCTTAAAAGGACTTCTGAGACACCAAGGAGGAAAAATGGCAATTTTATGCAGCCAAAATACAGTAAATAACCACCCCCGCACACACACACACAAACACATCCATGTAGTAGGAAGCAGCACCAGTGGGTTTGCAGCGATGAGGGTATGTCGGACTGATCCTGTTCCTGGCTTGCCCCCTGGTGGGGAGACTAAACCTGACACTAAACCACCCAAGGAAGGGGACAAAAACAGCCAAGAGAGTTCATCCTTCAGAGAACAGGAGTTGACTGTAAAGTACATGGACAAAGAAAAGATATTTGAAACAAAACACAGAATGTTCCCAATAGGTTATTTTAAATCATCCATCCATTCTCAAAAAACTTAGCCTTTCATAGGCATTGCTTATTTGTAATGGTAAAGTAGTGGCACATTCCAATTTAGATACAAAAGACTTGATTCCAAAAGTTAAATTACCAAATTTTTTTTACAATGGAGCAGAGAAAAATCATACACTTATTTTTGGTATTCCCTTTTCCTCTAATCCCCCCGACCAACATACACTCATACACACACACGTGCACGCACACACACCATTAAAAAGAAACAAATCTTTGCACCACAAGCCTGTTCTATGTTACGTGACGGCAATATTTTACAAAATGAAAAACAAAACCCTTAGAGCGTTCACCAAAACTAGCTATGGACTCAGTAGGAACAGAATTTGCATATCCCAAAAGTTTAGCATTTCATAATTCACGCTTAAAAGTTACATGGATTCTTTACTGATGCAATCCGCATAATACATAGGTATCATTTTATCCTATGTAACTTATAAGAACCAAAACAACTCACATATATTTCAGATTACTTCCATTAAATTATGAATTAATAGAAATTATTAGAATGCCTTAAAATGGAAAGAACATGAAATGCAAGGTCAAAAGGCCACAGTTCTAGTTCTGGCCTTAATCATCAATTTACTCTGTAACACTGCATGGTTGTGACAGTGACAGTGACTTTCTCCACTGCAAAATGAGGGATTTGCAGGGAGAAACCCCCTAGAGTTTCTCGCTGTGCTAATGTTGGTTGTTCTAAAAGGAACAGCAGATGAGCCACATCTTCCATTTCCCTTGTTCATAGTGCCCTCCAGTGGTTCCCAGTAAAAATTAAGTTTTGGTTTGTTTTTTTCCTTTAATTCTTGCATACATGTCAGAGAACATTAAAGTCAGGGATACTCAAACTTTTTATATCAGTGTCATGGTTAATTTTATGTGTCAACTTGGTCAGGTCACGGCACCCAGATATTTGGTCAGAAGCCAGTGTAGATGTGGCTGTGAGGGTGTCTTTTAGATGAGATGAACACTCAGCCAGGAGACTGAGTAAAGCAAATGACTGTCCCTAATGTGGGTGGGCCTCACCCAATCAGTCGAAGGCCTTAAGATAAAAAGACTGACCCCCTCCAAGGAAGAGGGAATTCTGCTAGCAGACTGCCTCTGGGCTAGACTGCAACACCAACTCTTCTGGGGTCTCCAGCCTGGCCCGTCTGTGTGTGTGTGTGTGTGTGTGTGTACACATCACATTGGTTCTATTTCTCTGCCTAATACTATCAGTGATTCTCAAATGCTTCCCAGAAAATGCACAGATATCTTTCTCTCCAAACTGAAGATTTCTGCAAGTAATGAGACACACTAGTGATGGGTGTGTAACTCATGTGAAGGAGTGGGGGCAGAACCAAGACTTGAGAGCCACTCTTGTATTAATACACAAGTAAACAGGTCCTGCCCCCATTATCTGTCAGTCTCCACCCACCCACAATCGGCTGTCCCAATATGGGCAACATAGAGAAGCCAAAACCCCTGAAACTTCAAGCACAACTTTGAGTGACAGCTTTATTTACCCCGCTCCTTTAAAGAGACAAGGTCTCTCATACACTGCCGAGGCTGTTGCAAAACTCTAACAAAGTAACCTGGCCACTCGTGATAAGCAACTTGAACTGGTCCTATCTTTGATGCAGCAATTTCATTTCTAAGTAAATCACAGATGTATCAATGAAGATTTATATAGATATGTTCATCTCAATATAATTTATAATAAATCTCCAAATGATTTAAAAGAGTAATGAAATAATAAATTATGAGACACAAATGTATCTTTTATGGTCACTAAAAATATTTTAAAGAATTCTAATGAGCACAAAATAGTGTTAAAGAGAAAAAAAGGACATAAATTTAACAAAAAGTTTTTTAATGTAAAAATGGTCACTAAATGTAAAAAGTGGTTATTTCCTCTTCTAATTTTAATTTTCTGTATTTTCTAACTGTTCCACAGTGCATATGTGCTCCCTCATAATTTAAAGTAAATTTTTTTTTAAATAAGTGAATGCCACTGGCATAGACTCACCGCAGCACTATTCACAACAGCCAAATGGTGGAAACGACACTACAGTCCGTCCATGGATGAATGGATAGAGAAAATGTGGTATATACACGCAATGGAGTATTATTCCACCTTAAAAAGGAATGAAACTTTGATATTTGCTACAACATAGATGGACCTTGAAAACATTATGTTTAGTAAAATGAGCCAGACACAAAAGGACAAATGTTGTATGATCCCACTCATAGGGAGTACCTAGAATAGGCAAATCTGCAGGGACAGAGGTAGAGCAGAGGTCACCAGGGGATGGGGAATTATTTAATAGGTACCAAGTTTTTATGGGGGCTAATAAAAAAGTTTTAAGTATAGATGGTGGCAATTGCTAACAAGACACTGTGAGTATATTTAATGCCACTGAATTGTATGCTTATGAATGATTAGAATGATATATATTATGTATATTTTAGCACAATTTAAAAAAAGGAATGCCCTGGGATGCTTTTTTCTACTCCCTGAGGGAGCTTCATGGATTCCCTCCTCTCTCTCCTCCTGCTACTGAAGTGCATACCCCCTCACTCAATAGCGTAATTATTAGTCTATGTACAGTGTCCACTGTTACACCGTAAGTCCCAACAGGCAGGGATGAAGTCTGGTTAATCCCAAATCCCCAGCACACACTGGCGCACAGTAGGTACACAAAAAAAAACCATTTTCCAGGAATGACTATAGAAAAGACAGAAAAAACAGGCCATTCAAAGGTGTGCTAAACCTGCTTAGTCAAACTAGAAGCAAACATTCCAGACTGATCTTAATGTCCCTAAGCGAAGTTCCGTCGTTTCACTGGGCCAACCAGGGCATTTTCAGAAAGCACGAGAACATCAAATCTAGTATCATTCCCCCTTTTTGCCTCCATGCGACTGTCACAAGGTCCCTGACTCCTGTGCGGAATGAGAGCTGGTGACTGTGATGGACGCTGCTCCCCTTCCTGGGATGTGGAAAACGACACTCCCTAGATCCCTTTCCATTGTATGGGGCCATGCAACGGGGTCTTGCAACGGCGGAGGCAAGGAAGAACCCCTGCACAACTCCATAGTTGTTCACCTTCATGGAAAGCCGAGTAGAGCCCTAAGATTGGAATAACCTGGATCACAGACTTTGCACGAGGAGAAACAAGGTTTAATGTGGTACGCCACTGAGACGCAGGGACTGCCTGTTACTTCAGCATGAAACAGCCTATTTTGACCAACATAGTGACACTGGCCTATGCTTATTCCTGGTGGCTCTCAGGCCACCGTTGCTGCTGGGAGCCCCTATACCAGTATCATACCCAACAACTTGAAGAATAGGATCTGCCAGGTACCCGCAAAGGATAAAAGACAATCCTGACAAGCTAAGAGGAGTTTAAGCAACAAATATTAGACGTCACTGACTCGAGGTGGGCCGAGGATTTGAACAGGCATTTCTCCAGCGGCGATACGTAAGTGACCAGTGAGCACATGGAAAGACGCTCAGCATCCTCAGTCATCGGGACAGTACAAATCAAAACCACAGTGAGATACCATTTCACACCCACTAAGATGGCGAAAACAGAGAAAACGGACAGTAACAAGTGTTGATGAGGAGGTAGCGGAATCGAACCCTCACACACTGCTGGTGAGATTGCAAAATGGTACAGCCACTTTGAAGAACAGTCTGGCAGTTCTTCAAAAGGTTAAACACAGAGTTATCACATGACCCAACAATTCTGCTCCCAGGTGTGTACCCAAGAGAAATGGAAACAGATGTCCACTTGAGGGCTGGGCGTGAATGTGTACGGCAGCGTTACTCTTCTCACCCGTAGCCAGACATGGTATCCACCGCGCCCCGGCCCCTGCTAGCAGCATTACCCTCAACAGCCAAAAAGTGGAAAGAACTGAACCCAGGTCCTTCCCCTCACAGATCCCATGTAAGGTCTACAGAGGGTGTGACCAGCTCTACACACCTAAAGTCACACGGTTGGTTGGCGGCAGAGCCAGCACTACTAACCTATCGACTCCAGTGCCCTCTTTACTACAATAATTTGCCTCCAGTAACGACGTGAAGAACAGTAAGAGGAAGGAACTGAGAATAAGTGGACGTTAATTAATTAGTATATTTAAAACCTATTAATGGCATTAAGTAATCAATTAACATAATTAAAACCCATTGGTTGCCAAACACTGCG